>OX359266.1:44635038-45287538 GCA_947179155.2 Hedera helix | reverse complement strand
TCAACCACTGGTTCAACCAGTTAGTTGGTACGGTTGAATCAGTTTTGAATTTATTTTTTTTCCAAAAATATTTTTACCAATAATATAATATAATTTCACTATATTTTAGCTTACAAAAAAATAGATGTTTTAAAAAAATAGATGTTTTAAAATTTTATTAATTATTAACGATATATATTTTTATATATTTATAACGTTACTGGTTCAATAACGGTTCGACCACTAATTGAACCAGTGACTCATCCACCCGATACCTTTTCCGGTTCGCTGAACGAACCGTTTCTAAGAACATTAGTTGGAAGTACGCAAGGGTGCACATGGGGTGTGACACTTGCCTTATCCCCGAACTTTAATCTAGAGGTGTGCTTGGGGGGGTGCAACGGTGGCATATTTTGTAAAATATGAACCCTTCAAAAAAATTAGAGGGATTAAGGCTGAGACATCACCTGTTTGGAACAAATGGTACTTACCTTTTAGGGTTTCTTTTCAGCAAAGGAGGCAATCCGAAAGTACAGATTAATTAGTATATTTGTTTTCTCTCTCTTACTCATTTTATTCCTTCTATCTCTTCTTCTTCTATTCTGATCGTCTCCGAATTGATCGATCCTTAACACACACACACACAGATTCAGACATTAGTTATTTTGTCTTTATATAGGCCTATTTGTTTTTCACTTTTTCTTATGATGTTATATATACAATTCCCCGTATATATATAGTGGCAATAAACATTTTTCTATGAGAATGAAATAGATAGTTTAATTAAATAAGTAAATATTTATGTGCATATGTATTGTTAATAATTAAATGTTCCATATCCCTGCCAGAACCGAATCCCCATTTTTTCAAATTTGATGAGCTCTCATATCCTCGTGTTGCAAATCCGTATCCTACAGTCGAATCCTTACTTCCTTGGTGTTCACTTGATGAGAATCATTAATTCAAGTCCTAGAAACAGCCTCGACATACATCTGACCTCCCTAAATCCATAAATAGCGGGAGCCTTGTGCAAGTACGACTTTTTTGCCAAAGTTCCTAAGGGGCTTGGAAAGAAACGGACTGTATTTGCACTCTTAGTTTAAGAATTTGCAATTTCTAAGTGGATCTATGTTTTATCCACGAGCGCCGATCGATTCTCAACAATGCAAAATTGCAGATTGACCTTGTAGATGTATCCTTTCGTTTAGCAAACGGTAACCAATATGTTGCTTATATAACTTGAACCACATATCAGTGTTCTAAAAATCCCCGCCTAGGCGCTAGGCCCCCTTCTGGCGCCACGCCTAGGCCGCCTAGCGCCTAGCCTATGTCCAAGGAAAAAAAAAATCCCTCTAAGAAATTATACGGGACTGGGTGGGCAAGACGAAGAAATTAGACGAGGCCTAAACGGAAAATTTAGGGCTACAATTTTTTTTTTTTATTTTAATAACTAACTACAAAACGACGTCGTAGGAATAGATGAATAAGTTGAGGGCTGTTCGGGCCTTAGTTGGGAAGTGGTTGGTGAAGCATCCGAAGCGGACAGCGTGATAGAGCCTAAGAAAAATAGTAAAAATGTTAGAGTAAGAGAACTCCATGAAGAAAAAAAATTGTCTGATGATGACACGGAAGAAGAGAGAGATGAAGAGTATAAGTGTGAGCCCGATGGGGACATTATCTTGGAAGGATATGGAGAAGAAGAGTTAGAGAGAGATATAGAGGGATAAGGAAATGAGGACTATTAGTTTGTATTTTTTATTATTTGTTTGTGTTTGAACTTTAAACAGTTGCATGTTTTTGTTTGAACTTTGGCATTAGCAACGTGGATATGTGTTTAAACTTTAAGCAAATGTCTTTATTATCTTTATTATAGATTGTTTTCCTTTATATTATTGCTTTGTTTGGATAAATGTAAGATAAAATATTAAAATTGGCTTAAAATATAAAATTCCGCCTAGGCCCCCTAGACGCTAGACCCCCCCAGCCCGCCCGCCTAGCGCCTTTTAGAACCTTGCCACATATCATGATATACCAATAGGTGTACAACAACCACTAGCCCATAATGTATCTTAACTAATATTTTGTACTTCTTCTATTACTTATCAAGAATCTAAAGATTTGATACCATCAAGACGCCTTTTCATACATGCGTGCAATAATGTATTATGATAATAAATGGATAAGAATTACAAACACAGATATTCGTGTACATGTATATATGTATTTTTTAATGTTTTAGAGACTGTATTACAACACTCTTGATATTGTGTACTCTCTAATATGTCACTTCCACACTCTCTTTCGCAATCTTAGTCACTCCACAAATAATCTAGTAATCTACATAACACATGCATGCATGCATGCATACATACATACATTTATCTATACCTAGTTACAATTAGGATCTCTCCTCTCCTCGCATGCCCATTTCTTTGGTAAAACTTTCTTGTCTTCTTTTTTCCTCAGATATAGTCAAACTTCTGTATTAATTGGTATATAAAGTTTGATTTAATTTGCAGTTACGATATAACTTTCTTCTCATGCAAGAAAAAAGTAAAACCCAAATGTCCAAGGGTTTCGATTACATTTAAGTGTAACTTGCACATCTTGAATTTAGGGTTAAACCTATGGACATGTCTTAGATGAGGCAGAACATGTTCACGAGTGTGAAGAACAGGATAGGTTTTTATAAGAAAACAATGTTTCATAGATGTTTAGGATACAATATTGGTTTGACATTACTAAGTTTGGCCTCTATATTTTTCCTAACAAGTATGATGAAGTTCAGCCATCTGTAAATAAGATAACAACTGATGAGTAGTGGTGGGAATTTCAAATGGAATTCCACCTAAAATTTAGACAACTTAACCTCCAGAAGTCCCCACATCCCATATTGAAAATCTTCAAGTTTCCAAATTACATCGAAACAGGGTACTTCCTATATATTACCACCAAGCAAATAACACTTGCAGGCAGAAAATTTACCTGCAAATGAGTTCAGCCGGTCCAGGTGAAGTATATGCAACCACTTTGGAATGTCAAGGTTCAAATGTATACCAGCAATATCCTGCAATATGAATTCAATATAAGCAAAGAAAAGTTAAGGCTTGACAAATGAAACCAATTCAACAGATCAGGTTGATTCACAGCTTGTTCTTAACATAAGCTTAAAAAGATTATCAAAGAAGAATTCCTCTAAAACAAATAAACGTAGAAGAAGAAGAAGAAGAAGAAGAAGAGAAGAAGAAGAAGAAAATATGGAGAGAGAGATGTTAATTATTTTATTGACCCTCGACTAATTAGATAGAGTACTCCTCAGTTATATGCTTGCAATGTGGTTTTGGAAGGCTAAATGGGGTATCAAATCCACACAAAGGATGCATCGAAAAAAGGTCACCAGGTATATCAACTTGTAGATGTTCCTTATTTCAGTAATTTCTTATGTACATTACAGAAAAGTAAAATATATGAAAGACCCATACCATGTGCATATATTACCTCTTTCAAAAGACCAACTGATTCAGATAATCAACCTTTGAAGAACAGAAAATCAATTTATAATTTTATATAGAAACATAAGAATATAAATTCATCTTGAAAATCCAATGATCTTGTATTGCACATGTTATGAGTCTTATGACTTTGTTAATTTAGAGTTCTGAAGAACTTTTCCTGATTTACTCACCCACAAACTTCCTAGAATTTTCTTTGCATGTCTCCACAAGAAAGATAGACGCCCATACCACTTTCTGCCAAGGTGAAATATTGCTGCTCTAAATGATTCCTTGACTGATAGAGGGACTCTACTACGAGATTCATCTTTATTGATTTTAAGAACTGCTTCATCAACTGCTGGCTTAAAGCCTTTACTGCGGGTAGAAGTATCTGGCTGAGATTCAAAATTTTCGTTGTCAGAATTCCATAACTTTAATGTCAATTTTCCCCTCCTAACACCAGAGCTGATCCAGTTCAACCAAAACTTTGCATCCAAAAAATTCAGTCCCTCCTTGTTCACATCTGCCCCTTTTTGATGTAAAGCAGCAGTTTCCTTGACAGGAGTATTCATCACATTATTTTCAGATAAACTTTGTGACCACAATCCAGCACCGGTAATCTGCAACAATATCAGATGAAAGCGCCATAAAATAACAATATCAGCATATGATTTAGAGATTCAAAGGACTCACTATCAAGTACACTTGGTGGCCAAATAATGCTAGAAATTTGTTTAGGCTTAGTAACTCTCTCATACATGACCCAACAGGCCCTAAACAAAACAAACAAAAATCATCATACTCTACATAAGTATTTCTATCTAAAACAAAAGTAGCCACCAGAATCCATAAGTATCGAAAAGAGGTAGCAACAGATACCACGGAAGCACACTTATAAGAGGTACTTCGCCAATATTCTGGTGATTCCCAATAAAAAAATTCTTGTTAATAGAAGTTGTTGCACCAATTCGCTAGAAATTTATAAGTTCGATTTAATACAGGTGATCTTACTTTCTTTGTCAAAAAAGTCAAAATAACTTGTTTAACATGCTTAAAGTTAGCAGATTTTAAATGCTAATTAAAAGACATTTTTATTCAAAAACAATAAATATGAAAACTACAACAACTTTAATTATATTCCCCTTTCCATTAGTGGTCCAAAGGCGCAAAGGCTTACATCACAGAAACCATGCTGGGAAATCGTATAGGCTGGACTAGAAAGCTGGGTAAAACGCTTAAACAACCATCCGTCAAGCACCTTAATGCAGTAGCACTTTGATTATATGAGTTCACATATCCGTTTGATATAGTTCATTGTTTCAAAGGACCTCTCTCACGTGTTATCAGAGTTGATATAGCTATGAAAAAAATAATACAAACTAATGTGGCAATATCAACTAGTCAACTATCACAATATTTAGGTGCCCCACATGCTTAATGTTCTCTCCCCTAACCTACTTCAATGATCGATGTACTTATTGAAACACCAATGCCACTGCAGTCAACAAAAACAATTGAAAGAAGAGAAAACCAATATAGATGATTGCACTTCATAAACATCAATTACAAGAAGAAATTTCCCTTTTCTGCTAAACAACTAAAAAGGTTTGAGTTCATTAACAAACTTTAATCTCAAATTAAAAGTGAATAATCTCATCACAGTAAGTAAACATTCACTAGTCACTGAACAACAGTCAAAAAGAAATACAGTTTTGGATGCAACATTAGCTTGTTTGTGAAATAGAAGTCCCAGAGCATCCACAGAAAGACGTAAATAACTAAAGATACAACAAATGCTTGCCAAAAAAAACCCGAACCTTGATCTGGATAAGTTGTGCTTCCATTGTTTCAACTCCAGTGAGCTCACTTGAACAACCAGGCTTCAAATAAAATGTAAACAAATTTTACTTTAAGTTTCAAAACAAAACAAAAAAAAAGCTCTAGAAATAACCAAGCATGAGCTATATATAAAGTTTCCGCTCTCCAATAGTTGTCCCAAAAATCACAGTGCATCAGGTATATTAGAGATGACTAGTATTACATCAACTACTCCTGTATGTATATCCTAATTCAATATGTACTCGCCCCCCTTTGAGCCAAATTACTAGGTATGCATATACTATTTCAACATGTACTGACCCCCAACATTTGTTGAAATATACTATTCCATATTTCAACAACTTTTTGTACATATATCAAGTTCGAACACCCAAAAAAAATCAGAAAGGGTACCATATAAAAGAGAAATTAAACAAAACGAAAGGGGTTTAAGTATTGAGAATATGAAACTAGTACCTGCTGAACGAAATTTGCGTGCATAACAACGAGTACACAGAACAAAGTGATGGCAATAAAGAGATAAATATACTCAAGAGAAGCTCGTATTCTTGGTGTCAACATCTGTGAGAACCGCTCTTGCAGCCTAATAAACGTCTGCTCCGGATCCATTTTTCTCACTCTTAATTTCTCTCTCTATAATTTTATGCAAAGCCCAAGAATTTGAAGGTATGTGACTCCATCATCTATATTCCAATCATATATCTTCAACGTCAGATTGTTTGAAAGAAATTGCGGGTAATGACGGTGAACAAATTGCGGCTACTGCTGTTTGGTTACAGTTAGACAATAATTATATCGGCGATGATTCCGATTACGCAAGTCCGATTAGCCAAATTCCTCTCAAAATTTAATAGGGCTTGTTTGGCACTAGTAATGGCGGAATGCTGTTATTATCCTAGGGATGCAATTTGGGCGGATGGGGCGGGTCTATGGGGCAACCCCATTCCACATAGAATTTCTTAAGTTCGAGTTGAGCACCTAATTTTTATCCTCGGTCTATCAACCCGTGATAAAATTAACGAGTTCGGGTCAACTTGGATGGACAACATATAAAAAGAAATTTTAAATTATTTAATATTTATGTCTTAAATATTGAAACGTAAAAAATTAAAATTCCTTTCAATCTAATATAGAAGATTGCTAAGATTTGTATAAAACAGTAACAAGTTTAAAGGTACTTCGTATATATAAGTTATAATAAATGAATTAAATGAAAAATTAATAATTATGCAGTGATTAATGATATTAAATGATATATATATATATATATATATAAAAAAAAAAAAATTTAGACAATCATTTAAGTCTATGCAAAAATACTATCGAATACCAAAATTTATTTTCTTCGCGTATAGACTGCCAAATTAAATGATAGCGCGCATTACTAATTAAATATGGTTCATCTTTAGGGAATGTTTGATAAAAATTAAATAAAATTGTTCTGAATACTTAAGTAATCTGAATAAATTGAATGAAATAGATTTCTGAATACTGAATGAAAAAAAGTTGTTTGATAAGTGACATGTCTGAAATATCTGAATAACATATTTTTACTATTTTATCCATCTGAAAAAATTCAAAGTTACTATAAATTTATTTAATATTACTTAATATAATTTTTAATTTTTTAATTTTTTTTATTTCATTCAACCGTAACTTAAACCATTCAGCTAAAAAAATTAGACTTAGTCATTCAGCCCAAAAATATGACCGATTCAGCCATTCAATCCTATTTAATTCTAAATAAACGCACTGAATGACTGACCGATTTAACTATTCAGTCTCATTCAGCTCTAATCAAGCAGTCCTTTAGTTCATTCCATGGACATTTTAATACCAATTTATAAAGTTTGTTTTTTTTTTAATTTTTGTGAAAAATGAGAGCTTGTGGGTTATAATGAAAAGAGTTGTAAAGTTTGAAGATTATTGAGGTCGTAAGTCCTAGTTGTTTTGACCATAATTAGCTAAGAATGAGGCATTTATAATGTTTAAAAAGTGTTTTAAGTAAGTATTAAAAAAATTATTGCGGGCTTTGTGGTACTTTAAATAAAAAAATATATTATCTTTAATTTTGTTACTAAAATGTAATTAGTTTATTTCATAAAATAAAATAAACTCATTTAACCTTAATCCTAGGTAATTTCAAAAAAAATAAAATTTAATATTATTTTAATTTTAAACCAATTTTTTTGGCTTAGTAATATTTATAAGTATTTTATAATATATTAACTATTACATGATCAAAATCAAATAAACTCGAAGTAATTTTGAATTTCAAAATTTTAAAGATTAACTTTAAAAAAACATATAAAAGCCCTTTTTGTATGGTATGAAAAAATATTAAAATAAATCAAATATGATAGTCTAGTGATAAAAGCAGCCTTTTACCGTGTAAGACCACAAGTCAGAGATTCGATGACAAAATGTGCAAGGTAACCTCTAACACATCATGGATTCGATGATAAAGTGTACAAGGTCACAAGTTTTTCCTCCTTTCCTTCTTTGTCCAAAAGTTATTTAGTGGTCCTAGTGTACCACGTAACCATGGTCCAGGACCATAGAATAATTTTTCTTCTCTATCCTCAAACTCCCTTCGAAATTGAAATGTATTCTTATTAGTTTTTTTTTTTTTTTTTTTGAAAATCTACACTATTACAATATAGTAAATTAGATCATTAAATGTATACTTAAATTTATTACATTGTAACTATATAAGTTCTAAACAAAAAAAAAAGAAGAAGAAGAAAAAAAAAGTACTAGGTATTTAATATAGAGAATTGATATTTTCACAAGTAAAAGTGATTGAACCCACAATGTCTTCTTTACATGAATAGTAAATAAGTGTCACACTTATGAGATAGATTTTATGAAAATATAACACCCCATGTAAGACCCCGAATTTTATGAAATACAAAATTTAATTTTCTTCATATATATATATATTTTTTCCTGAAATAGTAGGTAGTTAAATTAATAAGGTTAAAAGTTAAGGATGTTATGTGTAAATTTTATTATGTCGGACAATATTCGTTTGGTCGGAGAATATTCGTTTTGTCGGGGAATATTCGATTCGTACGACGGCGCCGAAATAACAAAATAATGGTGGACCCCCACAACGACTTATCGTCGAATATAGAAAGCGACATACGTAACCTTTTTAAATAAATATAGTCAACGGTATAATCATCTTGAACTGTTAAAATATCTGGTGGTAAAGGAATAGTAATATACGGTATTGCACAGTAGCACACGGTATTACACAGTAGCACACGGTATTACATAGTGTTCATATTATTAAACTGATAAAGTGGTTATTGTACTATATTGACTTTATTGAACCAATAATTATCACATGCATAATAATTCATATTATTGAGTTGATAATTGTCACAGTAGCATATGCACAATAATTCACATTACTGAATCAATAATTGTCACTACACAGTAACGTGTTATTTTCTTATCTATTTTTAGCATCTTTGTTATCTCTTTTATGATATTGATTAAACTGTTGTATTCTATTATTAGTTGATTTTCCTGTTTATCTAACTCGAAAAGCCAACTACACTGCATTTACAACAATTAACTATAATAATGAATAATTGTGAATTATTGTTGAATAATTGAATTGATAAAGTTATTTGTTTTTATTATGATAAATTATATAAAGTTATTTGTTTTTATTATGATAAATTATATAAAGTTGTTTGTTTTTAAATATAAAGTTAATTGATTTATTTAAAGTTAGTTGTTTTATATATAAAGTAAATTGAATGGTATAGATTAAAAGATGATCTTTAAATGAATGGTTTAGAGTAAGGAAATCTTGAAAGATGAAATGAGTGGTATGGATTAAACATTATCTTGAAATATACGGTTTGGATTAAATTAGGAAATCTTGGTGATGATAAGATTTTTGCTATAAATAGAGGCCTTAACTTAAGGATTTTTCATAAAAATTTCCTTGCTTATTCTTTCTTTCACTCTCCAAATATTTCTTTGTATAAGTTCTCTTTGAGTGTGCTAAAGTCATCTTGAGTATTTGTAAAGATCTGTAAGTGTACGAGTTCATATCTAGTCACGTGTTAAGGTAAGGGATACCATCTTTTTCATCTTCCATTATTCAAACTTACTATGGTAAGGGTATATCAATATTTAATTCTCGAAAATAATATCGTTTTTTTCTTACTCATAAGATGTGCCATTTATTTCCATGTATTAAATTGTGGGAATAACCTTACGGCGCGGATTATCGCCTGTTGGTGAATAACCTTTCGTATTTATTTCCATGTATTAAATTGTGGGAATAACCTTACGGCGCGGATTATCGCCTGTTGGTGAATAACCTTTCGTATTCATTCCTTATTAATCTCTGAGAATAACCTGACTACGCGGACTACTACATGTTTGGTGAATTACTCTTCGTATTCATTTCTTATTTGTCTCTTGTTGGTAAAGTTTTCTGAAATGATTATATATTCTTTAATAGTCTGCGCTTCATCTAATATCATTTCAACTGAACCTTCCTATTTTTCTAAATCTTTCTATTGAACCTTAACTGTTATTCTGAACTGTGGATCTTAAATATCATTCTTGAATTTTAGTCCACATCATGTTGGCAATTTGGACATTATTTGAATCTGCACAAACTAAAGTCATAAACTTTCGATATTTATTGATCATACTGTTTTCTTCTGATTCATCATCTATATCACGGTTGTTATTCTAATCATCAAGAACCATGTTGTTGTGAATATCTGTGGCCTGGGGCACAGTTGATAGGATAAAGGCGATATATTTATTGTGCCTTTTAGGGCACGTGGTGAATATTCTCTTTGCCCTGGGGCAAAGATGAACTGTTATTGGTATGATTATGACCAAAGGCTGAAAACTGGTATAATCATTACCGTTGGGTTATATTTGAATATCTTTGGCTCGTAATGCAAAGATGAACTATTGACTGACATGATTAAAATCAGGAACTGAAAATTTATATTATCATGACCAGCGGTGTTTAAGATGATAAAAGTTGATGATGTTTTTCCTAAAAAGAGAATCGAGTGGACAATATAGTCTGCATTATTCTTCTAATAGATTGCTCATTCCGCAGCTATTATTAATACAAAGCTTATTGTCTATTATAATCAATTAAGAACTCATCTGTTGAAGGCTAATGATAATTTATTTGTCGTTATCTTAGTCATGATATTTCTTACTGGGCTATTTGAGCTCACCCTTTCTTTTGTTCCATTGTTTTTCAGAAAAAGAGAGAGTAGCCGGGTCTAGCGGGGGAATGGAGTGACGGTCCGAGTGATAGCTATTGTAGTCTTCACATGTTGAATATAGTGTGGAAATAATAGTGAAAACTTAATTGTGTATTATTGAGTTTTGCATTTCTGTCCTATGTACTATTTGTATTAAAGTTTATGTATTTTATGGCGTCTCAAATTGGGCTATGTAGGCCTAGATTTGGGGGCGTCACATTCCATTTCAAAAAAGAGAAATAGAGGTTACACACAAACACAACATAACTAACAAAATTATATCACAACTCTGTGAGAGGGGGGGGGGGGGGGGGGGGGAGGGGGAGGGGGGAATAGTCTTCATAACCAATAAATGTCAAACGTCAACTTATAAATACCAAATCGGCCCAAACTACAAACTAAGATTATTTATTACTACTCCAAATAATCAAATAACTTTAAAACATATTTCAAAGTATCATAGTCTAAACATAATATCTAAACTATTTGAATTAAATGTAACTTTCATTGTACTTGTCCTTGATCCCTCTAATTACATGCTGGAAGGTAAAACACAGTATAAGTCAAATGCCGAGTACATATATAAAATTTACAAAATAATGAATTGAAATATAAATTAAACTAAATTGAAACGAACAAAACTAACACAATAAAATAGTCGATTAAATCAAATAGTTGTGTTATTTCATACCAAGTTTAAAACAAAACAAAAATATACCTTGCCACACAAAAAAGTCAAAATAATGTCACACGGGCATAACATACATCGAACCTGGTGGATCTAGATGCATACAAAATCGAAAAATGTGTTCAATACAAATATCACTAATCCACATAACATAACAGAATAAAAATCTAAGATTGACTTATAGCCTCCCAAAACAAAATAATAATATTACCAACTCCCACTATAGTACAAATAGAGATGTCGTGGATTAATTATACTGTCGTGAAAGGTGTTGTGCCTCGATGCTAAGAGACATGTTTGTAGTATTTCCACAAGTGGTTATAACTCATGTATACCATACAATATATTCTAATAAAAATATAATGTCACAACACATATGTCAGCATACCAACAGAAAGGGAGTCTATTATGTACATATTAAACCGAAACGAATTATCAACACAAAATCTCAAAAAATATATTAACACGTACATTTTTATAAAAATCAAAATAAATATTAAATATTATAAATTAGTTCAAATAGTACAAATATGAGTTTTAAATACCAATACCAAAGTGGAACTATCCTATGAACTTGACAAGGAACAATCATGAGAAGCAATACTTAAATCCTAATGATGAGCAAAATGAACTAATTAAAAGAGTTTTATGGAATTTATACTTGAAATAAACAGTGTAATACAATAAATTATATTTTAAATATTACTCATTTAAATTTCTTCCATCCGAATTAATTAAACAAAATAAATTAATAAATATAAGTATATTTACAAAAATATTATTTTCAAGTTGAACCCTTTTACAACTCCTATTATTGTTATTATTATTATTATTATTATTATGCTTTGCAACCTTAAAAGCGAGAATATTTTAACCATGTACATTTACCCATAAATTACCTCCTTAGCTAATAAAAAGAATATAAATATATGATGATGGAAACCTTAAATTACATGTACATCACTGACTAGCATAATAATTTGTCATCACAAACCTGTAATTCCAATCTCACGATCACACCTAGTAATTTAATATTATCCTGTTTCATTTGTAACGAACTATTACTAGCTCAGAAATTTATTGATGGAAAATACTAAAGCTCCGTGTGGTATGGATTCACACACACACACATACACATATATACAAGTCGATTCATAATATGTATTTGTTATAGAATAAAATTAAACAAACACCATATATTATAGAATAAGATTAGACAACCAATTATCGATACTAAACAATATCGCACCGATTGCTTTCAGATTACTCTGTCCCTCTTTTATAGGATTATCCTTCACAATTGCTTTCAGATTTATAGAGGAGAAAGAAAGAAGGAAGTTAGATTTATGGAGAAGAGAGAAAGAAATAAGTCAAATCTATGGAGGAGAGAAAAGTATAAGTTTTGAGTATTGTTTTTTCTTCTTACTGCTAAAATTTTGAAGAAGAAATTTGTTTACAGAAGAAGAAATTTTGTTTACAGAAAGTTTAGATCCATGGAGAAGAGAGAAGGAAGAAAGTTTATAGGGAAGAGATATAATAATAAGTTTTGATTTTTTTTTTACTTTTATATAAAAATATTTATTTATTTAGTTATATTTATTTGACCAATTAGACTCTAAATATTTTAAATTAAAATAAATTAAGTCACGTCAATTTTTTGTTAAAATATTTAACATTTTTGATGAAATTTTAATTTTTATTAATAAAATATTGTTCAATAAATTAATTATAAAAAATAATAATTTAATAACCTAATTATAAATTAGCTTATAGTACATTGATTTATTTTATATTTAACCCAAAATTAAAGTGACAAGGCCCAATGACCAAAGATATACTGAAAACCAAAAAGAAAAGAACGACACTGTTTTTGTATCCTCCCTACTACGAACAAGATGGGACACATATTGTTTATGTTTTCAGAAAATACTCTACTTCTACTGATAATAAGAAATACTAAAACTATTTTAACTTTATTAAATTAATAGTAATTTATATTCATTATTAGCTCATAAAAATTAAATACTAATTTAACCTAAACATAAGAAAAGTTCAATTAAATATTTTAAACCTAAATTTAAATATTTTATTTTATTAAGTATTATAATATTAAAATCCTTTAATACAGTCCTCTTAATTTGTCAAATACCAACGAGAAATTCAATAATAAATTTTGATAAAATAAAGACAAGAAGTCAAAAAGTACTTCTCCTTGGTTGGCACCCATAGTTTCACTGTTCGTCCCTTTAAATTTCCGGTCAATAAAATCGACGCAGTTGAGTTCATATCATAACCCCGCGTAGAATTTGTGGGGTTGCTGAATGGGGAAAACGTAAACGCACACGGCAGAGCTGATAAACTTCATCGATTTCTGACTGTTATAGAAAGTGTTTCATTTTAATGGCTTCCTCACATTTACTATCAACTCTCTCGTTAATACTTTGGCTTCATCTCTGCAGGTAAGTGCATAATTTGTATTTGATTTGGTCGTTAGATCATCCTATTTTGATTCTGTATTTAATATGGGGTTTGTGCTTAATTTTGAATTTCTAGCTTGTATAGTATGGGACTCGGGGGATTATACGTCTTTAATTGGGTGAGTTTCTAAATTTTACTCGTTTGTTTTATACTCCATCCATACCACAAAGAGACTACCATTTATGTAGGGTTATAAATGGAGTCCGAAATATCCGATATTAGCTTTCAAAATCTGTATGTCCGTGTTAAATTGAATATCATTCGTATTCGACCAAGCCTAGCGAATTAGGGTTTGGTTAGGGTTTTGTCTAGGATTTTGGTTAGGGTTTTGTCTAGGATTTTGGTTAGGGTTTTGTCCGGTCTCATGTAATGAATTGGCTATCACCAATTCAGTAAATAAGCAACTGAAAAGATCTTAATGCAGAAAATTGAGAAAGAAATGAGAGGGAAGACAGAATGCAGAAAATAGAGATTAGGAGTAGAGAGGAAGAAGAAGAATTGGGGAGGAAGAAAACTTTATCAATTCATTTCATGCCCCTAACATGTATCAAATCTATCACGCATATACTCCTACATCAGCCGAGAGGAGGAAGAAATGATAGCATGTGCCTGCATATGCTATCTCATGCTTAAAACATGATTCTAAAAAATAAAAATTGGGAAAGACTTTGCTACCCTCTACTAATTCAATCCAATTACTAGAGTACCCTTATTTAAGTAACTACTTTAACTAACTTCTAAACATATCTTCCATCTTCCTTTCTTACGTGGTATTCGTCCAAAACGGATATGGATATATGCATATTGATACCCGTTAATATTTATATTCGTAATAGATATATAGAAAAAGTAATCTAAGGCTTTGCTAAGGCAACAATGTTATTAAAATTATAATTAATTTTTTTATATAAAACCTAAAATTGAAAAACTTAACCCTAATGAGTAAAACTACGTCGTTTTATTAAAGTTTTACTAAGGTGGTGTTTGATAAAATTGAGTAATTAAGATCTGAATGGTTAGAATATCTTAATAAATTAGATCATCTTAATGAAATAATATTTGAATCTAAAAAGTTGTTTGATAACTAATATATGTAAAATATTTGAATGGCATAATTTTACTATTTTGACCCTCTGAGCTGTATAATTTTTTTTTGGTAATTCTAAATATGCAGTCTAATAAAAAACAAGGGAATAATATTGCTGAATGTATTTATATAAAAATATTCATATACTCTAGGGAATAAATATTATTTAAATCACTTATTTTTTTTTTATAGTAACAATGCATAATATGATGACTATTACATTAGATAAAAAAATGTATCAAGTTTAATAGAACAACAACATAATGTAGTAGTTCAAAAGAAGAGTTATGTTTTCTCCGCTTCAAAATATAAGATCATTATTGACTTCTTTAAGTCAATTTAAAATATTTCAAACTCATATTTGATGAATTTATTTGATTTTAGTTCAAATAATGATGAATATTGAAAAATATCAAAAAAATAACAATCACTATAAGATTTACGATTTCATAATTTTTAATTATCTCAAATTTTAATTTTGAAAATATTTTAACTTGACTTTTCAAAAATCAATAATGATCTTAGAATTTGGAATGGAGGAAGTGTAATATTTATTAAGACTATTTTTGTCCATAAATTTAAAATTTTTGGTAAGAGACTACTCTTAATGGTTTAAATTTGATTTTATCTCTTACCAATTTAGAGGCACTAAGTGGTATGATTAGTTTTTACCAAACAACTTGAGCTCCTTACTGAATCAAATGGAAGGCTATTAAGAGCCTTTAAGATACAATCAAACACATCCTAAGTAACCTTTGTCAGGCTTGGCTAAGACATGTCTTAGATTATTTTTTTCCATATATATATATATGTGTGTGGGTATAAATATCGACAAAAGGGGGATGGTACACTGTGGTTGTCAACTTTTCAGCATTTAGTCATTAAATTTTAAAAGTATGCAAACAACCCATCGAACTAATTAAAATTTTAAGATTATACCATTTTGTTAAATTAATTGGATGTCCGTCTATTAATTATCTACATGGCATTTTTATAAAAATAAAAAAATCAAGAAAATGACATGGAAAAGAAATTAGTAGCCACATGACTTAAAATTCAAACGTGGTTGACTTAAAAAAATAAATAAAATAAAAATCTAAGCTAGGTCTCCAAAACGAAGTCGTTTTGGAGGCTAATTTTTTTTAAAAAGTAAAATTAAAATTCAGAATCGAAGTAGCCTCACATCTAGCAATGGCGATCAAAAAGGGTTTATAGAAGGGGAACCAAAACAAATTCATATGGATTTCCAGCTAGAGTGCATTCGGTGATTAACAAAACTATCACTTTAAGAATCCAACCACACGCAGCACGGAAATGGTATTAACAAAACATATAGGCAAACTACAATCAGCTTTTGTTACTAACCTTAATCTCCAAAAACAACACCAAGAAACCAACAAAACTACAAACTAAGGAACATGTGCAGGTTAAAAACAAAAGATTATACCAGTTGCACAGTTACAATAATATACTGTTACTACTTGAATGGAGGAAAAGCTAATACCCAATAAATTCTATTTAAAAGAAAAGTAAAAAACCCAACATGCAACTTCATCCAACCAGAAAAATCCCTCACTTGGCGCCATCCCTTTTGCTCCTTCAACATAGCACACATCTCCCTAAAACTGAGTTTGGTAACAAAAGAACCCATCACTTCTCTCATATCATAAGACCTTTCAGTGACGGTAACAAAATATGAGATTATGAAGATAAATCATAACCCGACACTTTTGAAATCAGATCTTTGCAAAGACAATCTGTAAGATTGTGGGTAACACTTTGAAAAACATTTTAATCAAAATAATTTTAGAAAAAATGTTTTATTTTTGACTAGATCTAAAATAGAGATATAGGGTTTTTGAAAAAAATTTAGAAAGAGAAGAGAGAGACTGATATAGATGAGAGAGAAAGGTAGAAATAAAAATGAAATTTATTTTTCTCAAAGTTTATCAATCCACGTAGGATGCAACTGATAAGCCACATCATTCATATCAGAATTTACATGTCATTTTTTTTAAAGCCACGTAGGAAAAAAATCCAACAAATTAGATGAACGTCACTAACATTTGACGGAATTGAATTATTTATAGTTTTTAACAAGTTTAGTGTGTCAATTGCATTTTTTTAAAGTTTAGCGGACTAATACTTAAAACGTGACAACTACAGTGGGGTAATCCCCCTTTTTGCCTATAAATATCTCATTTAATATTGGTATATAATACATGAAAATATTAACATAAATTGATTATACATCTTTTACAGCTATTTTATGATATAAGATATAAAAAAAAAAGTTACATATTGATTTTATATCTAGTTTTATTACTTTATTTGGTTGATTATATATCATTTCTAATTATTAGTTGATTAAGTGAATATTTTTTTGTTATTAATTTAACGTTGTGTAAGAATTTTAAAAATAAAAATAAAACTTTTAGAATTTTATTTTGAACGGATATAGATATGGATATGCGGATATTTGATATATTTATCCATATTATATTATACAAAACGGATACGGGTAATATTTGTATTCGAATCTTATCCGTCGGATATAAATACAGATATTTCATATTTGCATATCCGTCTAATATAAATACGAATATGGATATTAAAATTTATTTTCAAATACGGATGTACCTGCATTCGCATCCGAAAATATTTGTTTACAACCCTACATTTGTGGATAGTACTATCAGTAAGTAGAGTACTATTTTGTGGAACAAGAACAAATTGGGAAAGGGGACTCCTTTGTGGAAGAGGGAGTACAATTCCATGGTTATAACTATTTGATGTGATTGCTTTTTTATGGCGGAATACATACCGAAGATATAAGGCTGGACCTTCATATTTGAGCTGGGTTTATGTGATTTTGGAATATATCAGGTGATACTTTAGGAATTTGCAAATCTGCATCAAACGGACTATAATAATAATAAAGTCAATATTCTGGTATGTGAACCAATTTTTAGCTTAGTACTTCATAGTGATAGTTTAAGTTCATGATTGGACTTTACATTGGCTGAGGACCTGAGGTCCCCATAAAAAAACTATATGCTTTTTTCTTTGGAGTAAATATTATTTTTTGACAAAAATATTAAAAAACTCATTGTGAAAATGTGTGGGATGAGGGAAGTTATTTGTTTGGTCTGGAGGAATTTAATTTCCAAATTGTACACATTCATCATGAATTGCTATATTTTTGTTATTTTTCCTGCGGATAATGATGAAGAGACAGTAGCGAAACACAAACTGAAAGACACAATAAAATATTAGACTTCCCTGTGTACCCTTCAATTAAAAACTCGATCATAATCTAGTCCAAACAACTAACTAACTAAGCAATACCCCTTGTGATAGGAGCAAACACCAAGTGATCAATGACAAAGAAATCAAGAACTCAGAAAATATGACTTAAGTGCGTATGAAAGATTCTGAGATATACAAGCAAAAATAAACCTTATGATATCACATTGGCATAGCAGAAGTGACAGCAAAGCTCACTTTTCTACATTGCTAGAGGACCTTTCACGTACAAACACTGATCCTTGTCTTTACCGTTTAAATCCCTTAAATGGATGTCTTGAGCCCTTATTAGAACCTGCTTAAGGCCTTCTGCTGTTCAGAGAAATTCGGAATACAAGTTGTTAACACTATTTCTAAGCCTTTATTATTTAAAGCTATGGCAGCTAACCAGTAAACTAGGTTTCTTCTTGGAAGCATCAAAATTCACCCTAACAGAATCCTTGGGAGGGTCTGAGGGGCACCAATCAGGAGTTAGAGCATGAAAAGCTGAAGCTAGCCTTTGGCTGATAACTTTTTGCTTGGCATTAGCATAATCTGCATGCCATAATGTTACCACCTTAAAATCGTATCTGGGTTAATCATGCTGTCTCAACAACGACCTTGTTTTCCTATAACCAAATTTTGTCAATGAAAGCTGCAGCAAGGTGAATAGAACAATCCCTATTAATCAATTGTTTGACTATGAGCTTTGAGTAAAGGATATACTTAATCCTATCAAATGGTGGAATCACATCAGTTTTGACAACCCATTTTTCAAACCAAACCAGTTTTGACACATTACAGAGGAAGTATGTGTTCCAGGATGCCTCAATTATATGGTCAGTCTAATTTTCAACTTATTTTCATCTCCGGTAATAAAGCATTCCGTTATGAGGGTGATGTTGGCTGCCTTAAATGCCCCCATATAGCTTAGCCATTTGTGTTTTTCTCTCAACATTGTCTCCTGCTGCACTTCTGAGGAAGGATATACCGTCTCCTCCTTTTCTGGGCTTGCAGATTTGCGTTTCATTTACTTGAACACGAAAATTAAGTAGTTTTCATCCTTAAGAAGGTCAGGATAAAAGCTTGTTTTTAGATGAACAAAATTGATATATGTATATATATATCATGATCCTTTATGTTAGACCACAAGGGGAATGTGAAACACATTACCGATGGAAAATCTAATCACCAGTTGCACGTATATGCAATTGATTGCATATACGTGCAACTGGTGATTAGATTTTGATTGCATATACGTGCAACTGGTGATTAGATTTTCCATCGGTAATGTGTTTCACATTCCCCTTGTGGCCTAACATAAAGGATCATGATATATATATTCCCAAAATCTTTCAATCTTTTAGGTACCAAGGCAAGATAAATCTTGTTTGTTTTTTTGAACAATTTATGTATTTAGAAGTTTTGTCCATCTGAATTTCTTCATTTCATAGCAGGGAAATCTGATCACTAGGGCTGTACATAAATATATACTGCGCTTTTTCTCTTGTTAATATCTCAAGGAGTTTGGTGGGCTTTCTTCAAAGCAACCATGTCAGATGTGGGAATCAATTCATACAGTCAGTGGTCTGATCTTCCCAACGAATTACTGGATATGATCTTGATGATCTTGTCAAAGATGTCTTTAATCAGCATCCTCAACTTCAGGGCTGTGTGTCCTTCTTGGCGCACTGCTGCAAAATCTTTTTTTTTGTCATCGTCTTATCCTCAGGTCCATCAAGTACCGTGGCTTATGCTTCCTCCTGAACAAGAAGATGACAATGATTTCCACTTCTTTAGTCTTGAAGATAAAAAGGTGATTAAGCGTTTGAATAGACCCGAGGATATGAATATACCCCAGAAATTTCATAATGGTCTATGCTTGGGATCCTCCCATGGTTGGTTGGTGGTGTTGGATGAGAATGTAGATCCTTACCTCTTAGATCCGTTTTATCTTACACAAATCCAACTTCCGGATATCGATACGGTTGAAATTTTTAAGTTTCTCAAATCAGCTGATAATGGATATGATGTAGTGCTCTGTCATGGTTCTTCTGGAAGCATTCTACATATCGAGTCTGTTCATGATCTGAGGGGATATTTCTTTGCCAATGCTGTTATATCAGCCAACCCACATCACAGCGATGGGCAATTCTATGTCTTGATGATCGCTTCATTTGACAAACTTGGATCGCTGCTTATGTTTTTTCGGGCTGGAGGTCAGGAAGTGTGGATGCTGCTTGGCGAATTTGATGACACATACTGTGACATTGTATGTTACGACGATAGGTTCTATGCTTTGAACTATCCAGACAAGGTTGAAGTGTGGGATACCAAAATTTACACGCCTGAAAAAGATTCTGTCATTGTAGCTACTTGGCCTGGAAAAATTATGGAGACAAGATACTCTTTGACAAATTTCTGTTCCCATCGAGCTTACTTGGTGGAATCCTGCAACGATTTGTTGCTTGTTCTGAGGTATTTTGGTGAGTCTGTTGATGAAGATGGATTTGCCATTCACGGGGAGGACACATACAAGACACTTCTTTTCCAGGTTTATAAGCTAGATTTTAGCACAAACCAATGGGTAGAAGTTGAATCATTAGGCGATCGAGTGTTGTTTTTGGGTGGGATTCAATCCATGTCACTTTCAGCCCGAGATCGTCTAGCATGTCAACCAAATTCGATTTACTTCAGTGATGATTATTGGGCTCGAATACGAGAACACACTATCCGTTATGATCTTGGTGTCTTTAACATGGAAGATAAAAGCATCAAATCATTTTATCAGTGTGATTTGGGGACTGAACCACCACCCTTTTGGGTTGATCCTGAAGTCCTGTTATATGGCTGGTAAGTGACTATTCTGATCTTTTGTTTTCATTTATATAACAAAAAACTGTATGCTCTTTCAATTTTTTTTTAGAGTAAGAATTTAATCTATATAGCTAGAAATTACTCTGCTCTTTCTTTCTTTTCTTTTTTTCAAAAAAAAAATTATAAAATATGTTCGACTTTTTGTTCATTTGTCAAATTACTTGTACATACCCCATAGGAGACTAGAAAAGTAGCTGTACAGCCATAAAAAAAATTTTATTTTAAAAACAAGTGTAGTTTTTGCTTCCGACTTCTAATAAGCAAATACCTATTCATTTTATTCTTTAGAAGAACTTAGCGCATAGAAAATCCTTTGATATACTAGTTATGAAGGTGCGACTTCTAAATTTGCTCTATTGTAGGATTTCAAGAACATGTTAATTTACAGCATATTCGTGCTTGCAACTTTGCACTGATTGTCGTCCTTCCCTTCATGCAGCTTCTGAGATGCAGAAAATTACCAAAATTGCATTTGATATTTTGCATACAGGAAGAGGCTACATGCTCCTGATCATACACATTTTCTTGAATGTAACGTAGAGTAGAAATCCAAAACGTTTTGTTATTTTAGATTTTTATCTTTTAGATGTCAGGTGTGAAATTGTTACTGGTTCAGGTTGTTGTCAATTCAGAGTTATTGGGCTTCGGAGGTTATAAAAGCAGCATCACTGTAATGAGAGAGGATATCAGAAGAATTATATGAATTTTCAGTTGCATTTCTTTTTCTGCAATTCCTTTCTTTTCCTTTTAGTTGGTAGTGTTTATCTCATATTGTTCAATGTCAATCCTTCAGTATGTTGATTATTATCCTTACGCAACTGGTTATTTGGGGGTTCCAATTAAACCCATTTCCTTATAGGTATACTTCCATGGCCGAGTCCCAAGCTCCGTTCCATCTTAATGATTTAGCAATCATGAGCTCAGATCAGGGCAGAGCAAAAAACGGATATAACCGAATTATCGAATCGAATTAAAAAAAATTAACCGATTTTTTTCGATTATTCGGATATTTTATGTAATTAGGTTATATCCGTTTTTATTTTCGATTTTCGAGTTCGGGTTCAGTATTGATTTTTTTGTTATTTGGTTAACCGAATAACCGAACGACTCGCAGAGACATGCGTCAGTCATTTATTCCTTGCGCTAATGGTTCAGCATCTATATGTTAACCATCCTTTAATACATCAACAGTGGGCCCCGCGTGAAACAAAACAAGCATAAACCATGTTGGAATCTGAAGATACACATTTCCCTGCACGTGACGCCAACCGTGGGTACCATGGGACCCACTAACATGCTTTGTTTTGAAAAGAAACATGGATACATGGGACCCAACTACTGGGGCTTCCAAACCCTCATCTTCCAGAGTCCAGACCCTCACGATTCCCGCTATCTTATGCATTTTTCAGTTTATTCTAATCTAGACTTGGTCCGGGAGTTTTCGGCAGGAGGTGCAGGCGGGCCGAGCTACGCTGGCGACGGAGCAGGCGCATTGTGCTTTTTGCTCTTGCTCTTCCTCTTACTCGGAGCGGGAACAAGAACCGTAGCAGGCGGAGCGGACTCAGGTGTAGGAGGACTCTTCGGTGCCGGAAAAGGAGGAGACAACGTAGGCGGAGGGAATGGAGGAGAAGTGCAGACATTCGGGTAATAACCGAATACGAAATTCGATTATTCGGTTTTTGGTAATTTGGTTATTTGTCAATTCGGATAGTAATTCTTCGATAAATTTGATTTTCGATTATAACCGAATAATCACCCCAAGCTCAGATCATGACATTGAATAAGTATATGTATGACCTTATATCCCAGTTGTAGGATTTGCATTTGGGGGTGTGAACAGGTTTGAATTCGTCCAATACAACTTTAAAGAAAAAAAAAAAGGTTCAACAAATCCTAGATACCTGCATGGAAGACATTTTTATTGTATATTTTTATGTTAATGTATAATCTATAAAAGTGTAATAATTCTTTTTTAGTCTCTGTTTTTAAATATTTTTTGGGAGAATTTGTAATATTGTTGTTAATTGGACTAATTTGATTTTTACTTAATTTAAAATCCCCCCCCCCCCCCCCCCCCCCCCCTCCCTATTTTAAGGGAAATAAGGAATATTTTATTTGAAAGCTAAATATAACAAAAGTCACCTTGCACCGACAATTGTACGTGGAGTACAACTATTGTTTTGAGGTACAAGTTAGATATTACTATCATCAACTTGTATTTAATGATATACTTTATTTATATATACATAGAATTGATATTTTTATAAAACAAATTAATATTTTTGTAAAATTTTATTTATACGAAAGTGAGTTATATTTATTATTCATGTAAATGAGAGTATAATTTTTTCGTATAAAAATATTCTCTCTCTCTCTCTCTCTCTCTCTATATATATATATATATATATATATATATGCAAAATGTAAAAATATGTTCAAATATTACCCCAATTCGAATTATACGATTAATATTAATTTTTTGAAATTATTTTTTAATATTTTTAAATTTAAGATTAATATGAATTAATTAAAGTTTAGTCAAAATAATTACAAAAATTCTAAACTATTTAAATTATACTATTAATTATATAATTTATTATTTTTAAAAATTAAATGAATCACTTTAATTTTTAATTTTTGAAATATCAAACTTAATCTTATATTTTAGAATGGGAGAGTAATATTTTTTATATATAGTTTACAATTAAAATGCTTAAGTTAAAATTAAATAAACTATTCATATTTTACTATTAATAATAAAATTTATTATTTTCAAGAGTTAGATGAATTATATTAATTTTTTGATTTTCAATATTTTAAATTAAATTGAAATGTCAAACTTAATTTTATATTTTTAGAAAAGGAGAGTAATATTTTTATATATAATTTGCAGTTAAATTATTTTAACTAAAAAATAAATGAATATATATATATATATAAATTTAAATTCCATAGGTTGATTTTAAAATAGGATTTATTTTGTTTTTTGGGAGTACGGATGGAAAATTATTTATAAGAGATATAATACCTACCTATTATAATACTGATTGAAAGTCTGAAATATGATACTGTTTGATACTCCACCAATTGTACTACTCATCCGTTAATATATATATTCTCATATTTTTTTTAATTTAAAAATATAAATATTTTGACAGCATAATAATTATAACAGATAGGAATATATCTAACAATGACATAAGGCCAATCAAAATTCTATCCACTACACCGACACTCATTAATAAAGGGGAAGAATCCAACTTTGCTTCCTCACTGTTTCTGTTCTTTCTATCGTAATCTTTCCCAACCTACTATTAGTGCTGTGGCTCCATGGTCCTTTCCTCATTTCTCACATCAAAGATCAGCTCTTTCATTCTGGTAAGAGAAAAATTCCTAATTTATTTTTCTGAATTTGTATAATTTGGTTAGATTATACTGTTTGATGCTCAATTGTGGGTTCTTCTACTCGTATGATTTGGGGATTTTTTTTTGGCCGGGTGTATTTCTTGTGTTTTTGTGTGCTTTTGTCATGGTTGAATATATACCTACGAATTAAGTTTTTTCATGTGGGTCTGATGTTAATTTCTTGTATTTTGCCGATGTGCGATAAACAGATTTTGTTTTTACTGTCAATCAGGTTTGAATACTTCAAGATGATAACTAAAAGACGAAAATCCCCTTCAAGTAAAACCTTGATCATAAGCTATATTTAAACAGCTAAACTAGATCCCTATTGATAGAAGTAAACACCAGTTGATTAGTGACAAAAAAATCATGAAATTAAGTAACGTTACTTACCTGGGTATGTCAGATTTGGAGGTTTACAATCCCTTATTTCTATCAGTTCAATCCTTTAAACTGATGCCAGTCTCAATTGAAACTTAGAAAGGCTTCTAAGGTATCCAGGATGAGAATTAATTGAAAGCCTTTAAAATGTTTTACTCGATGCTATGTTTTTCAAAGAAATTATTCATACCACATATTTCTTAGCTTATACTTGAGCTAAGAAATAAGCTCTCCCTTGTGTTCTGCACAGGGAGATGTCGAACACAGGTAGTAATGGTTGCAAATATTAGAGTTGTAAACAAATCAAGTAGTAAACGATTGGGCCGTTTGTGAGCACAGCTTGCTTAAGCCTGGCTCCACTCAAGCCGAACTTCACTTAGTGAGACGAATTTGAACACGTCTATTTTTACATTTAAATTAAAGAACCAAGTTTGTGCAATAAAGTCCATGGTTGTTCAATACTTGCCTCAACTTGACTTTTAGTTGAGCTTGAGCTTGGGAAGCCATTGCTCGACTTGCTCGTTTTGCATCTCTACCAAATATTATTAGGAATAAAGGCACATCTCGTGTTTGGCTGATAACTTGTTACCTGGCACTAGCATGATAATGCAGGGCAAAAAGCTATAACCAACATTTCTGTGACCAAAGCTACGCAACGAAATTAAACTCTTATCGGCTGCTTTTGACTAGGCTAATATTTTCCAATCGGGGTAGGTGGAACCAATCAGTACCTTTAAAAAGAATGTGTAACAAACTGTTCAGGCCTAAAATAATCACCTAAACTACACAAAGTTTATGTCAAAATTATAATGATTGAAGTATAGTTTTTCTATTGATTCTTCAAATATATATTGTTACAATAGAAAAAAATACGTGGAATCTGGACCATATGTCATAACCATGTAAAAAATATTTCTTGAATTTTTAGATAAAATAAAACAAAGCATCATAATATAATTCCTACATAAAAATATCTAATAAGATCTTCATGATATTCCAATCAAATCAAATCTAATCTAAAATATTCTAAAATTTTTATTTTTCTTAATAAAACTAATAAAATCCTACTACCTAAAATACAAACTTAGCATTACATAAAAATATAAATATAGATTTCTTTGGCTTCATCATTCTCCCCTCCAAAAGAAATTCACCCTAGAATTTTGATGCAGGCTGACTATGCAATTTTACTTGTGAAATCTTCTTGGATTCAAGGAGAATTATTTTTGAGATTTGATGAACTTTGAATTTCCTGTCTATGTGAAAATATTCATCCAATCAGTTTGCATTGCAGGCTTGCAGCAAAATGTTCCATTAGAAACAAATGTGCGTCTTTTTCTCTTCCCAAGATAAAGCAATTCTTTTCACCTATATCTTAGAGGAGCCAAAACATGATATTTGAAATACTGTTCTTCTGAAAAGCAGTGAGGAAGGATGGTTGATTCCCAAGTTATATTAATTGTTTTCGGCTATATTTTAAGAGCCTGAAATCCTGTTCATCTAAAAAGCAGCAGGGAAGGACATTTGAAATGTTGCCAATGTTCTAGAAATTTTTTTCTGTTCGTGTCTAGTGTTTTGGTTGCTCCAATTTTGAAGACTTCGATTGATTTGGATTTCAAATCATTTAAATGCCATTCTATTTTTCCAGATTTTATATATTAAAAAAGCTTTGTCCATCTGAAATCTCCATTGCTTTACAGGAAGCTCTGCTAGCCTGTGTTGTGCATTGTACATAGTAGCCCTTCCCTTGAAGTTTGTTGCTAATCTCACTGGGTTTGGCACTTTCTTAAAACGACATGTCAGACACAGGAACCAATTCTTTCACCAAGTGGTCCGATATTCCCAAAGAATTGCTGGACTTGATCTTGTCAAAGATGTCGTTCATCACTATCCTCAACTTTAGGGCTGTGTGCCCTTCTTGGCGCACTGCTGTTAAAGCATATATTAAGTCATCATATTATCGTCAGGTCCTTCAAGTACCGTGGCTCCTTCTTCCTCGAGAACAGCAAGATGACAAGAATATCCGCTTCTTTAGTCTTCAAGACGAAAAGGTGTTTAAGCGTACGAATACACCCCAGGAATTCCATAATGGTCTATGCTTGGGGACCTCTCATAGCTGGCTGGTGATGTTGGATGAGAAAGTAGACCCGTATCTCTTCAATCCCTTTTCTCTTGCACAAATCCCACTCCCGAAGCTTGAAACTTATCAAGAAATTCTTAGTGTTTCCAAATCAGGTCAGAATGGCTATGATCTATTGCACTTTGATGGTTCTCTTGAATGCATCCGACATATTGAGTCTGTACAAGATCTAAGAGGCTCTTTTATTTCCAAAGCTGTTGTGTCATCTAACCCTTCTCACAACAATGGAAACTTTTTTGTGTTAATTATCTTTGAATTAGGCGACTATTTACAATCACAGCTTGCCTTTTATCGGTCTGGAGATAGCCAATGGATGCGGCTAGGTGAAATTAATGATAATTACTGCGATGTTGTATGTCACAATGATAAGTTTTTCGCTTTAAACTACAACCAGGTTGAAACCTGGGATGTACTTGATTCTTCACCTGTGAAAAAGAATGAAATTATAGCTGATTTGCCTCAGAAAATTTTTGAGACAAGAGACTCTTTGATAAATTGCTGTTCAATGCGAAGTTACTTGGTGGAAGTGTCTGGGGATCTGTTACTTGTTGAGAGGTTTATTGGGGAGTTCGTTGATGAAGTTGGGCTACCCACTCAATGGGAAGACAAATACAAGACACTTCTTTTCCAGGTGTATAAGTTAGACTCGAGTATGAAAAAATGGGAAGAGGTGGAATCTTTAGGCGATCAAGTGTTGTTTTTAGGTGCGAATCAATCTAAATGTGTTTCAATCCGAGACATTCCATTATGTGAATCGAATTCGATTTACTTCACTGATGATTCTTGGGATCGGATAAGTGAACATAATATTCGTTATGATCTTGGAGTCTTTAACATGGAAGATAAAAGCATCAAATCTTATTATCAGTGTGATTTGCTGACTGAACCGCCCCCCTTTTGGATTGATCCTGAACCATTGTCAGATCCATGATCCATGATCCAGAGCAGGTAAGACACTAATATGCTCTAATATTCTAATTAATCAATTATTTTATTTTACCGGTTAGAGTATGATTCATTAATTTAACTGGTGGTTCATTTATTACTTCTTGGTGATGATAAAACAATTGATTGATTTTTCTGGCAACTTTTTAGTAACATCATATCATTTTTTCCTCAAAAAGAATTTAACTCAACCTCAGTCAACTCAAATCAACAGCACCCTTTCATCCCAAGGTAGTTGCGATAGGTTGAAATGAATACCGTATATATAATATTGAAAGAAGTGCAAGGTTATGAATAGAATAAAACGCATCAACCTCTTTAAAAATGCTTACCTACACATAATATCCTCAAAAGAACTTAGCTTATAGCATTTCCGTTCTTGTTAATTTTTGAATTTCAAAATATTAGGATCTTGACCTTGGAATATAATAATAATATGTATGGTTCTCAGCTTTGCAGATTTACCATATATGTACAGCGATGCCTGAAACATGAACGAAAACAGATGCTTGACAATGATCCCCTCTAGCTTTGAGCAATGCAGCTTCTAAATTTGCTCTCTTATATGATTCTAAGGAACATGCCACTTATGTTCATGCTTGCGGCTTTACTCTGCTCGACTGATTGCCTTGTCCTGTGCAGGCCGTGGGAGTTTACAGGCTATTAAGTTGGGAATAGTGCAATAAGTTATACCTACCGGAAGAATGCAGTTTAGTGAATTTTGTGCTTTGCCAACCTTGGTGTTGGCTAAAGGCCTTGTGATCCTGATCCTATAACTTTTCTGGTTTCCTTATTATTATGCCACCCTGTTTCCATGATTTGCTTTTTGTTGTACAATAGTTTTTAATATGCAATAATTGTTTCTTCGGAGGCTTGCCTTTGTCAAAGGCTTGAGCTTTTGCTTCTCTATGTTTTTTTTCTTCAGAATATTAGTGTTTGTATTGTTGCACTTCCTTTTCCCTAAACACAGCAAAGTGCATTACAGGAGACTCTGCATCATAGACATCTGATGCTGTTATCTCTGGTACATGATGAAAGTAGTGTATACTTTTACTCACCGTACAACTCTTATTAACTGCTCCCTCCCTTTTCAAATTAAATATATATTTATAAAACGATAACCTTTTTTAAAGAAAAAATTATCTCTAAAAATGTAGTATCGATTTTGGAAAGATATATATTTATAAAAAGACGACTATTTTAAAGAAAATTAACTTTTCAATAATTATTTCTAAACATGTAGTATCGATGGCATCTATTCAAATAACTAAAAATAAATTTTCCTGACAATCTGGTGATCATCTGAATTATAACCAGCCTATTGCTCAAAAATTATATTAGGTTTTTCTGTCCTCTCTGAATCAATATTCCTCCATAAATTTTATTTGTTTATTACAGCTTACAAGTACAGTAATGCATTTTTTAAATTTGATTCTTTAATATTAGTTGGGAAAGTTAATTGAGATTAGTAATTGTTATTAAATATGTTTTGATATATTTATTTAATTTAAATATGCCTTTATAATTTAAGAGAAATAAAGATTTTATTAAATAAAAAAATAAAAAAGTTATAATATTAGTATTACCGTCAACTTGTTTATAATACGAGTACGAGAACTTTTGATGTTCTCCCTACGCACCATTAAAAAGCTTACAGAGATTTTTAAAAATCACTTCCGACGAATCAGATAAATACACTTAAAATGAATTGGTTACTAAGCATCAACTTTGATCGTGAATTATTAATATATATACGTGTGCGTCATGTGGGGCACGGTAAATTATAATGATAATATATATGGTCTTGAATTTTACAAAAATGTTTCATTTGTCAATTTTTTTATCCACAAAAATAGTCTACTTTTTATGAATAGAAATATTCAAAGTTTCTTTTTATTTGTCTTTTTAAAGTGTAAAATTTATTTATTTTTATTTATTATTTATAAATTTAAAAAAAATATTAATAACTTAGTCATATTCTCCCAATATCAAATTATTTACTTTTTATTTTTTAAATAAATTTTGAAGGGTAATTTTAAAATTTTATATTCATTTTAATTAATCAGACATAATATTAATTATATTTTTTTAATTTTTTATATTTTTTTCTTAAAACGTCAATTAAAAAGAAACGCGGGGAGTATATAATACAATAATATTTTGGTGACAAAAAATAAAATACAAAAAAAATATAAAATAATATGAAAGATAGTTATTGGTTATAAAGACATGTCTACAAACACAATAATCAAACACTATATCTATTTTTATAATTAAAAAATAGAGTGTGACACGAATTTTAATACCATATATCATTTTTTAATAATATAAATAAATATAATATAATATTTTATTATTGTGTGTTTATCCTTATTCTATAAATATTGAACCCACCCTATAGATGATAGATTATCTATTATCTATTATTATAATCCAATTTTGTATCTAATTTATTATAATAATATACTTTTATTTTAAATTTATTATCATAATTTTATACTCGCACTAAAAATTGTAGGAGTATAATTTTTTATATTTAAGGGCAAGGAACAGAGATACATAAAATTTGTATTTTTGTTTTATTGGGGACCATCACCTGTGTAGAATATTCTGACCATTATCGTACTGCAATTGCTTCAACTCATGCCTCATTTCCAACGAGTCAAATATCGGTTACGCCCTTTCTGTCTCAGCCGGGTAAGAGAAAAATTCATATTTGATTTACTGAATTTAGTTCGATTATACTATCTTGAATCTTGCTGCTAATTAATGTCTGTTTGCTCAATTTTTGATCCTTTTTACGTGTATGATCCGGGGAAGTTTCTGTCTTTGATTGTATTTTTCTGTTTGGATCAATCTTTAGCTTGTCATGGTCGAATATATACGGAAGAATTGAGCTGGGGTTTGAGGTTATTTTCTTATATTTTGTCGATCTGCGTTAATCAGATTTTGTTTTAACTGTTAGTCAGGTTTGAGTACTATGATAGCTAAAAGTCGACCATCCCTTTCAAATAGAGCCTTGATCATAAGCTAATTTAAACACCTAACAAATTCTCAACTGATATAAGCTAATAGCACTTGGCCAATGACAAAGAATTTATGAAATCAGGTAACACGACTGACCTTGGTATCTGAGATTTTGAGGTAAACAATCCCTTATTTCTTTCATTTGAATTCTTTAAATTGAACAAAGAAAGGCTTTTTCCTAATCCAGGACAGAGAATTAGCAGGCTTGCACACAGTTTCCTGATTGCCTAGATTACTCCTTCCGTTCCAAAATTACAGATGCATTTATATATTTAGACTATAAAAACTGACATGAATTCCTAGTTTTGTGAATTCCTTTTTAAGAATCCTATATAGGTTAATCATGGGTTTCTCAAAGATCGCCTGTTCTCTGTGAGCATTTTCTATCAATGAAAGGTGCAAGATGCTAAACACAACAATCTCTAATGATGCCTATTTTGACTATGAGCTTTGGAGTTTGGACAATGGGATTTACCTAATCCATTTAGTTGCAATTAGCTGGGATTTTTTTTTAATCAATTTTTAGGTGCCCATTTTTTCAATCCAAATCAGTTTTGAGACATTCTGGGGAAGTACATGTGCTAGACTGTTTTGGTCATAGGTATTCATGTCGGAGTCCAAATATCAACTTTCGTTCCATCTTCAACAATGAAGGAGATGAGGATGACGTGGTGTCTTTGCTGCCCAAAACACCCTTTCATATAAGTGAGACATGTTCATATTTCTGGACATCAAAGGACCATCTCCTGCAAGTACTTCTAGGAAGGATTCTAATCCTTTTGTAGTCGCCATGATAGTTGTTAGTTTATGGTGTGATGTCGTAAGCACCCAAAAATAAAATCTTACTTTGGAAAAATAAATATGTAGTAGTGTAAGCAAGAGTCGATCTCACAGAGAATGATTATTTAATTTTATGTTTTGTAAATAAGAATTGGGGGGTTTTGTAATTAAAGAAATAATTTAAAATAAACTAATTAAAATAATTATGCAAGAAATAAATATAAATAAAAAGCCTTGGTTTAAGTTAATATCCACCATCAAGAATTTACAACTGATCACTGATGCAAAAATAAATCAATCAATATTTTGAAGATTCACCGTAGAAAGAACTACTCGCAGGTGGAATAATTTTTCTCCTCTCTCCTTAATTTTAGATAAGTAGAGCCACTTGGTCTAAATATCTTTACTAATAAACAACCTCCGGCACTTGCTAAAGATTTAATTTAATAGCAGCATAAAGAATTAGAGAGATCGTTGAACTAAACAACACAAGCCACTTGTTTGTATTTAATTTAGATGAATATTCTTCCTAAGATAAAATAATCTTTTGATCTGCAAAACAATTATTAAACTTAGTTGCTTCAAAAATAGCAGTAGATTAATATGAATAATAAACTAGTAGCGCTCCTAACAATTAAACAAATCAATCTTAAAATTGAGCATAGAAGAATATTCAATAATCAAAATATAAATTGAACAATTAAAATAAATTAGATCTCACAGTGGATAAATCTTGATGGCTTCAATCACTTAAACCAAGAAAAAGAATTTAGTTACTCATAATTGTAGAGAAAACTAAAGAATAGAAGAGAGAATTTTTATTCTAATAGAAAAGTTGTCTATTACAATGTGTGTCAAACCCTCTATTTATAGGCTCCATAAACTTCCTAACTTGTCCAAACCCTAATAGGATTTACAATTAAAAATAAAAGAAAAGTAAAATAATTATTTTCCTAACCCTAGTTGGAATTAAAATCTAATTTGGAATAAAAAAGTAGCAAAATCCCGAAATAATTCTGTTTTGGCCAATTTCTGCGCAAACAAACAAGGCCTAACGCGCTTTTGACCGGTCAACGCACGCTGCCGTGCCTGTGACGTCAGCAGAGAAGCCGCGCGCATTGCGCGTTCACTATTATCTTGAAACGACGTCGTTTCGTTTCCCTCGGCGCCTTCTTCGTCAGCTTCTTCTCGCGCATCGCGCGGAGGTTTTCTATTTCTGCTGAAACGGCATCGTTTCGTTCTGTGTCCGCTGCACCTTTTCCGCGCCGTGCGCGGTCGCCACTTTGTCGGGAAATTACGGAAATGCCATTCCGCTGCTAATTTACCAATTTGCCACTTGATCTTTGCTGAATTTACGAAATTGCCCCCAAAGCTTATTTTTCCTACAAAAATAAATATAAATTAATTAAAAATAAATAAAAATAATATAAAAATACTAAAAATAATAAAAACACATAATAATTAATAAAACACCTAAAACACTAAAAATAAATAAAAACACATAAATAAAAATAAATATAAAAATACTATAAAATTACCTAAATTAACACAAATTAACTAAAATCCTATAAAACCTATTAAAATCAAAATAAACTAAATAATTAAACATTTAAGCACACAATAAATATAAAAACTAAGTATTAGGGAATAAAAATATCATATAATTCAACCCTATCAAATACCCCCACACTTAGCTTTTTGCTCGTCCTCGGGCAAAACAAAAATAAAAACTATAAAATTTAATAACCAAACAACTTACTTGAGCAACAGAGCAATATAAATTTCAACATCAGCCTCAAAGATTTTTTAAATGATAACTCAAAGAGAATTTCAAAATCATGCAAAATCTAGAACTTCAACATATTTATCAATTTTACTTTACTCAAGACCTTTTGTGTGTGTGTGAATCCAAATGTATCAAACCAATCAAAATTCAGATAAGTTTCGGTCATTAATTACCTTATAAAAGATATATAATAAAACTTATTTTTCTCATCACTTTCAGCTAATACAGACAAATATAAATCAGACGATCAAAAGGTTTTTAATTAATGAAACACACTAGGATTATCAATTTTTTTCTTTCAAATATTTTTTCAATTTTTCTCTTTTAATGGGTGCATTTTATGCTCCATCCCATTTTTTCTTTCTTCATTTTTTTTTTCACGGTGAGTGCATTTTATGCTCCATCTCACCAGCGAGTGCGTTTTACGCTCCATCTCGCCTTTTCATGTGTTTATGAGTGAGTGCGTTTTACGCTCCATCTCAACCCACCACAAGATTTTTCTTTTCAATAATAATCCTAGAAAAATTACCTAAATCATATCCTCCAAATTATATTTTGTCTTATATTTCACTTCAAATAATGATCAAATAAGATATAGAGTTCAAAAATATCTTCCATAAGCATTTAACCATTTAAACTTTCTCTTAATTAAAACTAGCTAAAACAAATGGATGTAAGTGCATAAAAAGTTAAAAAATCTCAAACAAAGTAATTATCAATAAAAAGTCAAAATTCAAATTAAGCAAAAATTTATCATTTTTTCAAGAGTTATTAAATAAAAACCAAAATTTTATCATTGGCTAAAAATTTAAAATTCAATTAACTCATTGCTCAAGTGACACATCCTAAAAATAAAATAAAGAACTACCCCATTTTCGTAGGAAACACGGTTACACTTAGCATGTGCAACAAGCCTTTAAACCCCAAGGTTACCCCAAGTGGACGAGTTTTGTCTCATGAGGATTTGCAGTGAATTTACCCACAAAATTCAAAATTAATTTTTTTTTATTTTAAATTTCCTAAAATTTTCAAAATATGACCTAAAATTAACAAAAATAATAACAAAAATCCTAAATCCCTTCCCCCACACTTAAAATTTACATTGTTCCCAATGTAAAAGAAAGTGCAAAGAAAAAGGCAAAAAATAAATATAAAAAGAAAAAGGACAAGAAATGCAAATCTGATTTATTGGGTTGCCTCCCAAGCAGCGCCTTTGTTTATCGTCTTTGGCTCGACAGCAGGCCAAACCACTACGTTACTCCTTCCTCTTGAATTTTGACCATTTCATCCATCTTTACTCCATTTATCATAGTCTTGTTAAAACTCCCTTGCAGTGGATATCAAGGTTCTACTCCCTCTTCAATGAACATATATTCGAGACGATTAGGGAGAGGCTTCAAATCTGGAATGTAATCCTGCAAAACAAAAGGTAAAGATTTCTTGTTAGGAACTGGTAAGTCAAAATATGGATCATTACCTGTGTTCGGAGAATCATCCACAGCCGCAACAGTTTTCTTTAAATCAGCACTCAAGACTAACTCCTCTTTCTCTTTCCCCATATTCGGACTAAATGTCGTTTTCAATTCACTCTTTCCATCAGTTTTAGAAACTTTTGCTGCTAAAGAATCAATCACATCAACAGAGTAAACAGGATTATGACATTTCATGGCATCAAAAATATTAAATTTAATAATTTCGCCATCAAACTCCATTGTCAGTGTACCACTATGAACATCGATCTTAGTTTTGGAAGTCTTTAAGAAAGGTCTTCCTAACAAAATAGGAGCATTTTGATCACCATTTTCCATATCAAGCACATAAAAATCAGCAGGAAAAATTAAATTGTTTACTTGCACAAGAACATCCTCTACTATACCCTTAGGATAAGTGTTAGACCTATCAGCCAACTGAATCACAGTACCAGTTCTATTTAAAGGTTCAAGTTGCAAAGAAGCATATATAGAATATGACATGACATTAATAGATACTCCTAAGTCTAACATAGCCTTTTCAAATCTCGTGTCTCCTATCTTACAAGGGATAGTAAACATTCCTGGATCTTGGCATTTTGTAGGGAGTTTTCTTTGAATTACGGCAGATACATTCTTTCCTACTTGTACCTTTTCATATCTTTTAAGTGCTTGTTTTCTCTTGTGTGTACACAATTCTTTTAGAAATCTAGCAAAGCGAGGTACTTGTTTAATTGCATCTAACAATGGAATTTTTACCTCGCAATTATGAAAAGTTTCATATAAATCTGAATTTTTCTCGTATGTCCTTTTTTCTGTTAAAGCAAGAGGGAAAGGGGGTACCGGTTTATACTCAGAGAGAGGTGGAAATTTATGCTTAGGAGTACCATTGTTGACTAGAACATTGTTGTCCTCTTGACTGTTGTCTACCTCCTTGTTATCCACTTCAACTTTGCTTTGGTCTTTTGATGCAGACGCTGGCTTTGCTGGAGTTTCGATCTCTTTACCGCTTCTCAACGTGATTGCACTAACATTTGCTTTTGGATTCACCACCGTTTGAGAGGGTAATTTTCCAGAACCTTGCGCTTCTAATCGACTAATTGCAGTTGCCATTTGTCCCATTTGTGTTTCCAAATTCTGCATATTCGCCTTCGTTTCATGTTGAAACTGCAAATTTTCCTGTTGAAATTGTACAGTGTTAGTACTAATTTGTTTAACCAAATCCTCTAAAGACAAATTAGAATTAGATGATTGGCCCTGTTGTTTGTTGGGATATGGCTGCTTGTATTGTTGGTAGCTTGCAAAGTTTGAATTTGTGGGTTGATTTCCTTGTGGATGTCCATAGCTGAAATTAGGATGATCTCTCCAACCTGAGTTGTATGTGTTTGAGTAGGGATCATATCTTCTTTGTGGTTGACCTGGAAAACCACCTGCTGCATGCACTTGTTCGTGGGACTCCTCTTGAAGAGTGGGACACATATCTGTTGGATGTCCTACTACCGCACAAATTCCGCAAGCTTTTACTTGTTGCGTATTACCTACAGCAATTTGACGAACAACGGAGGTTAGACTATCAATTCGTTGCTCAAGTGAAGAAATATTTACCTCATTAACATTCTTGGATGAAAAATCAAGCCTATTGCCAAATTGTTGGGAGTTAGCAGCCATATTTGCAATTAAGTTCCTTGCAGCTTCGGGCGTTTTGTCCACCAAAACTCCTCCACTGGCAGCATCAATCATGCTCCTATCAGTAGACATGAGTCCTTCATAGAAGTATTGGATGAGGAGCTGCTTGCTGATTTGATGGTGGGGGCAGCTTGCACATAGTTTCTTGAAACGTTCCCAATATTCGTACAGGGATTCTCCATGGTTCTGCCTCACACCACAAATGTCTTTTCTTATATTGGCTGCCCTTGAAGCTGGAAAATATTTCTCCAAGAATAGTCTTTTCATCTATTCCCATGTGGTGATACTTCCGGAGGGTAGGTAGTAGAGCCAATCCTTAGCCAAATCCTTCAAGGAAAATGGAAAAGCCCTTAGATTGATTTGCTCTTCAGTCACTCCAGAAGGTTTCAGACTTGTGCACACCATATGGAACTCCTTTAAATGTTTGTGAGGATCTTCACCTGCAAGGCCATGAAAATTTGGCAATAGATGGATTAAACCTGATTTTAATTCAAAGGAAGTGTTAGCATCTACATTTGGAAAAATTATGCTTAAAGGTTGTTGATTCAAATCAGGGGCCGCAAGCTCTTTCAAAGTTCGATTTCTAGCCATGTTGTATTTTGCTTCAAGATTTGTTTGTCCTTCTTTTCTTAATCCGTGCAAAGTTCTTTCGATTTCTGGATCAAACCTTAAATCACTTTGATTAGTAGAACGAGTTATGGTCATAAACAAGCAAGGAAATAAAAATAAAAATAACTACGAAGAATGACTAAAATAAAATAAAACACAAAAATAAATAAATCAATTCCCCGGCAACGGCGCCAAAATTTGGTGTGATGTCGTAAGCACCCAAAAATAAAATCTTACTTTGGAAAAATAAATATGTAGTAGTGTAAGCAAGAGTCGATCCCACAGAGAATGATTATTTAATTTTATGTTTTGTAAATAAGAATTAGGGGGTTTTGTAATTAAAGAAATAATTTAAAATAAACTAATTAAAATAATTATGCAAGAAATAAATATAAATAAAAAGCCTTGGTTTAAGTTAATATCCACCATCAAGAATTTACAACTGATCACTGATGCAAAAATAAATCAATCAATATTTTGAAGATTCACCGTAGAAAGAACTACTCGCAGGTGGAATAATTTTTCTCCTCTCTCCTTAATTTTAGATAAGTAGAGCCACTTGGTCTAAATATCTTTACTAATAAACAACCTCCGGCACTTGCTAAAGATTTAATTTAATAGCAGCATAAAGAATTAGAGAGATCGTTGAACTAAACAACACAAGCCACTTGTTTGTATTTAATTTAGATGAATATTCTTCCTAAGATAAAATAATCTTTTGATCTGCAAAACAATTATTAAACTTAGTTGCTTCAAAAATAGCAGTAGATTAATATGAATAATAAACTAGTAGCGCTCCTAGCAATTAAACAAATCAATCATAAAATTGAGCATAGAAGAATATTCAATAATCAAAATATAAATTGAACAATTAAAATAAATTAGATCTCACAGTGGATAAATCTTGATGGCTTCAATCACTTAAACCAAGAAAAAGAATTTAGTTACTCATAATTGTAGAGAAAACTAAAGAATAGAAGAGAGAATTTTTATTCTAATAGAAAAGTTGTCTATTACAATGTGTGTCAAGCCCTCTATTTATAGGCTCTATAAACTTCCTAACTTGTCCAAACCCTAATAGGATTTACAATTAAAAATAAAAGAAAAGTAAAATAATTATTTTCCTAACCCTAGTTGGAATTAAAATCCAATTTGGAATAAAAAAGTAGCAAAATCCCGAAATAATTCTGTTTTGGCCAATTTCCGCGCAAACAAACAAGGCCTAACGCGCTTTTGACCGGTCAACGCACGCTGCCGTGCCTGTGACGTCAGCAGAGAAGCCGCGCGCATTGCGCGTTCACTATTATCTTGAAACGACGTCGTTTCGTTTCCCTCGGCGCCTTCTTCGTCAGCTTCTTCTCGCGCATCGCGCGGATGTTTTCTATTTCTGCTGAAACGGTGTCGTTTCGTTCTGTGTCCGCTGCACCTTTTCCGCGCCGTGCGCGGTCGCCACTTTGTCGGGAAATTACGGAAATGCCATTCCGCTGCTAATTTACCAATTTGCCACTTGATCTTTGCTGAATTTACGAAATTGCCCCCAAAGCTTATTTTTCCTACAAAAATAAATATAAATTAATTAAAAATAAATAAAAATAATATAAAAATACTAAAAATAATAAAAACACATAATAATTAATAAAACACCTAAAACACTAAAAATAAATAAAAACACATAAATAAAAATAAATATAAAAATACTATAAAATTACCTAAATTAACACAAATTAACTAAAATCCTATAAAACCTATTAAAATCAAAATAAACTAAATAATTAAACATTTAAGCACACAATAAATATAAAAACTAAGTATTAGGGAATAAAAATATCATATAATTCAACCCTATCAGTTTAATTGAGTTAATCTTCATTTGCACTTATACGCAACTGTTGTGCATCTTTTCCGAAGATACAACAATTTGTTTTGCCTATATCTTGGAGGAACTAGAACATGATTTGAATCCTTCTCTTCTAAACCACGAGGAAGGAGTCTGGTTACCAAGTCATATTAATTCTTTCGCCTACATTTTCTTGGTCATGTTTGTTGAAGAAGCAACACGAAAGAACAGTTGAAAAGTTTTTGATGTTCTAGTCATTATTATTTTTTGGGTTGTGTGTTGGCGACTGCAATTAAAAATATTTGAGTGATTCAAATTTCAAATCCTTTAAATACCCACCTTTTGTCCCTTCAAATTATGTATACTAAAAAGTCTTTTCCAACTGAATTTCTTCATTGTTTCACAGGGAAATCTGCTAGCCTGTGAGGCCTATAGGTCTTAGAGGCATTAGAGCAGAAAGAGGGTCTTCAAATGAAAGTAGTAAGCCAATCGATCCGATATAAGCGAGCAGCAGAGTCGCTTACAAACTGAGAAAGAAGAGAAACTATAGATCGAGAAAGTAACATCAGCTACACCAGACCAGACACACTTGTGCATAGAACATAGTAGCCACTTTTCTTGAAATTTATTGCCATCTCACTGAGTTTGGCGCTTTCCTCAAAACAACCATGTCAGATGAGGGAACCAATTCGTTCGGCAAGTGGTCTGATCTTCCCAAAGACTTAATGGACTTGATTTTGTCAAAGATGTCTTTCATCAGCATCCTCAACTTTGGAGCTGTGTGCTCTTCTTGGCGCACTGCTGTTAAAGCATATATTAAGTCATCACCATGTAGCCAGGTACATCAAGTACCATGGCTCCTTCTTCCTGGAGAACAAGGACATGACAAACATATCCGCTTCTTTAATCTTCAAGATGAAAAGTTGTTTAAGCGTTTGGATACACCCCAGAAATTCCATAATGGTCTATGCTTGGGGACCTCTCATGGCTGGCTGGTGATGTTGGATGAGAAAGTAGACCCGTATCTATTCAATCCCTTTTCTCTTGAACAAATCCCACTCCCAAAGCTTGAAACTTATCCAGAAATTCTTAGTGTTTCCAAATCAGGTGAGAATGGATATGATATACTGCACTTTGATGGTTCTCTAAAATGCATCCGGCATATCGAGTATGTACAACATCTAAGAGACTATTTCATTATCAAAGCTGTTGTCTCATCTAACCCTTCTCACAACAATGGGAACTTTTTTGTGTTAATGATTTTTGAATTGGGCGACTATTTTCAATCACAGCTTGCCTTTTATGGGTCTGGAGATAACCAGTGGATGCGGCTAGGTGAAATTAATGATAATTATTGTGATGTTGTGTGTCACAATGATAAGTTTTTTGCTTTAAACTATAACAAGGTTGAAATCTGGGATGTACTTGATTCTTCACCTGTGAAAAAGAATGAAATTATAGCTCATTTGCCTCAGAAAATTTTTCAGAAGAGAGACTCTTTGATAAATTGCTGTTCAACGCAAAGTTACTTGGTGGAAGCTTCCGGAGATCTGTTGCTTGTTGAGAGGTTTATTGGGGAGTTTGTTGATGAAGACAAATACAAGACACTTCTTTTCCAGGTGTATAAGTTAGACTTGAGCTTGAAAAAATGGGAAGAGGTGGAATCTTTAGATGATCAAGTGTTGTTTTTAGGTGGAAATCAATCTAAAGTTCTTCCAGTCCGAGATATCCCAGCACATGAAGCTAATTCGATTTACTTCACTGACAATCTTTGGAATTGGATAAAGCAGCATAATATTCGTTATGATCTCGGTGTCTTTAACATGGAAGATAAAAGCATCAAATCATATTATCTGTGTGATTTACTGACTGAACCACCACCCTTTTGGATTGATCCTGAACCATTGTCAAATCTATGATTCAGAGCAAGTAAGACACAAATATGGTATTTTAGTTAGTTTGTTGTTGTTGAGTTTTTTTGACAGTATGAATTTGTTAATATAACTAGTGATTCCTTTGTTAATTTACTTGTTAGTGAGCTTTATCTTTGCAACTTCTAAGTAATACCTAATCTTTATTTTGTTTTTCAAAAGAATTTAGCTTATATAAAGTCATATTTTGGAATTTCAAATGTCAGGATCTTGACAGAATATTGTCAAAATTAGAACAAACTTTAGTATTTCGTAGTTCTATTTGTAAATGAAAGAAAGCACATATCCATTGTTGAGGAAAGCATCTGGTTGGATTTCTAATTAGAAATTCCAGTCCATTCAACTACAGACAGATTTACCATTTATGTTGATCTGGGGCTGGAAACATTAATGAAAATAGATGCTTGTATAATGGAACCTCTAGCTAACTTGCATTAATCGCAAACATGCTTTTATTAATGCAGCTTCCAAATTTGCTCTCTTCTAGCCAATTATATGTTCAAGCTTGCAACTTTGCGCTGATCAGACTGATTGCCTTATGCAGGTTGTAGAAGTTTACTGTATCAGTTACCTAACGGAAGAATGCAGTCAGAGAGTTTCGTCCTTCCCGACCTTAGACTTGGCCGGATGGAACATGCAACTTTTCCTAATCATACAATACAATTTTTTTCCAGATTCTGTTTTTTAATGGTTATTTTGCCGTTCTCGTTTCTGGATTTGCTTTTATTTGTACAATATCCTTACTATGTTCCTTGGAGGCTTGCATTTGTCAATGTTTAGAGCTGCTCTAAATTTTTCAGAATATTTGTTGGGAACTGATCGTCTTCTTTATATTTTCTAAACACCGAATGAATAATTACCAATTACAAATTATTAATTAAGAGATTAATTTTGCAGTGGAAATGCGAATCCCCTTCTAGATTTTCAAAGAGAAGTTGGAAGGATGTGGTTGTGTAACCCGCAGAATAGTAACTGAAATACTGCAAGTAAAGACGGTAAGAACACTAATTTTAAGTGACACGTACTTCCTTGGTTAAAAAATTAAAGATTCTCCGCGGAGATATAATATCACCACATTAATTTATTTATTTTCAAATTCACAAAAAATAATAACACATACTTCTTTGTTATTTGTAATGATGACTTTTACTGGGAAAAAAATAAAACTATTTCAAACTTATCTTTAATATAGTAATAGTGAAGTCTGGTAACAAAATAGTAGCCAATCAATTAATAACAAAAATAATCACATATTTAAAATTTTATGAGACATAAAAAAATTTGTATCAATGGAGTAGTATTTATTTTTGGAGTAACAAACAAAAATAATAAGAAAAAGAAAAACTTTACCTTTCAGTTGTTAACCACTCGCTGACAGTTGCCAAACATCCAGAAAGAGCTCATAATTTTATTTTTGTTATATTAAATTCATATTTAAATACACACTCTCATTTTGTTATTGTCAAAATTTAATCCCTCAACTTCAATAGATACTATAAGTTAAGGAGTACCACTCGGGTCTTGTATTCATATAGTACCACTCTAGCCAATAGCGTGAAGAACTCATAATTTTAATTCTATATCTTTTTTAAATGAATAAGTATAAATACATAATAACCAAACATTATATTTAATATTATACTTATTTATATTATTGAAAAATAAAGTATGACATTAAAATTTATATCATGTTTTATTTTTTAATAATATAAATAAATATAATGTTTGATTATTTCGTGTGTAAATTTGTCTGGCTTAAATTATTAGTCATTTTCTCTCTTTTGATAAGTGAAAAATATCGGACTATCTTCCCCAAGAGGTGGTGATACAAATCCTCTCATGGCTACCCCTGAAATCTCAGCTTCGATTCAAGTGTGTATCCAAATTATGGTGCTCTCTAATCACATGCCCCAATTTCATCACAATGCACACTAACCACCACCTTGCCCTTTCCAATCACAACAACAAACTCCCGCAGACTCGTTAGAAGCTACTCCCCAATTCAAAACAAGGAATTCTGTTCGGTACATTTCGATACCGACTCGTTCGACTTGATTCTGATGTTAAAATCAAATTCCCATTTGGGGGTATGCCTAGATTTTACTTCAGAATTGTGGGTTCTTGCAATGGTTTGCTTTGTTTGTCTGATGATTTATTTGGATATACAAATCATGTAATTTTATGGAACGCTGCAATTAAACGAAAACTGACTCTTCCAATCCCCAGTTTTATGTTAGAGCAAGCGTCAATGAATATGGTTGTTCTTGGTTTTGCGTTTGATTGTAAGTATAATGATTACAAGGTTGTTAGAATTGGGTATTTTCAAGGGGATAATGTGGCTCATAAAGTTGAGGTTTATACGGTTAAGGGTAGGGGCATGGAGAGGGATTCACGATCATCCTCCTACGTATCGTATTGTAGAGTGCTATTGGTCTCAGACTTTTATCAATGGGGCTATGCATTGGGTTGCATATCATTGGAGTGAAGGGTTTGGTAGCAAGTTGAACTGTTTGATTATGTCGTTTGATATGTGTGATGAGGTGTTTAATGAGATGTTGTTACCAGAAGAATTGGGGCACAAATCTCATACTGCGAAAATTGGGGAGAGTTGCTGGCTTTGTTTCAATGTGATAGGCAAAGGTGGAGCGATTGTTGTTCCATTTGGGTGATGAAGGAATATGGTGTGGTCGGCTTGGAGTAAACTGTTCAATGCTGATGTAGATAAATGTTTTATCCCTGTTGGGATACCAGTGAATAAATACATGTAATTTTAGACAATATAATTACGAATAATAATAATTATATAAAAGATTTTCTTAACATGTATCCTAAAGGCACGTGCTAAGCGCATAAATCGAGAGACGTGACCCACTAAGTATTATTTATTTATGTATTTGCACTGAATTCAATGCATAAAAAATAATATATTAATGGGCTCTATGTATTGAATTTAATGCATATATATAAACAAATAATATTTAGTGAGTCCCGTCTCTCAATTTATACAAGGGCACATGTTAAGATGACCCTTTTATAAAAAGTAATACTCGAGGACGTGGACTATTGTAAAACTCTTTGAACTTTGCCATTTTGCCACTCAAGTCTAATTCAAGCTATTTTATTATTTAAGAAGATGAATTCCACTAGATTATTGCCATTTTCATTTGGGATGTATGAAACGGTCCAGCTTGTTTAGTGAGCATCGTACCGGATTTCTTTCACGACTTACAACACATAATGTAAAGTTCCCTCTACAATATTTTCTCTTGAAACAATGTTTTGTGCACAAGTAAATTGTTTGATCCAGCATTTCAGTTCGAGAGGAGGGTGAAAACATGGGCTTAAGTCCCCTCCAATACTACACACACCTTCCATGTAGTTTTATTAAATTATTTATATTCCTAAAAATTATAATTGAAATTGACACCTATTGCTCAATTTATGTTTTTGAGACACCAAAATTTTGCTACATTCGATGAACGTATGCAATTTTTATTAAAATTTAAAGGTTGGATTTTTTAATTAATTTTTAACGGTAAATATAATTTTTATTAATCTCAGCTTTGGTATAGTTATTGTGACAATACAGAGAGATACCTTTAAAACCAAACGAGGAAAAACAAATGGAGCTATTTTAACTAATTCACTGATCTTTCCGGTGTCCGTTTGTGCTTACTGCTGAGGAATGAAGAAGAATTTTCCTTTCATGGGGAATTCATAATAATAAATAAATTGAGAGAACAAGGAAGGAAGGAAGGAAGATTGAAGTTTAATGAAATTTTTATAGCATTGATAATATTTTAAAACTATATTAAAATGATGAAGGGATTCTATTTTTGTAACAAAATTATGAATCTTCGTTTCATTAAATCAACTTAAATTCCAACAACTTTGCAACGAAGTCCAAGAGGAAAGAATGTGAAATGAAAATAAACTCATTTATTGGTTACCATAAGAAAATGGTAATATTATCTTTATCAGAGACTTTTGATTATTTTCGTTGAGCTAAAATATACATTAAAAATATTTATTTTAATAAAAATTGGAGTGGGTTCAATAATATTTGAAAAATACACATAAAAAAGTAAAACCAAAAATCAATACATAAGACTCTGAAATTGGGTCGGAGGTAGGAAAATTGGTACACTGCTTTGTTGATTGACGATGGGCGTATTGGGTGGAAATGGTGGGATATGGGGAATGCCGCTATTTCATTCTCGTGAACCAGGAAAAAGAAGAAGAATAAGAAGATCCTCCAAACCATCGGACTCTGCTGAGCAAACCGGAGGAGCCGGTCTCCGGTTTCCTGTCAAGCAAGCCGTGACAGCGGCCTCTCTCGCTCTCACCGGCGACACAATAGCTCAACTCCGAGAGCGGTGGGTCAAGAACAAATCTCTGCAGCAGCAACAACACTCTCCTGCTCATCATTTCAAGGTCATTGTTTATTATATATACATATACGCGTGTATATTTTTATATATGTGTATTGAGCTTATATTGGCATGATTTGATGCGTATTTGTGAGAACCTAGTAAATTTGGTTATTATTTTTTGAAGCTTTGAAGCACTAGTTTATTAATGTGCAAACAAACAACTTCTATGGCGATTTGAAAAAAATTAGTGTTAGTTGTAGAAATGTGGTCTCGAGTTGACCTAACTATTTAAGCTTAAAATGTGAAACTTGCAATAGGGAGAATTTGCTATAACAGTGTTATTGTAGTGACTAGTGAGCTAGATTCACTTTCTTGTCATTTGAAGTATGGACTCTTGAGTATTCATTCTGTACAAATGCATGTGCCTGTTTAGTGTAATAGGCATAAGTTTTGTTTTGTTTTCCATATTTATGATTCTAAGAGCTGATATACTTTTGGTAGTCTTATATCAAAAACAATAGCCCCAAATTTCAAATTGGAAAAGTAAATATTGCTTGTAGGTAGCATTTCATTGGAGTGGTATCTGTGGGTGCCGAGTAACAAAAGGGCTATATGAGAAAGGTTTAGATGCATATTTCTGTTTTCCTCCTGAATGCAGCTTGTTTTAATATTAATTGTTTTTATGTTGTTAGCGGCTGGCTGATTTCTACTGGCCAATGTAGTGGACTTATTTTAGTGGTTCGTTTTGCTTTCCTAAGCCCATCGATGTAGAGTCTACATTCTCACTGTTTACTTTGCCCTCATGTTCCTCCCCAAAAAAACAATTACTATTTAGTCACAGGGCTTCATTATGCATGAGCAATCATATAAACATACCAAGTAAGTGTTTACCCAATAGTTTATTATCGAACATTATTACATTCTACGTCCTAGTTTTAAAGCCCTGCTAGCTGTAAGGACATCAACTCTATCTAAAATTTCTGTTATTAAAACTATCTAAAATTGTATATTAAAACACTAATAAGTGGGTTAGCTTGGTTAGCATCCCGCGACTTTTTTGCATGCATTTGACATATTATGACTTTGTTTCCTGCTATGATTGTACAGTAACTTGTAGAGGGACACTTTTAGTTTTATTTTTGACCAGATGTGCTCACTTAGGATGTCATGCAGACTGTAATTTCAGAACATAACTGGCTTAGGGCTTTCCGAATGGCTTCATATGGTTTTCTTTTGTACGGCCCTGGTTCTTATGCGTGGTACCAGTATCTTGATAGGTGCATGCCAAAGCAAACATTGCAGAACATATTGACGAAGGTATATGTTTTTCCCCTTTGTTTTGCACAGGACTTGTTCCAAACAATATTCAAGTAAATAACTTCTGTAAACATGCTAATATTTTCAGTTCCTTGCAGGTTTTGTTAAACCAAATTGTGCTTGGTCCATGCGTAATTGCTGTTGTTTTTGCATGGAATAATCTATGGCAAGGGAAGGTCTCAGAGCTTCCCAATAAATATCAGAAAGATGCACTTCCCACACTATTCTTTGGTAAAAAGTTGTTTTCTGTTGGTCTTTGTAATGCTACAAAATGATAGATATACATTTGCTTGCTTTGGATTTTTTGCAGGATTTAGGTTCTGGATCCCTGTCAGCTTATTGAATTTCTGGTACCTCTCTCTCTCTCTATATATATATATGTGTGTGTGTGTGTGTGTGTTTGTATATATATATATGTGTGTGTGTGTCTGTATATATATGTATGTGTGTGTGTATATATATCTATATTCCTAAAAGAAAAAAAACACTGCAATGGCCTCATTTATGCAAGTTTATGAGTTCTGTTCGCTATTGTAGTTTTAAAAATTGTAACTGCATATTGCGGCCATGCTACCATTCTTCTGATGCGGTAACACTACATGTCTTTAAACAGGACGTGAATTGCATTTTAGATATGCTTGCACCTTACTGTTACAGTCTAGGGACTGTAATTTAACAATTCAATTGATTTAAAGAAGAAATTAGTTAGGAAGATGAAGATTTCAAGAGGAATGGATTGATTTGAAGGTTAGTGAAGGATTATAGAAAGAAGAGAGAGATTCTGAAAGGTATTAGAGACATAGAGAAAAATTAGGTCTGACATCTAGAGAAAAACAATATTATTCAAAATAGAAATTTCAGTTACATCATTCAAAATATCGAACTAACTAATTATTACAGTAGTTATAGGCTTCATTTTAGCAGGTAACACTAACAATTATGTACGTGCCCTCCATAAATAAGTACCACTAAGTGACTAACCATTACTTATGCCTTAGCAACCCTGATCGTAACAAAACCTTCCCCTGAGATGCCCATGTCCTCGTAGAGTTGGGGCAAAATCTGGAAAATAGTAGCCTATGCTAGTCTCATCTTCCCAAGTATCCATCCTCCAGGGCTGAAACCAACACCAAGAACTTATACTTCTTAGCTTCATTATGGCAGAAACCTCCCTTCTTACTCTCTTGACCATCTTTTGTTTCCATTTCCCTGGTCATGAAGCTGATCCTCATCTTCTTTTTGCTTCAGTCCCTTACACAGATTCCTTGCATAGTAATTGTGTCAGATAGATTTTATCAATTTATCTCGAATTAACTTATGGTGGTATAAAACTTTCAGTGTAAAATACTTTGACATAGGTTGGGTTGACTCCTAGTGCCCTGTTCTTGTATTATTTCTATTATTCTTCGGTCCGTTGCCTAGAAAGAGTTTCCATTTGTAAAATTTGCTAATATTAAGGAATTATGATGACAAACTTGAGGAATCGCTCCATTGCCCAGAAAGAGTTCCATTTATAAAATTTGCTAATATTAAGGATGTATTTTTGTTTCATGTTTACCTTAAAAATAATATTGTTAGTTTTAGTTATAATAAAATTATGACGGCAAACTTGAGGAAATCAGTAAAAAGATAATTTTTTGTGAATGGGACTCTTTAATGGTTGGGAGTATAACTTTGACAACTTTATGGCATATTATAGGGTGGTTCCTCTTCAAGCTCGTGTAGCTTTCATGTCCATGGGATCTATATTCTGGAACTTCTGCTTATCTTCAACTTTGAGCAAATAACTTTGTTTGTGTGGAGTTGTCTGTCTATTAGCATCTGAAATTGGGTATCAGGTATTTTCTCCACTCAAACAACTTTTCTGAGTGAAACCGTTTTCATTAATCCTTACTTTAATCTCTAGTGTAATGTTATTACGCAGGTATCGATGTCTTGATAAAGTGTGTCTAGAAGAAGGAAACCCATCTTTTCAAGTTCTGTTCAGATGCGTTCTTCTAAACCTGACACTGGAGTACTCTATATTTGGAGCCAAGCATGCGTTTTGCTTTTGCTTCCTTCCCTTTTTTAGTTCTACTAAATTTCTTTTTATTTACCGAGGACAATGATTTCTATTTCTCATATCAATGTCATCCAACAAACTTATTATTATTTGCTTTTTCAACTTAGGGGTAACGGTTGCATTAAATTCCGATTCCTGGTTTAGCTCACATAATTATGTTACTCAAATGCTGAATGGTCTTGTAACATCTCTCAAAATGAACCGCATGTTTATGCTGAATTGAATGGTGAATGGTACATGTACCCCTTGTTTCCTTGCTTGCTTCCTTCAGGAGCTAATCCTATGCGGCTATTATTATTTAGGTAACAAATTATTTTGATTTATAAATTAGCTGAAAAACTTGAGAAGGATAATGCTATTGTCACAAGTTTTGTTTGTTTGTCGAATATTGGTCAGGTTTGATATGTATTGAGAAATGGTCGAGCGAAGAGGTGCAGTTTTTCATTTGTGGGTGTTTCAGGGTAGAGCGATAACAATGCCTTCTGGCTTAACAAAGTAATTGCTTATATCACCAGATGATTCAACTTTCTTTGTAGTTTAGGTCTACTAACCGGAATCTATATTAGGTGAGGCCATCAATTGTAAGGAAAATATTTTAAACTATCTTGAAAATATTTGCAACAATATATCCTTCAAAACACAGGATGAGTTTTGAACGCATCTTTAACAAGAGAATATAACGTTCCACTTTTAATTCAATTTAAATAAGGAGTGCTGAAAAGATAATAACATAATGTAAAAAGTATAAAGGAGCTGACGGTCAAAATGAAACTGTTTTCTTAATTTTACTTCTTCTGATTTACAAAAAGAATTTTATTTGTATTTTTTATTTGTATTTTGTGAATATTAAATTTATATCACGTTATATAGATATATATAGAGAGAGAGAGGGGGGGGGGGGGTAAGATTTTACGATGCAGAACAAAAATCACAAGAAAAAAGTACATGAAATGATGGAAAGTACTATTTTCACATAATTTTTTGATATTTTTACAGTTTAGTTCACTGTAGATCTATAACGACACTTTTTATGTGAAAATGTTAAAATACCTAGTGAAAATATAAAAAAATTATTTTCTTTAATCTTACTTCTTCTGTTCTACAAAAAGAATCTCATTTGTATTTTTTATTTGTATTTTGTGAATATTAAGGATATATATGTGTGTTTGTGTATATATATATATATATATATAGAGAGAGAGAGAGAGAGAGAGAGAGAGAGAGAGAGAGAGAGAGGTAAGATTCTACAATGCAGAACAAAAATCACAAGAAAAAAGTACATGAAATGATTCAATACTCAGAAAGCAATTTGCTAAGTAACACAATGAGTAGAAAGCTTTTAGAACTGAACTAGTTTATGTTTCTGCTCATATGAAAAACCTGCAGACCTATATATGGAAAAAAAATAGACTTAAAAAAATGCAGAAAGAAAAAAGGGAGAGAAGAAGATAGATAAGTATTACCTTGCACAAAATGCGAGAGATTGAAAAGAGAAGTAGTGGCGTTAAATGCAAGAATTAGACACATAGTTACTGTTGCAAACTATGCAAGTAACACAGAAAGAAAAGTAAACTGCTGGAATTGTGTAGCAGGCATACATCATCCTACCAAAACATATATTTATGTATTGTTTAGTTCTAAATGCAGTTTGAACAGGAAGAACAAATTGAAACAGAACAACAAAGGACCAAGGGGAGTGCCTATAAATCTAGTCTAAGCACTGATATCCACATCGGCTTGCATCAAACTCAAGTTAACAGAAGTCGCACAGATGGTTTATCCTTCGTTTCGCAACTCGTCAGGCAAAGCCTCAAACCGCTAGAAATCCAAGACACGTGATGATACCTTAGCTCAGTCCTTCTCTGAAGCAGAGCTTTAGGCAGCTGGCAGTCCACCAACGATCATCACTGGAACTACTAAATCTGGGAATAACTCTTTCAATGCTACAATAGCATTGTTCATCGCCCTTGGGGACCAATCATGACGAGTCAGTACAAGCAGTGCAATAATTGATGTATGGTCATCCTTTATTACTTCAGCTCCAAGTGGGTGCCGAATCAGAGATATAAATACAGCCGCTGCATGTTCAGCGAGTTCTTCATCATCCAGTGCCTCTGCAAGATATTTTAGACATCCTGCCTCAATTAGTTTGCTGCAATTGTTCGCATGGTCAGCCATTAAAACTAGTGTATTGACAGCAGTGATCTTTGCTCTCCCTCCCCTCTTCAACAGCCTTAATAGTGCATCAACTGCCCCTTCTATACCTGCAATTCTTACCCTATAATCATGAATCGCACAGAGGCATGACAATGTTGAGGCAGCATCCTCCCTTGCTTCATCTGTCTGCCCATTTATTAAAACATGAACAATTGATTCTGCTACTTGCTCCATAATGAGAATCCTGTTATTTTCATGCATGGATAAGAAGAGTATTGCTTTTACAGATTTCTCTTGTGCAACTGGATGATGAGACAAAAGAAGTTTTTGAAAGAGAGGAATAGTCCCAGCTTCAGCAATGTAAGCTCGGTTCTCCTTTCCACTTTTTGCTAGCAAATGAAGCTCATGGGCAGCAAATATGTTCATATCAATCGACTCAGAAGATAACAATTTTATGAGAAGATTTCCTGTGGCTTTGTTAGCTTCAATAACTGCCCTGGTGGGTGAAACTGCAAATAAGGTTTCCGTTGGGTCAAAACCAGAGGGTATACCGCAAGCAATGCACCACTTGGAAATTAGACTTCTAAGAGCCCTATTAGGAACAAGGCAAGTGTTGATAAGGGACTGCCTAGTTTTTGGGCAAAGATTCTCTTTTCTCAGCCATTCAGATATTGAAGTTCGATCATAGGTTTGTCCAGTCGAGATAATAACTGGATCTTGCATCAACTCCAATGAGATTGGACAAGATAAGTCTTTTTGGATTGAGGAAAAGGTCTCTTCAGTCATTTGAGAAACCAAATCATTTTGTAGTTCCTTGCTCTGCCCAAAATAATTTTCTGCTTCATCCTCTTCAAATCCAAAAAACAAGAATCTGCAGTAGTGGGTAACTGCAACAATCCCTTTGACCAATGATGAAAAGGGTTCTACCTCATCCTCATGGTTCCTTATCAAATCTCCAAGAAACTTCATCTCACTTCTAAAGGTTTTTGCATCCTGAATTCCCAGTTTATCCACAAAAAATGTTTTAAGCTCTACATACTCTGGTATCCTTCCAGCCTCAAACTCTTCAACAAAACTCAAAAGCCTCTTCCGCATTGCTTCATCCTGTGGATCAGTGAACACCTTTTTTCTTGCCAACTGCCTCTTCAAAACTTCAATCTGTTCCCCCACATCTTCACATAAATTTATTTCTTGTAAAGGAAATATATCCAACACCATCAATATTTCCTTGCAAATATCATGAAGTTGGTGTGAGATAATTTGATTCTGAATTAAAATCCATATCCGGCTTGATTCGAAGCAATAATCTAATAAAGCCTTTGATTGATAGAATAAAAGACAAAGCTCCTTAAAGCATAAATTAGCAGTTGCAAGCAAAACACAAGATTCCATATCATAAATATATTCAAAGAGTATGACTAAGATCTCAACCTTCCAAATCAAATATCGGAAATTATTATGCTGAAATTGAACTGTTTTAGCGGAAAACGAAGCAATGAGTTCTTTGCCAACAACAGTAAGTTTTTGGATAAGGGCTGACTCACCGAGTGGCATCGGTTCAAGGAATGCCTCCATAAGAGGTGAACTTTTCTTTTGAGTAAATGACCAAATAGAAGGCAGATCCATTGAATTCATATTCAAAGGTTGGTAAAGAGCTGCGACAAACAAATTTTCAGGACAAAATCCACTAATTCAACTTACTTCTTTCAATAGTGGAAGTTCACTAACACAATCCATAGGTGGTTGTGTTGGTCCGAATCGGGTCACTCAAAATGAGAGGGGCTCTTAAGGTTAGGTTTTTCTTCGGTTAATAATGGCAGACTGGTGGTGACATGGTGGTCTTGTGGTGGAGGATGAGTAGAAAGAAGTAGAGATTGAAATTTGACATTGAGAAAGACCTATCCTGATTAGCAGTGAAAATTGATAATGTGGTAGTGCATAGTAATGGGCTGGTAGTGAATCATGCAGTAGTGGGTACGTGGCAACCTGTGCGGTAGCGGTGCTTGTAAGCAAGAGAAACAAAGCTGAAAGAGGAGTGGAAGAAGTAAATAATTTTATAATCTTAGAACGAGGTTTCATCACATTTAACACATAAGTTAAACATGTGTCAGCAAAAGGGAATAGACATTTGGACAGTCCGGTTTGTAACTGGTTCTTCACAGTTAACCACAGGCAACCAATTTGGACAATTTTCTGGGTTTTGTGAACATCCATACTAATTAGTGCTTCATAAGATATTCAAAGTTGTCAAATAGTGAATCATGATGCGTATCGAGTATCTGTGAATCATAAAATACAAGAAACAACTATCCATAAGCAAATGTTATGTATCCCTAACAACCAAAAAATCAAAATGCAACCAAAGCATACAAGTTGACATTTATTATGAGGTTGAAGCGCTTGCAGGAGTAAATAAGTGCCGACATTTCAAAAAAAAATACCTAAGAGGTGCATTGTCGATGCCGATGTTGAGGTCTTATTATCCTCGTCAAATTTATCACCTCTCATAGTGACGCTGCAATTAAAATACTTCCTGTAGCTATTTTGTTTTAAACATATTTCAAAATTTAATTAGTATCTATCCCTGAGACTTTTACACCTATTCGAGTCATCCGCAGCCAAACAAAACTCCTCTAACTCTAAACTTTATGACAAAACTGGATCAACATAATGCTGTCGTGTGTTTGGCAACCATGTAAGCAGAATATGAGCTGATAATATATATTGTGATCACTTGCTTAAGCACTCATATGTGTCAAGACGCATACATGCAATCAAAGATGGAGGATAAAGCGTCGATGCTTGCAATTGAATGCAGTTGAGGTGTATACTTCCCGTATCAAAGACACAAATTAAAAATATAATGGTTACACAAAATAGAGTACACAAACATAATCCAGAGTTATGAAATAATCCTTAAGCAACCTATATTTTCCTTCTTTTATGATTCAAATTTCTATTAAAGTATTTAGACACCGTTTTGGATTTATGATTCTTTCTTCCATAGAAACCCTCTCCTTTTCCTAATAGTAATGAAATCTATATCAATTTGACCAATTTTTATGAAAGACAAATCTGTCCTCCATGGCTCCATCCTCTGCTTACAAATTACTTGACTTTCATTTGTAAAAAATTTGCAAACGTTAAGGATATACTTTTTGTTTTCATTGTTTATCCGTAAAAATAATAAGTTAATAGTTCAATAGTGGTGGGCCTAGTGGCATGATAACGATATTATGTTGACAGACTCGAGCAAGTTGTGTCATTCTATAATATTATAAAAAAAAACGGAACTCTTTATATGGAACACATTTTTTTATTTTTTTTTGCAAATGGGACTTTTATTGTGGAATAGGAGTATTAGATGGGTGGTGGGTGGGTTGAACATACACACACAAAAAATACAAGAAACAACTATCCATAAGCAAATGTTATGTATCCCTAACAACCAAAAAATCAAAATGCAACCAAAGCATACAAGTTGACAATTTATGATTTTTTTGCCCCCAATATTGACATAAAATTGATATATAGGCAAAGCTATAATATAAAATGTAATGGAATTACCTTTTGGGAACAGAGGCCCAAATGGAAATTGACATGGAAACGTTCGTAGCCAATCCTGTCCGACTCTCTGTGTATACAATCTCTGTATGCATAGATGTCATTTCTTCTTTGATTACTAACCTAACCCGCAAACCCGTTGAAAGATCCATCTTTTCCCCTCCAGTGTAATGGCGAACCCAGTGAACCCAGTGAAGGAGATCAGCGACGTGTTTCTGGATTTCTTGCAAATCCTAACCTAGTAATTATCATCACTTCTTTCAGGAATGCAGCAATTGTAACACGTGCCCCTTGTTTCATTTTAACTCCTTTCTTCTTCTTTTTTTCACAGTTCATGAGTAGGCGAATCTGCATACTTGAAATAAATCCAAAGTAAAAAAAATATATATATTATTTAGAAGAAGAAGAAAAAAAAAAGCCCAACGCCCAAGATATATATATATTTTCCCATCTAAGAAAAACGAAAGGATATTATAATATTAATTTTTTTCCTAAATGATAATATCACGAGATTTTAATTTTTTATTTTAAATATTATAATAATAAATAAAATAGTTAATAATATTTTATAACATAATCAATGACGCTGAATACTTGCAGGATTAATATAATGATACGAGACACTAGGTAAAAATATCATGAAAGACTGAAATAATAGTAAAACTGTAAAAGAGACAAAAAGAGAGTAAAAAAGCACTTAGGCACTGATAGAAAGACACGTGATAACTCTTCCCCCCCTCCTCTTCTTCATTCGTACGACTTCCTGCGCCCGCTCTTCAAATTCATCTAATTCATTCAGGTACTCTTTCTTATGCTGTTATTCTTCAATTCTCTCTCTCTAATTTCGTAGGAGGTGCCAATCAGCTTATTTAATTACATGCCAGCGAATAGATATATAAGATTATCATGGCTCAAAGTAGGAGTTGCCAGGAAGTGTTGAACGAGACAGCTTTTCTAGTGGGAAAACATGGATCAAGTAGACATTATAGGAGCATATGAAGATCTTTTTCAGAAGAATATGAATAAAAAGTCAGAATGGTCTTGATGTTATTTGTATCCTGTAACGATTTTGTTGCCCCTTTCTAGTCTTTATTTTCTCTCTGTCGTATAACTATTTGAATGAATTAGAGATCTGTTTTTTATATTTCAATTTTGAAATTAGTAACATGTTTACTATGTACAGTGCTTTGTTACTGTTGACTACACACCAAGATGGCAGCATCATCAGCATTTGTTATCGGAAATGGTTTATCTACCCATAGCACTCAAACTGTTTTGAGCAAGGAATTATATGTTAGGCATGTTCTCACTTCCTCAAGTTGTCCATCACTGGTTAAGGCATCAAAAGCAGTCACTGTAAAAGCATCTTTGGACCAAAGTAAACAGGAAGGAAGAAGAGGGTTTTTAAAATTGTTGCTTGGAAATGTGGGACTTGCTGTACCTACATTATTAGGTAGTGAAAATGCTTTAGCTGACGAGCAAGGGATTTCTAACTCAAGAATGTTGTACTCCAGGTTTCTGGAGTATTTGGATAAGGGCCGGGTGAACAAAGTAGATTTGTTTGAGAATGGAACAATTGCTATTGTTGAGGCTGTTTCTCCAGATTTGGGTAATCGGGTGCAGAGAGTTCGTGTCCAACTCCCAGGGTTAAGCCAGGAACTCCTTCAGAAATTCAGGGAAAATAACATTTACTTTGCTGTGCAAAATGCTCAAGAGGACTCTGGTTCTCTTTTATTCAATTTGATCGGGAATCTGGTTTTCCCGCTAATATTGATTGGGGGACTTTTTCTTCTCTCAAGGCGATCCTCTGGAGGAATGGGGGGCCTGGTTCCCTTCAATTTGGTCAATCAAAAGCTAAGCTAAGTTCCAAATGGAACCAAACACTGGTGTAACATTTGATGATGTTGACGGAGTGGATGAAACTAAGCAGGATTTCATGGAGGTTGTGGAGTTTCTGAAGAAGCCTGAAAGGTTCACAGCAGTGGGCGCTCGTATTCCTAAGGGGGTTCTTCTTATTGGTCCACCTGGAACTGGGAAAACCCTTTTAGCCAAGGTGATAGCTTGTGAGGCAGGTGTTCCATTTTTCTCAATTTCTGGTTCTGAGTTTGTTGAAATGTTTGTTATTGTTGGTGCTTCTTGAGTGCGTGACCTTTTCAAGAAGGCCAAGGAAAACACACCCTGCATCGTATTTGTTGATGAAATTGATGCTGTTGAGAGGCAAAGAGGCACTGGAATAGGTGGAGACAATGATGAAAGAGAACAGACCCGGAACCAGCTTTTGACTGAAATGGATGGTTTTGAAGGAAACACTGGTATTATTGTAATTGCTGCAACTAACAGTGCTGACGTTCTTGACTCGGCCTTGTTGAGGCCAGTACGATTTAACAGACAGGTAAATTATGCATCATTTTATTTGTTGCTTTATGATATGGTAATACACTAAACTTGAAGTATGGAGATTGGTATCTGTTGATGTTCCCGATGTTCGAGGAAGAACAGAGATCTTAAAGGTTCATGGCAGCAATAAGAAGTTTGATGTGGATGTATCTCTTGACGTGGTAGCTATGAGAACACCTGGTTTTAGTGGAGCAGATCTTGCAAACCTCTTAAATGTTGAAAAGTAATCATAAAAGAAAACTATGTCCAAGCGTATCAAAATGGAAACCTTAATGTTGAAAAAAGTCAACCACAAATGCAGGACTCTCATTTTCTAGATGGAGGGAGTAATGGGGTTTAACTGATTTGTTTGCAGATAGTAACGACATTTGGCATGACTGAAATTTGGCCATGGTCACTTATGGATTTGTGTGCTTAAAGTGACGTCATCATGAGAATGATGGCTTAGAATTCAATGTCAGAAAGACTTGCTGAAGATCAATATAGGGCTGTCAAGAAGAAGCTTTCAGATGGTGCATATGAAATTGCCTTGAGCCAGATTTGGAACAATCGTGAAGCAATGGATAAGATAATGCAAGTTCTTCTTGAGGAGGAGACGATGACTGGAGATGAATTCCGAGCAATCCTCTCGTCTTTGTTGAAATTCCTGCTGAAAACCGAGTTGCGCCATTAGTACCAACTCTAGTCACTGTATAATAGCGTATATACATGCATGTAATTTACACTCGGCCACTCATTTTCAACAATTAAATGTATAACCTTGTAACATTTCCATCTTATATATACCACAAAATACATGTGCTTGTCTCATTTGTATGGTCTTAACAATGGGCATCGCAAGCTTCATGACATTAGAAAAATTAAGCGTTTGCCCTTGCATGCGTTCATGCAATATCTACTTGGTTTGAATCGTGTGCATTCTTGAAAGTTGAAACCATACCCTATAAACGTGGGTGACAATATTTTGGGACACTAAAAATAGGAAAGACAAGAAAATTGGGATTTGCAGTGGTGCGTAGTTGGACGGTTGCTAGTTGTTAAAAATAAAAACAAAATCTATGCCATAAAAGCGTCATATAGCAAATCTCAAACGCCAGTATAAATGTATGGGCTAGTCTTGCATTAGGCCTCTCTGTTTCTCTCCACCTCACCTGTGTCTATTTCAACAAACACCCCTAAAACTAAAACATACTTATGCCCAAAAGGCATACTCAAAGAAGCATTGAAGACCTTCAAAACAGAAACATGGTTTGAACCAGATCTCTTCTCTCTCCTCCTTCTGTCAAGATTAAGAACTTAATAGGATTAATTGTTAGTTATTTGTTTAGTCTTTAGAATAGCACAGCGGCGTCGTTTTATGTTCGTTCCTTATAGGCACAGGTGTTGCCCAGTGACTCGTTTTGATACAACGGCCCATTGGAAGATTGTTAGCTCCATAGTTAAATACAAGCTGTGAGTTGTGATGAATGAGACCAACCAATTACAAGCCATCCGGCCGGCTTTTAATTTAAATTTATAGGGGTAACATTTACGACTTTAAATTTACCGCACTAATTATTATGTTTCATCTCTAAAAATATTATAAAATCTCTAATGTATTACATCAATGTATTATGTTTTATCAATTTTTTTTAATAAAAATATTAATTTTATATAATAATAATAATAATATCAAATAATACAATTTTTTTGAATTTATCATCATAATTTTATTATTATATTGTATTACTAGTCTAACAAATAGTATTATTGATCTTATAAAATGTCAAAATATTTACCCACTTATTTATCTTTTCTTTTTTTGATTTAAATGAAGAAACTTGTATAAATAAAATTTATATCGTCTCATTTATAACAATATCATGTAGCTTAGTTGGACACTCACTTAAAGTTATGAGTTTGAGATTTTGAATTTGAATTTGGTCGTAGTTTGACTTATTTACATGTCATCATTATATAGTAGATGACTTATTTTGCATTGACCAACAAAAATGGACATAATATCTAAATACACTACGTTTATGTTTGTTTACAAAAAATGTATTTGAGATTTGACTATTTGTATTAATTTATCACTATTTCGAATTATTTTATTTCATGATGAGGTATTAATAGTCCTTTAAATAATCATATGGACTATTTTTTATTATTCATATGTGTGATTATATAATTCTATGAAAAAATTGGAATTAATAGTCTCTCTCATTTTAAACTATTAAATGACTTTGTGAAATTAATAGTCTAACATTAAGAGATTAATAATCCCTCATTAAAGGATTAAATAGTGTAAAGTAATATTAAATTAAGATAAATAGTTCAATCATAAATATATTTTTTACAAACAAATATAACTTAAAAATACAATGATTAATTTTATATTTTACTTTTTTTTGGGTATAAAGCTAAACAAGCGAAATTTAAATAAGGACATTTGTTTAATGTTCAGACTAATGTTTGGTATACGTCCTGATCAAAATTAAGAATTGAGTACTCTCTTGTCCCATAATAAATGACTTAATTTGATTTTAATAGTTAAATTGATTATTTTTAAAATAAATAATTTAAAATATTTATATATAATTTTCAGATTACGAAACTTGATACTAATAATATATTTTTCATAGTTTATTATAATCATAATATCTCAACGTATATCTTGATTATTTTAAAAGATTTATTAATTTTAAAAATAATCAATTTGATCATAAAAATTAAACTAAGACATTTATTATGGACGAAGGAACTAATATATTAGCATGGACTAGGCGTGCACATCAGGCCAGCCTGGCCTGGTCCGGCCCGGGCTTGGCAGGCCTTGGCCGTTGACCAGGCTTTGACTTTTAAGAGACGAGTCCAGGCCGGGCCAGATTTTGCATAAAAAAAGCTAGCCTGGTTAGGCCTGAGGCCCGGGCCAGGCTAAGCCATTGCGGTAAGGTTTTTTTTTTTTTTTGCCGGTGTGTTTGGTTGGTCTCACAGAACACATTTTTTTAGCCGGTGGTCCGGTCCGGTGTGCTTGGTCTATCAAAACTCAAAACAAGTGACATGACACACACACACACACACACACACACATATATATATATATATATATATATATATATATATATATATATATATATATATATATATATATATATATATATTAGACTGACACAGTGACACACATATATATAAACTGTATACACGGGCACTGACACACGGCTAACAGTACTGACACTAATGAGTAATGACTATTAGTCTATTAATCTACTACTAGATATATAATATATATATATATATACTATGACTAGATTAGTAGATTAGTAATAGTACATCAGTATGGTCATGTCAAATGTGTTATTGATACATATATTATATATATATATTAATATATATATTAGTACATATGTTAAGGCGCGCCTGTGAAAGTGTGAATTGTGTTAATCAAAATCAAACATGCAGGTAGATTCAATTTTCAAAGCATACGTCTCGATCTTGAAAATAAAATTCAAAAACTAGTTAATATTACGAATTGATTGTAGTTATCTGCCCTATATATATTTAATTCAATTACAACAATCTCAAGTTGCAACAATTCACTCATCTTATTTGATACATACATATATATATATATATATACATACATATGTATATATATATATACATACATATATATATATATATATATATATATGATATATGTACCAACATACACCGACACATATATATATAATTAAAATTTTATTTTTATAATATTATTAAAATAAAATATTATTTAAAATATTGAGTATAATTAAAATAAGTATAAAAAAATATTGTTAAATATATAAAAACAAGTTTTATATTAATTTAAGACCAATATTTTTAAATAATTATATATATATATATATACTCATAACTTTTAAAACATAATGCGACTCGTCCTTATTAAAAAAGAAAATAAAAATTGATGAATTTATTAAAAATAATGTAATACAAGTTTACAAATTACAACTTACAAATTATAATAATGAATAATTATAAATTTATAACTGTAAAATATAACTTAAGCAATAATTAATTATTCCTTGGTTACAAAAATTTGTCTTCAAAATTTTAAAATATATGTCTTCAAATCTTCAATATTTATGGAATTGAACTTTCAACAATTTCTGCTCCGACTTCGAGATCTTTCGAGCTATCTTGATCGTCTATTACGTCTTGTATTCTTCTTGGCGCGGCAAGATAATCTCTATAGCAAATGCATATTTCCAATGATTCCGGACTAAGTCTGCTTCTTTTTTCATCTAATACACTGCCAGATAAAGAAAAACAATATTCCGAAGCTACGGTACTAGCTTGGATAGTTAGTAAATCTCGGGCCATTGCGGCCAAAGTAAGAAATTGTCGTTTATGTTTATTCCAAAAAGCGAGAATATTAAAATTTTCAAATTCTTCTTCAGTCATAAAACTCCTAAAATCGGTACTACAATATAAACCAAGTTCGTTTAAACTACTCGTGTGTGTTGAAGTTTTTGGTTTCTTGGATAGTGTTTTTAATAAGTTGGCATATTTAGAAGATGAAGGGGCAGGGGGCGGTGCACGCACAGATGTACAATATACAGATTCATACAATTTATAAAAATCAGTAAATGTCGTATTAAATTTGAATTTAAGGTTATCAATATTACTAGTGCCTATATTTTCAACTATATCTTCCAAAATACTTTCTACACCTTCTAATTTTATAATTAGGTTTAATGCAGCGGCACAAGTAATAACAGTTGGCATGTCTTCAAAGTATTTTTAAAATTTTTCTTCCATTGATAAAATAAGGGCGGACCAAATTTCATTATTTTTAAATTCTTTAAAAATAAATGATATTTCTAAACATGTATACAAAACATGATGAATTATAGGATAATAAACAGCAGATAATATTTTTGTGTGCTTTTTAAAAACTTTAAGAATCCTTAAAAGTTGACCAAGTAGATCCCAATCTTCGTTTGTTAATTCATGAACTTTCAAAGTATTATAAAACTCCATAAGTATATTTTTACGTTTATAGACATCTCTAAACAAATCATACGTACTATTCCACCTAGTGTTATTATCAAATTTTACTCATTTAAATTTTTCTCCTCTTGCATGACAAAAATGTCTAAAATTTTGAATTTTTCTATTTGTACTATACACACACGTAATCATCTCACGAATTTTAGATATAGTCCTTTCTAAATAATTGAATCCGGATTGAACAATTAAATTTATTACATGACAAACACATCTAACATGAAAAAATGCACCATTTATTACAGGTAACAAATCATTTTTTAACATGGTAACAACACTAGTGTTATTGCTTGCGTTATCTAAACTAATACTCATTATTTTATTTTTAATTTTAAAAGTTCGAATAACCTCCATAATTTGACCATATATTGTTTGACCAGTATGAGGTAATTCAAAAAATTCAAAACCTATAATTCTTTTTTGCATAACCATTTCAGAATCTATCCAATGAGCAGTCATACAAATATAGCTAACTCCATGTTGATGATTAGCAGACCAAATATCACTACTTAAACTAATTTTACCATCAAAATTGTCAAAATATTCAATTAGTTCTTTTTTAGCTTTATTATATAATTTAACAGCATCACGTTTAGTAGTCATCCTACTTACTTGTTTATATTTCGGTTGCAATCCGGATTGAATGTACTCGGTACAGCGCTGATCAGCAAAAAAATTGAACGGGAGCTCCTTCTCGATCACTAGTTTGGCTTGCAACTCTTTTTCTAATATTTGATCATAACTCCAACTGTGACCGGAACGATCAATTTGTGCTTGGGAGCTTTCATCAGTTAGTTTATGCTTTTGCAAACACGATTGGTAGTGTCGTTGTAGTGTGTTATTGCCTTTAGTACCAAATAAGGCGTTGCATATTTTGCATTGAGCCTTTTTAACACCATCGGCAGCCCACACTTCGATGAAATGTTCCTAAACTGGCGTTGTACGTTTGTTTTGTTCACCGGTAGGACGTGGAAATAACGGACTCGAACTCGTTCCACTATCAGGCCGAATGTTATTTTGCTCATTTTGAATATATTGCGGCATTTGTGATCCGGATGCAGTGTTGGAGGAATCCATTGTATTTGTGACGCCCCCAAATCTGGGCCCACACAGCCCAAACTTGAGTCGTCAAAATACTACAACAAAATTATTACAACAAAGCACAACGTACAACAATACAGTGTATAATAATACACAACTAAGTCTTCACTATTATTGCCACACTATTTTACAAAACGTGAAGACTATGATAACTATTCCTCGGACCCTCACTCCATTCCCCGGCTAGACCCTGTTATGTTTTCATCTCCTGTTGAAAAACAATGGAACAAAAGAAAGGGTGAGCTCAAATAGCCCAGTAAAGAATATCATGACTAAGATAATGACGAATAAATTATCATTAGTCTTCAACAGTTGAGTTCTTGATAGAATACAATAGACTACAAGGTTTATATCAAAAACTGCAGTTAAATTCTTAAACAACGTTCAGATCAATAATAGCAGCGGAATGAGTAATCTATTAGAAGAATAATGCAGACTATAATGTCCACTCGGTTATCTTTTTAGGAAAAACATCATCAACTTTTATCATCTGAAATATCATTAGTCAAGATAATACAAATTCACAGTTCCTGATCATAATCATGCACATCAACAGTTCATCTTTGTACTACGGGCCAAAGATATTCAATATAGCACCAACGGTCATGATTATACCAGATTCAGCCTTTGGTCATAATCATACCAAACAACAGTTCATCTTTGCACTACGGGCCAAAGAGAACATTCACCACGTGCCATAAAAGACACCGAACAGATGTATCGCCTTTAACCTATTATATCGCCTTTAACCTATCATCTGTTCAACAAATATATCACATCTGTGCCCCCGGCCACAGATATTCACAACAGCTTGATTTTTGGATGATTAGAATGATATAAATGATGAACAGAAAAAATAGGATAACAATAAGTATCGGAAGTTTACTTTGTACAGATTCAAATAATATCCAAATTGTCAACATGATGTGGAGTGAAATTCAAGATCCACAGTTCAGAATAACGGTTACAATTCAATAGAAAGGTTCACGTAAATAGGAAGGTTCAGTTGAAATAATGAAGTTCAACTATTATGGAACATATAATATTTTCAGGAATTATAGAAGCAATAGTTCCATAATAAATTTCGATTTAGGAGTATGAAAGAAAATAATATCCCTTACCGTAGCAGGTTTGATTAACAAAAGGTGAAGGAAATTAATACAAAGGGTTATTCACCAACAGGCGGCAATCCGCTCCGTAAGGTTATTCCCACAATTTAATAGAATTTGAGTACAAAGAGTTATTCACCAAACAGGCGGCAATCCGCTCCGTAAGGTTATTCTCAGAGATTAATAATGAATGAATACGAAAGGTTATTCACCAACAGGCGGCAATCCGCTCCGTAAGGTTATTCCCACAATTTAATACATGGAAATAAAAGGCACGTCTTATGAGTAAGGAAGAAACAATATTATTATCGAGAATCAAATAATGATAATCCCTTACCATAGTATGTTTGAATAATGGAAGATGAAAAAGATGGTATCCCTTACCTCAACACGTGACTGGATATTGATTTAAATGAGGTTGATTAACTTGAACAGTACACGTATACTTATAGATCTTCACAAATACTCAAGATGACTTAAGCACACTTAGAGAGAACTTTCACAACAAGTATTTAGAGAGAGAAAGAAAGAACAAGTAAGGAAGTTTATGAAAAATCCTTAAGTTAAGGCTTCTATTTATAGCCAAAAATCTTATCATTCATTTAATCTAAACCATTCATTTAAAGATCATCTTTTAATCTACACCATCCATTTCAAATATTATATTATCTTTAATCTACACCATTCATTTCATATCACCTAATAATCACCTAACTTTATATTATAAACAAATCAATTTAATTATTCAACAATAATTCACACTTTAATCTACACCATTCATTTCATATCACCTAATAATCACCTAACTTTATATTATAAACAAATCAATTCAATTATTCAACAATAATTCACACTTTAATCTACACCATTCATTTCATTCACCTAATAATCACCTAACTTTATATTATAAACAAATAACTTTATCAATTCAATTATTATGACTAATTGTTATAAATACAGTATAGTTAGCTCTTAGATATCAAGTCAATAAATTAATGAAATACAACTGTTTAAATAACATCATAATAGAGATAACAATAATGTAAAATAAAGCATACGTTACTGTGTAATGACAATTATTGATTCAATAATGTGAATTACTGTGCATATGTTACTGTGACAATTATTAGGTTCAATAATTTTAAAAACAGTGCAACAACAATTATTGACTCAATGATATAAAATACAGTGTAATGACAATTATTAAATCAATAATGCAAAATACTGTGTAACAACAATTATTGAATTGATAATATAAAATATTATGCAGTGACAATTATCGATGAAATGATGCGTAACAGTTACGGTGTCAATTATCAGACCAAAAATATGAGACACTATGCAATACCGTGTGTTACTGTAGAGTACCGAGTGCTACAGAAAATACCAATAACTACCGTATGCTACTATTCTTTTATCACCGGTATTTTAACAGTTCCGTTGACTATTTTTATTTAAAAAGGTTATTTCTGTCGTTTTCTATATCCGACAAATATTCCGTTGTGGGGTCCACCAATAATTTATTATTTCGGCGCCGTCGGACCAAACGAATATTCCCCGACAAAGCGAATATTGTCCGACAAAATAAAATTTGCACATAACATCCTTAACTTTTAACTTTATCGATTTAACCACTTACTGTTTAAAAAAAATATCTATATGAAGAAAAATTAAATTTTGTATTTCATAAAATTCGGGGTCTTACAGTATTGTAATAAAATGTAATAATAAAAATATAATTAATAACGAGTGTAAAAATATAATAATAAAGGGTATAATAAAAAATATATATTAATAATACAAATTGAGATTTATAATAATAACAATTGAAATTTTGTGGAGATAAAATAATTGACTTTATGTGAAGAGAAAAGAATTCTAAAATGATTGAAATATAATGAGAATAATTGTGAATGTATTAATATAGTGAACTATCTTCATTTTATACAACAAAAATATGTCCGTTGCAACTAGCCGGTGTCAATTTGACCGTTTTTTTTTGTGGTAGGAATGCAGGACGACGCAGCACCGCAGCAGGCTGTTGACATTGACGCGTCAACAGTAGTAGCAGCAGAAGGAAGTCAGGCAGTCAACAGCAGCAACTAGAAATTGGAAGGCATTATGGATTCTTTAAGAAGATTTTGATCACTGTTAAAAATTGTTTAAAAGAAAAAACTAAAAGTGTATACACTAAAAGGCACTAAGTAGCACTGTAGCAGCAACGGAAAGTCGCGGTTAGTATATACTAAGATAGCTATTTATTATGTAAAACCAAGTGAAACCATGATCAACATTACATATTCAAATTTTAATGTTTAGAAATACTAAATGAATTGCATCAATTATTAAATATAAAAAAAAAACTTAAAAACTCACAACAAATTTAATATTAAATAAAAAGTGTATTTTTATGAGTACTTCTATAATAAAAAAATACAAATAATAAATAATTTGTGATGAATTAATCACTCATTGTCCGTTAAGAAGAAAAAATATATGAACAAACATATATTTTTATTTTACTAGATAAAAATATATAACAATAAAAAATTAAGTTAATTAATTTATGTTCACAATTTCCGTGTGTTGGACAAATTAAAGGGTTTATATATATATATATATATATATTAAAGGACATGACATGATGGCATATATATATATATATACATTAAATGACATGACATGATGGCATGATGTTGTTGGGTTGCTTTATAGCCTATAGGAGTAGTCAAGTAGCAAAAAAGTAGCATTCCTTGCTTTTTACTTTACTTGCTCTGTACTTTCTTTTGCAGTTTGAATAGAAAGTCAGCAACAGTAGCACGCGGGCCATTTTGTAGTATGTACTTCTTTTGATTTTTCGACCGTTGTTGCTTCGCAGGCCGGGCCGGACCTCAGTTCGGGCTAGAGGCCGGTTCAGGCCGGGCCAGGCCACTGGTCGCAGTCCAGGCCAGATTTTTTAGAAGGCCGGTCCAGGCCGGGTCGTTGGGAGAGAAAAGCAGCCTGCAAGTGGCTTGTCAGGCCGGGCCAGGCCGGACCAGGCTTTGACCAGGCCGGATCAAGGCCGGGTCGCGGGCCTCGGGTCTCGGGCCGGATGTGCATGTCTAGCATTGACCAGCCCTTGCACTTCTTCTGGCTTTAGGGTCAAGCAAATGGCACCTTCTAGGATAGACAATTTGAGGGAGATCTGCAAGTAAATTTGCAGGATAAAAAAGTTTAAATTTGTTTATTCCAGACACCATTATATGGTGTGGTGCTGGGATTTCCCTTTTTTCTAATCATGTGAAGGTATATTTCCTTCGACACTTATTTTCCTTTTCATTTTTTTCGTCTCTCCTCTCTCACCAGAACCCATTATATTCTAAATGCCAAATTTAAGTAGAAATTCTCCTACAGATTTTTTTTCTCGAAAGAGGAAATGTAAGTAGAAAATATTCATATATAAAAAAATTCCTTCAGAAATTTGTAGGCATCTACCAGTCTACAGCTAAAGTCGGTGGTTACCGCCGTGACTTGTGGGATAATTAATGGTCCTAGAGTCTTGACTGACCTCAACGTGATTAGAGTTGTAATTTTCTTCTTTGGACTAGTAGTAGAGAGAAAAGTGGATGCAGGTGAACCACAATTGACTTATTGAATCTTCTTTTATCTTTCTCTCATACACTTTTATATCTGATCAATCATAGAAGCATCAACACGAAAAAAATAATATACAGACCTTTAAAGGAAGAGAAAAAATGCAGCAGCATGGATTGCTGATATTTTTGAGTTTTCTATTTCTGTTTAGCGTTTGCTTTGCCCAACCTTCTGTTGTGATCACAGGAGGGAGTTCTTCGGTTTCTACGGCTAGCTCTATAGTCTACCTTAACTCAAGCCTTCCTTCAATTTGGTACAACAACAATTCAACCAACATGACTCTTAATGGCGACGACGGATCAGTGATAAGAGTAGTTCTTTTAAGACGAGAAAATATTGGTTTTGCTTGTGGATTCTACTGTATAGATAGCTGCAAATATTACCTTTTCTCTGTTGTTGTTGTTGGTGGGGGTAATCCCAGTGTTGTTTGGTCAGCAAACAGAAAAAATCCGGTCCCAGAAAACGCTACGCTACAGCTCACACGAGGCGGAGATTTGGTGCTAAGAGATTCAAATGGAACCAAGGTATGGTCAACCAATTCATCAGGAAACTCTGTAATGGGAATGAACATAACTGAATCAGGAAACTTGCTTCTCTTTAACGTCAAAGGACGCGTTATTTGGCAATCTTTTGATCACCCTACTGATACGCTGCTAGCCGGGCAGAGGCTGAATGAAGGCCAAAGGCTAAGTGTAAGTGCCAACAGGTCAGATTGGAGTGATGGCCTATACTATGCAACATTAACATCGAAGACTGGTTTTGCTGCGTATACTGATGTGGACGAAGGGCCACAATTGCTGTACTATCAGTTGATGCCCAATGGAAGCTCGAGAACTAATGATGGATCAAATTATGCAGAGTTCCAAAGAGGAGGGTTGTTTTTAAAACTGGGTATGTCTGAAGAAACATTTTTGAGCTATCCAATTTCATTTCCATTTTCTTCATTCATCGTGTATCTAAGACTTGAAAGTGATGGGCATCTAAAAATAAACCAGCACAGCGATGGAAGACTGACTGAGATTATGGACATAGTTGGAAAAGATTTGGGTGAATGCCAATATCCTCGCATTTGTGGAAATTATGGGGTATGCAGAAAAGGGCAGTGTACTTGTCCACTAACTTCTGATGGTGTTATATATTTTTCGGTAGCTCAGTTTCAGTTACCTGACCGCGGTTGCTCTAGAATTACTCCATTGTCTTGCCAGCCTTCCCCTGACCAGCACCATCTTATTCAGGTAAGAAATACTACCTACTTTAGCACTATTGATTCAGATGCCGCGATACCAAATATCAAAACTTTGGAAGATTGCAAACAAGCTTGTCTCCAAAATTGTTCCTGCAATGCAGCTTTCTTCAGGTATGGAAGAAATCTTTCGGAGGGATATTGTTATATTCCAACTGAGATACTGTCTTTAAGGGAGGATCCTATACAGAATTCTGGTTCCAGTTCAACTGCATATATCAAGGTACAGACTCCTTATATAGCACCATCCCCTGAGCCACAATTCCTGCCCCCCAATCCTCCTCCAAGAAGCCGAACAAATTTAGCAGCAATAATAGCAGGGAGTATTGGTGGTGCTCTTTTTACTACTTCAGTCGTGATTTTTACCTTGGTGATGTGGCGAAAAAGAAAACAAAACATAGATGCTGAGGAAGATTATATTGGGCAAATTCCGGGAATGCCTACGAGGTTCTCATATGAAGAACTCCGAGTTGCAACTAATGATTTCAAAGAGAAACTTGGTGCTGGAGGATTTGGAACTGTGTTCAAAGGTGTGCTTGGAGAAGGTACTAATGTGGCAGTAAAGCGGTTGGATAGAATGACCTCAGCAATGAGAGAGTTCTTAGCAGAAGTTGAATCAATTGGAAGCATACATCATTTCAATCTAACAAGGTTGATTGGATTTTGTGCAGAAAAATCCGATAGGCTTCTTGTGTACGAGTATATGAGTAATGGGTCGTTAGACAGCTGGATTTTCAACAGAGGAAACACAAAACTCCTCGATTGGCAAACCCGAAAAAAGATTATTCTCGACATTGCCAAGGGGTTGGCATATCTACATGAAGAATGTCGACAGAGAATCATTCATCTCGATATAAAGCCACAGAACATTCTGTTAGATGAACATTTCAATGCTAAAATCTCTGATTTTGGGTTATCCAAACTAATAGACAGAGACGAAAGCCAAGTTCAGACAACAATGAGAGGAACTCCTGGGTATCTTGCACCAGAATGGCGAATGTTAAGAATCACTGTAAAAGTTGACATCTACAGTTTTGGGATTGTTCTTCTTGAAACAGTTTGTGGAAGGAGAAATTTTGATAGTACGTGATCAGAATCTAGATCACATCTGCTTAGAATGTTGCAGGAGAAGGCAAAGGAGGATAAACTACATGAGATCGTCAAACACTTGCATGAAGACATGGAAAACCATAAAGAAGAAGTGGTGAGAATGATAAAGATTGGAGCTTGGTGTCTGCAAGATGATCATGCCAAAAGGCCTTCGATGTCTACTGTGGTGAAGGTATTGGAGGGAGTAATGGAAGTCGAGCCGGACATCAGCTATAGCTTCACCCATGCTAATGGAATACCATCTGCAGCTGTAGCTAATGGCCATGTTTCCACAATACCCCCCGAGGCTTCTGTTCTTTCTTATCCTAGATGAGATTGTGAGTTAAGGTAATGCAAATTCAGTGGAAGTCCTCCATAATTCTAATCTATCTAACAGTTATCTTTGCTTTTCGGTATTTCCTGTAACTTGTTGGATCAACTCTTTTTGTTTAGTAATGAAATTCCAAATGTTAAAATCAGGAGCTGATGTTCTCTTTTCGTGCCAAAAAGAAAAAAAATGAGACTACAAATTATTGTTTCTGCTGCTTAAAATGATTTTTGAACTGTTATTAGATGATCTTCTGAGTACGGGCTGCTTGGTAGTAGTAATTTAAGCTCTCAGTTACTGAGAGCTATGTGTATACATATACACTCCCACAGAGAAGTTAATAGCCCACTCATTGCATTTATTTTCTTCATAGATTTCCCCCACCTTTGGCCATCAATTTCCTTCTTTTCTTCGTAACGTTGCTGTTGACACGGAAACTAGAACTTATCATCTCTCATAAGCAAACCACTATGTACGTAAAGTGACTCAAATTCATTCACCCAAACTTGAGACATAGATTAGATGCAAACTTAAATAAAAAAATGTGAGCTGGAGGAAATTTCAGAAACTGATACAGTTGACATGGAGCTGTGCAAAGACATTGGAGCCATCCTCTTGGTAGGAACAACCTCAACAGTAATGTGCAAGTAAATCCATAAACTGGTTTGTCCATCAATTCCACACCCTTACATCTTAAATATGTTTCTCCTTCTAAAGTTGTGTTTTTCTGCTGTTGTTTGTTTTTCTCTATTTTTCCCCAAGAATCCGACAAACCCAAATGAGAATGATCTTCCGTAAACAAGTGTTGTCTTTGGCAGAAAGCAGATATAAGAAACAATAAGCTCCTAATTAATATGCCATTACTTGTTCTCAATTTTAATTTTAGTTGCTACATTTCTAGCCAATATATAAGAAATAGGTTTGAGAAATTAAAGTTGTTCTTAACGAAAGGAAATATGTAAACGTTGCTTTCTTTAGAGCTAGGTAGAGAGAACATAATTAATGACATCTGAACTTTTCCACTTGCAATAGTCTCTCCAACGCTGGCGGCCAGGCAAATAATCAGCCAGGAAAAAGTGAAGGCAGGCGAGAGAACTGATGATGCATTCGTCATTTCACTTTCATTTTTAATCCTCCATGTGTAAGTACAAACAGAACACGAGGTTTTCTCCTCCAAGGGATTACATGCACGCATGCATGAAGAGTTGGACAGAATTTGAAAATCCAGCTTCAGAAGACGAAGCTTTCAGATACGGAACAATCCTGAAGCAATGGATAAGATAATTATGGAACTTCTTCTCGAGAAAAGAGACAATGATTGGAGACGATCGAGCAGTCTTCTCTTGAAAACCGTGTGGCACGGTCAGTACCAACTCCGGTCACTAGCGTATACACATGCAGCAGCAGCAGCACGTAATTTACACACGGTCACTGAGTTTTATATATGGATTAAATGTATAATTTCGTAACATATCCACCTTATATATATCAGAATACTCTGCTAATTTGAATGGTATTTACCACTAAATACATGTGCTTTTGTACCATTTGTATGCTCTTAACAATAGGCATCACAAGTTTCATGACATTAGAATGCAGCAGTCTTCAAGCTATAAGCGTAGCTGGGCCATATTTTGGAACATTAACAATAAAAGGGACAAGAAATTTGGGTCTGAAGAAGTATTATTACGATTATTTTTTTTTTACTTTCTGAGGTACCAAAAATTAAGTTTGCAGTGTAGCTCTACATCACCAAATAAAATGGTGCTTGGTTGGATGATTCCTTCTCCACATCACGAAACCAAGTGAAGTATAGTTGGCCGGTTCTTTGTTAATCTCTTTGTTTTCTTTTTAACTAACATTTTGAGAGAAAATATAAAAATTAAAAAATATAATTAAATATTTTATCTAGTGAATCAAATTGTATATAAAATTTTAATATTACCCATATAAAATTTATAAAAAAAATAAAAGAGAAATAAATTAATATTTAATTTGTAGATAATATAAAAAATTAAGTTATTAATACTTTTTTAAATCTTAAAACTACACATAAAAAATACTAACAAATTTTATTCTGTTCACTGGCCAAACAGCTCCTTGCTTTAATTATCACTGGATGTTCTTCAGACAAGTTCATTTCTAGTCACCTCCTCACTCCAAATTCGGAGAATTATAGACTGCCGTCGCACGACGTAACGCCCAGGAAAAATATCATGCCTCGTAACATTATGATTGGTGGGTGCTTCAGGGTCGGTGATTTGGAGTCGCAGGTAACATGTTTGATGAAATGCCCAAGAGAAATATAGCAACGTGGAATGCAATGGGTGCTGCTGGTCTGACCCAATTTGAATTTAATGAGGAGGGTTTGAGTTTGTTTTCTAATATGCATGGGTCTGGGTTTCTTCCGGATGAGTTCTGGTAGTGTTCTTAGAGGTTGAGCAGGGTTGACGGATTTAATTATGCGCAAGCAGATTCATGGCTTGGGTATGTAGTGAAATCTGGGCTTGAGTTAAAGTTGGTCGTTCGGAATTCTTTGGCTCATATGTATTTGAAGTCTGGAAGTTTAGGAGAAGGAGAGAGAGAGTGATCAAAGGGATGCCAATTCATAATGTGGTTGCTTGCAATACACTTATTGCAAGGAGAGCTCAACAAGGGTTATCTGAGGGTGCTTTGGATCAGTATAATATACTGAAAATGGCAGGTTTTAGGCAGCGTATTAAGTTTGTGTTCTGTGCTAGCTACTCTGGGACAAGGGCAACAGATTCATGCAGATGCAGTAAAAGTTGGAGCTGTTTCCAGTGTTTGTGTGATTAGTTCATTAGTTAGAATGTACTCGAGAAGTGGGTGTTTGGATTACTCTGTTAAATCTCTCAGAAAGTGGAGATGCTGATGTCATTTTGTGGAGCTCAATGATTGCTGCTTATGGATTTCATGGCATAGGAAGGGAAACAATCGATTTGTTTAATCAGATGGAGCGGGAAGGATAGAAGCAAAGAATGTTAAATTCTTAAGCTTGCTATATGCATGGCCATTGTTGTTTGAAGGACGATGGGATTGAAATTTACAATTTGATGATAGATAAGTATGCATTAAAACCTCAACTAGAGCACTACACATGGGTGGTTGATTTCCTTGGGAGGTCCGTTCATTTGGAGGAAGCAGAAAGCTTTTGTTCGATCTATGCCTGTAAAGGCAAATGCAATTATATGGAAAACTCTGTTATCTGCTTGTAAAATACATAGAAGTGCAGATATGGCTGGTTTAAAGGATCGCTGAAGAAGTGCTTAGGCTTGATCTTAATGATTCGGCTTCTTATGTGCTGCTATCAAATATTCAAGCCTCTGCTAAGAGATGGCAAGATGTGTGGTATGTGAGGAAAGCAATGTGTTATGACTTTTAATAGGGCCAGTGGTAGGAATTAGAAATAGTCTTTTATGCCCTTTACCATGGTATTAATAGGATGTAAAGTCCTGCTTTGGAAATCAATGAATGACGAATTAAAACTTTGTTTTCCGTACTCTATCTTCTTTCTCTCTCTATTCCTCCTGCAATTCTATTCAAAGTCTATGTGAGACTATAAATTGGTAACAATGGTGCTTTCATTGAGAGCTCCGTCGGTGGAACTCACTCGATCCTATCACGAGAGCTGTGGATAAGTTTACAAAGGATTTTTCTACTTCCATGGCTGCTTGGTTTGAGGCTATGAAACAAACTCGTCACACTCCTTATACAAAGCAAAATACTGAAAATCAGATGAAGAATCATGTTCAACCCAAATTTGATGCAGGGCAGCATCAATTGCACATCTGCGTAGCTGATGAACAATGGCAAAAGAGTAAAACTGATTTTCCTGGCTATGTTGATGGTGACGCGACAATATTACAAACCCAGCTTCAATTTAGCTTTTCACCATGTGAGGATCCAGGTACACAATTTTCTAAACTTGTACAAATCAAGTCGGTGGCCGATTATGAGGTACAATTTCAATTACTAGCCACTCGAATTTATGGGTTAAATGAAAGTTTTCTGATGAGTCGCTTCATTAATGGTCTAAAATACGAAATTCAATGTGAAGTTCTCGCTGCCTGACCCTATAATTTGCATCATGCAATTAGTTTAGCTACGCTTTGTGAAAGAAAGTTGTTAGATGCAGAGATAACTCAGCGGAGTCCCAAACATGCTACATTGTCGAATACTCCGGATAGTGCCTACTGTGTGTTCGATGAAATGCCTAGAAGAGATAAATGGTCCAAGAAAGTTCTAATTTGTGGAAATACCGAAAAAGAGGACTGCGTATGTGTATCAACGGAAACTATGAGGTCAGAATATGATAATCTAGATGATGCGATTGTGGAGTTTGAAGCGGAAAACTATCAAAACCAATTGAGAACCCGGCCAGATGGTGATTCATTTGCTTTTGAGGTAGGAGATCACGAGGGTTTGCTAGTGAAATTGGAGGATCCCAGCCTACCAAATCTTCAAGTATTCAATTAATTGCATCATGCTAAGGTAAATTCTCATCCAAGATGTGATTTCTCATTCCCTAACTTGACAGGCAACATAGCAGCATGAGTGTTCTTTGCAAATGAAAAGGAGATTGGTGTTGCTTTTGCTGGAGAGCTTAATGGTGGTGATCATATGTATAAATTTGTAGAGCAAGATGACTACAATATTGAACTCAAACCAAAGCCACCAGATGGAAATCTGTCTAGGGAAGTGATCCAAGAAAATAGAGTTAAATTTGGAAATGAAAAGGAAGCCCTAGACAACGGAATGAGAGCCAAACATGAAGATTGATGAAAATTCTAAAAATCCAGCAAATGAAGCAATTGGATACCAGGTAGACAATCAAGAAAAACTGAGCAAAACCCAGAAGGAGAGACCTCTTGAAAAGGGTATTATAGAAACTAAGGATGCTAATGACTTAACCTTGTTAGAATCCCTTAACCAAAAAGACCTAAAAGTCATAGAGGACAATGCAACATATCGTATCAAATGTGATGTTGTGATTGTTGGTTCTGGTTGTGGAGGAGGAATTGTAGCTGCAGTTCTTGCAAGTTGTGGTCAAAAGGTTCTTGTTATTGAGAAAGGAAATTACTTTGTGCCACAAGATTATTCCTCCATTGAAGGACCCTCAATGTATGAACTATATGAATCAGGTGGAGTTTTATCAACAGTTGATGGAAATGTACAGATTAGAGCAGGATCAACAGTTGGAGGTGGCTCAGCGTTGAATTGGTCAGCTTCACTTAGAACCCAGGATTATGTTCTCAAGAATTGGGCTGTGGACCAAAAACTACCAATATTTGGGAGCTCGAATTATCAAGATGCCATGAATGTTGTGAGTAAAAGAATTGGTGTTACAGAGAATTGTCCGGAGGAAGGATTTCAAAACTAAGTACTTAGAGAAGGGTGTGAAAATCTTGGTTTGAAGGTTGAGAGAATTCCAAGGAATACACCAGATGATCAATATTGTGGTTCTTGTTCTTATGGTTGCAAGACAGGAGATATGAGAGGTGCATATTCTACATGGCTGAGTGATGTTGTTGACAATGGGGCAGTGATCTTAACTGGTGTTAAAGCAGAGAAATTTATATTGGAGAAGAACAAGAATGGAAGGACTAAAAAGACATGCTTCGGAGTGATTGCAAATGTTGTAAATAAGAACATAACAAAGAAGCTGCAGATTGAGACACGCGTAACAGTTTCTGAGTGCCGTGCTCTTTCGACACCCCCACTAATGATTTCTAGTGGGGTAAAGAACAAAAAAATTGGCAAACCTTCATCTCCATCCTGTTTTATTAGCCTGGGGTTACTTTCCTGAATCAATTTCAAGAATCAAAGGGTAAAGTTACGAGGGAGGAATCCTTCACTGCATAAGGTGGAGTTTGAAGAATCTAATGTTCAGGCTGTAGTAGAAGCTACTGCACTAGGACCTGCTTCATTTGCTGCATTGTTACCATGGGTTTCAGGGCTTGACATGAAGGAAAGAATGGCAAAATATGCAAGAACTACAACTTTATTTGGATTGGTGAGGGATCAAAGTTCAGGGGAAGTGAAAACTGAAGGTAGGATTTCATACAACTTAAATAAGCACGACGAAGAGAATCTTAAAGTGGGGGTGAGGCGCGCTTTGAGGATCTTGATTGAGGCAGGAGCTGTTGAAGTGGGCACTTTTGAGAATGATGGGCACAGGATGAAATGTGAAAGGATTAAAAATGAGAATGTGGGTGAGTTTTTGGACACAGTTGCCACAGTTGGAGGGCCAAAGTCTTGCGGAGAACATTGGACTTTGTACTTCTCAGCACATCAGATGGGGAGTTGCAAGATGGCTACCACTGATACAGGATGGCTTTCATTGATCAAGGAGAGAATGAAGGTTGGGAATGCAAAGTTCGGAAGAGATCGACATGCTTCAGGAAGTCACAAAGCAGATTGAAGAACACACAATTTGTGCTTTGAGTGATGCTGCTGTGAGATTTGGAATACGACTAGTGAGGAAATGAGAGATCTGCATTGAAGCTCAAGGTGAAAATGTGGCTGAGATAATAGCACTATTCAAGTTTTTGAGATTTGTATTTGATCCAGGAGGAATAACGCTGCTAACCACAAGAAGTTTCTGTTAGAGTATATGCCCTAGAGGCTAATTATTTGATGTAATTGCTTAACATTTTTTAAATTATATTTGATTGAATAAATGGATTATTTTATTATGATTTCATTTACTGCGTTATATAAATGTTAACATAATAAAAGCCCTTAGAATAATGATACGAATTATATAGCTTTAAGTATGTGACTTGAACATGAGATTATATAATTATAATTAGTATCATTGCTCTTAAATGTCCCTAGTCGAGTATCATTGTTAATGGGACAACAATGATGCATTGAGACTAGTATGTGGATTGACTGATGACCAAATCTCATTGGTCATAAATATATGAGATATTTGAGTCAATGCATAGGTACATGTTAGAGAACAATGTACTGGACTGACCCACCATGAGAATTCTACATGGTGCATTATGCAAAGTGTCATAAGAAATTCTTATAGTGACAATGATGTAATGATCCTCCGACCTGAAGTCACTATATTATTACACGAGAATTTGTGTACTTTGATATCATCAAATGTCACCTTTAATAGGGTGGACAATAAAGGTGATTATTGGGTACATCATGAATCGTGTGAGGAATATGAGTGATCTAGATGGAATTTAACCCTCCTATATATTAGGGGTGATATCCATAGGCCTCTTGATTGAGTAGGATTATGAAATGCATGGTCATGCTCAAATATTGATTTGTTTCATATAGTCTACTCATTGATCAAGAAAACTCAGATTAAATTATGAAGAGTATGACACATTCCATACCTCGAGTTTAATCTAGGATATAAGGTTAAAAGGATTAAATTACATTGAAACATTGGTCACGAAAAGGTTGTATCGAATCACCGATCTTATTATTATTTGGGTAGCAGTGATGCATTACTAGATGCCGCTCACTGTTTATAATTTTATAATATGATTTTAAAATTATTGCCAACATAATAATAACCTATAGGGTCACACACTTAGAACGTAATTAAAAGGGAATTAATTTAAATTGTAAGTATTTTAAATATGTCAATATGATTGATAGTATTTAAAAATTACGAATTTAAATTAATAGGATAATTTGTATATATGTATATTAATTAAGTAAGACTTAATTAAAATATAATATATATAAATTCGGATTTTATTTTTCTATTTATTTTAGGTTTTAGTTAATTCCTATTAACTACTATATATATGATATATCAGTAGTCTAAAAGTTACGTAAGGAAAAACTAAAACCCTAACCGCTTTCAGAAAGAGGCTAGAGAGAAAAATAGGTTAGAAATCCTGATCTTGGTGGCTAGTACCGCAGATCCCTTTTGCTGCAGATCGTGTGACGGTTCGCGGAGCGTTCGTGTGGATACTGTAGAGACGCAGTCGCTGGATTGCGTTGAAGATTCGAAGCCGTTTCAGAATTCCATCGTCTCCTGTCCATCTCGAATAATCGGTAAATAATCTAAACTTCTGAATTAATATGGTTTTGCATGGATCCTGGCTTAGGGTTTCGGAATTTTTTTTAAATTCCGCTGCTTTCTCTGTGTCGAAACCTTAACAGTTCCTGCATAGATCGTCAGTTGAAGTCTGAGATTTTCTTTTCCTTTATTTACTTGTTTTGTTATCTTTGAGCTTTGTTTTGTTACTCATTACAACAATCCTTGAGGACAAGGATGTTTTGAAGGGGTAGGAAATGTTATAACTTTTAATAGGGCCAGTGGTAGGAATTAGAAATAGTCTTTTATGCCCTTTACCATGGTATTAATAGGACTTTGGAAATCAATGAATGATGAATTAAAACTTTCTTTCCCTAATCTATCTTCTTTCTCTCTCTATTCCTCCTGCAATTCTATTCAAAGTCTATCTAACACAATGAGAGATAGGAGAATGAAGAAAGAACCTGGTATTAGCTGGTTTGAGTTAAAGAATCGTGTTCACCATTAATTTTTGTATGGGTGACAACCATCGATTGATAGATACTTGGAAGAACTTACGTCAGAGATAAGTTAAGGGATTATGTGCCTTATATGGGTTCTGTGTTGCATGACATGGATTTTGAGGAAAAGGATACAGCTTGGCACACCATAGTCAGAAGCTGGCAATTGCTTTTTCTCTAATAAACATGCCACAGGGTATTCCAATTGGGGTGGTGAAAGAATTTGAGGGTATGCAGCGACTGCCATGTTGCCATATAGGAGATCAGAAACCGAGAAATTATTGTTTGAGACGGTAGTAGATTCCATCGTTTCAGACATGGGGAGTGTTCTTGCGGAGATTACTAGTGAGGGTAGTGACACTGGTCTCAAAGTACTGACCAGTAATTATTTCAAATACATTGGTAATGTTATTTATAGTCGTTTTTTTTTCTTTCTGTACTTGAAACCATATTATTTTACTAATGTAAAGAAGTATTGAGATGCTTTTGAAATGTCTCCAACTCCTTGTACGTTTTTTTTAGAGAACAAATATTTTGACTGTTAAAAAGTGTCGTAGTATTTTATATGTTGCAAAATTAGTTACTATGGAAAATGGGTTCGTTTATATATCATTATAAAAAGTAAAAATGGCGAAAAAAGATTTTTCAGTTGTAAGAAACAAATGGCAACTATTGCACTGTTATTCACACCATAAAGATTGGCGGTGATATATGAAAGTCGTCCTCACCCGAGGGGTGAAAATAGGAGAAGACAGTCGGAAACATTGCCTTTGAAAATTTTGTCTTTGGTGATGATTTCACAGTGGAGTCGCTTATCTAGTTAGGAGTAGAGAAGGCATTATACGGTTATACCTAGGAGATGTGGAGTTGTCAAACTTTTTTGGGTATAAAGCTAAACAAGGGATATTCACAAACAAAAACGTTTGTTTAATGTTCAGCCTAATGTTTGGTATACGTCCTTGTCAACATTAAGAAGTAATGGCCCTTTTACTTCTTTTTTGGGCTTTGGGGTCAAGAAAATGGCACCTTCTGGGAGGGAGAAATGCAAGTAAATTTTCATGATAAAACAGTTTAAATTTGTTTATTCTAGATGGGACTTCTCTTTTTTCTAACCATATAAAGGTATATTTCCCTTGACAAATATTTCCTTTTCTTTTTTCGTCTCTCACCAAAACCCATTACATTTTAAATGCCAAATTTAAATAGAAATTCTCCTACAGATTATTTCTTGAATGAGAAATATAAGTAGTAAATATTCATATATAAAAAAATTCCTCTAGAAGTTTGTAGACATCTAGCAGTCTACAGCTATGTGGTTGGTTACCGCGTGGAATAATTGTCCTATAGAGTTATAATTTTCTTCTTTGGAATATTAGTAGAGAGAAAAGTGGATGCATGTGAACCACAGTTGACTGCTCTTATCTTTCACTCATACACGTTTAGATCTGATCAATCATAGAAGCATCAACACGAAAAATAATTAAGAGTACAGAACTAAAAGAAAAAACTATTCTACTTCTCTAACTTTCTTTTCATTTATCTGTTAAAAACTCCCTCCCGGACGTAGTGTAAAGGAAAAGAAAAAAAGCAGCAGCATGGAATGCTTCACCTTACTTTTGGGTTTCCTATTTCTGTTTAGTGTTTGCTTTGCCCAAAGTGTTCCTAGTGTTGTGACCGCAGGAAATAGTTCTTCGGTTTCCACAAGAGCAGCACCTACTGTTGTGACCACAGGAAATGGTTCTTCGGTTTCTTCTGAACCAACACCTACTTATGTTCTACCCACAGGAAATAGTTCTTCGGTTTCTACTGGAGTAACACCTACTGTTGTCACCACAGGAAATGGTTCTTTGGTTTCTACAGGAGCACCACCTCCTACAGGAGCACCACCTCCTGTTGTATTCAACCCAAATCCTCCAAAAAACCGAACAAATTTAGCATCTATAATAGCAGGGAGTATTGTTGGTGCTCTTTTTTCTACTTCAGTTGTGCTTTTTACCTTGGTGATGTTGCGAAAAAGAAAACATAACATAGATGCTGAGGAAGACTATATTGGTCAAATTCCAGGAATGTCTATGAGGTTCTCATATGAAGAACTCCGAGTTGCAACTGATGATTTCAAAGAGAAACTTGGTGCTGGAGGATTTGGAACTGTGTTCAAAGGTGTGCTTGGTGATGGTACTAAAGTCGCAGTAAAGCGCTTGGATAGAATGACCCCAGCAATGAGAGAGTTCTTAGCAGAAGTTGAATCGATTGGAAGCATACATCATTTCAATCTAACAAGGTTGATTGGATTTTGTGCAGAAAAATCCGATAGGCTTCTTGTGTACGAGTATATGAGTAATGGGTCGTTAGACAGCTGGATTTTCAACAGAGGAAACACAAAACTCCTCGATTGGCAAACCCGAAAAAAGATTATTCTCGACATTGCCAAGGGGTTGGCATATCTACATGAAGAATGTCGACAGAGAATCATTCATCTCGATATAAAGCCACAGAACATTCTGTTAGACGAACATTTCAATGCTAAAGTCTCTGATTTTGGGTTATCCAAACTAATAGACAGAGACGAAAGCCAAGTTCAGACAACAATGAGAGGAACTCCTGGGTATCTTGCACCAGAATGGCGAATGTTAAGAATCACTGTAAAAGTTGACATCTACAGTTTTGGGATTGTTCTTCTTGAAACAGTTTGTGGAAGGAGAAATTTTGATAGTATGCTATCAGAATCTAGCTCACATCTGCTTAGAATGTTGCAGGAGAAGGCAAAGGAGGATAAACTGCATGAGATCGTCGAACACTTGCATGAAGACATGGAAAACCATAAAGAAGAAGTGGTGAGAATGATAAAGATTGGAGCTTGGTGTCTGCAAGATGATCATGCCAAAAGGCCTTCAATGTCTACTGTGGTGAAGGTATTGGAGGGAGTAATGGAAGTCGAGCTGAACATCAGCTATAGCTTCACCCATGCTTATGGAATACCATCTGCAGCTGTAGCTAATGGTCATGTTTCCACAATACCCCCTGAGGCTTCTGTTCTTTCTTATCCTAGATGAGATTGTGAGTTAAGGTAATGCAAATTCAGTGGAAGTCCACCATAATTCTAATCTATCAAACAGTTATCTTTGTTTATCGGTATTTCTTGTAACTTGTTGGATTAACTCTTTTTGTTTAGTAATGAAATTCCAAATGTTAAAATCAGGAGCTGATGTTATTTTTTCGTGCAAAAAAGAAATAAAATGAGACTACAAATTCTTGTTTCTGCTGCTTAAAAAGATTTTAGAACTGTTATTAGATGATCTTCTGAGTACTTGCTGCTTGGTAGTATTAATTTAAGCTTTCAGTTATAGAGAGCTATGTGTATGCATACACACTCCCATACAGTTGGCATGGAGCTGCGCAAAGACATTGGAGCCATCCTGTTTGTAAGAACCGCCTCAAAACTAATGTGCAAGTGAATCCATAAACTGAACTTTTCCTCTTGCAATAGTCTTGACAATATTTCTAAGATTGAAATGATGAAATGATTTTCTCCCAACACAAACGCAACAACGAATTATATTAAAACATTATTTATGACACCTGACATCCCAAAAAATCTGCAATATGCAACTGTATTCTGATCAACAATACAATCTGAATAGGATTCAACAAAACTTCGATGAGGCATTTATATGAAGACCAACTCATGTTGGTGCTCACTCTGGGCTTACAATCCTTTGAACAGTTTTGAAATGAACGATTTTTTTAACAGAGAAGTGCATGCGGAATTTGGAAATCTTCCTACTCGTATAGGGAATAAATGAAAGGAGAAAAGGGATCCATATACTGGTTTAACAAGAAAAAACCAAAAGGATAGCAGCATTATCAATTGTAAAATCATTGAACATCCATCAATCAATGTTATGTTTGAAATTATTTCCAAAGCTTCCTGTTTGCATAGGCTCGTGCACAGATTTACGTTCAATAATCCCAGGGGCTTTCACTTCGACACGTCTTCGCTCGTGATCGCTTAGAGCCCCTCTTCCATCAATAGGTACTTCTCATATCCACAACGCTTTTGTTAGGACAAACAAAAAGAAAATCCATACCAGCATTCATCAACCAGTTCATCTAGCCCTGTACACTACCCGATGTCCACAAGTAAACTGACAATTTTATTTTGTCTATCGCAGGATGAAATATGCCACTTCTTTTGAGTTTTAAGTCGCCCCTCCTCAATGTGCAAAGTATAGAGCTCCCTTCATTTATGAACAGACAAACAGAACATGTGGTTTTCCTCCAAGGGAATGCACCAGGCATGCTTTAAGAGTTAGATTTTGAATCTAATCCAGCTTCGATACATTTTTCCTGTCAGAACTTGTACATTTTGTCATGCAACAGAAAAAAAGAAAACTTCAGGCGATTATACCTCCTTTAGATATGGCCTGTGTAAATCTCTTAAGCTGCCACAATCTTTCTCACCCAATAATCCAGAGTACTGCTGATTCCTTATAGGTGAGCACCAAATCATACGACTCAAGATTCCCTTCTTTTCTAGCTTTGCTCCAGGACGAATTCTCAATAAAAAATTTAACCTTCTGTTCCCCCATCAGAAACTAAGTTTGCCCAGAAAAGGAAACAAGTATAAAGAGAAAAAAAACTAAACCAAAGGAAAACTACGAGTTCCAAACTTAAACCTAAAACCCTACACAAGAAACATGTGCCACCAGCAGATCAGAAATATATGCTCCAGTTGAGAAGGGAAATAAAGCTGAAAGAACAAACGAGAACAAAGATTTCAAGGAGAAAGATCATTTTCTGCGTCGGAGGAGGCTGGAGAATCGGTGGCTTCAGCAAGATTTTCAAGCATTAATATAACTTCATTTGTGTCATCGAGATAGTATTTGGCTTTGCTCGGCTTTTGTCCAACTGTACAGGCAAAGACAGAAGTGTTGGAAGAAAGAATATTTCCTGATATTGCACTACCAATTATTTCAAACATGTCCTCATCAGATCTATCATCACCAATGCAAAGCACAAAATCAGCCTGTTTCCCATCTTCGGACATTGAAGTGAAGATTTTTTCCGCAACGAGACCCTTGCTGACTCCCTAGGAAAACATAGCATGAAAGCATTTCAGGCTACAGTTACTAAGGCAGAACAGAACATTGCTGTCCAAATTATTAACTACATTTTATATAAGGAAATGACGTTACCAAATATAAGAAGCAACAACAGTAAAGGTAAAGCAGCATACAAGGTGTGGAGACATGCTAGTTGCCATAATAACAGAGAAAAGTTAGGAACCAAATGTTTCACATTCAAAACAATTATGGCAGAAGTCAAGTGAGAAAGTGAACTGAATTTTGGGAATAATTTGTTCTCACGATAATGTCAGATCAAGCACAAAATCATTTTAATCCTACAGTTAAACTATGTGTTGTTCATTCCAAGGAAATCAATTTCCTTGCAGAGAATTATTGAACCCATGACTCGTGCCTTGAAAGACATGTATCCCTATGCTAACTTCACTTTAGCTAACCCCTTGGTATTTAGACCTAGAACATTATCATACAAAGAGTTGGTCCGGAACTCCTTCAAAAAGAAAAAAGATCTGCAGAATCTATTATGATATTCTTCAATAGTGATTCAAATTCTAGAAGGTTTGCTCATGTGCTGACCTACACAATACTTATCAGAAACGTCTCAACTATTAAAGAAGAGCAATCTAGAGCATGCTTGGACCCCATCATGCAGGCCATTTTGTTCTTTCTTAGAGACCGTAACATTAGACTTGGAAAGTGAGATATGAGATAATAATAACTTACCTGAGGTTTGACTTCTACAATGAACTGACCACTCTTCACTGCTACAGGTTCATTTGCTAGAACGCTCTCTAAATGATCTAACATCTCCTTTGCCTGAGAATAGCCAAAGCTTGGGTCTGCATCCCTGTACTGCCAGACTAAAGCACTTTCCTTGATTTCGACAGAAGAACCATCCGTTGACTCGGTATACAATTTCATCACAGGTTTAGCCATCTCCATCCACCCAAATTCAGTACTTTGACCACAGACTTCCCAATCTTCATCTTGCGACTTCCTGAAATGATTCACGAAAGAAAATAAAGATAATTTGTTAAATAATAGAGTAAATGAAAAACAACACTCTGCCTTCCTTCTCTTACTTAATACTCCCTCCGTTCCAAAATATAGGATTAATATTGACTTTTTGAAGTCAATTTAAAATATTTTTAAATTTAAAGTTGATATGAATTCTTTTAATTTTAGACAATACAAAAATAAAAATTGTAAACTACTCCCTCCGTCACATAATAAACGTCATAGTTTGACTTTAATGGTCAAATTGACCATTTTTAAAATTAATAATTAAAAAAAACTATATAGAATTTTTAAATTATGATAATAATCACTCAGCATATATTTTGAATTTTTTTAAGATTCATTAATTTTAAAAATGGTCAATTTGACCGTGAAAGTCAAACTAGGACATTTATTATAGTACAGACGGAGTATGTAAAAGTACTACTACTTACAATATTTATTGTTTTCAAAAGTACAATGAATTACATCAATTTTGAATTAAAAAATATCTCATATTGACTTTGAAAAGTAAAATATTTTCTTATATTTTGGAACAGAAGGGGTACATGCACATTTTAAACTCCACAGCTAATATATGTACTTCAAACCTTGTCTCTAGCTCAAAGGTGCAGCATGGCAAAACATTTCACAATCTGCCTTCAATCAATAACTTATTACATAAATTAAGAAAGTGTCATGAAATTTTAATGGCATCATGCACATTTGTGCTAGTACATGTACTTGAAACTTCGCCTCTAGCTCAAGGTGCAACATGACTACATTTCTACAACAAAAAAATGCTTTCCAAATTAAACTCCCATTCTAACTCTTTTTTCACAATTTAATGATTTCCACAAAGGTATCATACACATGTTATAAATGTTCGATCTTTAATAGTGGATACGTCGAATAAGTGTTGATGTCCAGTACAAGTGACAGTCTTAACACTTGAAAGTCTTTGTTCTTCATGTCTAGACTCTTGGTACATGTTTTTTCTTCACAAACAGGTACAACAAGGAAGTTCAACAGCATCCATCACATTTCAAAACTTCAATGAGAGTAATGAAATCCTGCCACTAATGTAAATGGTAAAATTCTTTCATTGAAGAGTGTGAATTGAGGCAGGAAAGGGTGCTTTAGTGAAATAGTCCCCTAGAGAGGGGATTAGAAACTGTTGAACACCATGAGGAAAGTTCAGTTAGTTATCTTAGGATGAGAATCAGATGAGATAGCTAAACAAAGTATTTAAAACCCCTTCACGATAACTGTCACCATAACAATTATTTTATTTTGTTATGCTTGTCATCATCACCACCACCATCACATTAAAATTTGATCGAGTATGCTAAAACAAACCCTCAAATTCCCTCTTCTCCTCTTTTTTCCTCACCCTCACTTTAATTGATCTGATATCACTGCCAAGTGAGATTCTAACCATCTAGAATCAACCAAACTCTACTTTCCGAGCAACAGACACCCTATTCTGTGTACAGTTCTACTTCTCAAACTAAAATTGAATTCAGAAACAGGGAACCCAAAATAACAATATGCATTAAAACAAAGTTTTTGTGTGAGTATTCCATAAGTTTAAACTTACTCTAACTGCAATTAAAGAATACTAATTTTAAAAAAATAAAATAAAATAAAATAAAAGAGACCATATTGAGTGCAATTAAAAAAAATCTGCAAGAGAGAACTATTGAAAAATAACAGATATGTTCGATTTTTATTTTGAGGGAAAAAAACACGAGTTATTCAGATCATGTTAACTTATCTGATGCGGAGATGAGCCCAATTAAGAGTTCTTAAGTGTCCACATTCATCACATTTCAAGACAGCATGTCTTTCCCGTATAATAGAAAATGGCATATTTCAACATTTAGTGGTAAGGAGGAAAACTTACCTCATGAAATAGCCATGTTCTGCGGCAATTCCAAGCTTCTTGCATGAAGAAAAAATATTGTTTAGGCTGCCCCTCCCTCTACCACTGACAATAAAGACTGTATTATTTGGATCCCCGCAAAGTCTCTTCAGAATTGAGATAACCTCCCTACTTGGAGTCTTTAAGATGGAATTCTGGGGCATTACAGTGCCATCATAGTCCAAGAGAATGGCCCTTCTCTTAGCCTTGATGTAAGCTGACACAATATCATCTATTGAAAGCTTTCTAAAATTAGGATCTAGTGCCACAACCCTGAAACCAAAGCCTAAACCAATTCCCCAGCATCTTTTCCTGAAATGATCGGCACATGTCCTCTCCATATCTTGCAAGAAGCTGCGTGACCAATAAGCTACATCATGGGTGCTTACATAACGATAATGTTTTTCATGTCGCAACTGCTTCTCTGGTTCAGCCATGGATATAGCCTCGTTCATTGCCTCTGCAGTTGCTTCAACATTCCAGGGGTTGACACGGATCGCTCCGCTCAAAGAAGGAGAACACCCGATAAATTCTGATACAACCAACATGCTCTTCTTGGGTCCACTGAGATCTGAACCAGTTTCTGCACCAGATATTCCCTGTCGACATACAATATATTCATATGGAGTCAGGTTCATCCCATCCCGAACCGCAGTGACAACGACACACTCTGCAATGCTGTAATAGGCAAACTTCTCACTGATTGACAAAGGCTTGTCAATAAAAACTATAGGTTCATAACCCGGCTTTCCAAATTTTTCGTTGATTCTCTTGCAGCTTTTCTGAATTTCAGCCTGTGTTTCCTCCAAATCTATCCCTTTACCTCTTGCAGGATTTGCAATTTGGACTAGCACAGCTCTTCCTTGCCAAGTTGGGTGCTGCTTGAGCATCTGTTCCATTGCTAAAAGTTTCAAGTTGATACCTTTAAAAACATCCATGTCATCAACTCCAAGTAACACCGACTTCCCTCCGAATTTCTGCTTAAGCTCCCCAACTCTCCACTCTTTATCAGCGAGTTTCATCACTGACTCAATCTGACCCATATGAATCCCAACAGGCATGATCTTTATCCCAACAGTCCTTCCAAAATAATCCAACCCTATGTAGCCCCTCTTCGATTGATACTCCAAACCTAACATCCGGCTACAACAAGAAAGGAAATGTCTAGCATAATCAAAAGTATGGAAACCAATAAGATCGGAGTTGAGTAAGGCCTTTAAAATTTCTTCTCTAACAGGAAGTGTCCTGTAAATCTCAGAAGAAGGAAATGGACTGTGAAGGAAAAAACCCATTCTCAAACGGTTAAACCGCCGCCTCAAGAAGGTCGGCAGCACCATTAAATGATAATCATGAATCCAGACAAAATCATCATCTGGATTTAGCACCTCAATCACTTTTTGTGAAAACAATTTATTCGCTGCCACGTAAGCTTCCCACATTGAACGGTCAAACCTATTTCCATGATCAGCTGAAAATGGTAGCATATAGTGAAAGAGAGGCCATAATTGCTTCTTGCAAAAACTATCATAGAATTTCTCCAAAAGATTTGGGGGAAGGAAAGTAGCAACACATTTAAACCTCTCTAGCAGAAGTTGGGAAACATCATCCTGCTCAATTGGGTGAACATCCACACTCAACGACCCAACATATAGCACTTCCATGTCTTCAGGCAGACCATCCTTGAGTCGTAAAAGCAACGAGTCCTCATCCCAACTAAAGCTCCATCCTTTATTATCTGGTCTTCGCTTAGCTTTCAAGGGTAACTGATTTGCCACAATAATCATTCTATCTGAAGCAAGTGAAGAGAGGTTGTCGGAGCAAACACTATGAGACTGATCATCATCAAGCTCGGAAATACTCCCAGGGACTGTCATTACCCTGGGGAGGCGCCTCCGCTCCCGCTCCCGACCCATTATTGGAAAATTCCCAGATGCCAAATCTAAAAGATTGGTATACGATCTGGACATCATCTTTTCTCAAGTTTATCTTAATTCCCTTAAAAAAAAATGGTAACAGGATCTAGACGTAAAACCCAGAAATCCGCAAATCTTGTTTTCTTTGGAACAAGTAATTTCCAATTATCTGCATAAAAACAAGACCGCCATTTTCACATAATTGACCAAACATCAATTCACAACTTAGAAGAAATTACAATCAGATTCAAAAACCGTACAAGAAAATTAATCACTGCATGTAGCAAAAATCAACCAAAGTTACAGTGTAAGAGCAACATACAGATACCCATTTCTTATAACAACAAAAACAAATGATCCAAACGATACCCATATTATAAAAAGTTAAAAATCACAAAAACCCAATTCTCAGATCCCAAATTCGACACAAATTTCGTTCACCAAGGAGAAAAACAAATCAAGGAAATGAATGTTAGAACTAACCTTCGAGTTCGAATCAAAAAAAAAAAATTGAATCTTTCTATGTGCAGCGCTCGATCGTCAAAGTTGAATTGGAGATGATTTCTAGGGTTTGTAAATGGTTAATACAAGTAAACAAAAGATCTAGGGTTTGGTTTTTGCCAGTATATATATATTTTTTATATGTACTGATCTCTTGATATGTACAAGGAAAGTCATGGATATGAATATTCAGAGAATAATAATAATATATAAAGGAGTATAATTAATGAGATTAGATAAAACGGATAATCTTTTATCCGAAGAAAGCGTGAACAAACATGTAAACGCTAACCTTACTCAGAGCCTTTTGTTATGTCACCAACCCAAATTGTTGCTTGGCACGTGTGAACTAGATTAAAATGTTTTTATCGGGGGTAAAATAAAAAATGCAGTACATGAGTAAAATTATAAAAACATTGCCAATAAGGTAGAAATTCACTAGGTGGTCACCATGGAGAAACTTTGTAGTGTAGTAAAAATTACTAGAAGAAGAAGAAGAAAGTTTAGTATTAATATGTAACATATATTAATATATTTTTAGAATAAGGCTTACGATTTACAATATTAATTAATTAATTAAGAATTCTTGAGGTTCTAAGTTTGTTGGATGTGATTCACCTCTAAATTTGTTGATGTAATTTTGTTTTAAATTTATAAATAAATTTAGTCATAATTTGTTTAAGTTAAAGATTACATGAAATTGAAATAATAATAATTTTCTACGTGTAAAAAAAATAAATTATAATAGATAACCCATTACAGGTAATTTATGTATTGTTGTTTTTTCAGTATAAAAATAATAGGAACAAAATAAATAAATTACACAAATAAAATAGTATAGAACGGTGCAACCAAAATATTCAAAATAACGTGACGTTGAACTGAAACATAAAAAAATATTTTTTTTTAAGATAATTTATACTATCGCGAAGAGATTAATCATTAATTTTCACGATACAATAACCCAACATCTACGTTGTTACTTTCAACAAAATTTACTCAACTCGAAGAATCCAAAATTTGATGAACACCAAACCATTCCTTACCCAAATTATTTACAATAACATAATGTATTTACATATCAATTTTTTATGTTTACCTACATGCATACACGACAAATAATTAAAATAACTCTCGCTAATACATACATTCTGCCATCACCTACACTGCCGATTTATACTATGATATGCATGCAAGCAACCAATTAGTGGTACAGCACCATGAATCTGACTATATATAAGCTTATTCAGTAAAGTTGGTGGAAGACATACTAATTAAACTGTCCATGCCAGTCAATAAGGAATTAGTGAGCAATAACATTACACCCCAACGGTTAGCTAAATTATGAAACTACTTCAATATTAAGTGCTTATAACGTAAACTGCCACCTCATAATATTTAACAATTTAATATTAAAATAAAATTTTTATTAAAATAACTCCAACAATGTATATAATGGGTACGTCATTTCTTACTTAAAAGAATGCGGTTAAATTTCCCTGCAAATATCCAATTATCAGGTCTAAAGGTACGTATCACATGGTACTAAATATTATAAGATATAATAAAAATATAATTTTACAACCAAATGATTAGGAGTCTGTCTATCACCTAACATTATTTGTAAATTAAAGAGCATTTGACACGAATTCAAAGACGTGCCAAAAATATTAGATATTGTATTTTTATACTTATTTTATATATATATATATATATATATATATATATATATATATATATATATATATATATATATATATATATATATATAAGAGTGTTATAATTTCAATTATATTATATATTTTAAATATATAATTTCTCTGTTTTACAATTATTACAACACAAATTTTTATTTAAACTTTTAAGAAAATTCAAAATCTCATTTGAATGCCTAATTAGTCTTATAAAGTATATAATTAATAATATTCCAACAATTTGAATCACAAAAATAATAGTTAAAATAGGGATTTTAATGACAAAATTAATATATTTATGAGAAAATTAATCATTTAACTTTATAAAAATTAATTAAAAAAAATATTACAATTTTTTTTTAAAAATGTGTTGTAATTATTACGAGACGAGTGGAGTAATATATAAGTATATGTTAGAAATATTTATAAATAATATGGGCAGATATAATATATCTTATTTTTGTAAATTGAAGAAAAATATTTTTTTTTCATTTATGTATTTTAGGAGAGCACGTTGAGATAGAAAATATTATTTAATATTTTTTAAATATTATTACATAGTGTTTTAGGTTAATTATATATTATTATTTTAATATATATAATATATATTCAAATATAAAAGACTAATTATAAATATTAAAATAATAATATATAATTAACTTAAAATATTAAATAATAATGCTCAAAAACACCGAATAATTTATCACGGATATTATCAAAGCAAGAGGATAAGGTATTGCCAGCCGACGGCAGATTAATAATTTTATCAACACGATGCGATCGACTCGTGCGTGACAAGCCGTGGTGGGATATTGCCATGTGTTACATTCAAGCGCGTTACAATTTTCTTCATAGCGCGTGTACTAGGGGTACGAACGTTGAAAGTAGCAGATTGGTATGAATTATGATCTGGATTGCCAGTTGATTTTGTCGGAACCTGATGACGTGTATTTTAATTTTTTAAAGAAATAATTTATTTTTCCTCTTATACTGTTTGTGGGTCCAATGGAATAATTTGATAGACCTTCTCACTTAAAAGTAGAGCCGTGTTTGGGAAATGTTTAAGATTTTAATTTATATCTTCTACACAATTAGGAAGGAATCTAATTTTATTACTTTCCTTTTTAATTTAAAAATTAGTTATAGATATAATTAATAAGCCTCTAATATCTTTTTTTGTCTTATTTATTATATACTATACCCAACCATACGAATAAGTCACATTAAGATCTTGATACCTCAAAGTTTAGAGATTAACTCATTCGAGCATATCTCTAACTTTTCATTTGGGATTAAACATTATAATAATAACATTTTGAATACGAATTATATATTTGAATAACATGAATCAAAGTGAATAAAATAACTTATTTTTATGTAATAAAAAAAATTATGTTTAGTTATTCTAATCAAATAAAATAAATTATTCTCATTTCTACTAAATTTATAAATTTTATTTTTTAAGAGATAATATAGACCGACTCGTTTCAATTTGATATAGAGCGACTCGTTTAAGTTAAAAATAAAATAAATTATTACACTTTTTATTCTATTATCTTATTTATTTCATTTCTTCACCAATTCTACATCTGCATAAATATATATCAACCTTTGCTCCATATTTTTCCTTTACGGCATTTAACACAAGTACTTAAAAGATGCTTACTTGTATATTGATTAGGGGTGACTCAAAATAATTTGGAACTTAAAGCAATATTTTTAAATGAGGCATTCTATGTTTGATATGTTTTTCATTGACTTTTATGGTTAAATTGACTATTTTTTAAATTAATATATCTTATATATATATATATATATATATATATATATATATATATATATATATATATATATATGTAAAAAAACCTATAAACATTATAAATTATATAACATTTAGTATTAATCTCAATATTTATTTAAAAAAAATCTAAATATATATGTTTAAATATTAATTTTAATAATGGTTAATTTGACTACAAAAGTCAATAAAAGACTTTTATTTTGAGACATAATGAGTATTAATATTTTTTATTTAAATGAGAATTTTTTTTATACTGTTAATTTTTTTTAAGTATTTAATATTTAGATTGGATTATGGACCCTAAAAGATTAGTTGTGCTTATATTTTTATAAGAACTTTTTTGTATGAATTATTTATAATATTTAAAAATTTAAAATAAGACCTAAATTTTTTATTTTTTTTATATATATATTATAGGGCCGACCCTGATATTGGTACAAGCCATTTTAAAGATTTTACTTATTTTCCTTTATTAGTCGTTTAAGATTTGATTTAAGCCTTTCAAATCATGAAAAGTCAATCATCTTAATGATTCAACAACCATAATAATCCAAAGATCCACCAAACCATTGGGTGGTTGGCGAAAAGTTAATAAAGAATGGCACATTAAAAATTATTTATGGACAAAGTGCTAGCTAGTATCGTTTTCTTTTATAACGATAATATAATAATTTCACTTTTTTATTTACATAATTTGGTTTCGCATATTGTGTCATTATACTTCAAAAAAAGAGAGGAAAGATATTGCGTAGATCACGTGACGCTCCTCTAAATTTATAAATTTAATAACATTCCTCATCTGTTTTCATAACACTATCGGTTAATTAATAGTCTCGAAGCACGGAGTCTTGAGCATGATTTATTGTAAAAGTTGATTTTAATTTATAACTATTTATATTAAATTAAAAAAATCAAACTTATCTCAAAACGAATATATCATTTAAAGTTCTGAAAACTAAAAATTCTTACGCACTGTCATCAAAATTAGGGGTGGGTAAAAAATTAAAATTAACTCCGAAATTACACAAAAAATCGACCAAATCGCACCAATATCTTTAATATATATAATGATTTTAAAAAATAAAAAAATTACATTTATAATTTAATTTTAATTTTTGCGGTCCACATTACCGCAGACTGTACCGCTTTATTATATTTTCCTTTGATTACTGCACTAGTGAAATTGTTACTCGTGTTTGATGATTGCTTCAACAAATCAATTAGCATCAAAAAGCAGCATTCCTGTGTCCCCTCGATGGCTTTACGCTAAACCAAGCCAAGTGAAAGGCGGTGAGTGTCCGGTGTATCTCCTAGGCTATGTTTGTTTATAAAATATATATTTAGAATTGAACTATTTGTATTAATTTAAAGTTATTTTTGACTTTTTTATTCTATAATAAATAATTAATAGTCCTTTAAATAATCATTGGACTATTTTTTTTTATCATTCTCAAAGTTATTTATGAGAGATTATATAATTCCATGATGAATTTGGGATTAATAGTCCCTCTCATTTTAAGCTATTAAATGTTTTATGGAATTAATATTCCAACATGAAGGGACTAATAATCCCTCATCATAGGATACAAAAATCGGAAATAGCTTTAAATTAATACAAATAGTCCAATCCCAAATATGCATTTTGCAAACAAACATAGCCTAAAAGATTTTATTTTAATAATATTTTATTAAAATATATGATACAACTGTTAATTCTATATTTTTTAAAAATCTTATCAGAAGTTCTTGTGTTATATAGTTTGATCCTGTGAATTGTTTTACCTTTTTTTATGTATCAGTGGTTATGATAGTCATTTGATTTGAATTAGTTAATAATGTTTGGGTAACCTTCAATAATTTATTTGTGAAAAACTATCATCGTACAACTGTTTTGTTCGACCTTGATTCTTATGCAACCTTATTAACTCGTGTTATAAAGTGTGGATGTTTGAACTCAATATTTCAGTGTATTTTTCGTCTCTAACTTTCTATATCTTAAACGAAAATAATTAGAGTCATCATATATGTTTAATTGATTTTAAAATTAAAATTGCACCGTACGGTTTAAAATTATACTGTATTAAATTGTTTTTTGTACAATTTTAAATTTGTCAAATCGCACCTAAATAGTTTCATATACAATTTGAGTTTTAAATTGCACCATAATCACTCATACTCAAAATATGTCAACGAACCACTAATTTAAGTTTTTTATTTTTCTCGTCAATGTTCAAAACTCACAAATTAACATGCAAAGAGAAGAGAATCTTGTAAGTAGGGGGTAATTTAAAAATATTTGGAAATTAAATTTAAAAGTATTTTTAGTATTTTGTATTTTTTTGAAAGTGTTTTTAGCAAATAAGAAAAAAATAGAAACAATATGCCATTGGATAAGATAAATTACACTTACTATTATATTGACAATTACAAAAAATAAAAAAATTAACTTGAGCAATATTGTATCTACACATAATTCGAGAGACAATTTGAGATCTTAATATTTTCATAAAAATTATGCTTTTTTACCTGAACATATTTTTGCTCAAGTATAATATACAAATTTGTCCTTTAAGTTGTTAACAAATTAAAACTATTTTATCTTTTATACTACTTTTATAACAGTTAGTATTATATATATATATTTTTTATTAAAATATTGCAGCTCTCAAACTTAGAAAGAAAGCTGAGTCATTCGACAATCTTGGTTGATCTTCCCAAGAATCTAGCCAACCTGCCCAACAACAACAGTCGCTACCATTTCTTCCCTTTTCAATTTTGAGAAAGAAGAAAATAGAGAGAGATGGCTGGGTACAGAGCTGAAGATGAATATGATTATTTATTCAAGTTGGTTCTCATTGGTGATTCTGGTGTTGGTAAATCCAATCTTCTTTCCAGGTTTACTAGGAACGAGTTTAATCTCGAGTCCAAATCTACTATTGGGGTCGAGTTTGCTACCAAGAGTCTCACCGTCGATGGCAAGGTCATCAAGGCTCAAATCTGGGATACTGCTGGCCAAGAAAGGTAAAAAAATCGTTGGTTCTCTTCAAAAATATTGATTCAATTATATGCTTATATGTATGCATATTCATCTGTGCTATGTGGGATTTGTGAGGTTTTGACTTGTAATTTGTGATTTTGTTATAAGAGATTTGATGGGTTCAGCTGGATCAAGATAAGTTTTTTTTTATATTTTTTTTTATAGTTTTAGTTGTGTTTATTAAGTTTGCTGTAATTTTGATATGGGTTTTGATGTTTAGTCCGAACCTTTGAGGATTTGAATGGGATAAAATTTTCATTTTTGTTCGGGGGAGAAGGTTGCATAAGGTTTTTTTTTTTTTTTTTTGGTATTGGTTTTGCAGTTATATCAAAAAATTGTTGCCTTGTTTGGTTCTGTGTGGAGAAGTGAGACTTGATGTTATATTCATATGGGACTTGATGTTTTCGTTGTTTATAGTCACACAAAGATCTGATTTTTTTCTGCTGTTATAATTTATTGGTTTGTGTGGGCAACCAACTTCATTAGTCCTTGTGCAATGATGTTTTACTTTTGAAATATGGTGTTTGATACTGAATCTGATTTTGGGTTTGTCTGGCTTCTAGAGTTGTTTGTTATCTTTTTGCTTTTAAGTTTCCTATTCATAGTTTATTGAATTTGTGATGCCAAAAAGGTAACACTCCATATCCTAAAACTTTATATTGATGTCCTGATATATGTTATCAAAGTTTATTGTTCATTTCATGTGCTGATATATTCTTTTGAATGTAATGGAGTCTGTTGAAGTCTGTGGTAATTGGCATCTGTCAATTAAAATTTATTTTTATGCCCCAAAATACTCAGTGTGTAAATAGAGGATGATCCCCCCCTCACACCTACTCTGCTTGAGTAAAGCGATAAGTATATATGAAGGAAGGTAAATGATGTTAGTACCAAACCTCAGCATATTTTAGTGTCATAAGCGGTGTCAATAAAGGCCCTAGAATTATGAACTGCTTATCGTGCTTGCTGTCTTAATTTCTTTGTGTGAAAACCCCTTTCTGGTGTCTCATGTGCTAATCTATAGAAAAATTTGTTTAGGCAATTTGTTGTACTCGTTTTCTTTGTTCTTTCCATTCTGTATTTGACATGCGTATATTTGCACATCCTATATTTTCAATTTTAGCCTTTTCATGTCATTTTGGTATCATGGTATGAACTTTGTGGGTTATAAAGAATTACACCTATATATTCTTTTTTGTTATATACAACCTAACTAATTGGAAAAACTCTCATACCGGTTGGTTCAGCAAACTTTTTGGGATTGTTAATCATGCTTAGTTTACCATGGCTTACGTTCACTTGATACTTTATGTCATAATCCTTCATTTGGCACCCATACATTAACTAACGTTAGTAGTTTTCTCATTTGATAACTCACTTCTAAGGTTAAGGGAGGGTAAGACCTTAAGTTGTCAATTGTTCAATTGTTATTATTCGTCGTGGATTAGATTATAAAATATTATCAAATCCAAAATATGAGTAATTATTCCGCGGCCCTGACCGGTGACATATGTGTAGTCCCGTTTTTCTATGCTGATTTGTGCTGGTTGGATAGACATTTCATTATGCTATTAAAGGGAGCAGCTTAGGTTTGTAGAATTATTCTTAATTTCTTACGCGTTAGTTGAAACTTATTTGGGTCAGACTAGGAACTCAAGTCAGGGTCTACTCATATAATTACCATTGGTTACTCATTTGATATGAACTACAAGATGGGGTACACACAAAAGTTTTAGTTAAATATGATGTACAATATGAAATGAGTATCCATATGGACCATAGCTGTGAGTGTGAGGTGGCTGCCCATTTAAGGAAAAATTGCTATGTGGGATGAGGAGTGTGCTTCACTGCTTACGTTGGAGACTTTTCTTGACCTCTAATGGATAGGAGACTAGATATTGTTAAAATTTCCTGTTTATGACATGAAAAGCTTTTGGTTACACTGGCGCTTTGTGAAGCAGTGATATGTACTTTCATGAAGTCTTTATTCTCCCATTGTAAGTGTTAGATATGTGACCTTGATAATGAAGTAGGATGTACCAAAGCAAGCATTTAATTGCATGAAAAAGACTAAAATCAAACAACTACGGTGAGTGATGGGAAAATAAGCATTAGATAGATGTACCTCTATATGATTAAAACGAGGAAAACTTTGAATGTAATACTTTAACAGAAAGGAATGAAAAATATGGCTGATCTTTTTATGCAAAACGTGCTTAGCATTTCCACAAAATGGGTGCAAGATTAGTGAGAATGAAAAGAAAATTAGTGAATCACTGACTTGATGCACATGCTCTAACCGTGTTGTTTTAATATTTTGTAGTATGTTAAATTGTAGCATTAGTATGAAGTGCTGCTACTATAGCCTCAAAAAGGAAAATTGGAGGGGTCTATAGTGAATCGCCAACTTTTAATTAATGTCAGTACCTCTTAGTGGTATGAAGTGATTTGACTTGAATGGCAGACCAAAAGGAATTGAATCCCACTATGATGTTTAAATCAGGTGCAGTACCCAAAATTGTTTTACACCTTGATTGCATAGAGATATCTCTCTTGGTCTTTATCTGGTGTCAATTGTGTCTCTTACTTACCAACACAGTGATCATTTAATCTATATGTATGTATATATAGACACACACGCACACGCTCACACTCACACTCACACTCACACTCACACTCACCCTCACATTTACAGTTATTTTTGTGATGGCCCTGTTTGTTTTACACTATTATGGAAGTTTAGAAGAAAGGATATGACCCCCTGGCTGTGATCTAAAATGTAATGATTTCTTTGTTGGCGATATGAAGGATATTTAAATATAGAGGGAGAAAAAAAGATAGAAAGGTAGCGATAATGAGATCTTTAGCTAATAGATTAAAGCGAATAAGGGTCCATGCACAGTAGATTCTCAAATTATAAGCAAAGCCCCTTCTTTGATGAACATGCAGATTTAATTTCTTTTTTTTCCTTGTAATTTCTCTTTTTTTGTAGTTAAAAGTGAAGATGATTATCACTGCGTGAGCATTTTTGGCACCATTTTAAATGGAATTTATGCTTTTAATTGGACAAATTTCTGTTTTGACAGATATCGTGCCATTACTAGTGCTTACTACCGAGGAGCTGTTGGTGCTTTACTTGTGTATGACGTCACACGTCGTGTTACCTTTGAGAATGTTGAGAGGTGGTTGAAAGAGTTGAGAGATCACACAGACCAAAACATCGTAGTAATGCTCATTGGCAACAAATCAGATCTTCGACACCTTGTGGCTGTTTCAACTGAGGATGCAAAAGCTTTAGCAGAGAGAGAGTTGCTGTACTTCATGGAGACTTCTGCACTAGTAGCAACCAATGTTGAGAATGCTTTTCAGGAAGTTCTTACTCAGATATATCGTGTTGTCAGCAAGAAGACGGTTGAAACTGGGGATGAAGGAGCTGCTTCTTCTCTCCCATCCAAAGGAGAGACGATAAATGTCAAAGACGATTCGTCTGTTCTGAAGCGATTTGGTTGCTGCTCAAGCTAGGCTTTTTGAGTTGGAAACTCGTCACATTAGTGTTGTTTCTTGTACATTATCTTTTCATTTAGGATGAATACTATCTATGACAATATAGAAAGGAATATTTTTGTGGAAGCACTGTTTAAATAGGTGCAGATTGTGGCCTTTTTTGTATGGATTGATCGAACAATAGAAATATATGTTCTTTGAATTTTCTGAAAAGCTTGTGCTCGAAAGCTCCCTCCAGCAAGGTTAGCCTATACATGTTCACACATTAACATTCAAGGGACCTAAGGTTGTGGCGAAAGAAAGGTCATCCGATCAGGGGGGAAAATATTGTTACAATGGAGATTATTACATCTATAGTTTTTATCACGTGCATATCTGCATTTAAATCATGTTATGATCGTTGTGATGAATATTTACTGTCATGTACTTTTGTAACGAGGACTATGCAGAAAGCATTGTTCGTCTCTCTGTTGAAAAATTAGTGAACATCCTGGTAGCTCACCAAGGTCAGCAAACAAGGAATCCCCATCATCTCCCCTTGTGAAAATCACTGCTGTATCTGGCTCCATGCATCGGGGGCTTGTAGTTACAGGGCTGTCTAGTATGACAGACGTTATGTTGGTGAAATAGCCAAAATCAGCAACGAACTCAGCGAAGTCTATGTTATCAGGTTCAAGGTCTGGCTGGTTTGCAAAAACTGCAAGTTCTTCTGGTGGAAACTTGGCCGGAATGGTGGTGGTGGTTTGAGAGTGTTTGGTGGTGGTGGAAATGAGGTGGTTGTGTTCACAAGCATAGTTGATAACGAGCATGGTGGGATCTTTTCGACTCCTCTCTACTTGCTTTCTTGCTGGACAAACTTTTGAACTGCTACACCGGTAGTATCCCCTATATCAAATGAACACAAACTTTTGAGTGAATGCTTGAAGGCATTTAAATCAATTTTCTGAGATATTTAGTGCTACAATAAAATTCGTCATAAATTCTTCGTAAATAGTGTTGTGGTATCATCGCTAAAATCAATATTCATGTCCTTAAAGATGTATTGAGAGAAATTGAATAAAAAGAATAATAGAGAGAATCCTAGACCATCATTATAATATCACTAAACTCACTCTAACAATGAGAACTTACAATAATTAATTAAAGTAAATTCACATGAATTGAAGGAGAAGGTTAGCCTCAAATGTGAGAATCGAATTGAGACCTAATGGTCCCAGGTAGACCTCGTAATATGGGTTGAAATCCAATGGGCATCTCATATTCATCTATGATAAATTATAAGGTAAAATTTTTAAATGGACTCGGTCATGTCCATTGTCCACCCACATAATATACAGGTGAATGTGGGCTACCATTGGACCCCATTTATTCACCGACTTGTTATCAAAAGTTTACTCATTTCTAAATTATAGCTCTCTTTTTAATTTTTACACTAAAAATTTTCACTTTCTCTATCTACAACTTTTTACTTGTTCTCTCCAAAATTTTTATACTTGTTCTCGTTCTCTAAAAAAAATTGTTCTCTCTCTCTAAATCTATCACTTTTTCTGTATAAAAATTGTCAAACTGTTAGTATAAACAATATTGAAAAGTATCTTAATAGTATTTTATAATATACGTGTATAGCATGAAGATGATATATATATATATATATATATATATATCATGTAGATGTCAAAATAACTCTAAATAATATGTGTTGTGATCTGATCTTCAAATCCCAGCGACATTTCCACAATTTCCCGTTAATTGCCTGGACCATCTTCCATGTGTAATTTATAAACTTGAGATACACTAGTTTTGAATGTTATTACTGTACAAATTTCATACTTTACACCCCGTAGTATATATATTCCTCTATTTAAAATGATAAAACATATTTCATGATTTTTATTTATGTTATTAATTGGGAAGTAACCCACCCAACTCATCAAGCACCTAGCTCGGTGCATTGGCCAAGTGGTTTGGTGGTGATCATTAACCCAAAAGTCTAGCCTATCCAAACTGTTAAAATTGGAATGACATGGTAGTTTAATTTGTTATTAACCTATCCAATTTCATTATTCATTCTCAGTTAACTAACTATTTTATATGTTATTAGCACTTGTGTATGTTATTGAAATTTTAAATAGTTTGATAGAAATGAAGTTACATATTCTAACTGTTAACCCCCATAGTGACCACACCTTATCATGTGAGAGGAAAGGAGAGAGAGAAATTAGAGGTAGAAAGTGATATCAAATTTTAGAGAATTATTATTATTATTTGTAAAATTTTAGAGAGAAAAGCTAAAAAAATTAATATAGAAAAAGTGAGGAATCTATATATTCGTTAATATGCACTTATAATCAAATTTGATATATGTGTTAATCCATATCTACCCATATTCATTTATGACCGTTCACTTATTTTTCAATTCATATAAACCCGACTCATATAAATTCAAACTCATTTATATCGGCCCAAGCCCATCTACACCCTCCATTTGTCGGGTCTAGTCCCAGGGTTTCGATCTTAACTACCGGATTAAAAAAAAAAACATGTTAATTAAGATATATCTAGCAAATAATCAGCATAGGGAATTAATTACTTTCCATAAATTAATTTATCATTCTGTAAATATATACCTGGGATAAGGTGAACCTTTGATTGGTTTTTGTCCATATTTCCTCCAAGAGTATGAATCAGCAGGTGGATATACATCCCCATCGGCTATTGCCACTGTCACCACTCTCTTCCCTGCAATCCTCCTGCTATGTTCACAATTTCAAAATTAGACAAACGAAAAACAACATAGTTAGTACCATAAAAATATACTCCCAATTTATAAAGCAAACACAATTGCTTATTTTCTGCTTGAATTTCATAATGTTTTAAAAGCATATTTATGCTTTTCTTATATATCTTATATATAATAGAGAATATATATAACATACAAATATATTAGTACCATAAAAATATATATAATAGAGAATATAACATACAAATATATTAGTACCATAAAAATGGGATTATAATCCCTCTCATTTCACTTGCTCTTTAATTTCTCTAGATACATATTTAGCGATACTTTAACGACACAATTATTTATGATGAATAATTGTTAATAACAAATTTTATTCTGTCATTAAATGTAATATTTATTTCGTTAAATATATATAGAAAGAAATTGGAGATTCTAATCCATAAAAATGTTGTAGTAGTGGTCACCAGACATAAATGACCAAAACTACAGACAATCACACCTACCTTTTCTTGGGTGACGGGGCATCGGCCAGAGTGGTATCATCGCAGGAAAGTGGAGAGCTAACGGCCGTTTCCGGGGAATCATCTTGATCGTGCACAAATATTCTATTATAGTACTCCATATTATTGCATATCATTCATACAAATATGATGATGAAAAAGTGTTTGATCTAGAAAATTAGAGACAAGGCAAGCATGATCATGTACACTATATATGTATGGAAATCTTTACGATAAGTATATGTATTTGTAAACAGGGTTGCCGGAAAAAGATAGGGGCGGCAGGAGAGGGTTGGTAAGATGGGGGAATTTAGGAAGGTTAGGTTTTAAACGAGGGGGGGGGGGGGGGGGTGGGGGGGGGCGGGGGGGTATTCAGTATTCAAGACTGATCAGTGAAGACAGAATGGCATTGGGTTGAAGTTTTTTATTAAATAAATGGGATGGGACGTGCAAACAATTAGTACAAAATAATATATGACATGCAAGTATTGAATAAATATAAAGAGATTAGTTGTATGGGACCTGACTAGTAACTAAACTAGCCGCCTATAGTTTATTAAAAATTCATGGAGATATTATCTCATCTCCACATTTTATTATTCAATACATTTATTTTCTGTCTTACATCAAAGGGCGGCTGGCTACAATCGCTACTATATCCATTTCCCCCTTTTATTTTTCCTTTTAGAGAACTGAATAGCATCAAGACTATATAACCAAACAAGGTTTAAGAATTATATATATATATATATATATATATATATATATATATATATATATATATATATATATATATATGTATAACACATTCACAATAATGATTATTGAAAATATACTGTCATTAGAATCTCTAACAGCAATTAATTTATTTTTTTTAACGCTGCCGCTAGAGGCTAGCGGCAGACAATTTAACAAACAAATTGTCCGTGTTTTGGTTGCTGGAATAGTACTCTCAACAACCGTTTGTCATGGATACGACTATATATATATATATATATATATATATATATATATATATATATATATATATATATATATATATATATATATATATATATATATATATATATTTTCTTTTGAAATGGTAAGTGGATAAATTGACAAAAGTTAAAATTAAAAATATTTTGTACAAATTTTATTTTGTCAAATAATATTCGTTTTGTCGGGAAATATTTATTTTGTCGGGTAATATTCGATTTGTACGACGGCGCCGAAATAACCAAATATTGGTGGACCCTACAATGAAATATTGTCGGATATAGAAAACGACAAAAATAATCTTTTTAAATAAAAATGATCAATAATACTATCACTTTTAACTATTAAAATACCCGGTAGTAAAGGAATAGTAAAACATGGTATTGCATAGTAACATACGGTATTGTACAGTAGCACTTGATATTGCACAGTGTTTCATATTATTGAACTGATAAAGAGGCTATCGTACAATATTGTCTTTATTGAACTAATAATTGTTACATGCATAATAAGTCATATTATTGAACTGATAATTGACACAGTAGTGTATGTGCACAGTAATTTATATTACTGAATCAATAATTGTCATTACACAGTAACGTATTTTTTTCTTTTATTTATTTTTTGCATTATTGTTATCACTATTATGATGTTGATTTAACTGTTGTATTTCATTATTAGTTGATATTTTTATTTATATTGTGAGTATATATCTAACTCAGAAAGTCAACTATACTTCATTTACAACAATTTGATATAATAATGAATAATTGTGAATTATTGTTGAATAATTGAATTGATAAAGTTATTTTTTTTATTATAATAAATTATATAAAGTTATTTACTTTATATAAATTATGTAAAGTAAATTATTTTATTATGATATATTATATAAAGTTATTTATTTTATATATAAAGTTAATTGATTTATATATAAAGTTAATTGTTTTATATATAAAGTTAACTGTTTTATTAAATGAATATTATAGATTAAAGAAAATTTAAAATTAATGGTATAGATTAAAGATAATGTAATAATTATAGAATTTGAAATGAACGATAAAGATTAAAGATGATATTTAAATGAATAGTTTAGATTAAAGAAATCTTAAAAGATAAAATTAATGGTATGGGTTAAACATTATCTTGAAATATACGGTTTAGATTAAATTAGAAAATTTTGGATTATGATAAGTTTTTTTACTATAAATAGAGGCCTTAACTTAAGGATTTTTCATAAACTTTCTTACTTATTATTTCTTTCACTTTCTAAATATTACTTTGTATAAGTTTTCTCTGAGTGTGTTAAAACTATTTTAAATATTTGTGAAGATCTGTAAGTGTACGAGTACTGTTCTAGTAAGTCTTTTCATAAAAGTTATATAAGCACCCACACATATTACACGGTGTTTATAAATCTTTCTTTAAAAGATTTATTTTGAAAAGTTTATTTTGGAAGATTTATTTTAAAATATTATTTTATTTCAAAAACTATATTAAAGTTATTCTACTTTATTATATCAAATCACTTTTGATGATTTCATACGAATTGATATACACCATAAAATTTATATGTGGTAGTTACTAATTAAATTATAAATATATAGGTTGATCAACTTCATTTAAATCAATATTTAATCACGTGTTAAGGTAAGGGGTATCATTTTCTTTCATACTCTTAAACTTACTATGGTAAGTATTGTTCGGTAAAACTTCTTGAAATAATTATATGCTCCTTAATAATTTGCACTTCATTTAATATCATTTCACATGAACCTTCCTATTTACTTGAACATTTCTATTGAATTTTAACCGTTATCTTTGAACTATGGATGTTGAGTATCATTTTTGAATTTTACTCCACATTATGTTGACAATTTAGACATTATTTGACTCTAGACAAAGTAAGATTGCAAACTGTCAATATTTATTATTTATCTTGATATTTTATTTCTTATGTTCATTATTTATATCACTGTTGTTTATTCTAATCATAAAGAATCAAGTTGTTGTGAATATTTTTGGTCTGGGTGCAAAGATAATATAATAAACGAATATATATGGCCGGAGGCACATATGATAGGATAAATGCGATATAATTGTCGTGCGTCTTTTAGGGCATGTGGTGAATGTTTTCTCTGGTCTGATAAAAAGAAGAGCTGTTGTTTGGTATGATTATGACCAAAGACTGTAGACTGGTATGATCATGACCATTGATGTTATATTTGAATATCTTTGACTTGTAGTGCAAAGATAAACTGTTGACTTGCATGATTATGATCAGGAACTGTGAATTTGTATTATCATGACTGGTGGTGTTTCAGATGATAAAAGGGTGATGTTGATTTTTCTTAAAAAGAAAAGTTAGTAGACATCATAGTCTATATGATTATTCTAATGAATTGCTCATTCCGCTGCTATTATTGATCTAAAACTTGTAGTTTATTATATTCAATCAAGAACTCAACTGTTGAAGTCTAATGATAATTTATTCATTGTTATATTAGTCATGTTATTTTTTTACTGGGTTATTTGAGCTCACCATTTTGTTTGTTTCATTGTCCTTCAAGAAATGAGAGAGTAGCCAAGTCTAGTCGGAGAATGGAGTGAATGTTCGAAAGATAACTATAGTAATCTTCACATGTTGTAAATAGTGTGGTAATAATAGTGAAGACTTAGTTGTGTATTATTGAGTTATGTATTTTTGTACTATATACTGTATTGTAATAGTTGTTATGTATTTTGACGACTCAAATTTGGACTGTGTAGGCCCAAATTTGGGGGCGTCACATAACATATATGGCCTAGCCTGTTTGTGTCTTAAATTAGTAGAAGAAAAGGGATGAGAAGTAAAAAAATTAGAAGGAAAACTTTCTTTTCCCATCCTTTTCCTTCTCTCTAAAATAAATACTAGTAAATTTAGCAGAAGTTCTGTTAGGGCTTGGGTGCTCCAGACTATCCAAATTTTTTTGAAGTAATAAATTTATAAACTTACTCCTTTAGAATTTTGATATTGTTGCTTCAAGCCTCGCAAGATTTATTTAATTTGTACAAATACCTCTTGTAGATTATTTTTATTTAAGTCAAGTCTTAATTAAATGAATTTTGTGTTGATAATTGCAAAAAATTAATATTATATTATACTTCTTCCGTTTTGAGTTATAAAATCAATGTTGACTTTATAAAAATTAATTTTAAACATTTTTAAACTCAAAATTAATATGAATTTATTTAGTTTATGTCAATATAATTATAAATATCATAAATTAACTAAAAATTACTACTAGTTATAAAATTTATTATTTTCAAAATTTAAACATATTATGCCAATTTTGAATTTAAAAATGTTTAAAATTAACTTTTAAAAAAAGTGATCTTATAAACGGAGGGAGCATTTAGTAGCAAAATGTATTATATTTGAACACATCACATATTTTCATGCTCCTTCCTGACTTAAAATTTAAGAATATATATATATAAGAAATGATCCGTTGCAAATGTTTATTATAGACACTATTTCAATAAATACATCTTACACTCTGCATAAGTAGATCTAACAGCCCAAATTAGAGATTTTTTCCCTATCCGCTAGGAGTAACAACAAACTACTCCGTCACTACTCCTTCTGGTAGTAAGGGAACATTGAAAGCACGACCGCTATTCTTTCTTGTTGCAATTGGCGATAAGCATTAGCAGGTATCGGCAACATACATTGATAGGAGGTATCGACATGTATCGGTAGCCATCGGCAAGCATTGCAGCTACCAATGGCTACCGCCAGAAGTAGTGTGCATGGATCTCCAATATTTATAAATACATAACACGGCATGTAGGATGTTTTTAGAGGTCCTATATACATGGGATATATGAACAACTATTGCTACTACAAAAGTAGGTTATATTTGTTCAAACCGTTCATATAGTAATAATTTATATACTACAGAAATATAGATATGCAAAATTGTACTATGGTTCTAAGGATAACAGTAGCTTCACAACAAGTAATAATCAATACAATTATTTAGCAATTTCTTATAATAATAATCGATACGATTTCATTTAGGTCTGTCACTTGTTCATTAGTGTATGACATTACAATTTTACTTGTATAATACTTCCTTAATTCATTCTAAAATATAAAATCAAAAATAAATAATTTGTAATTTTGTTATGTGGGCTAGCTTTGTTACTGCTGGTTTTAGGGCGTGTGCGCTTACCAATCAAGACTTTGGGCCGGGGGGGGGGGGGGGGGGGGGGTGGTATTTAGTAGCCGGCTGGGAGGTTTATACTTGAAGAAGTAAACGAAACAAATGAATTTTTGTTGCTGAAAGATCATTCAAAAAGAAATTGATTACATTTTAAAGGTACCCAAAAAAAAAAAAAATCATGGAAAAAAATGGTCTTCTCTTCCATCACTGTTTCTTTTTTCCAAACACATGGAGTACTCCTATTTTTTTTATATTTTTATATTAGTTACACTATATAGTTGCACTAATGAATTTAGGATTTTTCATTGTATGTGCATGCAATGTTTTCAAATCCAAACCGGTCATTGAACAAATTTTTTTATCAAATGGATAATTTATTAGTTCAATCAGTGGTCGAAGTGTTATTGAACATGTGACTTTATAGATATATAAAATTGTATTATTAATAATTAATAAAATTTTATAGCATCTCATTTTCTATAAACTAAAATATAATGAATTTGTGTTCAAATAGTACTAAAAGTGATTAATTTTAATATTAAAAAAATTTGGTAAAAAATAATAATTCACTAATCAACTTAATCGGTTTACTAGTTGAACCACCAGTTCAATTAGAGTTTTGATAAAATTAGTTTAATTGAGCCAAACTGGACCAATGTTGATCTAGCCGAACCAGTTCGGGTTTCAAAATATTGTGTACATGCCAACATTTAGTCGATGATAAAGAGTATACCATTATAAGGAGTGATATACATCATTTAAATTTTCCACTTTCTTTGTGTTGCTTACAAGGAGGTCCTTAAAATTGTACAAATTTACCTCATAAATAATAATAATGCTAAAAAATATTTTTGCATGCCTACCTACGTTCGTTTATAAACTAAAAGTTTTAGTTATTTTCTCTTGAGCTTTCATGCGTATATATATATACATACATTTTAAAACTGAATTCATAATTAATTTACCTTCAAGATGGTCATCATCTAGTTGTATATATAAAGCGCACAATGAGTTATTTTTGGTCATTTCTTCAGTTACCCATTTTTGAGGGAACTCAGCAAAGTTATGCATATGTTCCCCCTGATTATTATCTTATTATGTATATATGTATCACCTCATATTTTCAAACTGTTTTTGATTTATTCAGTGTTCAATTTCAATTTATATTTTATACTAATATAATTATCTCTTTATGAGGTCTAACATGCTGGTTAAGATTAATACTCGCGACTCTTAGTTAGGTTTCGTGTTATGTTTTCACATTTGTGTGAGTTTACTTATTTCATTTTGTGCAATATTTATTTCCTATTTTATGTGAGACTTTATTGATTATTGTCGCTACATACTAGGGTGAGTTTATTAATAGGGATGAAATAGATATTTTTACATGTAATTTTTTTTAATATTTTTACAAACTCTCTCACGCATGAGGTGAAGCCATTTACTATATATGTGAGATGGATCTTGTCACTTTTAATTGTGAAATATTAATTTCCTATTAATATTGTGATTGTATATACTTGATTATGAAAATTCATTAATTGAACTTCCCCAAATTGGAATTTCATTATTTATTTTTAATAAAAAGAAAACCTCATATTTCATATGGTTTTGATTTTCATATCCTCACAAACAATTAATATCTAATTAATGTATTATTATTTAATGTATGTATAATTACTCGAGTTTAAGGAGTATATTTTTATTAGATATATAATATAGTGTAGAAGAAAACAATTTTGAAGATCATTTTACCTTGCTACTCTTAATTAAAATGTAAGTACATTTTATAATATAGACTTTTTAATATATATTGCGTAATAATATTAAATAATAAAGATTTATAACAATGTTTTTTTGAAATTTATTAAATACGCATTATCAAATTTTGCATTATCAAATTTTGAATTTATTCAAGCTTACTATATGGACAACACAAAAAATGGTGGTAAATATATTTGACTTGCTTAATGTATGTCATATAGGAATTAAGGTAGATATCATTAATTTTATCTATAGACTCTTTCTGTCCCAAAACATTAAAACAACTTACGAAAAATGAAATATTTTAAAAAATAACTTATTTTCTATAAAAAAAAAAAACAAAAAAACAAACGAAATACTCTCTAAATTCTTCGTCTGTACGTCTCTATATGAAAGATAACCAATGTCGAGATATCAACCATCCTGGCCTGAATAATTAAGGTTAATACTTGACCATTAGTTTGTCTTGTACGTAGTACTGTAATTCTTTTGTTTAAAAATGGAAACTCTAATTAACATATGCTTGAAAACCAGGATGCTTAGGAGGTGCTATAATAATATATTATAAATAAATTTGATTATAAAATTAAATGATTAGAGTAATCTCTTCTGATAAAAGTTTCAATTTTTTTCATCTGATTCATCCACTTTTCTGTTAAAGAAAACTGGCAAATAAAATAAAATAATGGAGAAGTAAGAGCTAAATTCATATTTAAAATTTCACTAATAAGACGAACATAGTAACGAAGAAAATATAATATTTTTTCTGTTTTATATTATTTAATTATTATTAATTTTTTAATATTAATTTAAAAAAAATTTAACTCAATTAATATAATTTTTTTAAATTTTAATCAATACAATTATAAATTATTTAAAATATATTATTTATTATAAATTTTATTATTTTATAATTTTTAATAAAATATTTTAATTTTAAATTAATTTTTAATAATAATTATATAATTTAGAAAGAAACGGATATATAAAACGACTACAAACAGTCACGTGTTTTATATGCCCTGTTTATTCAGTAACTTTGTTTATTACATATATATCAATTAGTTTTTTTTTGTTTTTTTTTTGTTTATAATATTATGTGGTCCCCACTAATAATTACAAGTAGTTAGAGGAGCAATCCCTACCTGCCGGCTGCCGGCCAGCGTGGAATTGGAATTGGTATTATCTTACACTGTTCCCAAAATAACCAAATTGTCTTATTTCAAGTCCTATTTTATAATAATATGAGTTAGGGGCATTTGTGGCAATGTCATAATAAACTAACTGGTGGGTTGCCTCACCTCACTGGTAGGGTTTAGTTAGATGGGAAATTAATTCTTAGACGTTACGCATCAAAGTAGACCCACTCAGTGGATCCTAGTTGAATTATGAGCATAAGATGATTCGAGATGCCATTCTCTAATTACTATCACACCCTTATGGAACTTCATATATTACTAATGGGGAACTCTTGAAATATTGGCACATATTGAAAAATAATCAATCACCTATAGATCGTATATAATATGTAAATCACGTTGAAGATATCGATTTTACACGCTTGCTTGACATGATAATATTAAATAATGTATTACAAATACAATAATTTGTGTTATTTTATTGGCATCCAAAATTAATTCATCTTAATTTCTAATGAAACGTTTACCTCAAGTTATCCGTATGTTACTTCTTAATATCACAATTGGCCAAATACGTACACATTCTAAAAGAAATATGATCATGTATATATATATATACAAATTTGTTTCAGTCTAACAGTTTACTTTTTGCTCATAAGAAACTACAATTTTTTATTCGTTATTAAATTTAAAACAAAATTTATTGAAAACCACTTGGAGGGTTGAACAATAAAGTGAATATAATCAAAAAATTAACTGGACCAAATCGAACTGATAATAAACCAAATAAAAAATTATAAAATTAATGAACCGATAGTTGAAAAAAAAATTCAAAGTTCAATAAGTTGGTTTCAGTTTAGTTCTCAGAAAAACTCAAACGACCGACTAAATTGATGGAATTTTTAAAATTATATATTTTATATACTTTATTAATAGTTATTTATTTTATATTAAAATTTGTTGAAATCATGTTTTACATATGGTACACAGTCTCTTCTTCTAATATTATTTGTTGATATTTAATAAAGCATACAAGGAAAATGATCGATGATCATAAGGTTACTGGAATTACGCGAACACATGAGACTACTGAAGGTATACATGTTAAAGCTAATAATGTGTAAAAGTTAGTACTGAAGGTATAAAATTAGTTGAAGCTAGTACTGAAGTCTGAAGGTATGCATCAGTTCATAAAAAACTCTGCTCTTGTATTGTTTTTAGCTGCTTTATTTCGAATTATAATCGACCAAACCATTTAAACTTAAATCCGATAACTGACTACGGAATAAAAATTTGAGCGATTTTAGTTCTTAATTTTTTATAACTGTTAAATAGTTTGGTTATTTTTTAGATACAAATCAACCAAACTGACCGTTGTGCATCCCTACCCACTTGTATACTAATAGTCAAATTTAGCTAAGTTATATAGTTAAAACAACGTAGTTTTGTATAATATTTATATTTAAAAAAAAAATCTTATAAACCTAAAACATCTAACTTTAAAGGATAAAAATTAAGTACATGATTTTATTAAATAGGTTTATCCAAATTTAACAAGACATAATAACATAAGATTCTTTTTTCCTTATATATATATGCATGTACCAAACCATCGTCTACAATATTGTTTGTATGAGAAAACACATCCATCTAAATCCTCACGGACTTCATCCCTTTCACATGCATTTCAACTTCCTCGTGGTCTTCTTTCACATGTGTCAACACGAAAAAGCAACGACAAAATTAAGAATTAAAAAGGTTACATACGCAGCAGTAGAAAGAATAGATCGAGCTAAAAACAAATAGAGAAGAAAAACGTGTCAGTATCTTTTAATTAGTACTCCTAAATGTTTCTCTTGCCCGTAATATGTGCACATTTCGAGGGGCAATAAGGTAATGAAGTACTATATATATGATTCTTCAAACTATTCTTTCTTCACCAATTAAGCCCTAAACATTAATTTTCTCCACCACTCAGCCTTTCTATTTATATATAAATGGCAGCCGAAGAATCATCACTTCTTGCTCTTCTCGATCTCTTTGATTCTTATTGGTTTGAAAGCCAAATTTTCAAGAAAAAAACAATCCCAATTGTTCTTGAAAAACATGAAGAAGTTCTTGAATTAGGTCATGTGCCGAATTTGTCTCGTATCTCAATTCTTCATGTTAGATCTTTTAGTGACCAGTTTTTGAGCTCTCAAGAAAGCTTAGATTTTCTCTCTCCTCACTCAGTCCTCCAAACTACGCCGGAAAAGAAGCTCCAAACCATTCTTTCCAGCAAAGAAGCCGGAGAATTCCCGGAGCCGGAGGCCAAACAAGATCAAGAATATTATAATAAGGAGGAGAAGAAAGAGAGTAGTGAAGGAAATATAAGGAGGAGGAGGAGGAGGAGGATGAAAGGTAAGGGTTTAAGTAGTAAAAGTTTGTCGGATCTTGAATTTGAGGAGCTAAAAGGGTTCATGGATTTGGGTTTTGTGTTTTCTGAAGAAGATAAGAATTCGAGTTTGGTTGAAATTATTCCCGGGTTACAGAGATTTGGTGGTGATCAAGAAGAAGAAGAAAAGAAGAAGATAGAAGAGGCCATTGATAATAAAGAATCTGTTGAAAGTACTTATTTGAGGCGGCCGTATCTTTCTCAAGCATGGGAAATTATGAAACAAAGAGAAGCTACTGAGAATATGTTGAAGTGGAGGATTAATATTAATGCAGATGTAATTGGCAATGAAATGGACATGAAAGATCAGTTGAGATTTTGGGCTCAGTCTGTTGCATCTACTGTAAAATGATCAAAAATTACCATGCAATATTATTTACTCGAATATTAATTGTTTTTGTTCATATTCTTCGAAAATTTTGTACAGGTTTGGAATTCCAGTTTACTGCTAAGATTTGATTAACTGACATAATGTATGCACAAACCATATTATGACCATGCCGCGTCATTAAAATATAAAATAATTTTCTCCAACATAATTGCCTCAACTGGAAAAAAAATTATTTTATAATATATGACAAACTTAAATTTTTTTTAAGTGTAATAAACAAATTGACACAACTGAGATTTAAAAAAAAAATCTATTATACAGGATCAAATTAAGTTTTTTATAACTTTTTCAATCTCATTGCACTTGCATTTCTTTGTATATGCATCTCCCTTTGATCTTCTTAAATAAATAATAATTTAATTTATATTATTTTTTTAAAATAATTAAGGTATCAAGTGTTTATGAATAAATTTGTGATTAAAGATGCTTATTAGGTGTCGATAAGGGGTATATACAATCCAAAATTACAAATTATCCCAAAAAAAATTGATTTTAATGGCGCTGTCCCTGAACTCCCACTTACTTGTTTTAGGCTCACTATAATTTTAATCTCACTTATAACATAAGCTGGCTAAATCCAATGTATGATATTTAATTCTTTATAATCTGAATTATTATTATTATTTTTAATGTTTTTAAATCAACATACACAATTTGTGAACCGGCAGATTCGGAAGATTTGGTAAATCTCAATCTGAATTATTCGTCGGCTCCCTTTAAGAAATTGTTGGCGTATTACTGCATTAGACTGCAATATTTTAGCTACATTACCCGAAATTTAGATATAAGCAGGGCAAAAGGCGACCAAGGAAAAAGGTTTACCCTTTTGAAAAGCTAAAGGTAGCCATGCGCATGCGACTCGATATGCTAGTGGATAAAGAATCCAATCCCATTCGATTAGAAATGAGATAAGCAAGGTGTTGAAATATTTCACGCTAATCAAAAGTATAAATGGATTAATGAGTATAATAGAGTATCAATTTAATAGGTTAATTTTTTTGATAATGAGATAATCTAACATATTTATTGGGTCAGTTCATGACTATGGGCTTAAGTCGTGGGCTTATTTGATACTCCATGGTACGGTGGAGCATTCGCAGGCTGTGTGTGTAACTCCCTTTAAGCACTGGAGCAAATATAGTTAAGTCGCGAAAAAATATGATTTAAATTGAATGGAGAAATAAGGTGGCACTCTTATTTAATAAATTCAAAACTGTAGATGAGTTAATAATATAAGTTTGATGGAGTCTCAACCTAATAAGTTGTTAATTTTTTGGGTAAGGAGATCAAATATACTTATTGGGTCATTTTACACAGGTGTGTGCTGCATTGGTAATGACTTGATGTGTGATGGATCGTGTAATTTCTCTACACAAGGTGGTTATCTTTATAATTAAAAAAAATTGATAAATAAAAATAATAATTAATATAATTCACTAAATATAGAATTCATTCAAAATATATTAAAATTATTATAAAATTATTTTTCGAGAGACACTTGTCTCATTTTTAAGGTATAAAATACATATATTTTTTAAAAATGTAAATCCCTATTTATCGAATAGGATCGAATGTATTTTTTAAACTGAGATTGCAATTAAATTTTGCACAAATTGTAAATATTATAACTTGATACACCAATTTCTTTCAGTAATGTAAGGGGAGACAGCTGACGTAGTGGTGCCGGTGGGTGGTGGCTCGTCTTTACCTTTGTTATTATACTTCTATTTTCTATTCTTTTTAGGATAGTTACATTTTATCATAATACTTTATTAATTAAAATTTTTACAAATTCAAGGTGGTCGTCAAGTTGCTCCCTCCCCTGATCAGATATATATATATCCTTCACCAACATGCATGTAAGTTTCAGTGTCATGTGGAATTTTTTATTTACTTATCATTTATTGTTTTGAGAATTAAAATACATTATGTTAATTTTAAATTTAAAAATATTTCAAGTACTTTTTTAGATTTAGGCATGGCATTATCCCATTTGGCCAAAGTACTTTTGGTACTGAGAATATAATTAGAGAGTTCTCTATATCTAATGTCATTCCAAGCCTGATAATTGTCGACTGGAAATTAAAACAAAGTAATTAAACCTCTTACATCGATCAATTTAATTATGATTTCTATCGATCCATTTATCATTTGCCCAACTACTTCATAATTTTAACCGATGAGTTCTTAATTATCCTAGTCATTAAAACGGAACGGAACGGAGACTTCAAATTTCAGCCTGTGTGGTGTGATTTCTTTCGACCAAATGTAGAGGAAAGTTTATTAATAATTTGAATTTTGTTAAACATATCTGCATGCATGGTTACCGCCCTAATTAACATATATGTTCCTAAGTCAAACATGGTACTAGCAATTATAGGGAGGTGAGGGTCAAAACTTCTTGGCGAGTGAAAGAAAACTCAAGATTTTTGAATTACATGTCTGGTGAGAAGGAAAGAGATGTAGGTTGGTACAAATAATTATAACTGATGTAATGCTTAATAAAATTTAATTATTCATTCACGTGAGTGGTTGGGATGTCAAACTCCCCATTTCAATTAATGTAGTATTAAATATTACCATTAGTTATTTTCGTGTTTCAATTTATTTATAAATATGGGCTGCCTGCTTATTACGCCTTTCTCTTTCTACAATATACATTTTCCCGATTCTGTCACAGCCAACAGTGATAATTATGTATTTAGTTCATTGTTCTAAAAAAAAAATGAAAAGAAAAAGAACTCCAAATCAGATGGTACATTTTACAAACTAAGCTTCAAGGTTTCTGTACGGACCAAAGATAAAATGATTTTTAATACGATATCAATCAATTGAGATCTTGAATTAACCATAAGTTACTCCTCCTTTAGTTCCAAAATCAGACATACATTTTTATTTTAAGATTTTAAAAAGGTGATGGGAAATTTCTCACATGACATTACTTTATTAATTGAATATTATCATGTCACTGCGATTACATTTCTAAATAATAATAGAGAGACGAACAACTGTTTTCTTAAAAGTCGTCAATTCGCAACTGAAATCTACTTCTAATTTTGGAACATGAGCAATATAATTTAAAAAGAAAAGGGAAGTCGCCTTCAGATGAATATAGCTGATATCTTTGTCATTCATAGTATGAAGAACCAGGAACTCAGGGTAATCATTCGAGAGTTGGAATGAATAATATCAAATATAGCTCTTTGAAGCCATTAAACATCATAGTTAAATTTCCTATATTTCATCTTTTCTCGTTTATTAGTAATGTTGCACCTACATCGAATCTTAATTACAGAGGTGCATGATCAATACGAATTTTACATATATTACATGTGATGCAGGGTTTCTGAAGATATGTCTTCAATTAACAAGAAGCTTTAGATACAGTAAGTATACATGATTGCCAAGATAAAAATGGGGAAAAGAAATTACTGCTTACTTTTCCTTGTTGGAAATTGCATCGGGAAGTTTAAAGGTGGATGGTTTATCGACACCCCTTCCTGAATATTCTCTCCACCTTCGAGCTGCTGCTGCTGCTCTTTTTGCTCTCTCTTTTACTTCTTCCTCTGCAAAAACCATGCTCAATTTAAGTAACAGACCGCATCATAATATCACAAGACACTTTGTTCTGAGTAGAGGAATTTCAGTAGGACATGCCACTGAGTTGTTTAAAGTGTTGTTATTGTAACAATCCTGTTCAGTTCTGTATCTGCTTGACATCGAATAAGTCATCAACATGCACATTAGCTAAGTTTCTGCAGTACATATCATTTGAGAAAACAATTTGCTATTTTTTTTTTTTATTATTATATTTTTTACTCTGTGGTCCAAATTTCATACCATCTGAATAATAGGCAATCAACGTGAACTGACAATGATGTAGCAGTAGAATAGAGGTCAGTTTTGAGACCATGATGTTTTGGTGCCAAGTAGCAATTATTTAATCAGAACTCCCAAGACATTCAAAAATGGGGGTCAAATAATGCAAATCAAATAAGCTTGGGTGGAAGTTCATAATATTTGGCTCAACAAGAACACAATTTAACTACTTCAACAAAGAAAAAACGTGCGTGTACTTTAGAAATGAACAAGCTTAATGAGGGTCACATAAAACCAAATATCTCTGAATGAAATATTCATAGCAACATAACATTTAATAAAGTGCTATCGAACTGAGAATTTGCCTTGATGTTTTGGAAACACTATTTTCGAAAATTTTGTAATTTCCCTTTTCTATATCCTTCTTACCTTTACTTTCATAGTTTTTGGCATTTCCCCAAAGGTTACCCCAGTTTGATCCAGTTTTATCATAACCTTTCTGCTTCATCATCCTTGCTCTAGCTTGCTCCTGCAACAAATTCAGAAGGTGCATTCATCAAAACATTTTTCATATTAAATAATTCAAATTCACTAGTGTTCGGGTATCAATCAAATCCATGTACATGAGGACTAAATCTAATCAGTTCTAAGAAACATTAGCAGGATTAACTTTGCGAGCAGTAAAGACGACGCCCAATATCAAAGCATCAAGAACCTCTAGGTAAGACGTACATATTTCAACCATTATAATTCCTTTATTATTTAACTTCTGTATTATGTAGGTATTATTCATTTATTTGGGTAGTCTCACTCCATTGTCAAGCATCTTGCGCCAGGATCATGGATTTTAAGATTTTTTTTGTCGCATTCTCTTTTTTCTTGTACATTCATATGATAATTTGTTGAGTCAATGTCCATATTCAAGAACGGTATATAACTCAATCCAACTAAAAGTCTGTGTAAAGAGTTGATTATATTAATCATGCATCGCCATTTTGTCCTAGTTGGGAAAAGATTAGAGAAAGTTATGACGATAAAGAAAATCAATCGGGCACAAAACAGGAACATGTTGACATAGATTAGCATACCTATTCTTTCTATAAATAAAATTTTTGGTTTAAAGCTAAAAAAAGACTTAGTGAAGTAATCTCTCTTAGATCTATCTCTCATCTTGCCATCCATACAGGAGCTTTTTACGATATTTAATCATTGTTTGAATCTTCTAGTAATTTAACCATAATTTTCATTACATAAGTAATCACCAAAATCCGTTAAGAATGTTAAGATCCTTTGGCATGCTTTCTGCATCAGGTAAAGATGTGTACGTGTTTATCTGAGTTCTTACCAAGACTTTAATTTGCCTCTTTTCCCATCGAAAGCTTGCCTGCCACGTCAGTGTAGTTTAGTCAAAATCCAAAGCCAGTAATATAAATATACTGACAGCAATTACAATAAGATCAAAGGTTTGCCACAAACAACTTTATTTATGAACTATGAACTCTTCCTAGATGCTGATACATTCAATTCCAGGATCATAGATCAAATAAATATCAAGATCAAATAAATAAACACAAGTCTTACCATTCTGAAAACATCTACCGAGGATCCCATTCCTGCAAGCATCAGTGCTACCTATCACGGTAAAAAAAAAATAATCATAAAATAAGCAACTTTCGTTCATAGTTTAAGTGACCATATAAAATAAAAGAATGTTATGAATCGTCAAATAGCACATGGATCTTTCTAAAATTCCAATGAAAAAATAACTGCACTTTTATCATGACTTAAACAGATAAACATGTCAACAGATAGGGCATCCTGACAAATTTTATTTCCAAATGTTTTCGAGAAAGAAAACTTAACCACAACTCACAAGGTATCAAAAAATGCAAATCAAAAACTAAAATGAATAATTTTAGTGAGACCTATACCTATATTCATTCATCAAACAGGTAAACTGCTAGACTCTCAATTAAAATTTCATGATATAGATTGAACCACTTATTAAATATTCTGTATGGTTTATTGCATGAATTTCAAGATACCTATACCGCTGGCATTAATGTTGTAATTCCGCAGCAACTATATGATATGGTCATATACTAGCATGGCCTAATTATTGATTGGAATATTATAACATAATTTTTTTTTCTCATTAGCATCTGTATTATAGCTCCAGTTGTATAAAGTTAGTATGTCGTCAGGTTTATTTCTTCACATAAACATTATGTCGTCAGATTTATTTCTTCACATAAACACTACAAACAAAAAGAGGGAAGAAAAGAACAGTTAGGCAAGGACCACAAGGTCCAAACACGTAGTGCATGCTTTTCAATTTATGTTACATACATAAGAATTCAATGCCAACTTCCACAAAGCAATCTTTCCCTCAATGCTAAATTTAAATACCAGCGCAAGATAGTGTATAAACTTGAAAGTACAAAGTTTATAAGCTCAAATATTAATATCTGATCAAGAAGATGAAGATTGCTACTATAAAGATGAAGGAGACATACTCCATAATGAAGTAACACTTACATTAACTCTTTCCACCCTTCGCATTTCATCTTCTAGCAAAGACAGTTGCGCAGCAGAAGTCCAATGGATACAATCAACTGGGCTGAAGAAGAAGCATCAATTATCTAACACACTAAAAGGAAGAATTTTATGCCATAAACAAACACAAATTTTTGGCTGATGATATTTCATCTAGAGATATTTATATAAAAAACGATCTCATCTATGGACAAAAATGTAAAATTAAAGAACAGCAAAGAAAGCATCATTCATATTATTAGTACAATTAGAAAAACAAAGTTATTCACTGACTGCAATAACACACAGGATGAAATCTCAAAATAGCTGAGACAATTTATTGGAATTGAAGATAATTTTACTTCTATAAATTTTCAGCAGTCATGGCATGCCAATTTCAACTCGTGAAGACTTACCAACTATCAATAGCTTGCTGAACTAAATCAGGGATTCCAGACTGGCTACATGCTCTAGCTCTCCCAAAATCTTCCTCTATTCTAAACACTCCTGGGGCAACATTCGCACAGTTTTTGCAGCCTGTGAAGAAGAAAAATCATTAGATATTCTCAAGGTAAAATTAATCATTACTCAGAATTTGGCAGACAAGATGCCACTACAATTGTATTTATGCATATGCATTAGTGTATATCAAACTCAATTTTATTTTAAATAACAATTACGAGAAAATTTCTTGAAAACAAAAACAATAACTTAAATGGAAATATCTGCCTGTTGACAGAAAGAGTAAATATCTGAAACCACCCAACTTTCACAAAAATTGTTTACTTCAGGGGCACATTCTTCCTCAGATATTAGATTCAAAATTATTGTTTAAATATGAAACCATAAGCCCAACGGGTCTTAATATTTTCAGTAATTTCAGAATAAGTGTCGAATTTATAAGTAATAGGCCTAAGAAGGCTACTCACATGACAAATAAAAGTAAAAGCAAAAGATAATTTTGAGTAAAAAGTAAAAACTCAACATGTACCTATGCAGCTAAACTCATCAACAAATACATGATCCTTTGGGTAGATATCATCTAGGAATGGATTGATTGCAGTCAAAGCATACCCATGAATTTCATCATAAACCATTCGCTGCACAGGGTCGCTCAGAACCTACACCGCAATAGTCCCTTTATAGGAGAAACAAAAGAAAATTTCAAATTGAATATGAGATTTTAAAGAGTTCCATTTTCAAGGAGAAAACCCACCGCATAAACTTCATTTATAAACATGCAGAAATTTGTGGTCCCTGGATCACTGCCACTCAAGTCTGGATGGCAGGATTTCATACAATTGTAATAAGCTTTCTTGATTTGTTCTGGGGTGGCATCTGGAAGCTGGTTGCAAGGGCCAAGAAGAAAAATAGGTATTAGCATTATCCTTGGTACCAAAAAACAAAATCAACACGGACAGGTATAGAAATAAAATATTTATTCATGAAACTGAAAGACTGGAAAAAGAAATAAGCCGTTTGAATATAGACAGTAGCCAACTACTAATTCAGACTGGCATTTATCATATTTTAATAACAACTTTTTGGATGGAGAATTATTTAAGATCAAGTCCTTAAAACAGCCATTTCATCCACAGACACAAATGATTCCTCCACTTGAAGTGACTAAAATATAGTTTTGTTGTCACCGTGGACTGGACCTGACTTTATCTACAATTACACAAGCATAAGACATCTAGAAAGATGAGATAATGGCCAAGTGGCCATCGTTTCCTGAAGGTTTCTGAATTTAATTGAAAATAGCGCCTCATTAGAAAACAACAAGTTTCACATTCCCACATCTATTAGTAATCATTTGAATAATCCAATTTCATGTTAAATTTTGTCACTACAACATGCTTCTCAAAAGTTTTATTATAACTAACTCTGAAAACAGGTATCTCAGAAATCCGAATCCAGTATTCTAGCTACATATTTATTTATTTATCATAGCACCAAAAGAAGTTAATACAAATTAACTTAATGTAAAGCTGGTCAAAAATAGTGAGCATTTCCTTGGTCAAGAATAGATTTACAATATCTTCAATAGTTTTTTTGTCATTTATAGAGTTGCTACTGTATTACTGGAGCTTGTAAATAGTGTATACTTGTCAATATTTGTGTTTATCACTGCAAGTGCAATTCATTTTTATCCACTAGCATCCGAACCATGGCATTAATTCACCAAAATCACTAGGCATGTGTTATGTTTCTAAAACCAATATCTAGACATGGACTCCAACATCAGAATCGTCATAATCCCTGGCTAATAAATTTTCAATTCTCAAAATGTATAAAAACATCTCATCCTCTCAGTTAGTAACTTCACAAACTTAAACAAGCCAAATGAATTGGCTCAATGGCATGTCCTCCATTTTCAGGCTTTTTTTTTTCAACTTTGGGGGCTGGGGTTGGGGGCAGATCACATAATTAAACATTGTCAATCCCAAGGGGTTCCGATACGGACTTATGTCCATGCTTACACTCTGGCTTTGTTATTGTGGGGTGGTGGGAAGATCACATGATTAAACATTGTCAACCCCAAGGGATTCCCACGCGGACTGATGTCCATGCTTACCCATTGCTCGCCTCTTGTGTGGTGGGTCATGTATACTGTGTACAAGGAATTAGTCAGTCCAGAGAGAGGAGGTTGGATTGTCCGAAAATATGGGGTAACTTAGTAACTAGAAAAAAGAGAGAGGATGATGCATTGTCCAAAACTTATCAGTTCAATTACATGCAAAATATATCAATACAATTACTATCCGATCAAAAATTTCTCATTGTATATTTTTCTTGCTCTTCTATAATTCAGGTAATTACAGTCTGCTCATCATCAATTTAATACCCAATTTGTTTGGTGGATTCCAGAAACTCTACTAAGCCCTTCAATAGTTCTTTTGTCAAGCCTATTCAAGCTAAGTACGTACAACTCTTACCAGGTGCACAACTTTTATTGTATTATGCATGAATTTAGTGTGTTATCCTCTTTAGACATCCCAATATTAAGGCTTAGTTGAGCCCAGTTAATGTCAATATGAGTGTATTTCCCATCTCAAGTACAATTTTCACAGAACATGTGAAAGATTGTGGTTTATAGAACTTCAATTGATGGAGTGATGGATCTAGGAACCTACTTTATTCTAAAAAAAAATTGACTTTCACACTAGGACTTTGAGGAAAAGAAAACAATCCTTCTGTCCAAAAATGAGAGTATAAATGTGGCTTAGGTATTTATTCCAGACTGAATACCATGCACAGGCCATTGCATCAACAAAAATTAAGTACCCAATAGGTCAAAATTCAATAAGAACTGTTTATTGGATACTAGTGATTAATTTCGTCTCTCACTAAGAAAAGAATCAGCAAATATTCAACAAACACAAATCCATAAACAATCCCACTTAAAACATATAAAAAATAAAAAATATGAAGAATTATTACCAGACCCAAGACAGAATAATAATCATCAGCAAACGAAGTCGATGAAACCGAATCGTCTGTAGCAACCTTGACTCTCCCAAACCCTCTCCGCTTTCCACCACGACCCATCGATTTCCAACTGACACTATTCCTGGACAGCATGTTCCATCTGCTTCTTGACCATAAATTCTTCTGTAATGGATTTTGGAATTTGAGGGCATCAGTGCAAACTGGTGATAGTAATTGAGCCATTATTAAGGAGATCAGAATAGTTTGAAGCTTCTCAACAAAGGGAGAAATGGAAATAAACAGATATTATTGTTACTATTTGGGTGTTTATAAATGGTACTCGAATAGGATTTAAAATTTGGAGGATGGAGGAAATTTGGCGTGAAAAGTGTAAATGCTGAGATGGCAATTTGAGGACCATTTGTTTGAGGACCATTTGTTTTCCAAGAATCTAGAGGAGGTTCTTGCATATGGGACATGGCGGTGGAGAATTCTATTTGCACGCTTCTTAGTTCTTAGCAGTTAGCCGGTTACCATATTATTTTGTCCTTATTTATGATTCTTGAAAGTGATAGTAAACGAAATGTTTTAATAGTGATAATAGTTAGAATTCTTATCTCAATGATATTGTTGAAGATCGTCGGGTGATTAGTAGGAATTTTATTCATTATTTTTAATCATGTTGAAAGGATGAGTAATTGAGCAGCTCATGGATTAATAGCGCTTGTTCGGTCGATGAATTTTAATGAACTTATTTTTTTTTGGATAGAATTCATGTTAGTATTATTTCTTTATTTTAGTGGATGGATTGAGTCAATAAAAAAATTTCAAAAAAAATGCTATTTTCGTCGCCAAAATGTAAAATTTACGGGATACTTTTTCCTCCGTTTTAAATTATGCGATCATTATTAATTTTTTAAAATCAATTTAAAATATTTTCAACATTAAAATTAACACTAATTTTTTTACTTTAGTCAAAATTGACACGAATATTATAAATTATCTAGCAAATACCACTAATTATAAAATTTATTATTTTATAATATTTAATAAATTATCTCAAGTTTGAATTTGAAAATATCTTAAATTAAATTTTAAAAATTAATAATAATCATATAATTTGCAACGGATGAGAGTATTCTATTTTCATGTGTATTCGCTTAATATTATTTTTTTGTATACACTAATCCAAGAATTTTATAAATTTCTTAATTTTGTCTAATCGGACAAAATTAGACTAATTTCCTATAATTTTTTACCTAACCGTTTACAGTTCTCTGTACCGTGAGGTCATATTAACCCCCAGATTTTTTTATTAGTTGTGTATTTATCATGTTACAATTATATTCAAAATATGTTTCTTCTCCGCGTGTATTCAAATTGTGTAATTTAGGGATTTCATCTGATTTGATTCAAATGATTAAGATTAAAAGATTTCATAAATTAACCCTTAAAAAAGTCATAACGTATCTATAGTTTTAAATCAGAGGAAGCTACAGATACAATGAGCTAAATAAGTAGTTGATGATACAGTGTAGAACAAAATCGCCACCTTCTCTTCAATTTAGAGGCCAAGGTCAAATGGATAAACCAACAAATTCAACAAGAAAAGCCATCCCACCTAAGAAGCAAGCAAGCCCCAAATTGGTGCATTAACGTTGCAACAATTTCAAGTAAATAAACCTAAGATGGTTGAACACATTCAGACACACTTGGAACAGTCAAACTGAGATTCTACAAGACGCATATTCAAACAATATTTTGAGATCCACATAAATCTATATTTTTCCAGTTTTTATGTATAGGAAATTGCTCAAACACCTAACTGGATTCTCAAACTACCATTAAAATTTAGCCAACATAAAGCCAGAAACACTGTAAAGTCTAAAATTCTCTCTCAAAAAATATGTTAAATATGAAGAAAATACATCCTTGACCAGAGAAAACATGACTGCAAGTCGGCAACTATTCAAAAACATTGATCTTAATATTTTTAACCTCAATGGTCCAAAAAGCATAAACCTAACAGATCAGACAGCACTCAACTAATTCCCAATATTTTGGGACTTGTTAAGGATCACACCCTCATATTTGACTTGGAACCATTTCATTGCATCCTCCTTTGTAACCCTGTGCTGGATTCCAACACGAGATTTGTATCTACGACGTCGTCCCACATGGTAACCCGGACGTTCAAGCACAACATAGAAATCCATACCGTAAGTGCCAGTGGAAGGATCATACCTGAAAAACAAATATAATTTATTAAAAAAAGGACAGAGAGGGATAAAGACTCGTACAACACATACTTGTCCGTATGACTGGCACAACCTGATTACAAAAGCAGAGAGATACAAAGCTTGTAAGTGAACAACTAAGTGCATAAAACTAACATGTAAGGGATGTCCTAGCTAACTCATGACAACATCTACCAATAGTAGATAACACAGAACATAACAACAAGCACACAATTGAGTATAAAAGTGAAAAATGACTCGGCCAAGTATGCATGCTGTCAATATATGCAAATCAAAAAGGTAACTACGATTTGGGAAACTCCAAAATTCATATACAAGTTTGTAATCATGTTTTGAAAAAAAAATCCGCCCCAAAAATCGACCCATCTCAGCTTCCTCACAAAAATATGTATTATAAGAAAATGAACATCTAACAAACTGTTTGCATTCCTTTTCATTCTTCTGTTTAGTCCATTGGGGTTCACTACTTGTCAACACCCAACATTTCAAGACTAGAGTTCTAAGATATTGAATTGAAAGGTATCCTTGAGGAAGCTGATGGTGTACACAAAAGCAATTTCAATGACTAGTGAGGGCAATTATTGAGACTCAAAAACAGGTTCACATGCTGAAAATCTATCCTAGTAGTTGGTAAATCCCAATCTACCCTAAACAACAATGACCAAATTTTATAATCCACATGACAAAAGCGTTTGACCACTCTGCTGAAGCCTTGATCAAGAACAAATACTAAATTTGACAGAATTAATCACCAACTTCACAGATCATAAGCAATTTTCCGATTACATATAAGGATACAGCTAAAAACAAGAAAGTAACTTTTACACACTCTTTCACACCTTCCACATCCTAATTTAAAACATTCTGATTAAAACAATAATTAAGGCAGCAGCATATATTAATTAATTGAAAGGATAGAAAGATAAATAAAATACAACAGCTTACTTAATTCCAAGATCAATGTGCTCCTGGATACCAAAGCCAAAACAGCCAGTATCACTGAAGTTCTTCCTCAGCAATTCGTATTCCTTCACGTTTAACCCGCTATCTAGAAGCTGCATTGCCTTGTCACCTCTCACTGTGACGTAGCAGGCAATCTTCTCATTACGCCTGATGCCAAAAGACCTCACAGTATACCTTGCTGCAACAGAACACACAAAGAGAGAATTTTAACTGATACTGAATAAAATATTTTCATTTGTTTACATAAATTTCCATTTGTTCCTTTAAGCTGATTGAACATTTTAACTTTTAATCTTGCAAATAATGAAACAACCCAACTCAGTTACGTGAATAATTGTGTTAACTCGGTAAAGATAAGTTCTTCAACCCTCAAAGTATCAGTTTTAGAATACAAGGAATAACCAATATCCAGCCTACTTATATTAATCAAATTTATTTAACAAACCATCAATTACAATGTTGAAAAAGAAATAATTAAGACAAGTAATGGTATTTCAAAAAACAAGGGTTCTTACTAAGTCTGTGTGATTTAAGAACAACCTCATTTTCTCAGCATCTAATTACAAGAATATCACATTGAAAATGACTAGGCTCAATTAAAATCAATATCTGGAAAACCAGGAAAACAATAACCCAAAGACCAATTACGGCCAACCGGTAAATGAATTGTTTAACTTACAACTAACACATTGTAAACCCAAGATCAAAATTTTATTTTGAGCAACCAAACTAGGCATAGTATTGAGAAAGTTACCTTTGGAGAAAACAGGGCTTTGACAACTGAGTTGTTCCAAGACCTGTGCAGGATAGGTATAGAATTAAGACAGATAAAAGGTTGGGTGCAAAACAGTAGGATAGAGAATTTGCATAAAATAATATAAGAATGAATTGCATACCTTAGACGCTCTAGTGAGCCGATCTCCACTCTCTCCAACAGAAATATTGAGGACGAGTTTTTGAACCTTAATCTCTTACATCGGGTTCGCTAATTTTCTCTCTGAAAGCCTGCATTCAAAAATCGCAAACAAATTACACAACAAATATATATATATATATATATATATATATATATATATATATATATATATATATAGTGTGTGTGTGTGGCTGTATGATATAGATAGAGATTAAGAGAGAGATACCATGGCGATTTGCCGGTGGTGAAGTTCACAACTGCAAGTGGGGGGAAATGCAGAACTGTACAGAGAAGTGAGTAAATCTAGGGTTTTGACTTTTGATAATGTGCTCGGCTAATTAGGCCTTCTGGCACGTCCTGGAGAGGAAAATTTCCATAATTTATAGTTACAGGTTTATTGAAATAAAGAGATTTAATTAGCACATGTTCCGGCATCACGGAATAATCTCTTCCTAAAGAGGCTTTCGGACACATTATTTTCACTTATTCGGCACACTATACATTCTTTTAATTGTTAGAGGAATGTAATATTAAGGTTTTAAATGAGTTGATTTTAAATATTTTAATAATATTTTATAATATAATTAATTATTAAAAATATATTTAATTAACATAATAATAACACACCGTTTGAGAAATTATTTGTGATAAAAAATTTGACACTCTTAATTTTATATTTATTACAGACGATCTTGAATCTCGTTCTCAGCTCTCGCTACAGTAGCATATTGTGGGTGCTACCTAGTTGTATAAGTATTATTAGAACTACATTCTTATGTGTAAGGCTATTTTAATTTGAAGTATTAAAATATAACATGCATAACCTTCTAATGTCTTCTAATAGTTTTACTCATATATGTAAGTTTATTATCCTCTTCTTTGGTTTACTGATATGTTTAATTTTGAGCTCAGTTTGAATATACCCACCCATCTTTACTAAATGAAAGTTTATTACCCTCTTCTCTGGTTTATTGATATGTTTAATTCTGAGTTTAGTTTGAATGTACCCATCTTTACTAGGCATTTATTTGGGTTTTATAGTGTATGTAGATCATTATAGATGATTATTTTGTTGTAGGTAATTTTGTTTGTAGCTGTTCTCTATTATTTGTGTTCTGTCCTTTTTCTTTTTGTTGTTTAAGCCATGATATTTGGGTTAAGCATGAAGTGAAGGGCCTCTATATTTGATTGAAATAATGTAATGATTGTGATTATATTGTGCAAATCTAAATACTCATGGTCTTTGTACTAAGTTTGGAGTTAATGGGTGTTTTGTTATACTTATAGTGCCATTTTTTTGTTTAGGCAAATCAGTGGTAAAAGAATATTAGAGTTTCTAGGGTACCAGATATATGATTATGTATACCTTAATTGGAATTTTGATGTACCGAAGAATAGGGAAACAAAAAGAGCTTCTTTTCAAATTGATTTTCATTTTCATTATTATTACTATTTGAGTTGTGGTTAGTAGTTCGTGGTTTTTGAAATTGCATCTCAGATTTTAATTAGTGGAAGGCTAGAGTTGGTTGAAATCTTGAGTTTTATGAATACTACTACTGTTATATTTGTAAGGATTTTAATTATATGTAAAAAGTTGATTGATTGACTTTGATGAGTGGAATTTTTTTCCGTCTCTATTCTATGTTGCTTTGCTTTTGTTCTATTATGTAGATTAGGTGAATTGTGATGAATGGAAAAAAATCTCTGTTTTATATTTTACAATATGTAGCCTTTGTCAATTTAATGAATGGGAAATATTGTGTTTGTTCTATGTTGTTCTGCATTTGTTCTATGTAACCTTGCTGAATTTAATGAATGTTGATATACCTTGTAGTATTAATACTACTACATGTATGTCATTTAATTTGGCAGTGAAAGAAAGAAACTATAGATTGTAGTAACAGAGATATTTACTCAGTTGGCAGCAGAAGAGACAACCTATCACACACACACACACACACACATATTTATCTTCGATGACTTCTTTTTACAACAGGCTGTGATATATAGTCTCTATCAGCCTCACATAGTATATACTTATTTTACAATTACCCGACTGACATACAAAACATTAATTATTTTCAACAACCAGAGTTGCATGTAAATGGTGAAAGTAACATGAATTAGAGTGATGACTTCTTTTGTCTGGTTTCCTGTTCTATTAGTCATTCTCTAAGCATCTGCAAATGCGTTTCGAGTTGCCTTTCTGTACGTATGTGCATTGTATATATATAAAACTATAGAATTCTTTAATTGATCCATGTAATTATTGTTATATAAACTTCTCAGGTTAACCCAAATGCGACCCAGTGGAGAAACAAGTCATTTTCTCATTTTACTATTTTTGGAGTAGGTAGGGCAACCGAAGAAGACGTACAAACAGCTGCTGATATTGTTGAAGAGTTTGAGCAAGAAGAGCAAAATAAGGGTGAAGGAGATGAGAGTTTTTTTATACCATCTCATGCTCCTAGCATTGTTTCTGAAGAGTGCACAAGTCAAAAGACTAACAAGAAAAGAATCGAACTCTAGACTTGGCAATTGAGTTTGCGATCAAGACTTCTACTTTGATCGTCGATGAACTTAAGGAGGCATCTGAAAGGTTTAACCGTGCTATTGGTGTTGAGTATGATTTGATGGAATAAAATAAAAAAAAAAGATTAATGATGCCATGGTTGAGATTGTTGGGATCACTGATCAACTATGCTTTCAAGCAGCAAGGCAGATTGCTAGTGACGAGACCTTGATGGTATTCTTCTTTACTACTCGAAGGGAAAAGAGAGATGAATTTGCGACAACAAAGGGAACTTTAAGATGGATATAATTGTCCCTTTGTTGTTTTCTTTTATTGCAGCGTACTTTGTCATTTTGTGGATTTTTAGACCTGTGTTTTGTTTGCATGATACTATCTTATTGTTCTTAACTTAATGGATTTATGATTATTATTAATATTTGGTTTAAAATGTGAATCTCGATTTCATGTTGAAAATTGTATTATTGATGTTTTTTTTTTTTTTTTGAAATATTAATTTCTGTGTTTTTCTTATGTAATAAATTAGTTTTGGGTCTTATGTGGTATACTGACAGTATTGTTATGTTTGGTTAAGTAGCAGCGGAGTATTGAGGTGGGGTGGGGGTTGGTTTAAGTGTGTTTTGTCATTAACAAGTTATTCATTCAATTCTTAAATTTATTTTTTGCAAACCAAACACATGAATGAAATAATCATTCAATTCCTAATGCGATGTTTGGATTATAAGAGTGAAGATGAGAGTGAAATAATTCGTTCTTATAAAATAAAATAAAAATATATTTGGTTGTTTCATTGGAATGGAATGAACCATTCATTTTTTTTTTTATCAAATTTGTGAATTTTATTTATTGAGAGAGAATATAAAATAACTCATTCTAATTAAAAAGACATAAATCATTCCATTATCCATTCCATTATCTTTTCTATCATAATATTAATTTTATTTTTTCAATTCAATCGTAGCATAAGAAAATTTTAAAATCAAACCAAACATATGAATAGAAATATCCTTTCTCATTCTCATATTTGTATTCCCATTTCATTTTTAATGGTGTAACCAAACGGAGCATGAGTAGAATAATTCGTTTTATTTTTTTATTATAATAAATTATTTTATATCCTTTCTAAAAAAATAAAATTCACAAATATGATAAAAATGATAATAATTAATTATAACTAAATACTATTTTTTTCTATTTAATAAAAATAAGTCATTCTATTTTTATCTTAATTTTTACAATTCAAACGTAATTATCACGCAAATAGGCAATGATCAGAGTTTCAAATCGTTAGTGTTAGGTCTTTGCCCTACCTGAACAGAATTTCAAGTCATTAATTCTAGATCTTCGCCCTACTCGAACAAATATGTCGGTCTTTCTCTCCCCCTCTACCATAACAATACGAAAGAACTACTCGAGACTATATTTTTTGTCACACCCATTTTTCTTGAATAAATTATAGGTTAATTGCTAAAATGTTGTTTTGCCATTCACGCAAGAATTGTTGGATTATAGATTTAAAGTTGAGTCGATTATAATTATCAATAAATGATAGGCTTAAATATAAATTATTACTCTATATTTTTTATTTTTTTTCACTTCAGTAATCGTCTTTTTAATTTTTTTAATGAAGGTATTAAGTTTTTAATTTTGTTCATTTCAGTTCAATTAAAATGTCACCTAATAAATTGATGACGTGACTATGACACCTTGCATATTAGTGCAGATGTGTTTAATAAAAAAAATATTTTTTTATCATTTTACTATTTTAAATGGGCAAAAACGTAATAAAACATAACAAAAATTATTAAAATTCTTCTTCATTAAGTCAAGTCTTAATCCTTAATCAATTAAAGATGCTGCATATCAAATCAAAATCCACAAATCAAACACTCTCCTCTTTTCTTTATTTAGCTAAACCAATATTAATAAGTAAACATTAAAAATAAAAATAACTACACATTATTAAATCAGCGACATGCATCTTCTTCACATTATCGGGTAGAAAACCCCCAAATTAAAAACCCTAATTTCAAATTCTATCTCAATACAACTCAGTAGTTCAAATTCAAATCAACTTTTCATCTTCTTCTTTTCAAGTCCTAACTCAACATCTACAATATATATATATATATATATATATATATATATATATATATATATATATATATAGAAGAGAAAGACCAAAATGTCTTTTGTCCACAAAATTATTGAGTTGGTAACATAATTTTTATACAATTCAAAACATATAGAAATTCAGACAATTCAAAGCATTAATATTTTCTTGAACAATTTCTCCATACTCTGTGTAGAAAAAATAAACAATATTTATGATTAAATATTAAATAAACTTTTCACATATTAGTGAAATTAAACATATTGATTCACATTTGCAAGTATGTAGATATTTATCTATCGTTATTGTATCATAATTCAAAACATGTTGATTCGAAGGAACCATGGAACTACAAATGCTAGAACCAAACATGCCATTACAATATTACGAAAGGTGCGCTTGCATTGTTCATCCGAAGTATCCTCCCCTCCTTCTCTTCTAAGTAACGACGGTGATGCAGATGCAGCTCCGGTCATCAATCTCCTTTCATCCCACTCCACCAATAATATTAGACTATCTACGTCTTCTACACCATTGACGTTTATCGCAATCTTTCCACAAATCTCACATAATCTGCACAAAACAAAATATTAAGAAATACTTCATCCGTTCCCGAATTATTAAGTAGATCATTATTAACTTTTTAAAAGTTAATTTATAATATATATTTTTTGATTTAAAATTTGTAAAATTTATTTAAATTTTAAAAATAATAAATCTTATAACTAATAATTATGTATAAGATTGTGTAGAATAGAACCACCAAAAATTTAAAACTTTGAAATGCATTAATTATGTATAAGATTGTGCAGAATAGAAGAATCATAAAAGAAATACTAATTAACATAATAATTACCATACCTATTGCCCTTTTGTTTAAACCATGTCTGAGCACAAGGCAAATGAGAAACACCAAGTTCCTCTTTACATCCACAACCAAGCTGTATCAACTCTGAAGAGCTACTCTCCGAACCCAAATGACATATCCTGCAAATCTTTTGATCTCCTTCCAAACTTCGATCACCCACATCGAAATCAGTCTTCATTTGTAACGATTCTGCATTTTTTTCTTCTTCGTCAATCGCCTCCAAAATCAGACCATCAGTTTTGGTTTTCGAACACTGGCAAATTTCGTCGCCCAATTTCTCTATGTCTTGAGAATTATTAACAACCGGAGATGTTAAATTTTCATTGCCTTGTCGTCGTCCTTCAGGCTCCATTACTTTCAGCTTAACTTGTTGGCTACTGTGTGTGTGTGTATAAAGGGGGAGAGAAGATGCCTGCCTATATATGATTTCAAAAGAAATTAAACGTACCGGGAAAGGTTTAGTTAGCTTGAAAAGTTGGAATTAGACCTAAAGGTTATTAATAGGAAATTAAATAAGAAATTGACTAAATATATAATTAATTCCTTATTCTTATATGATTATTGAGGTATCTAGTGGTTGCTTATTTAATAATTGAGATCAATTTAAATGGATTAATTGACTAAGAAGGTCAGAATGCTTTGATTGGAAGAAAGGAAGTGATGAAGGCAGCAGAATTAGGAAGGGGGTGTGGTTGCAACGAATATGTATTTTGCCAAAAAGAAGACGTGTTTCTTGTACCTGAGATGGGCCCATGACATATATACCTTGGGCTGGATTGGAAGTGATGATTTTTTGCTAATAGTTTAGTATTTTAAGTACCAAATGAAGATGATTGAATTATCTTAATTTGATATTTCAACTATTTTTGATTGAATTATAAAAAAGTATTATTTTTAACTAATTTAAGCAAAATCAATTTTGAAAAAATTGTCATTGTAGTATCGATAAGAACTTGAAATGATATGCCCCCTTAATGGGGGAGAGGAGTATAATAAAAGCATTGTGGACTTTAAATCATAATTGTATTGAATGACTAGCATTCCTTGTCCGTCCTGCATGTGAGAGAGATCTATGGACTATAATGTAACAAAGCTTTTTTGTTAGTAACTGATTGAAGAATTAATCCAAGCCCATAATTAGCCCCTCCAAGAATACCCCATAAATTGAAGCCCGCAATAGCTAGTTAGTACCCAGTCCCAGTGTCCCACGCCGGCGAAGGTAGTGCAACCATGTGTGAAGACCTATATATGATACTGGATCCCTTCCAAATTATAACATTATTAGGTTTTCAAAATTAATTTGAGATATTTATGTTAGAACATATATACTGTCTCGAATATCTTAAAAAAATATGTTTAATATATAATGAGTTCAAATCTCAATATCTTTATATAGTGGATTTGAACTCATTTCATAAATCTCACAATTTATAAATTCAAAATTAAAGAAAAATAATTTATATGCCGATAAATTTATGACAAAATTAGAACCCTTATGACAAAATTAGAACCCACACCGGGGGGGCTGCAAGAGGGAATTCTTTGGTCAAACAATGTGAATGTAATGCTGGAAACTTATTATATAAAGGACAAAATGTAGAAGTTGGGACCAGAAGCCCCTAGCTTTATGGTAAATATATGCTTTAGATTTGTTATATATATATATAATTTGAAGAGAAAATATAAAGGACGAAAATGTACTTGCCAAAATGTACGAGGGAGTAAATACAAAGAAGCCTAATGCACTTGCCACCATCCCAACCATTCTTAACTGGGATCTCCCCTTTTACCACAGAAAAACACTACATCCCAATTGTTCTGGCCATGTTTAACCAATACAATGCAAAACTACAAATTAACAGTCTACAAGATGAACAGGATGATATAGAGACAGTACTTTCATCAATAACAATGCGGATTGGCTTGCAATCACTAGGAATAAACAAGCCAAGCTCCAAGATCCTATACTCCTGTTTCATTACTACCACATCTGCCTAACTAGCCTTGTATAAAATTACCATGTTTTGTACACCTGGCTTTCTGAAATCTTTACCATCAAAAACAATTTACAGAAGTGGGGAGAAGTTCTTTCACTTTTCAGCTAATATATACGTACAATACAGCATTACCAAACCCCAGGTTAAGCCAACAGCCAGCAGAAGCATACCTCTCTTGGGGAAGAAAACTGCTGGTTAGGGCAAAACAACTAATGATATAAAATCCAAAAAGACTTGTCTTCACCATCCATCAACTAGCACGGCAGTTGATCGTATGTTACATGTCATAGACCTGATTATGTCCCATTTGGATGCAGGAAGTTGAGACCACTTTGCTGCCGGATGTGTTCTGGTAATAGCCTGTTGATCAGCTCAGGTGAAGCTCCAGCTAACTACAACCAGATGGAAGCCAAGTAGAGAAAGATGGTCAGTTAGAAAAATTAGCAACACCAATCTATACTTGGAGCGAGGTTATGATATATATTCAATCCAACCCCAACAATTTATGCATCATGACACAAACTCAAATTAGCATCAACATGCAAGTAATTGAAGAAACACTTCCTTTATTTCAGCAATAAGTAATCTAATATACAGATTGCAAGGAATTACCGAAGTCTAAGTAAATGTGAACTATTTGGACCAAAATATGCAAACCAATAAGGAGAAGGAACACGCTGTTTTTTTTGCAGTGTTCTAAAAATCCCCACCTAGGTCCGACTAATCCCCGCCTAGGCGCTAGGCCCTCCCTTGGCGCCACGCCTAGGCCGCCTAGCGCCTCGCCTATGCTCAAGGAGAAAAAAAAATCCCTCTAGAAAAATATACGGGACTAGGTGGACAAGACAAAGAAATTAGGCGAAATCTAAGCGAAAAATTTTGGGTTGCAATTGTTTTTTTTTAAATTTTAATAACTAAGTTACAAAACAATGTCGTAGGAATAAATAAAGAAGTTGAGGGATGTTCGAGCCTTACTTGGGAAGCGGTTGGTGAAGCATCCGAAGTGGATAGCGTGCTAAAGCCTAAGAGAAATAGTAGAAATGTTAGAGTAAGACAACTCCATGAAGAAGTTTTTTTGTTTGATGATGACACGGAAGAAAAGGGAGATGATGAGTATGAGTGTGAGTGTGAACCCGATGGGGATATTATATTGGAGGGATATGAAGAAGAAGAGTTAGGGAGAGATATATAGGGATATGGAGATGAGGAATATTAGTTTGTATTTTTTATTATTTGTTTGTGTTTGAACTTTAAACAATTGCATGTTATATGGATATGTGTTTAAATTTTAAGCAAAGACATTTATTATCTTTATTATAGATTGTTTTTCTTTATATCATTGTTTTGTTTGGATAAATGTAAGATAAAATATTAAAATTGACTTAAAGTAAAAAATCCCACCTAGGCCCCGCCTAGGCCCCTTAAGCGCTAGGCCCCCCTGGCCGCCCGCCTCCCGCCTAGCGCCTTTTAGAACCTTGTTTTTTTGACCAATAAGGATAAGGAACATGTTTAAAATAACAGACAGTTGTACATGGTAGGGGAGTACAAGCTACGTTCCACCATAACAACACAATCTTTTTAAAATTTTCTTCACCTTTTTGTTTTCAATAAAGATAGAAATCACAGTTATGAAGGACCAAAAATTATAAATGCAATATGAGAACCCAATTTATGAAACAAGTGAAGATACTGACTCTCTCATCTTTTCTTTTAAAGTATTATGCAGGTTAATTATGATTTACGAAATTGCATATTTGAATAAATAAACCATTCTAAAATTAAGTTAGAACAATTTCCATTAATTTGAAAGATGAAAAACATGTCCGTGTCATGTAGAATTAAAGAAACGTATAGTTAAAGCGTAACCCACTAAGTTTAAGTAACTTCTCATCTTTTCTCACCTTCTTTTTTTTTCCCTCTCCATTTTTGTGGACAAAATTTAGACCATGTTAAACGTATAGATCTTATCACTCATTTTAATTGAATTATAACTTCAAGCTACATATACAGAAATGGTTCAACAGATCCATTATAATTGGAGAAGATTCATGATAGATTTGTTAGCTTATAGTCATTGGAAACTGATTCAAGTCAAGCTAATGGTAGATTAATTAGGCAAAATATCACAAGATGAGAATTATTAAGAGATCACATATTCCCCAAGTGGAAAAGTAAAGAAAAGATTGTAGTTGTGAGGCATACTTCCTTGTTGAAGTTGAGTAAACAGGGGGTAAAGGGCGACCATTGTGATCCCGTAGCGCATCAAAGAAAGAATGGGCACAAGCTTCTAGCTGCAGCAAGGGAAAAAGACGGTCAATTCAAAGAGAAAATAGTATCCAAAATTTATGAGGAAATGGGTGTCAGTTGGAAATTAATTTGAAAGCGTAAAATGACTGCAAAATGTAAGATCCAGAAGAAAACCAAAAGCAGATTACCACGAAGGAAACTGATATTTCCCCAGTATTTTTTTATATTTTTACGTAAAATCAACGACGATTTTTATGTAAAAATATCAAAAAGTGACGTAGAAATATCAGTTTCCTATCATTAAATCAGTTAAGTAAAACATGGTTTATTGTTGAAATGGGATGTGTTCAGCCAAAGACAATCGAAGTCGATAAACGAGAGAAAAATATTTAACTTACCGCAGTACAGTGAAGACTTGGTGAGTATTGCAGAGGTTTCAGGAGGCATTTTATTGTGAAAACCTAATATCGTTCAACCTCTTAAAATTAAAACCGTTCGAGACTCTGGTCCGATTTCATTAAAAAAATTGGTTATGGCCAAAATTCGAAATTGACCCGGTTGACCATCGGTGGTTCAACCGATAAAAGTTAACCCAGTAAAATATTTTTTTGATATAAAAATATATTTTTGATTTTTAAAATTAATTATTTTAATATAATTTTATTATATTTTAACTTATAAAAAATTAGATATTTTATAATTTTTATTAATTATTAATAAAAATATATATATATTTATAACGACACCGATTCAACAACGATTCGACCACTGATTGAACCAGTAATTCATCAATTTGGTACTTTTTTTAAATTAAATAACCGGTCCGGATCTAAAAAGTAAAAACCGTAGTTTTTTGTTGGTTGTCTGACCATATTTGGACACAAATAGAGTTCTCTAGCTTGCATTACTACGATTTATGCAGTTTCCAAGTTTTATTTTAAAATACACTTCGTTTGGCCAAAGCTTTCATTTTTGAGTTTCAAGAAAATGGTTAAAATTAAATAATATTTTTTAAAGGCATTTTTCTCAATCAAATAATAAAATATCTATTTTTCTTCATTTTGAAATTTTAATAATATTAGAATTTTCTGGTTATAATTGCTTATGTTTAGATTAAGCTATGTTCTATTATTATAACAATCTATTTCTAATACTGAATATGAAACCAGCCTAAAAATTGCAACAGAATGGGGCCTTGTATACCTGCTGCCTAGTAATTGGTTATGAGTAAGTGGGGCTTGTGTTTACCCAAGCAAGATTAAGTTAAATTGTCGTAATAACAGGCCCAAACTCAATAGCATTCAAATTTGACAGATGTTGTCACAGACTCACACTCTCCTTTAATCTAACTAATTTAAACGGGCTTTGGGCTGAGTTTGGGCTTGGACGAACAAATAGCATTCATATTAACAATGTTTGCAACAGATTAAAAGGTTTCCCTACCGGAAACTAAAGTCTCCCTGTCCCGAAATACGAGTTCAAGTATGACTTTTCCGTCAATTTAATATATTTTATTTAAAATTAAAATTATTTAGATTTAATTAAATTTTAAAAATAATAAAATTTGTAATTAATATCATATATAATATGTATTTTATAATTATATTGTCTAAAGTTAAATAAATTTATTTGTTTTCCCATAGTTTTTTCAATCCAAATCCATACAATTTTCCAATTGAAGATTTAGGTAATGTATAAAGAATCTATATTATATAATGTAATGTCCTAGAATTTCCACGTCTATATTAATTAAATTATTAATTTAATTTCTAACGAGTTAGTTTTACGAGATTATTTAAATCTTTTTATGTGATTAATTAATTATGTGATTAAATAATTATGTAATTAATTACTAAAATTAATTAAAGGGGGTCACTAATATGTTATTAAATTAGTGAACAAACCCTAAAGTTTTAATATCAAAATAATTGATAAGTTTCCTATTAATTAAATATTCAATTAAATTGAACATAATGAGTGAATTAAATATAATAAATTAATTAATATGATTATTAATTAATGTAAATAATGTGAAATATTAATAATAATATTTATTAGTCAATTTAGTAATTTAATACTTATGGGTTAGAATATTTAATTATTTATTCAATCTAATTATTTATTTAATCATGGATTGAATAATTAATGTGTAAATTATTAAATTAGCCCAACATGGGTCAATTAGTAGCCCAAGTGGAGAATAATAAAATTTGACAATTTAGTAGCCCTAACAATTTAATAGAAGCCCAATTGGTATTTTAAATTAAAGCCCAATGATTGACCCACTTGAAAAATACTTAATTTAACTATTATTAATTTAAAAAGTAAAAAGTGACAATGAATTTGGGACATGAAGGATCAGCCGAGCATACATGGAGAGGAGAGAGAAAAGAATTGATTTTTTTTGTTATTTTAGTTTATTATTTATTTATTTAATTAATGGTTGTTTGTTTTATTTTTTTCAAGTACATGGACCATGCTTCTTTTCACCAACTAAGTCATGGCTTGTTTAACTTGTGTAAGTATCCAATAGCTAGCTTGTAATGGTCAAAATTATTAGATACATTATGTGTATCTATTAATTTTTCAAGTATACTTGAAAAATTGATAGATGTTATTTCATTTTTGCTCCAAAATCAAAAGAGAGAGTTTGAGAGCAAAATATTTTGAGAGAGAGAGCAAGAGAAGGAGTTCTAAGCTAGTTTATGTCTTCAAGATTCACCACTTATTTTGGAAGAAAAAGAAGAATAGCCATTAAAACAAGGTAATGGTTATTTTAAATGAAGTTTTGTTTTTAAATTAAATAAATCATCATGTTAGTATAAACATGTTAATATAGTTATTAATGTGTAGTTGTAATATTTATGTCATGCTTGAGTTTAATATGTTTGGTTTGTATTTTGGTATATTTTATATGCTAAAAATATGTATTTAATAGTGTGTAAACAAGTTTTGGAATTTATGTCCAAAAATATTTTTATAAAACTTAGGTTTGATGTTCTAATATTATAGAACATTAAATCATGAGAAAAACAAAGTTTGAATCACTTAAAATGGAGTTATACACAAAAAGTTATGATTTGTGGTAGTTTATGTGATGTAAAAAATTTTATAAAAAAATAATAATGATATTAAATCATGAAAAATTAATTTTTCATGTTATAAATTAATATAAGGTGATTGGTAATTTTTTTGAATTTTTATTGAAGAGTTAAAGATTTATTGAAGGTATATTTTTATTTAAAATGTGTATGCCGGAGCACTGTTACAGTCTGCTAAAAGGAAGAAAAAAAAATAGGAACAGTCCGCGCAATGCGCGGAAGGCATTTGGCTGAAAAAACGCGGAGCCAAACGACGTCGTTTGGCTTCTGCGGGAAATTACTCCGCGCGTACGCGCGGAAGCCGCTTCCGGCTTCTCAAAACGGTATCGTTTTGAGCCGTAGCAGTGGTGCACGCGCAATGCGCGGTAAAGGATTTTGGCGGAAATTACAATTCTGTCCCTCCGTGTTTTTTTGGCGAAATGACCATTTTGCCCTCAGATCAGTTTTCTGATTAATTACGAAATTGCCATCGGTCCGGTTTTTCAACTTATTTACGGAAATGCCATTCGGGTTAATTTTAATTAATTTAATTATTTGAAAATTAATTTAAAATTATAACAAAAATAATAATAATACAAAAATAATATTGGGGAGGATATTTTTCATTAAGTTTAATATTTAAATATTTTAAATATTAATCTAGTTAGCTAATCATGGTTAAGTTAAATAAATTTATTATTTATTTATTATTTTAAATGTTAATAATAAATAAAGGTGATAAATTAGCAATTATTATTTAATTCCTATTAAATAATACTTAAGGAGAGATAAAATTTATAAATTAATTATTTATTATTTAAATATTATTAAATAATAAATAAGGATAATTAAGTAATTAATTATTATTTAATTAGCATTAAATAACGATTAATGGAAATTAAGTTATTAGAGTAATAATTTATTATTTAATTTAAATAATAAATAAGAATGATTTGATTATTATTTAACCTTAAATAATAATTAAAATTAATTAAATAATTAATTATTATTTAATTGACATTAAATAATAATTAAAGAGGATTAAGATTAGTAAACTATTATTTAATTTCCTTAAATTAAATAATAAGTAAGGTTAATTACTTAGTTAATTATTGGTTGATTAATATTAAATTAAAGAAGGTTAAAATTAAGTCAATAATTAGTTATTATTTAATTATAATTAAATAATAAGTAAGTACAATTAGTTATTATTTATTTTAAATAATAACTAGAGTTAATTAATTAATTTCTATTTAATCAAGATTAAATAGTAATTAAATAGAGATTGAGTTAATAAAATAAATTGAATTTAATTATGATTTAATTAAACAATTGTAATAAGTTGTTTAAGGGTTTAATAAGTGTCCAACACTTAAGAAAAATATTTTCTAACTTATTAAATTATTAACCTAAAATGATTAAGGGTCTATAAGGTTAATAATATTGTTTTGACTAATGTAAATTATGTGCTAGTACTTATGTGTGGTAAATAAGTTCATTATTAAGCGTATAGTTATGCAAATACGTCGTACTAATTATTAGACCGACTTTATTAATGTTAGGTCTTTCAAAACAAGTTAGTTAAAGCTAGACAATTATTGTAGCTGAGCAGACAGGCAAGTTCTCTAACCCTACTCATTTATTGTTGAACAAGTTTCTATACTTGTATTTATTGTCAAAGTTTGAAGTGGTTTAATTATTTAAAATTATTTCACATCCATATTGTTTATAAAATCGCACTTAGTGCACTTGAAGCTTATTAGTTCTTGATTCATGAACTGTACTAAAAATGTCAAAAGCTAATAGTTCAGCTAGACATTACGTTTATAAATTCAATACTTGAATACTTTTAAAAGCTTATCCAAACCATTGTTGGGTGCGGATTTCTTATATTAAGTCTGAGAATTGAACAACCCTAAATTAGGGGATTTTGTGTGGGGAAACCGACTTTGGGCGCCAGTGACTAAATGTAATGCATATACAGCGGGTTGAATAGGCTGATCCCCTTGAAAACCAAACAACTCAAAGGGTCAGAGGAAACTCTATTATACCCTCGTTAGTTCAGGGTCCTTAGTGACCACTCAGCATTTTAAGATTCAAATCTTCTGTTTATTAAAATTTGAATCCTGTTTTATTCACAATTGTTATATCTATTGTTGAACCATTGATGACATTTCTCATTCATTCATGATATATTAAATATCTATGATTGTTCTAAACTTGCTGAACAAACTAGTTGCTCATTCTTGCTATATCATGAACCATTTTTCAGATAATCCTGATTGCTCAAAGAAGGATAAGGGAAAAGGAAAGGCTAGAGCTTAAGTTAGTTTATGCATGCTAATTAGATGCTTAAATTTGTGTTTACTGTTGTTAAACCTTTTGTAATTCCTTATGATAGGAACTGTTTATGTTAAGGTTAATAGACCCTGGTATTGTAACCTTTTTGTAAGGGAACCAATATGTATTATTTCGCGATATTTAAATGCAATGTATGTATTTAATTGTCAGTAATGTGTTGAATAGTGAGAACCAAACTCGAGGTTATGGAACCCGGATTTGGGGTCGTCACATATAAAGCCTCCTTGGTAGGGTTGGTGTAATTGTGTCACACTTTTTTTCTCTTTTTTGTCCCTATAATTTTAATAATATTATTATTTTATCCATTTAATATTTTTTTTTTTATCTTTTTATTTAGTCCTCTATGTTTTATAAAGTTCTTATTTTGTCCCATATAATTTACAAACTCACAATTTATTGGTAAAAATACAAGTTTTACAATAATAATAATAATAAAATATTCCCCAATAAAAGGATAAAATCTCACACAATTGGTAAAAATCGAACTTAAAACGTAACTGAGGATGATTACTAAGCCTCAATCTTATCTTTCAAGGTATCACATTAACATTCCCAAATAAGCTTTATCTGCATAGTCCTGCATTTGTTGCAATAACTGCAAAAACGGTCAGTTTGAATCTCTCTTTTTCTTTGTATCAAATTGATCACAAAATTTTACCAAAACATACGTAGAGCATAATATTGAAATTATCAACTCAACTACTGCATTTTTTATTCCAAATGTGTTGTGTAGGCTACAACATTCAAATTCAATTTCTTTGTATTATTTTGATTAAATTGATTACAAAAGTTTACCAAACGTACGTATGGGCATTAAATTAAAATTATTAACTCATTTACGTCTTTTATCCCAAAATTATTCGGGTAGACAACAAATGAATCATATATTACAGTGAAAAAATAAAAAGATATAAATAACATAACAGTTCTTATACATATATATATATGTGTATATATATATATATATATATATATATATATATGGATAGTGATTCATTTGTTATTGCTATGGATACTATTTTAATAAATTCATTTTTAGCCGTTCAATGCAAAATCAACGCTCAAAAATATTTTTGCCGCTACTAAGAGACATAGATGAATGTTCTAATTACCTCCACTTTAGTTAAATTTAAATAGTTTTAATATATTTATTTGTATAAATAATTTCTTAAGTAATAAAATTTAACATTATCAATTATATTTAATGTATTTATTTTTATAAATAACTTCTTAAATAATACAATTTAAATTTTTTAATTATATTTAATGTATTTATTTGTATAAATAATGTCTTAAGTAATAAAATTTAATATTGTCAATTATATTCAATGTATTTATTTGTATCAATAATTTTTTAAGTAATAAAATTTAACATTGTCAATTATTATGTGATTATTTAAAATTTAAACTCCATATTGCAATACAATTTGATTTAATTAATATAAATTATATTACAAATAAATACATTAAAATTATTTATATCTAACTAAAGTAAGAGTATTTATGACATTCTTTCATGCCTCTACTAAGAGTGGTGGCAAGTAAAAATAAATCCTAGTAGCGGCATACATGTTTACTGAGTGTTGAATCTTGCATTGAACAGTTAAAAATGAATTTACTAAAATAGTGTCTATAATAATTATTTGTTATGCATTATTATATCTATAAAAATATATAAAAGTATGGATTGACTTGAAGTTATATGTAGCTTTATATATTCATTTATGGTTCAAGCTTTTATAATATAATTAAGATAATCAAATTAATCCCACATCTTGCCTTAATTAGGTCCTCTCAACGGGCCTTGTTCTAGATGAAGTAGACTGTTACCTCGGCGGGACGTGAACCTACCCCAACAGGTGTGGGGTTTTAAATCTCATCCCATTCCCTTTTGAAATGTATGGCAGAAAAAGGAAAAGTTGGAGTATTTTACTACATTTCTTCCATTAGCAAGGCTGAACGTACGGGGCAAGGCTTTGGGCGTCGATGCGTCATTTCCGGGCTCCTTACTTTTTTTGTTTTATATCTTTGTTACACACACACGCACACGCATATATATATTATATATATATATATATATAGAGAGAGAGAGAGAGAGAGAGAGGGAGAGAGGGAGAGAGGGAGAGAGTAAAGTTCAAGAGCATACCTCCTTAAAGGACATACCTAGCATACCCTATTTAGCGACGGACCCGACGGCGGTTTGGTCTGTCGTCATAAGTTCGTCCGTCGCTATATGTTTGTCTGTCGCTAGACCTGGCAAACGGGCGGGCCGGGCCAAAACGGGCCGGGCCGTTTTTGGCCCGGGTTTTCACGGGCTGGGAAGTGTTAGGCCCGTGGCCCGCGCGGGCCGGGCCGCGGGCCATTTGCGTAATTTTTTTTTTTTTAAAAAAAATTATTTATTTAATTTTTAAATTTTTTTATTATAACTTAGAATTTAAAATAAATACTAACACTAATTATTTATAATTATGACACATAATTTTTATATATATCAAAACCGAAAATGCTTTATTGAATTATTGCTATCAAATTTGAAAGTTGCTAAACTTTCTGTCAAATTCAAAAGTTGTACCGTAAATTGCCTCCTATTTATGTTCAAGCCACTACCCAACAACACACAAAGAATATTGTTAACTGTTAAGGTTCGGTAATAATATAATTATTACAAAACTATGCTAAAATAATTAAAAAATTAATGAAAAATATATATGCTGCTACAAAAAGATGTCAACTTTTATTACGCATGGACATATCAATTAATTACTCTTATAATTCTGTTTCGGATTGTGAAAGTGTTCAAAATCTGAATTAAATAAAATTATGAGGGTGACCATCATTTTACATGTCTTTTTATAAGAATTAACATCAATATTTATTCTCGTAATTATTAATAAAAAAATTATAAGAATTAACATCAACACTTTTTTAATAATATATTATTAAATTATCTGAATTCATTACGAACTCACTTAAAAGAATCATAATTAAATGTTTTAATAATAATAACTTAATTATATATATATATATATATCACACAGTGGTGTGAAACTAATGTGTTACATAACACAGTGGCTATTTATATATATTGTGTTATATATATATATATATATATATATATATATATATACTACTACTTACTATTATATATATATATATATGTATATTAATTATATATACACTACCGATTATATATTTAATATATTATATTCATAATATTTTTTTACATTATTATTCAAGATTACATGTTAAAATTTACTCTTATATTTTTTTATTTGATTTATTGTTAAGTTAATATTTATTTTTGTCAACAATAAACAATATAAAAAAGTAAAAAAAAAAAAAAAAAAAAAAAATTAAGCCCGCGGGCCGGGCCGGGCCGGGCCAAAAACGGCCCAGCTTTCTGCGGGCTGCGTTTCTGAAGCCCAAAGCCCGCCCAAAAACGGGCGGGCCCAGGCCACTTTTGTCAGGTCTATCTATCGCAATATGTTGTCCGTCGTTAAAAAATTTAGTGACGGACGAACTTATGACGATATATGGATCAAACCGTCGTCAGATCCGTAGCTAAAAAAGATATACTGGTATGCTCTTTAAGAGGGTATGCCCTTGAACTAAGTCATGTATCTATATAGACATAGAATAGAAAAAAGTACAAAGAAATCTCATACCATCATTTCCTTGTTCAGACCATTTTTTAAAGTAGAATAAAGAAAAATTATAAAGTTCGTTTTTGTTTTATTTCTATGAAAGCCACAAATAGTAACTAATTAGCATTCGAAGACACATACATTACATATATAAATTATGTAAGATAAAATAAAAATTATATAAAATTTAAAAGACTAAATAAAAAGATAAAAAAATAATATAAAAAGATAAAATAACAATATAATTAAATATATAAAGATAAAAGAGGAAGAAAAATAAAAAGAAAGTGTAACACAAATTTACCAAGCAGCTCAACAAAGTCACTTTATAATATAGATAGATATAGATAATTATGCAACCAGTTTTAGAGAGCACTTCTCAAGCATCAACTTATATTGATAGATATTAATTAGACTTGAGTATTTGGCTAAAAAGAAAATTCTGACTCTTATTATTCAGTATCAAATATTTGGTTTGTGTGTCTACTTACCAGAAATTTATTTAGATTTTGGTTAGGTTGTGATTAGGTAATGAATATCCAAGCACGTAAAGCAATAATTAATGTAGCATATAATGATTACATACGCAAAGAATTAGAGGATCCAGCATTAGATGCTTGATTTTTGTGACTTAACTCTGTCCATCGCGAAAGGACGAGTAAAGTATAATTTGTATATATATTAAAAATAAAAATAAAAAGTAGAATAAATAAAATTCAAATTTATTTCGGACTTATAAGATTATATAAAGTGATACTATTTTTTCTTTTTTATATTAACAGATTCCAGTAATAACTTAGTTATACTTCACTTTATATATTTTATCTCATTATTTTGAGGATAATTTTTTTTTATACCTTTAGTCATTCTTTTGGAACGGAGGGAATAATTATTTTTTAAGTTAATATATGACCTAGTTTTTTTTTATTTCCCTTATTTGGTAGAATTCTTTAAAAGAATAATGACTGCTATGAGAATAAACTTATATTAACATAGTTTCCTCCAAAAAGTTGCACAATTGAGCTTGTTCTCCTCTTTTTAACGTATTTTGCTCGTTTAAAAATCAGAAATATACTTATAAAATGAGATTTTAAATTTATTTTTCTAACTTATTCTTAACATTAAATAAAAATACAATAATGATGGCGGATAATAGTACTCAAATAACTAAATAATGGAATATTAGAAATTTCACTACATTTTATAGTCTAAAAACATAAATCTATCTATACTTTTAAAAATGACAAAAATAAAATATATTTCTAATTTTGAGTACATATACAAATTTTTACGGTCGTAATTTTGTTTGATTTAGGAGTAGAAGTATACCACTTCAGGACCTCTTTTCTTGATCGTGAAGGCACAAGATCATGCAAGTAACTACCATAGGAAAAGAAACACTACTACAAAATAGTAAAAAGATAACACTTAAACAACAACGTTTTTGTAAAAAACGTTGTGGTGTTTTTTTTTATAACGTTTTTTCAAAAAACGTTATAGATACATATGCACAAACGTTGTGTATTTATAAGGGGCAATATTTGGTTTGAAATTTATAACGTTTTTTTAAGAAAATGTTATCTATTTAAAAAACACGGAGCTTAAAAAAAATAGCGCGGATGTGAAAACTTAAAATTAAAACACGGAATACTCTGAACACAATATGAAACGCACAAAAAGTTGTTCTCTCTGAAAACTCTGAAAACAAATTTTATAGGTTTTCTCTCACTAAACTTGTTACTCCCCCTTCTCTCTTACCCTTACCCTTACCCTAGCTAGCCGCCGCACTCCTTCTTCCCTGCATTTCTTCTGCTCTTCTTTTCCGATCTTATGAACACAATATGAAGCGCACAAAAAGTTGTCAAGCGCACAAAAAAAAAAAAAGTCCTTTTCGATGGAAGCCTAGTGTGAACACAATATGAAGCGCACAAAAAGTTGTGTGTTGGAGGCTGTTCTGTTAGAAGAGGCGACTCATATTGGAATACTCTGAAGAAGATGGAAGAGATGAAAACCCCAGATCTAGTTCTCCTGGACGAAAACTCTTCATTTCCTTTCACAAGCCAGAAGTCAGCAGTGTTAATTGCAGTGCCTTTCTCACAATTAGGGGTCGGGAGCCGTTCATCAATCCTAACAAGCCAGAAGTGGATCGCACTGCTAATTGTGTTAATCGCCTCTCTCATAACGGCGATGGTACAATTAGTACGGTTCCAGAACATATTCAAGGGTCAACAATCTATCTTTGAAGGATTTGCCCTGTCTAATGCATCGCTTTCTCATCTTCCTTCTCCTCCTTATTCCTTCCTAACAAACCAGGATTGGCGAGGTTTTGTGTCTTCTAGTGGCCATCATTTTTTCTTGGTAGACGAGAGTGCTAATGGTTGCTATGGACTTCATCTCAGTGCCTTCTCCTAGTCACTTTGCTTCACCTGTAGGGTAAAAGACGGGTACAATTACTTGCAAATTTTTCATGTATCTGCATTCAGCAACCTGCTTCTTCTTCTTTTTCTTAAAAGTTTAAAATATTATATACCTCTAGCAATTTTCTCCACAACTCACTCGGGCCTAATCTTCCTAAACTGTTTTGTCTTTTCTTTCATCGACCCTCTTGATGCTTAAAAAACAATTTTCTGCATTGTGTCTTTGAAGTGAATACTTGGAAATGTTGAAAAATCGTTTTGAATATGCTCCGTCTACTAGTTGTTTGTAATTCAGAAACTTTTTGGGAATTTTTAATTTTTAATTTGCAACAAGTTAAAACAGAGAGAGCATAATAATATAATCTTCGATGTTAACCTGTGTGACGTTTCACACCTCAGAAAACGAAATGTGATGTTTGTGTTTTTTAATGTTTCTTTTTATTTTTTTGTTAATTTGTTTTGAAGCAGAAGAACTGGATGCAAATCCTCACTCTCTTGAACATCCTGACGTAGGTCCTGTCTATGTTTACTTGTTTTCACTTGGAGAAACTAGAAACCATTATGTGACCCTTATGTACTAAAAAAATATTTTGTGTCTTTCTAACTTTTGAGTAGTGCTTCATTTTTGGTTCCTTGTGTTTATATTATTTTGATTTCCTTGTCTAAGATATGTGTTATTAAGTATTCCATTTATTTTGTGTATTGGAGCTGTGGTATGATTTTGTTTCAGTTATCACTTATCAAATTGAAAGTGATTTTGTTTCAGAATATCTCCTCTTGAGAATGCTGGGAAATCTCTTTGTAGCAAATGTTGTGAAATAATTAACACATTCGAACAATAAACATTGTTAGCACAAGGATATTATATTGAAGTTTGGTCAAGAAACGATTACTTAGAATTTAGGGATCAAAAGCAACAAAGATCAATTACAACTCTCTGAAAATGGATCCTGTTCTTTTCCTTCTCCTCTTTCCCCCCTTTTCTTGTGTGTATAATGATTATTTGTTAGTAGATACTTAGATATGGATGAATTCGCATTCAAGAAACTAGATGGAAATGAAGAGGGTGAATAAGCACTCTTGTCACTAAACTGAGAAACTGAGGACGTGATGCTTGTTCTTTACTAGGATTGAATTAGCCGCATCCAATAAAGTAGATGTAGATTGCTTTGAAATCAGAGTCATGCTCAGCATCTCAGGGTTGTTTCCTGTAGATTCCATAAATTTGATCTGCCAACCAACTATATAAACTGCTTTCTGATGCTACATAACAGGTAGAATTTGACAATGATGGAAAGGCCTTTGGTGTGACATCAGAAGGTGAAACTGCAAAATGCAAAAAAGTAGTTTGTGATCCTTCGTATTTGCCTGATAAGGTGAAATATATGTAATCTTCAATCAGTAGCTCTATCTAGTTAACTTTCACTGGGTTGACTTTCTAGCTCCTTGTTTATTTCAACAGGTAAAGAAGGTTGGGAAAGTAGCTCGTGCTATATGTATAATGAGTCATCCCATCCCAAACACCAAAGATGCTCACTCAGTCCGGGTTGTTCTGCCTCAGAAACAAGTTGGCCACAAATCAGACATGTATGTTTGCCATACTTTTTCGTAAAAGCAATTTATAATTGACTATGGGATGAACTTAGGGCTTCAGACAACATTTTCTCTTTTCCTTTGTCTTCTTTATTTTGAGTTTTAATTGTTTCGGAACTTATGAACAAATTAAAAACTTAAATGCTTTGGAAACCATATAACTTTAGAAAGTGAAAAGACACTTTTGGTGGAGCAAAAGTAAGTTTGGACGCAAAAAACAAGCTTTGCTTTATAGGTGAAGCAAAATTTTTTTTGAAAATACTAAATTTTGTGTGTCCTAAAGAAAGAGTACTACTTTTTTTGTTGATTGTTTTTTCCCTCATACACTGAGGCTTGCATAAGGCACACTCCGACGTAATCTTTTCAACAATGAATTTTAATCTTGAAAGCTTGATACTGAAAAAAGATCATCAGAAAATATTATACTTAAGTGTCTCTTTGCTAACCTATATATTCAAGTAAAAGAAAAAAAAATGTAGTGCTCCTTTTTAGAGCAGAGGGAGTGTTTCTTTTATCCCAGTTTGAAAATTTAGTGTGCTTGGACCTAGGTACCAGTTCAGTGCCAAAAGAACTCCAAATAACAAAATTTGTTTAATTCTGGGTATTGTCATTCTAGGGCAGGATCCTTGATCTTGATCTGCTCTAATTAGAAAAGAAAAGAAAAAAAGGAGATAGAAATTTGGTTCAGTGGCACTTGCGCTACCCACTTATTTCTCTAAAGGTTGCATGTTGTTTCTTTTAAAAACATTAGCAAACAGTAAGAATGAAGAAAGGAATAAGTAAGCAAACATGGTTTAGGAAAAAATATATTCATATACTCAGGAAGTAGTTTTATTCTGGAGTCGACTTTGGCTATAAAGGTTTTGACACTAGAAAACTTAAGAATGCTAAGACTACGTGGCTTGAATTCTGAAGGTGAAATTCACTTGATGTTGATCTTCTTCAATCTGTACCAGGTATCTATTCTGCTGCTCTTATTCTCACAATGTAGCTCCGAAAGGTAAATACATTGCTTTTGTTACAACAGAGGCAGAAACAGATAATCCTGAAGTGGAATTGAAGCCTGGGATAGACCTCCTTGGTCCTGTAGAAGAAATATTTTTTGATACTTATGACAGATATGAACCCACTAACCAGGATGCTTCTGATAACTGCTTCATATCTACGGTAAGTATATATAGTAGTTTTTGCAGTTTTAAATACCGCTTGGTTTACAAGTTTTAAAACTTTATATTCTACATTGACCCCTCGGCAACTAAGAACACAGAAAAGGTCAAGTTATATTTGCTTTTCGTAATTTCCTTCTCATGGATTCCTTTCTGCCTTGACCTATCTGATATCAGGAGCAAACTTTATTGTTGGAGTTAATTAACAATTGACAACATTATTGGAATAGACTCTCCAAGAATAAGGAGTTGTGCCAAAATTTAAGAGCAAAATTATGTTTATTTACGTCACAAAATATATGAAGCAAAATGACTTTTGGAGATATAAATAACTATTTGAAGCAAAATGAAGCAAAATGACTTTTGGAGATATGAACTGTTTGATAAATTTGCAGTTTTTAATGCCAAAACTGATTTTTAATTATGTCATACTCTGTGATATAATCTTAGATGTAAACTTTAGTAAGAGGATTAATTCATCAGTTAACAAATTAAGAGAGGAAAGAACCAAGAAGCCTATTGTTGTGAAGTATGGTCTGAACCATGTCACCTACCTTATTTCATCCTACCTATTGAACAGGTTTCCTCCCACACTGTTCTGTTCTGGGAGAATTTGTTCGGTTTTTCTACTGGCTAACACAGTTTGTCTTGGGAGAATTTGGGATTCAGATTTCTTGTAGGCAGCTTTGGTGCTCATAGTACTTTTCATTTTTTAAAGATCTACATTTAATTTCTTGTACTAGTGCTCGACAAGTTTGCACGTTGATTGTATTCAATCCTATTTCTAACTTCCACAATAAGCTTCTAGATGTGTGTGATGTTTTATCTTGTGTTGGAAAATATAAATGCAAAGTTTACGAATGAAGGACATAATGAACGAACTTTCGAAGTCTCACAAGCTTTGCTTCATTTGCATTGATACAAGGAATGAATTGAATTTAATATGATACTAAAATGTTGAGTCAGTAAATTTAAGAAACCAATATCGATATGATGAGCACACAAATGTGCAGGCACACAATTCAAAAGTGCATTGGTAAACACTCTAGCTATAATGATCGAGTGTGGGTCTGAACTGAAGGGAAAGTACTACGTTTAAAAGAAGTTGGAGGGTAGGTTTGTACAAAGTCAACCCCTTTAGCATGCTTGCACTACATTAGTTAAACACAACTTTTGTTATTTTCCCTTTATGCTCTTTGAAATCCCATCTTTTATTATTATCTTTATTTTGTCAAAGGAATATTTTTTAAATATTTATAAGAATCTCTAGTCGCTTATGTATTTATGCATGTATGAACCTTAGCATTTTTTTTAAAAGGTTATACTTTATTTTCGTGCTCAGATTCGTTGGGAAAATTTATTGGAAGATTTCCTTGATATTCCTTTTGTTCCAAAATATATGAGACTGTTTGATTTTCTGAAATTATTGTGGCATTTTAAAATTCAAATCTGATGCAATCTGTTCTGTACACCAAGAAACCTCTATGGGTTTTTGTTAATTCTCTTATCGATAACCCTGCTTTTGATTCTCAAACTAAGGAAGCATTAACTATTCACCTCGGTTTGGCATTATTCTTATTGATTGTTTATTAACTTAACTGCAGTTACTAAGTCTGGAGTGGTGGAAAGTCTACTCTCATGGGCAGATTTCAAGCAGAGTAAAGACCTTAAGAAAACTGATGGATCAAAGAAAAATAAGACCACTAGGGTTCCTAAGCTAGAAGATGCTAATGATGCTGGAGGAGGCCAATCTCATAAATGCACCTTGATTTTGACAGAAAGAGATTCAACTAATTAAGGCTCTTGCAGTAAGTTGTTTTCCTCTTGATTTATTCAAATAATGAAGTTTGGCTTCTTTGCATATAAAAGCTTGAGATGATTGATAGACGGAAATGATTCAAATAATGAAGTTCCATCACAAAGAACCCACATTTTTTTTCTATCTCTAAACATAACTTCTAAACTACAGTGCATTGTACAATTATTTTATTTCTGTTTTTTGCCATAGTTCCATTATGAATGCATTGTATTTTTCTAATGTCTATCATTCTGGCTACAGATCATTCATGATTAAGATATGATGTCGCGTTCACTAGTACAGATATTTTAAACTAGTCAGTCTCTAAAAGCCCAAGGTTGGAGAAATAAAATGCAAGTAATTTAACTAAAGGCACAGTTATATGTTTGCATGTGTTTTTTGTCTATATCATTAACTATAAAAGTAGAATAATGCAAATTGTGCTGCTTATTAGACATTTTATTAGGAAACCAGGACATGATTTTTTGTGGTTAGAAGTTACGTATATGTTCTAATGTTGTAAATTGATTTCTCAAGGTTATGTAAGAATCTATTTCTATTATATACCTGATTGCAGGCTGAAGTTCAAAAGATGAGAGTCGAAATGGCTTCCATGAAAAGAGACTCTGAGCATTATTTACGACAGGTATTATCCTCTTGCTTATTAGATGTCTTCAATTAGATGTCTTCCGTCCCAAATTAGATGTCTTCAATTTTCTTCCACTAATTTCAAAGAAAATAATTGAAAATATTTAACTTTATTAAGTGTTTTGAAATTGTCTATAGGAAAACAAATGTACAGAAGAGTGCATTAAAGAAGAGCAAGGAGTCCTCCTAGAATAAAGAAAGGGTAACAAAGTGCTCAACAAAGTGTACAGTTAGTTTGGTATATTTTGTGGATAGTTGGTATATTTTGTGGATGTAGTAATTTGAAACTGTAAACGTGTGGTATTATTGGATGTATTTTGAAACTGAGAATGGTTGATACATTTTGGTTTTAAATGAGAATTTAGAGTTTTTTTTAGCTATATATCATTGCATTAATGAGAAACTGTGTATGTATTTTCAAATATGGGTGAACTACAACTGTTTTTCAGTTAAACTACAACTGTCTGAAAACGTTGTTTAAATGTTATCAAATAGATGACACTTTATAAAACTTGTATAAATTTGTTTAAATGTTGTATGATGTAACAAACTACAACATTTTAAACCAGAAATGTGCTAAATAGATGACACCTTTAAAACGTTATATAAATGAGCTTAAACGTTGTGTAATGTATTAACAAAGATATATTACAACATTTTTATGTTACACTACAACATTTTAAAAACGTTGTCTAAATGTACTACAATAGATGACATCTTATAAACGTTGTATAAATTAGTCTAAATGTTGTGGAATAATACCATCTACAACGTTTTCATGCATCTTAGCATTTATTTAAGGACAATCTACAACGTTTTTAAGTAAAAAACGTTGTATTATTAGCCAACTACAACGTTTTAAAAACGTTGTATAAAATGGGTCAAATAGATGACACCCTTAACCTCGACGTTTCTGGGAGAAAATTACAACGTTTTTTAAGTGTTATCGTTTTACTTTTTTGTAGTAGTGAAACCATTACTAGTTTACTAAGATAATTTTGGGCAATTAATTTAATTTTGTTTTCTTCATATTTAAATAAATTCACATTAATTTAAAATAAAATGATAAGTACTTTTTTTTTCCTTCTTTAACCACTGTGGATCGGAGGTAGTACCGTAGTAGAATTGCTGAATTAATCAAAGAAGAACGGGAGTCAACATTTAACAAAATAACTTTCCACTCCATTTCTGAATAATTAAATATATTCCTAAAAAGGAAAAACTCAGACTCAGACTTCAACTAGTCAACGCGGTACATAGTTCATGCCACTTATTCAAATTGACTTCCCAATATAAGTAAAAACAAGAAAATCCCAAATCCAAAACTGACAATACTTGATGAATTAGAACTACCATAAAATTAAGAAGTACTAGTATTAATTAGGCACCCTGCAGTTCCTTCTAATCTCTCCATTTGTTCCGGTAAGCGGGCTAATATTCCCCATTTTGATCATGGCAGCGGTGAAATCACTACGAAAAAGAGCATCATTAGTACTATAACTCCTAACCAGAGAATCTTGAGATCCACCATTGAACAGCTCCTGATCCGAATGGAGAAGCCCACGTTGGCCCACAAGATTCTGATAATAATTGTTCCCGAACTGGTTTGGGGTCTGAAGATCCAGGGGAGCCACGTTGGAATCACCATTTGGGGCCGTAGCTGGGCAATTTCCCTGTCTAGTAGCCGCAAAAGCTGCGTTAATATTTGTGTCGTTGTATATGTGGGGTCTGAAGTTTCTACATTGGGCTTGCCCTATGGTGTGGCCACCGGAGAGCGCGGTCATGTCCCGGGCGTTGAGCCCTTTGGAAGAAAACATGGAGAGGAGAGTTGAGAGGCTAGAGGTTGGGGCCGGGATTTGGGAGTTGGCTGCACTCTGGCTTGCTGTTCTTGAATCTCTTCGGCCTAGTTGCACCGTCCATGTTGGCCCCCCTAACTATTTATAAGGAAAAGAAAATAAACCAATTAATAACTTTCATACTTTACTAATCATAATTTGAGAAAAATGTAAAATATGACTGTTGAATGTATCTCATCAGTTTTAAAATTTAGGATGCATTATGATTTAGTAAGACGAAATCTTAAAATTCAAAATTATTAATTTATAAATTGTAAATATATTTCTAACAAGTTCGAACGTCTAAACTAACTTACTGCGACAACTCCATCTCGTGAAGCAAGTGCGAGGATATCAGCACATGATACGGTCGCATTACAAGCAGCTTCAACTCTAGTTTTGATGGTGTCAATCAAATTAAAACCATTTGCTGAGTTTCGGTTTGGATTTGCATTTTTTTCCCCGGTTAAAGTTGATGTGTCATCTAGTAGTATGGATCCATCACAACCCTGAAATTAACACTCAAAAAAAAAAACGCACAATATCAGATTATATATATATATATATATAATGTATAGTAAATAGTTGTTATAGACACTATTTTAATAAATTCATCTCCAACCGTCTAATACAATATTCAACAATTAGAGAACATGTTTGCCGCTAGTAGAAGGAGACCATTCTTAGTAGCAACATATATGTTTTCTAAGTGTTAGATCTCGCATTAGATTAGACGGTTAGAAATGAATTTGTTGGAATAGTAATATATGTGTGTTTTGTGTCGTGTACATGTATGAAGTTATTAAATGAAGTGTTTATAGTCTCACATTGACGAAGCAGTCATGGAAGAACAAGCGAAGAATAAAGGCGGCCTGGCGTGGCTGATTTTTAACAGCTTGGTTCATTGCAGTCCTCACAAGGGATTGGACATTGGGGCAACTTGTGGAGTAGAAGTTGGCCGAGAGCTGCGCATTAGCAAAGCAAGAAAGGAGGGAAATGATGAATAGGGTAACAAGAATATTATTACTAGTACTTGAGGAACCCATTTCTTGAATATTGATCAGCTTATAATAAGCGCAAAAAAGGGCTTAATCAATTGAAAGTCCTAAAACTTTGGATGATCGATTAGCTATGAATGAAGCCTGTATTTATAGACAAGCTAGTTTTGTAAATGAGAGAGGAAGATCGATTAGGACATTTTACCAAGTCAAAAGTTTGCTAGCAGGCTAGCAGCTGCTCTGAGAGTTTCCATTAGTGATTTGGACGTGTACGTACTAGAAGACTTGATAAAAAAAAAAACATCAAAATGTATTTTCTTTTAGAGATTTATTTTTAAAACTACAACTTTTAAGAGGAAAAAAATTTCTTTTCTAAACAAAGTTGTAACATTAGTTAGAAATACTCCAATATTTGATAACATGATAATATCAATCTACTTAAAATATAAGTAATGTCATATTAAAATTTTTATATCATTTTATAGTGTAAAAAATAAAAATATATTCTTAATTCTAAAACCAAAAAAAGATTTTATTATTATAAATTTGGACAGCGGGACAATTCGGCGCCAAAAGTGCATTTGACAAAGTAGCTTAAAATTGTGCCTCAAGCAATTTAGATATCAACCGCATGACAAGAAAAGGCATGGCTCATGGTTTATTAATTAATTAATTAATTAATATACAGTGTAGATGATTGGACTTTTATACAAAGACCAAGCACCGGATCTGTCTGTCCAATTATTTCAACAACATGCCCAAACTTTATGCGTCTTTATGCGTAGAATTTTTCTTTTTATAATCCATGTCAACAGATGCATGTGTTTACACATATATATTATTTAATGCTTGGTGGGGTCTAATTCTAGCTTTCATCCTATTTTTTCTTTTGTGGGGCTGTGAACGTTGAGTTGCGTTTGAAAAGTGTTATTTATTACTTTAATATTTTGTATTTTATCTGTCTCTTTAATTTAATTAAAGTAAAATAAATAAAAAAGAATAATATTAACTTTTAAAATGAGTTGTACATCAAACTCATCAAGCAAAATAAATATTTTTAATTTTTTTCATATGATTTTAATTCTCTCAAAACAAAATAAATGTTTTGAAGAATCAATATCAACTTACCAGTTCTGAAAAGTGAGAATAAGATTACAGATTTAATGACTAAAGTTAAAGAGACTGCTGAAGATAATTTTTTTAATGTAACTCACTTATTTGATAATTTCAAAATAATTTAAGAGATTAATAGAGATGCTCTTTGTTAATTCATGTTTGTCGGCTCAGCTTCACAACTTTAAGAAAATTCTCTCTCTCTTTCTCTCTCTCTCTCTGTTAGATATTTTTTTGGGAATTATTAATTAATATTTTTTATTTTAAATTATTAAATTAATATTAACTTTTTAAAAGTTAAGTTCAAATATTTTCAAACTTAAAATTGACGCGATTCATTTAAATTTTATACTTGTAGTATTTTTTACGTAATTTATGATATTTATAATTATATTAACATAAATTAATTAAAATTATGTTAATTTTGACTTTAAATATGTTTGAAATTAATTTTTAAAAATTCAATATTAATCATATAATTTTAAATGAAGGGAGTACTATATTGTTGAATTAATCAAAGAAAAATAGTACTTATATATATATATATATATATATATATATATATATATATATATATATATATATATATATATATATATATCATTAGTTTAAAAAAAACACTAATGATATATAAGTAGTATTCTTCTTTAACTTAAAATGAATATTTTTTCGTCAACTCTTCAAATTGAATACGGGCCACTCCTTCAAATTGACGACTTCTAAGATACTAGAAAGAGACCAAAAGGGGAAATTAAATACAAGAAGAAATTAAATTATTAATGCGTACTGAAATTCGTGAACGGGACCCTTGGGTGACAAGTTAGCCGACTTCTCCGCGTCAACAGTTTTTTTTATTTTTTCGGTTTTCTATTGAAAATAATAAAAAAATATTCAAATAATAATTAAGGTGAAGCTTTGAGGGTTGACTCTACCGACTATTCTATCCCCGTTTAGAAGACCCGACCTGTTTTATTGCTTTATTTGGTAATTTAGTTCATTTCGTCCCATTATATATTTTAATGATAATTTCCTCTCTCCTTTTAACAGCTGTTCAGCAAATTTGAGTAAGCTTTTGCTGAGTTATAAGTCTTCACCCTAAGAAATTCTTGAATGCTAGCTGTTCGGAATAATGTTTCTCATTTTTCGTTCTTTTAATTTTTTCACCCTCTTCTTTTTTTATTTTCTTATTTTTTATTTTTTCTACTTGTTTTAGGGAGAAAGAGAAATATAGAGTGATATGATGCTCCATATATATAATCCCCCTTAATAAAAATGTTTACCCTTAGATTTAACTAGGGATAGATATTTCAATTAAAAGATAAATTGTTAGGTTAGAGGATTATCAGCCATCAATCTCTCCTAATTTTCATAATCATGATGATGCTATTCGTCCAATCTTGTTTGTAATCATTAAACGAGAAATTCTTCTGGTTTGTAGTGCTTTGAAGTTTAAGTTTCTACTTCTAGTAGACGTGAATATTGTGAATATTGACTAAAAAGTTCTGAGTGTAACTGTACGTTTAACTTAGGCTAGCTGAGATTAGGTATTGAATATGGCTCTTTTAAATATTACTAAATTATTATTAATGGTTCAAAACACAATAGTATTAAATTATTATTAGATGATGTTGATGAAGTCATATCTATAATTTTGTTTATAATTAATTACTCGTAGACCTGGTAAAAAATGTTCGGGCCCGCGGGTCGGGGCCGAGCTGACCCAAAAAAATTAGGTTATGGGCTCCTATTTTTTAGTCAAAAAAAAATTGGGCATTTTGGTTCGGCCCGACCCGTGACCCATTTTTTTTCTTCTTATTTTTATTGTTTGATATTGTTGACAAAAAAAATATTTACTTAAAAAATGAATCAAATAGGGAATTATGAAGAATATAAGTGTAAATTCTAACATGTGATCTTAAATAATAATATAAAAAAAAAATTATGAAAATTATATATATATATTACCTTTAGTCTTTCTTTTACTCTCTTATCTTTAATATTAATATTATATACATTTACCAATTAATTAATCACAAGATTAATTACATTTTAATATATATGACTATAAAATTATTGATTATTTTATTTAGTAATACTATTAAATGATTATGTATAAATTATGTGTTATAATTGCAAATAATTAGAGTTAATATTTATTTTAAATTATGTATTATAGTTATATATATATATATATTTAAAAAAAAAATTAAATTTTTTTTTTTTTTAAAAAAACTTAAATGGCCCAGAGGCCGGCTCAGGTAGGCCACGGGCTTATGGTTTTTAGCCTGGCAAATTCCGAGCCTTTTTAGCCCGGCCCAAAATTGGCCTGGCCCGGCCCGTTTGCCACCTCTAATTTACTCGTATGCTCCATTCTCCGACGGTCAGTGGCTATTGTTAGGATATGGACTCAGATGGAAAGGCCCGAATCACAGTTGGGCCCAAGCCCAAGCACTGTCAGATTACAACCCACTCAGATGAAGCGTACTAGAGAAGTTATTAAGGGACCAGCCCACACAACTGTTTCTGAAGTATAGTAATTGTCAAGTGATAAGATGTTTTCTACCTCTCACTAAACCCTTTGCACATGTGCATGTTTAGACAAGCTGAAGAGAGGTGATAAGATGTTTTCTATCTCTCACCAAATCGGTGTAAGATCTCTGTTACCAGACACAAAGGATATACATACATATACACATATGTATGTATATCATCTGTGTCTGGTAACAGAGAATAGGAACACAGGATCTGAGCACCACTAGATCATTTACATATGTGCTTAATTAGACATGTTAGAGGGACATGACCTTAGAAACTATAAGAGGAGGCCAAACATGATAATAAAAGGTTAGATACAATTTTACACTTAAAATCGACACACGATTGATAACTTATCTCTTGTTCATGTTCACTGACCTGATATACCGAAGGCATCCCGCGACAATTCAATCAGCCTTAAACAAGTATGGATGTTTTATGTAAGTCTAGCAAGGAAGACCCCACGAGCAAGAGACCATTCATGTGGGATAGGTTGTCATCATTAACTTTAGAATGAGAGCCTTCTTATGTAAAGATTACAGGTTCCAGCATCCCAAAACTTTAGGTTATGTTCCCACCTTTGTTTTCATTTAGTTAGTAACTAAATTCACCGAGGCAACGTTTTTTTGCTGTGATTTTTGGTTTTTAAGTATCTAAAAAATATAATTGGGTCATCGATCTAAAATATATATAATCTACAACTCACATACTTTACCATTTGAAAATGGATAGAATACGAAACAAAGTTGGAAAAAGGGTTGGTACAGGTCCTAGTCACCCCCAACCAAGCCATTAGTCAAGCCAACGAGACGATCAACCTGGTCATTCTATACGCTCAATTCATCATGTCCATTCCTAAGCTCAACCAAACTTAAGTGAAAGTCTAAACAAAGCCAGAGCTCATATAATTGTGAGCTCTTGTAAAGTGAATGCGAGTGAAGCGACTTGTCGTGAGGCTGAGAATGCTAGGCGACAGGCTCCTTTTTATGATTTGGAGGCCCTTCGATTGTAACATGAAGAAACGGGAAAAAGATTATAGGAGATGGTTGCTCAGATCGCTCATGATTGGAAGCGAAACAAGGCTAAAATAATCCCCATTAGAATCGGCGGCCTACTCATTCTGCGAGAAGTGAAACATAAAGTAGTAGACGCTCCAGATAGAGATCTTTGACTCTCGAAAAAGAAAGGAGAAATCGACGAACCAAAAGAAGAAGTCCTTCTCTCCACCAGGAAAGGAGAAATCAACGAAGGCACTCAGGCCAAGGGTTAGTGTTCACCTGGTTAATTACAAAGGTAGAAGCTCATCAGCTCACGATTGTAGAACAACAAGCAAAGTCAGTTAGTGCCTCTAACCATCGAATGGAGCCAAGGGCTAAGGTCGAAAACGAAACTTTGGTGGAAACTCATCGGAATCTGATTGACACTTATGCACAAAGATTTGAGGACCTAGAAAGAAAAATAATTAAAGGGCAAAAACTCTTCTAAAGAAGGATCTTCATTCATAAAAACAATAGAAAATGGGCCTACAATGTAAGACCCCGAATTTTATGAAATACAAAATTTAATTTTCTTCATATAGATATTTTTTTTAAACAGTAAGTGGTTAAATTAACAAAATTGAAAGTTAAGGATGTTATGTGCAAATTTTATTTTGTCGGACAATATTCGCTTTGTCGGGGAATATTCGTTTGGTCGGGGAATATTCGTGCCGTACGACGGCGCCGAAATAATAAATTATTGGTGGACCCCACAACGGAATATTTGTCGGATATAGAAAATGACAGAAGTAACCTTTTTAAATAAAAATAGTCAACGGAACTGTTAAAATACCGGTGATAAAAGAATAGTAGCATACGGTAGTTTATGGTATTTTCTGTAGCACACGGTACTCTACAGTAACACACGGTATTGCATAGTGTCTCATATTATTGGTCTGATAATTGACACCGTAACTGTTACGCATCATTTCATCGATAATTGTCACTGCATAATATTTTATATTATCAATTCAATAATTGTTGTTACACAGTATTTTGCATTATTGATTTAATAATTGTCATTACACTGTATTTTATATCATTGAGTCAATAATTGTTGTTGCACTGTTTTTAAAATTATTGAACCTAATAATTGTCACAGTAACATATGCACAGTAATTCACATTATTGAATCAATAATTGTCATTACACAGTAACGTATGCTTTATTTTACATTATTGTTATCTCTATTATGATGTTATTTAAACAGTTGTATTTCATTAATTTATTGACTTGATATCTAAGAGCTAACTATACTGTATTTATAACAATTAGTCATAATAATTGAATTGATAAAGTTATTTGTTTATAATATAAAGTTAGGTGATTATTAGGTGATATGAAATGAATGGTGTAGATTAAAGTGTGAATTATTGTTGAATAATTGAATTGATTTGTTTATAATATAAAGTTAGGTGATTATTAGGTGATATGAAATGAATGGTGTAGATTAAAGTGTGAATTATTGTTGAATAATTAAATTGATTTGTTTATAATATAAAGTTAGGTGATTATTAGGTGATATGAAATGAATGGTGTAGATTAAAGATAATATAATATTTGAAATGGATGGTGTAGATTAAAAGATGATCTTTAAATGAATGGTTTAGATTAAATGAATGATAAGATTTTTGGCTATAAATAGAAGCCTTAACTTAAGGATTTTTCATAAACTTCCTTACTTGTTCTTTCTTTCTCTCTCTAAATACTTCTTGTGAAAGTTCTCTCTAAGTGTGCTTAAGTCATCTTGAGTATTTGTGAAGATCTATAAGTATACGTGTACTGTTCAAGTTAATCAACCTCATTTAAATCAATATCCAGTCACGTGTTACGGTAAGGGATACCATCTTTTTCATCTTCCATTATTCAAACATACTATGGTAAGGGATTATCATTATTTGATTCTCGATAATAATATTGTTTCTTCCTTACTCATAAGACGTGCCTTTTATTTCCATGTATTAAATTGTGGGAATAACCTTACGGAGCGGATTGCCGCCTGTTGGTGAATAACCTTTCGTATTCATTTATTATTAATCTCTGAGAATAACCTTACGGAGCGGATTGCCGCCTGTTTGGTGAATAACTCTTTGTACTCAAATTCTATTAAATTGTGGGAATAACCTTACGGAGCGGATTGCCGCCTGTTGGTGAATAACCCTTTGTATTAATTTCATTCACCTTTTGTTAATCAAACCTGCTACGGTAAGGGATATTATTTTCTTTCATACTCCTAAATCGAAATTTATTATGGAACTATTGCTTCTATAATTCCTGAAAATATTATATGTTCCATAATAGTTGAACTTCATTATTTCAACTGAACCTTCCTATTTACGTGAACCTTTCTATTGAATTGTAACCATTATTCTGAACTGTGGATCTTGAATATCATTTTTAAATTTCACTCCACATCATGTTGACAATTTGGACATTATTTGAATCTGTACAAAGTAAACTTCCGATACTTATTGTTATCCTATTTATTCTGTTCATCATTTATATCATTCTAATCATCCAAAAATCAAGCTGTTGTGAATATCTGTGGCCGGGGGCACAGATGTGATATATTTGTTGAACAGATGATAGGTTAAAGGCGATATAATAGGTTAAAGGCGATACATCTGTTCGGTGTCTTTTATGGCACGTGGTGAATGTTCTCTTTGGCCCGTAGTGCAAAGATGAACTGTTGTTTGGTATGATTATGACCAAAGGCTGAATCTGGTATAATCATGACCGTTGGTGCTATATTGAATATCTTTGGCCCGTAGTACAAAGATGAACTGTTGATGTGCATGATTATGATCAGGAACTGTGAATTTGTATTATCTTGACTAATGATATTTCAGATGATAAAAGTTGATGATGTTTTTCCTAAAAAGAGAACCGAGTGGACATTATAGTCTGCATTATTCTTCTAATAGATTACTCATTCCGCTGCTATTATTGATCTGAACGTTGTTTAAGAATTTAACTGCAGTTTTTGATATAAACCTTGTAGTCTATTGTATTCTATCAAGAACTCAACTGTTGAAGACTAATGATAATTTATTCGTCATTATCTTAGTCATGATATTCTTTACTGGGCTATTTGAGCTCACCCTTTCTTTTGTTCCATTGTTTTTCAACAGGAGATGAAAACATAACAGGGTCTAGCCGGGGAATGGAGTGAGGGTCCGAGGAATAGTTATCATAGTCTTCACGTTTTGTAAAATAGTGTGGCAATAATAGTGAAGACTTAGTTGTGTATTATTATACACTGTATTGTTGTACGTTGTGCTTTGTTGTAATAATTTTGTTGTAGTATTTTGACGACTCAAGTTTGGGCTGTGTGGGCCCAGATTTGGGGGCGTCACATACAATACCTTGGGAGATAAGTTAATTAGGCTGCAATACCTTCTAGTTTATGTTTCTCCATTTCTCAATGTATAAGCAGGGGCGAAGTCAGAAATGTATTTTAGTATAATCAAAATTATTACTAATGTGACGCCCCAAATCTAGGCCTACATAGTCCAATTTGAGACGCCATAAAATACATAATTTCTAATACAAATAGTACATAGAACAGAAATACAAACTCAATAATACACAACTAAGTCTTCACTATTATTATCACACTTATTTTACAACACGTGAAGACTATAATAGCTATCCCTCAGACTCTCACTCCATTCCCCGGCTAGACCGAGCTACATTTTCATTTCCTGTTGAAAAACAATGGAACAAAAGAAAGGGTGAGCTCAAATAGCCCAGTAAGAAATATCATGACTAAGATAATGACGAATAAATTATCATTAGCCTTCAACAATTGAGTTATTGATAGAATACAATAGACTACAAGGTTTATATCAAAAACTGCAGTTAAATTTTTAAACAACGTTCAGATCAATAATAGCAGCGGAATGAGCAATCTATTAGAAGAATAATGCAGACTATAATGTCCACTCGATTCTCTTTTTAGGAAAAACATCATCAACTTTTATCATCTAAAATACCATTAGTCAAGATAATACAATTCACAGTTCCTGATCATAATCATGCAGATCAACAGTTCATCTTTGCACTACGGGCCAAAGATATTCAATATAGCACCAGCGGTCATGATTATACCAGATTCAGCCTTTGGTCATAATCATACTAAACAACAGTTTATCTATGCACTACGGGCCAAAGAGAACTTTCACCACGTGTCATAAAAGACACCGAACAGATGTATCGCCTTTAACCTAACATCTGTTCAACAATTACATCGCATCTATGCCCCCGACCACAGATATTCACAACAACTTGATTCTTGAAGATTAATACAAATAACAGTGATACGAATGATGAACAGAAGAAACAGGATAAACAATAAATATCGGATGTTTACTTTGTGCAGATTCAAATAATGTCTAAATTGTCAACATGATGTGAAGTGAAATTTAAAAATGATATTCAAGATCCACAGTTCAGAATAACGATTGCAGTTCAATAGAAAGGTTCAGAAAATAGGAAGGTTCAGTTGAAATAATGAAGTTCAACTATTATGGAACATATAATATTTTCAGGAATTATAAAAACAATAGTTCCATAATAAGTTTCGATTTAGGAGTATGAAAGAAAATAATATCCCTTACCGTAGTAGGTTTGATTAACAAAAGGTGAAGGAAATTAATATCCCTTACCCTAGTAAGTTTGAATAATGGAAGATGAAAAAGATGGTATCCCTTATGAGTATAAAGGAAAATAATAACACTTACGAATATGAAAGAAAATGATATTACAAATGAATATGGAATAAAAGTGTCATGTGATAATTCGTGTAGACAAATTATTTCCACACGAGACAAATAAAAAGGGTTATTCACCAACAAGCGGTAGTCCACGCAGTAAGGTTATTCCCACAATTTAATAAAATTTGAAAACGAAGAGTTATTCACCAAACAGGCGGTAATCCGCGCCGTAAGGTTATTCTCAGAGATTAATAAGGAATGAATACGATAGGTTATTCACCAACAGGCGGTAATCCGCGTCGTAAGGTTATTCCCACAATTTAATACATGGAAATAAATGGCATAAGAAAGAAACGATAATATTTTCGAGAATCAAAGAATGATTATCCCTTACCGTGGTAAATTTAAATAATAGAATATGAAAGAAGATGATATTCAAAAAAAAATGACATTCCTTACCACAGTAAATTTAAGAGTTTGAAATGAATGGTATTCTTTACCTTAATACGTGACTGGATATTGATTTAAATGAGGTTTATCAACTTATATATTTATAATAAAATTGGTAATTACCACATATAATTTTTAAAGTGTATGATAACTCGTATAATATGAATTATCAAAATTATATATATTTAACATAATTTTTATAGTATGATATAATAACTTTAAAATAATTTTTAAAATAATATTCCAAAATAAATCTTCCAAAGAAAGCTTTTAAAAATGAATCTTCTCAAAGAAGAGTCTTCTAAAGGAAGATTTGTGAATACCGTGAAAAATAGGAATTTATAAAATTACTATTCTTTAATAAAAGACTTACTTGAAAAATTCCTGCACTCCTTTTGTCTTTCAAACATTCAAAATAGCCTTACAATTCTCAGAGAAAACTCATAAAATTCTTATAGAAAATTTTTATGTTTTAGGTGTGATTTTTCTATTCAGCTGAGCAAGTTATTTATAGGAGAAAAGAGGTTAGTATACGGGTTGGTAGGTGACTGCGCACGCCAGTGTTGAAATTCAGTAGCAGGCGGCAGCAGCCTTGCTGCATTTTTCAAACTTCTCCAGCCAACACATTTCACATGCTAATTCACATGTGGCCCCCATATAGGGTCCACATGTTACTATTTAGAAAAATAATAATAAATTAATTTTTTTTTATTTTTTTTATATTTATTTTTCTTCCTATGGGTCTTGCATATTAAATAAAATAATGTTATAACAATAATTCAACAATAATGTAATAAACACGTTACAGATTATTAATAATTTAATAATATAAATTATTGTGTATTTGCTACTGTGATAATTATTTGGTTCAATAATTTTAAAATACAGTGCACTAATAATTATTGACTCAATGATATGAAATACAGTGTTATGACAATTATTGAATCAATAATGCAAAATACTGTGTAACAACAATTATTGAATTGATAACATAAAATATTATGCAGTGACAATTATTGATGAAATGATGCGCAAAAGTTACAGTGTCAATTATCAGACCAATAATATGAGATACTGTGCAATACCGTGTGCTACTGTAGAGTACTGTGTGCTACAGAAAATACCATAAACTACAGTATGCTACTATTCTTTTATCACCGGTATTTTAACAGTTTCGTTGACTATTTTTATTTAAAAAGGTTATTTCTGTCGTTTTCTATATCCGACAAATATTCCGTTGTGGGGTCCACTAATAATTTGTTATTTCGGCGCCGTTGTACGGCACGAATATTCTTCGACCAAACGAATATTTCCCGACAAAACGAATATTGTCCGACAAAATAAAATTTGCACATAACATCCTTAACTTTTAACTTTATCGATTTAACCACTTACTGTTTCAGAAAAATATATATGAAGAAAAATTAAATTTTATATTTCATAAAATTCGGGGTCTTACAACTAAGGTATAAATAATTTGGTAGGGGTTCAAGGGCAGCGCCCCCGAATTAATTTTTTTAAATATTTTTTTACTCTCGGATCACACACACACACACATATACTATATTACAATAACAATATAATAACTAATAATATATGGTATATATACACTATATTGACTTATAATAGACTTTTCTAATCACAACTATTCATAAATAATTAATTCATTAATTATTTTGAAAAGTAATATAAATTAGATTATTATTTAGTTTTTAAATATTATAGAAATAGATACATATATTGAAGGGATATGAGTCATATGTGATTAAAATTTGATTGAGAAATTTATAAATTTTTAATTTGACCCCGTATAATAAAAAATTTATAAAATTTAAGTGGGATCAATTTATATATAATACTTAAAATTTACCTTATATTATAAAGCAATTAGTTTTTTTCAATAGGGTCAATTGACCCCACTCCAATGCATGTAGTTTCGCCTCTTTGTATAAGCAATACGAGTCAACAACCTTTTTTTAAACAAAAAAAAGAAAATTAGCTATTTATTTTTAAAATTGAAAATCAATGAAGATTTTAAAATAATTAGGTGAAGCTTAGAGGATTGATTTTTTCTATTAATATATCTAACTGTGTGACCATCCTAAATGAACTAAAAAGAGACATAATCCACGCTCCAAATTTGTCATTAGTTACAGTTTAATTGTCATTTATCAAATTGCAATTTATAATTGAGTTAGGACTTGGGAGGTTAAATTAGAAATTCACTATTAGGAAAATGTAGAAAGAACACTATCAATACTGCCTGCATGCATTAGGGAGTAAATAAACATGGTTCTTTCTAAAATCATATCAATGCTAAAGGATGTATATGCAATCATATCTATCATTTTGTTTTTGAAGTATATATGCTACCCATTTTCCTCTCTTTTTGGCAAAATTTAGTGTTTTTTTTTTTTTTTTTTTGAAGCTAAGCTAAGTTATAATGTAATGTAGCTGTGGCAATATCCAAATCTTATGAATATTCCACCTTATACTAGTTTTTGGATTTCAATGAATATATAAAATGTACGTACTAGTATATATGAAAATAAATTTGTAAGTAACTAAAATATATTACTTTACACTTAATTTATCTTTAATTAATCAAAGAACAACAATACAACAATAAATCAACAAACAACCTTTTCACTTCATTTCACATTGAATCATTGTACAACTTATGGGTGATTATTCACTTCAGAACATCCCGCTATTTTTATTTTGACTTACAAGTAAGACAAAAATCCAACAAACCAAAAAAAATAAAAAATAAAAAAATGACGAATTATGTATAAAACCAAATCTTAATTGACACTTAATTAATTTGGTACCCTGCAGTTCTTTCTAATCTCTCCATTTTTTCCGGCCAATGGGCTTATATTCCCCATTTTGACCATGGCAGCAGCAAAATATTTAAGAAAAGCTGCATTTGGCAAAATTGGCCGGGTCAGCTCCCCCGTAAAAAATTAAGCTTTGGGTCTTAATTTTTGAACTCATGAAAATTTGGGTCATTTTAACTCGACTCACAAGGTAATTTTTTATTTTTTTTTTATAATTTATTTCTTTAAAGTGGAGGCAAAATCACACAAGAACAAATAAAGAATGTGCGTTATCATTGATCTCAAAGCATTAAGGCCCAAAAAATTTGAAAAGTAAATGAATGAAGTACGTGCAATGAAATAATGGGATACTACATTGCAACGCTTGCTAGTTAAACACAACTCATTTATATGTATGGTCGGTTAACTTCACTGAAATCAAATTCTTAATATGTATGCATGGTATATACAGGTAGCTTAGGGGGTTCACGTACATTAACGTAGCTATCGTGGAAGAACAAGCGAAGAATAGAGGCACCAAGCTAAGCGGGGCTGTCTAATAATTTTACGGATCATTGTGTTGCGCACAATCCTTTGGAGTCTAGGGCGAGTGTTGTCATCATAAAAGGATGGCGAGAGCTGCGCATTAGCATAACAAACAAGGAGACAAATGATTGACAATGTAACCAACAAATTATGACTTAGGAATCCCATTTCCTCTTGAATGGTCAGCTTTTTCTAAGGATTAGCCATCTGAAAATTGGGCTTGTAGAATTCGACAAGTCCTAGATCCTTGACTTTGGAATTTAGATGATATGGACAATTAGGCCGGTGTGGTTGACTTCTTTATTTATTGGGATAAGCTTGTGTATGTTATTTTCAAACATTGGGGCTGTCTAAATGCGTTTGTTAATATTTAGGGTTAACAGGAGTTGAAGAAGTACCAACTGGGGAATATCCAAAAGAATGAGTTTGTTACTTCACCCGGTTACATCTCAAAGTCAACCATGGAACCAATTATCACCAAATATTTGAAAAAATTATTAAATATTCTTGGGGCACTTGCTTGACGTGAGATATTTTATTTAAAATATTAAAATGGCAGCACATGAGTTATGTGAGACACCACGTGACAGGTGTCCAGGACCACTAAATAATTACTCGGATATTTGGAATTTCATGGGAAAATAATATATTTTCGCAGTACTTGGCTTGCCGGAAAAGTTATAAAAGTCGGTGTAAGTCATTTAAGTGTAACTATCCATGATAAGCGTTAGGTATTGATTTTTAGCAGTACTTGGCTTGCCGGAAAAGTTATAAAAGTCGGTGTAAGTCATTTAAGTGTAACAATCCATGATAAGCGTTAGGTATTGATTTTTAATACATACATATATATATATATATATATATATAGAGAGAGAGAGAGAGAGAGAGAGAGAGAGAGAAGGGGACTATTTTAGCATGTGTTTTATAATTGAGACTGTTGTGTTATTCTAGTGCGTGTAAGGTTGCAATTTGCAAAGAAAATATCAGGTTCAGGATTATTGTAATGTTTTTAATTTTAATCCATATCTTTTGGATTAAGGATTAAATCAGTGATAATAATTTTTACCGACTTTTGCAGCCAAAAAAAAAAAGAAAAGAGAAAGGCAGAGAGAGAGAATACGAGATGCCTTTAATTAGTTGCAAGTTTGCTTGATGGATATTACACAAATTAAATTAAAAAATTCTACTACCAAAGGAAGAGTTGCTTAAACGACCAAAAAATTTGTAGAAAGGAAAGAAATGAAGTGATAATGAGGTTGACCAAAAACCTGCAAGACAAATGAGTCATTTTGGATATCGTCTTTTGGGAACTTGATTATTGTTATTTTAAGTGTGTAAGCAAAAAAATCTCGTGCCTCGTTAAGATTAAAATTTCGTCGTGATTCAGAAGGTGAGAAATATGTGAAAAATATTGAATCAATCGGGAGATTGGAGATGAGAGCAGAACCGGTAAACAATTTTACTCGAATAAACACAAGGCAGAACTCTCGGGGTCCTGACATAATTGTTAGTGTCTGAGAGCCTATATCAAGTGTTAGATTTCGAGGTAATCCGAATTCAACTTCAAGGGTTCAAGTGTAATCACGAGTGTCTCAAAGTTAGAACTCAATTCCAAATCGCCAATAAATTCCAAGAATATTTCCACTCCTTTAAGTTCAAAGAGAATTCTTCTTGTGGTTTCAAAGTTCTCCAAAGTCCAAAACCTCCTATGAGATGAGGAGCTATGTATAGAGTTTCTTGGTCAAAGGGTCATATGTCAAACATGTGACTCCGGAGAAATTTTAAAAATACCCTTAGTATTAAAAAAAATTCCAGAATATCCTTGATTACCTAGTTAATGCTCATTTTGCCCTATTCTTCTAGTCACCAATTCAATTCCTTAATTGATTTTCAAAATGCGTTACCCCCACGATTCTGCCTTGGGATGCGTGATAGCAACTCTTAAGTTACGTTTTTCAAGGTTTTTCTATTTTTTTTGGTCTTTGATTATTCGTTTGTTGTACGATAATTTGTTATTCATTTATTTTTGTCTTATTCACTTTAGTTTATTTAATCTATTAAGTCAAATATAAGCCTTAATTTTATACATGAGCTTACAAAGTGAAAATACAACTTTTAAACTTTTTGAATTTAAATAGTTAGATATTGCCTGCAAATCTGGACAGGCTCAATAATATACAGACGCTAACAAGAACTGGTTATTTCTTCTTGTATATCCAAAGGGAAGGAGTGATTAATAGACACTCAAAAATTTTGATTTATATAACTGCAATAAATTAAGAATAGTCTTTATTAATTCTTAAGGTTCCTATCTAATACTCTCCCCGTCTTATGGCTTAAAGTATAATTTTATTTGTTTTCAAAAAGATAAGTTAAGGTGCATAAAATAAATATTAAATATGTTATTTAGTGGAGTCTATTAATATTAAAAAATAAAAAAAATTATCACTTTGTATAATTTTGTGAAACCACTAATGATAAATCTAAAAAAAAATTCTTTTCTTTTCTTGACTTTATTTTTCTTAATTTTCGTGCAAAATATGCTTATCTCATACTTTTGTGAACGAAGGAAGTGAGTTTAAAAGAGATTTAAGCCATAACATCATCTAACCTAATGTATAGCGTGAGTTTAAAAGAGATTTAATAGTACTCAGATAACATTGTTCGAGAAGAAAATAATTTTCTAATAAAGATCATTTTACTTAAAGTTGAATTTTATATTAGTATTAAAATAAAAATATAGTTAGAACTTCAAGTATAAATAGAATTTTTATTACTTTTTAGATTTATGATATTATAGGAGGAAACAATTTTCTTATGAGGATTGTCTTATCAAATATTAAATTGTTACTATTATTAAAATATATGTATACATATAATATATTAATAGATATTTGATTCATTATTAAATATATAAAATTAATTACTTTATCAAATAAGAATTTATAAAATAAAATTAAAAAAGATGAATAATAATACTATAATTTAACTATAGAACCATTTGTTCGGTTCTATTGAGTTAAAAATAAGAATTATTGATATAGTTTACAATGAAACAATTATAAGATTATCTTAACTAATATTATTTTGTTATTATTATTAAATAAAATATTTTTTAGTACTTATATAATATAGTTTGAGAATAAAATAATTTTTCACATATATCATCTTACCTAATTTGAATTTATTACTATTATTAAAATATAAGTGTAATTATATTTAGATTATAGGAGTAGTTCTATTATTATTTAAAAAATATAGTTTTAGAGAGAAAAATAAAACTATTTTTTTACAAGGATCATTTTATCTAAAAAATTTAATATATTTATAAAAATACACAATAAAATATGAAAAATACCTTAATTAGAATAACACCCCATGCTTTGCAATATTATTACAATATTACAATATTATTTGGACAGGGTACATATAATTAAATAGACAAGTTGGTCCATCCTTCTTCTTTTTTGCTTGGTTCATCTTTTTACTTTTCTTATATTAAGTCAACCTTTATTATTTATAAAATCGGAAAATGAAATTAGTATCGTAATTTTATAAGAAAATGAGAATTAGAAATATAGTTTTATAAGAAAAAAATCAAAATAAGATCATCTTATATAATATTAATTTATAACTTTTATTCAAAAATTAGACTTAGTATTATAATTTTATAATAAAACATGAATTCGTAATACAGTTTTGTAAGGAAATAATTAAAATACGACCATCTTAACTAATAATAATTGGTGTCTTTTATTTAAATATATATATAATAATACAAGTTTAAGTAAAATTATATTACCACTTAGATGATATAATTTGAGAAGAAAAAAATTATCATAAAAATTATCAACCTAACTTAAATTTTTTACTACAATTAAAATATGAGTATAATTATAGTTTCAAGTATAAGTAAGATTTAATAATTATTTAGATAATATAATTATTAAAATAAAAATATAATATACTAATTGATCATATGATTCAATTATTAAATAAATAAATAAATAATTACTCTACCTAATAAGAATTTGTAAAAATAAAATTAAAAATATCAATCAACTATATAATTAAAAGTACAAACTTGGCTTTACAAAAATTTTTGTTCAACTTTTTATTTCCTATTCAAATCAATATAAGTTCTATCTAAATTTGAAAGAATTTAAAAGGAAACCTAACCTGATATGAAAAAAGAAAGTGTTTTTTTATTTTTACATCTCTAATAGGAAAATGATCTTTTAAAATATTTTTTATTTCTATATCTACCAATTTTGTTATATGTTTACTGATCACAATTTTTTGTAAGATAATGTATCTTAACAAATTTTATACAGGATAGTTTTATTATTAAAATTTATTAAGATATCGAAAAATTCTCTTAATAAATTTGATTATATTAGTATTAGTCATAAATTTTATTATTAAATTAGTATTCAATAAATTAAATGTATTAAAATTTAAAATTTTATCAAATCAAATGATTAAGTGTAATAATAATAAATCTAAATTTTAGTAATAACAATAAATTATTTAAAGAATTATAAAAAATTCATTACTAACTAATTGTCATAACTAAATTAAAATTTATCAAACCTTAAGTTTTATAATTCTATTTGGATTAGAATTTCGACAAATTCATTTAATTTAAATAAAATTAAAATAATTACTTTCTCATAATTATAGCTAAAGAAATTTACATTTTATTCAAAATATTTATATTAATAACTGATTGAAGGAATATATAATATATAATTTATTAATTTATTAATTAATTAAGTATTTAATAACTACCATTATCTTCTCAAAATTTTAATTAAAGAGTTATTCTAATATTTAATTAATTACCTTAATAAATCATTATCCATACTGTATGTACGTACTTAGCACAAGATTGGTGAGCTTGTACTATAATTAAATAGCCAATTTGATATTTCCTCTGTTTTTTTTTTTTGACTTTTTTTAGGTTCAACTGTTTTTTTGTTTGACCTTTTACTTTTCTTACACTAAGTCAACTATTTTTATTTGTACGTTAATTCAATTTTCCTACAATAAGACCTATCACTTTTTCTACTTTAATCAAAAATTAAAATACTTTTAACTACATTATTACTTTTTCTACATTTAGTAAAAAAAAAAAAGTCAAAGATTACTTTTTCTACATTAATTCAAAACATAACCCAACAACATATATGTATATAAATTTGTATTACTCCGCTTGCATATGGTATCGTGTACTTTGTTTTTTGTGTCGCTCCATTGCTTCAAAACAAGCATTAAATCATAAATTTCCCTCGATCCATCTCTGTAATACCAAGGAAGGTTTCGAGTCACTTTTCCGTGATGTTGTTAACTCAATATAATATATTGACCAATAATCTATATACTATAATTAAAAAGATAATTTGATTCGTCATACTTTTTTTTTAGTACTCATTTTTTTCTAATTGTCCTTTCTTTTGGATCATATCACCTAATAGTTTTTTTTTATAATTATAAATAAGATTTTATTATAACTTAGATGACATAATTTGAAAAGAAAATAATTTCTTCAAAAATCATATTATCTAACTTGATTTTGTTACTTTTATTAAAATATAAGTATAACTATATTTCTAGTATATTAACAGTTTACTTAAACAATATAGTTTTAGATGAAAATTATTTTCTAAATGAGGGTCATATTACCTAATATTAAATTATTACTCTTATTAAAATATAAGTATAAATATAATATATTGACTAACCATATGATTCAATTATTAAAAAAGCAAAAAAAAATAATTACTTCATCCAATAATATATTTATAATAGAAATTTAATAATATCATAAATTTTAATATAAGACCTTGTGCTTTGCACGGGGTGCATATGCTAGAAAATTTGATTCGTTGCCTTTTGTATTTTTTGTTCGACCTTTGACTTTTCTTATGTTAGGTCAATTTTTATTATTTATCTATCCAAAATAGAAGCTAAAATTAGTAGAATAGCTTTATAAGGAAAGAATAATTATTAATAGAATTTTATAAGGAAATAATCAAAATAGGATTATCTTACATAATATTAATTTATCAATTTTATTAAAATACATATACAATAATACAAGTTTAACTAAAATAAAATTACCACAAAGATCATCTTAACTAACTTAAATTTGTTACTATTATTAAAATATAAGTCTAATTATAATTATGAGAATATATAAAATTTATAATTATTTAGATAATAAAATTTTAAAAGGAAACTATTTTCTTACAAAAATCACCTCACCAAATATTAAACTATAAGATTACTAAAATACATATATGTATAAATATAATACATCGACTATTAATATGATTCAATTATTAAATTAAAAAATAATAAATAATTAACAATCTCATAATTATATAATAAAACCATCAAAAGCAAAGATAATGTAATTATTATAAATATATAATAACGCAAGAGGCGATCCCAAATTCAATTTTTTTAAATCAATTTCATTAGTCATGAGTCAATTTAACGAGTTTGACTTAAATTAATATATCAATTCTTTCATCTTTTCAATTAACCAAATTTGAATTCTAAGGTCGAAAAGTTGTTCTTTTTTAATCTTTTTCTACTCCAAAAAAAAAACTCTCTTTTGAAGAGTCATTCTTTCCTAAAACTTGGACCATTTTATACCAAAATTGGTCTAAATAATTAAGTATAATATATATATATATATATATATATATATATATATATATATATATATATATATATATATATAAACTCTGTGATAGCTCATATTAATTTATCTTTGATCGAGAAAACTTAGTCTTCATTGAAAACTACAAGATTTTGTAGAAGAAGAAGAATGGCGTCGCATGCTTACATCAACAAAATACAACTCCGCCAGAATTAGTGCAATTTCTGGCACTCCAATCTCATGTCCACCATAAAGACTGATACTCCATGTGATTCACTTTCTGTCCATTCAAATTACATATATATGGATATGTTTTGTATGTATTTTATTGATTGATCTTATTAGTCTATATATTTATATAATATATTTTTTTCTTGAAATATTGTTATTATCAATTCATTCCAAAAAAATATATCAACACATATATATATTATCACAACAAAATAAAAATTAGATATTTATGAATAAGTAAAATCGTACTTATAATATATAATACTATACATATAAATCACGACGTATTTATAATATTGTAATATTTATACATTACGTATTTATATAGTATTTGCAATATTTTTTTATAAATAAAATTAGAACATCTAAGTAAATAAATAGTTTAATTTATAATAAAAACACTAAATTGTACCATATAAAAATAATAACAACACGTGATGATCAATATTTAAGTTAAATAAATAAATATAATACTTATAAAATAAATTAAAATATTTTTAAAAAAAGAACTTTCACACTAGTCCGTGTCGTACACGGGTTATCAAACTTGTATAATTTTATAATGAAAGAATCATAAAATCGTCTTACCTATTATTATTATTATTATTATTATTATTATTATTATTATATAAGTACAACTATATTTAAAATAGAAGTAGGATTTTACTTTTATTACTTATATGGAGAAAGAAACTATAACTAAAAGGACAATTTGGTTCGTTTCTGTTCTACTAAAGGTATATACTTATAATGCATTGACAAACTATATGACTTAATTAATAAATTATAAATTAAATAATCTATATATCCCATAACTTATTTATAGTAAAAATCATTAACATAGTAATTCTACAATTAGAACTGTGATGCACATACTAGTTACATATAATATCACAACGTATGCAACATATATCAACACCCTATACGTATTTGGTTTTACACAACTCAGACTTTGTTCAGCAATGAAAAGTCGGACGGTAAGGTGTCCTTTTTCCTCTCTTCTTCCTCAACAAATCTCTCTGGTTTTTTTTTTTTTGGGTCTATATCTTGTCCTAACCACTCTGAGGAATACATACAAAATGAAATTTTCAATAGTCTCGTATTATTTATTAAAGTTGGCTTATTCCAGAACTTGATTCGGTCAAAATATCAATCTATTATTTTCCATAACCCACATGATTGAAGTAAACTATATATATATAATCTGATCAGGGCTTAGTCAATGATGCTAATTAATTAGGCGGCGGTGTTTATTTATCGGTATTATAAAAGTCAAAACCAACATTAGGATAATTATTTTAGTGATAGATTTGAAAGGTCGACATATCTCCTTTACAAGGTTGGGTTAAGCTTGATACGAGCCATACATATATCTACTATTAGAATTGCTAGAAATAGAAAGCCCAAGGACAATTATGTCTAAAACACCAAAGACAACACATAAAGATCAAGTTGCTAACATAAAGTTCTTTGAGAGTTGCTAGTTTTGGATTATGATCATCGAGCAAGACATGTTTCTTGAATATAATAGTACTGTATCTAATGAGCTATATAAAGTTTACTTCAAATCCTGTGGAGAACCTCCCCAACTGGATCTGGGTTTATCACCCAGTGTCCTGCTGCGACATTGTACAACAGTTGGTTCAGCTTCTGCATGGCTACTGGGTCGTCCTGCAAAACAAGTAGCGGGTACAAGAAATCTTAATTAGAAAACGTGTCAAGCCCCCCTAAGGCACAAAATGTCTCCACAGAAAATCCTGGATCAGTTACTGACAGTCTGACACCATCCTAAAATTTGCGATACTTTTCTTAAACAACGACTTTCATTCTTGTAAAGATAACTCAAATAATGTACCCTTAATATTAGTTAAGAATTTAGCAGCGATGGTGTGATGGCATAATTGATGGTAAAAAAATGTAACGACAAATTAAGAATATCACGTCACTTTAAAGTTCTAAAGTAGAAATGTTATCTTTAATTTTGGATTTTGAAACACCGAAAAATTATGATTCACTTACAATTGTGCAAACTATGTGTGCGTACAAGACCTACTTGTAAGTAAAATTTGTTCTCAACTAAGAAGTCCGCAATTTTGAGCTGTGAGAACAAGTTAGTGCAGATAGTGCCGACTTACACGAAGGGCATTGATGAAGGCAAGACTCCTTAATTGTGGCGGAAGGCAGTGCCCTAAAGAGTCACAAGCCCTGCATTTCACAACCACAAATCACATCAAGTCATGCTTAATTTACCAGTTTTTTTAATAATAAGGCTACCGTCACAACTTCACAACAGTGTCGAAATTTATCAAACTAACCTTGGCGCCTCAGACAACCTAAGATAACATTGAATTAAAATTTTCAGTAATCGTGGCGAAGGTTCATTGCCCATCCTTTCAACCACGCTTGCGAACACACGCATCACTGCAAAGAAACGCTCCATAGAAGTGCAGCAGTAGTATAGTCCCTCTTCTTGCACCAGTATTTTTGACACTATCAAGGTCGCAACCTGTATGGCCAAAAATTTCAAGCTTACAAATTTAAATACCTCACGATGTGAGCAAATATTAAACAAAAGTTTCCCGCAAAAAACATGATAGAAGAAAAGGATGCTAACTCTGTCATAAGATCAAGTTAGTATGGACACTTACTGACTGCGAAAGAACATCTCCCTGTTCAATGCAATGCAGGCACATAGGAAACATCTCTGTTTCAAGAAAATAGTGAATAGCCTTTGGCACAATGGGATCATCACTCTGCATAACAGAGAAGGTTCAGAACCAAACATTATCGGTCAAAACTTATAGATGGAGTAGCATGATTTATAAATGAAGGGAAATTATCAACAATAGAAAATGTATATTAAGTCCATCTCTACTCCCACACAATTGCCTTCCAAGAGCTTCTGCACCAATATTCTGCTATTGGTGTGCTTGGAAGCCCAAGAACTATTTGTCATAGCTCTGTACCACTTGATAGGGCAGAGATGGGAAGTCAACCTGACCCAAAAGTTAAAGCTGATAATGTCCATCTCTTGAGAGACTCTAGCCTCACGCATGTACTCTCATCTCGCAAAAAATTCCTCTACTAAAGTTGATTGATTAACTCATGCTTCAGCAAGGCTCTACTAATTTTAGGAGTACAAGCACTAATTCAATGCATGATACAAAATATATGGGGCTACATAATATATGAGATACAGATTTAGAAAGGAAATATCACCTTCACTAGGGCAGCAATAGCCCCCAAGCTGGTAAGCCTTAAAAACTGGAAAGGTCTTCCATTTTCTTTGGTCTGGAGAAAAGGGTACAGGTAATCTGGTACCCTAACTGCAAGGGATGAAATCCATTTAGAAGTCAATCAACAACATCTGCACTTTTTCCCACTCAATAATAACTATGAAGGCCAACTAGAAAATGCTTCTTACAACAGTAATGAGGAATTCTCATATACGGAACAATTACCAATAGGAATCATTGTATCCTTTATATATATAGCTTGAACTTAAAATATAATTATAAGGCCATATCTTGTTTCTCAGATTCCTAGACTTTAAACTATTTGCATTTGGCAAGGATATTAAAAAAAAAAGAAAAAAAGGAAGTGAATATATAAGAATAAGCCAAACCTGACAACATTATGGGGATGCAACAAGTCAGAGAAATAAAATCTCAGGCATGGCAATAAAATATTTTCTACATGTAATTTCTAAAAAATTCAGGAGCACCTTGAGAAAACTTCTCAAAAGAACAATTTCAAATTCAATAATTATATTTGGAATGAGTTAAAAAGAAAAGGGTCATGAACCTCTAATAAATCTTGATACAGGGAATTTCTCAAAAGTATTTGGTACTAATGTACTATTTTAAGAACATCATTCCATTACTTTACAGTGAGAAAATAATTGTGTTTAATGCCCTAACAAACAGTTACCATCAATGCCAAATCACAGAAAGTGGCCTTAAATTAAAGCAAATTCACCACCAAAATATTATGATATTATACACAAGAAAGAATTGCGAAACTGATATAAATTATAAGAACAATATGTATGTTGTGTAACATTGCTAGTAAATCATAAAGATAACTCAACAAGAAATGATTGTCAAAAGAGTCGAAGAGAATACCATTTAGGAATGCCTTCTTTGTATCAGGGTGAGACGCCAAGCACTACATTTGAAAGGAAGGCAGAAAATTAGTGTAAGAATGCGATTTTAGAGTGGCACATTGTAATCTCTTTATATGTAGTCACTAGTTAGCTGCAAATTAACAATTGTGACTTTGTAAGAGCAAAGAATAACATGATATTGTAGGTGGCTTTATGATAAACAAGCACCTATATAGGATTTGAAAACAACAGGGTTAATCCAACCATAACTATCGTCAATTAACTAAAAAGTACTATTAATTGCCAAATTTGTTGTTTTCAAAACTTCATATCAATTTTAAATCTTAAGATTTCGTAAATTGAGTTCAAAAATTCAAAATGTATTATCTAATTTTGAAACAAAGAGAGTAATGATGACCTGGAGTAAAGCAATAGCATTACAAACTCTAGTAGAATCTCTGGCTGTCAGCTTTTCAGACGATAACGACTTGTAAATTGATGTTACTTCCTGAAAATAGAGAAGATATTGCTAGCATTAAAAATTACTTGTGAAACAAATCATTCAATTCAATGGATCAATAGCGATGCGATTGGTAGTTAAATAAATCATTAATAAAAATAAAATGTTGGCTAATTGGCTATATATATTATAAGTATGATAATTAAACATGAATCGTCAAATCTAATTTGAATAAAATGTACAAAACGAGGGCATACCCCTAAGAGGAGAGATACTGTCCTGAAAGAATTCCATAATGTGAGAGCCAATTCTTTGTCTGTTTCTCTTTTCTGTATTAACAACATAAAGGCATGTGTTAGAATTGTTAGAATAAAATCAATATATCACAATTTATAAGCAGCAGAATATTGAAATATGCAAATTAGGAAGGGGGGGGGGGGGGGGGGGGGGGGGGGGGGGGGGGGGAATAAACAAGCTTTCAAAAGAAAATAATTTTTGTTTCAAAAATCAGAGACAAGAATTAGAATGTTAAACTTCTCCGGCAAACGAAAATGAAAGACAAATACTGCTCTTTTGAACTTGTTTGGTATTATTTTTCCTTTCATAAGCAAGTCCATGCACTTCCATCCTGCTTCTCACCACAAACCATAAGTGATTAGACCTCCAAAAATTTACCAATGGCCACCAGTACCAAAGTAAATGCAACTAATGGGTCTCAATGGCTCATCTTGTGTACCAAAAAGAAAAAGGTTTAAACTTGCACAAACATATTTTTATTTTTTACCTGCCACTTTTTTGTATCTAATTCATGCATACCAGGTACAAAATATTTATTTAACTAAATTTATAACTTTATTTGGTTAAGCAAATAGGACCTAGATTCTCTCTTGTTTGGTCCAGTTGATATCAAGGATAATAATAGTTTGCTACGGTTCCAATTTTAGATGATTAGGTACTGCATCCCCATCAATAAAGTTTGCACCGGAACCACACAGTTTCTGGTATCGTAACGAATCGCACCGCACCGACTTCGTTTCAAGAAATATTGGTACCAAAATCTCACCAGTCAGTGAACTAAAATGCACCGCACTAATTAAAATAACTTAAGTTTAACTAAATTTGTAAAAATGTAATCTAAATATAACACATGAAAATAGTTTATATAACAATGACAAGTTCTCATGCTAATAAATGAAATATTATTGATCAAAAAAGACCAAAAAAAATTGAAAACAATGACTAAATAATTTAAATAAAACAAGATTAATAACAATAAAAAATCTCAATTTATAGTCCTCAGTTTTAACTCCTCTCTCATCTTCAATATATATAATATAGCGATTCAAGGGTCATGTACCACTGGTTCAAGATATGATTTAGTGGGCACACTACCGGTTCAACATTAAATACCAAAAATTGTACAACACTAGTTCTGGTTTAAAAAAAAATTTGCACTGAAATTGCACCCGCTAAGTCGATGGTTTGGGAAAACAAATCGCCCGGTTCAATGCGATTTTACTGATTTTGATGCTATTTTAGATCCACCATTATTGCCACATCTCGGATCCACGATTGTTGTTACCATCTCCATTCCATCATTTCTACCACTATAATTGCACACCACTCAACCACGGACCACCTACCAATACCACACTTGCATAGTGAAAACCAGAACCTAGAACATCCATAGCCTTATATCAGCCCCTATATTCATCATCAAAGAACAGTCACCGCCAACAATAGCCTATCTTCGCATCTTGTCATCGTAGTTGTTGATGTTCATCACCTTCAGAAATCCAGCCTGAAGCTCGTTGAGAAAGAAAAAGCAAAAGAGAGAAAGAAAAAGAAGAAGAAATGCACATCAGAATCGAATTCACAATTATCTTCTCTACCAAAATCAGTTTATCTCATTCTTCTTAACCTTCTCTCTTTTCTTTTTTTAGTCATGACAACACAAAAATGTGGATTTTTTCTCTTTGCCTTCTTTTATCTATTCTTTGTTCGATGATCTTCGTTCTCCCATTCAATGGCAACGATAGGTTTATCGTTGCATAAAAAGGTGATGGTGATGCTTGATTTTGTACCTATAATAGTTATGACCTCGTTTTGCGGTAAGGTACGGAAAATCTAAAATGGTTGTGATAGTGTGGTAGTAGAAAATGGTGGTTGTTGGGTTGTTGAAGGTGATGCCTAGTTGATGTGGGTGGAAGATCTAGGTCGAAAAGCCTAGGTAGCAAAGGAACGAGTTCAGGTACTAGGGCACTACATTGGCTCACTTTGTCTAAAGCGGATATGAAAGCTAAAAAATAGCGTGTGAATAGGAATAGGATAAATTTCAAAAATCTACATTGCATACGGGACAGATATAAAGATACTCGTTAAACCCCAAATTAGCCCTATATGTATATACACACACACATTATATAACCTCACAAATATAATATTTATATTAAAATAATTTGGGGTTTTTTGTAATTTTTCGTATGGTTGTGGAGCAGACATGGGTGGAAGGTACAATAAATGGAGGTGGGGCAAATGTGAAATTTCATTAATGTGGGCAGAGCTGATTTGGGGAGGATTCCTTGCACCAAATCCACCATGTTGACATCCCTACGCAGACCGATGGAAAAAACTCAGAATAATGTCAACAAATAATTTTAAAATTTGGCCTTGGGCTTGGGCTTGGGCTAAAGGCTAAATACACAATATAATATTAATATTTAGTGAAATTAATGGGGACATGAATGTACATATACCCATAGTTATATCTATTTTTAATGGCTATAAATATAAATAATATTCGCTTTGACCTTTATCTAGGATCTAATTATATGATCAACTACAGAAAGATCAGTTCAAAATAAATAAACAAACAAATTTCTCAAGAACTCCGATCATTACTTATGAATTACAAAGAACCAAATCAAGAAACATAACATTTATAGCTAGATTTTGTGTATAGTGCTATCTATGAATTGATCTTCATATAAATATTTATATATGCACAAACCAATAATATTTTAACAAGCTAGATAAGTACATTGGTTGAAATGAGGGTAAACAAATATAAACACACATACATACCTTGTTAAGAAATGAAAGTGCCTGCTCTCGGGATTGAGGTTGATGAATCAAGAGAATTAACTGTTCGACGGTTACCGACGGCCAGTCAATAATGGGTATAGAGGAACTAGAAAAAGCACCACCCATTGTGGGGTCCACATACAATGAATCCGGCAAATTTTCCATTCTTTGAATCGACCAAAAAAATACCTAATTAAGTTAACACAAAAATAAAAATCTCTCTTTCTCTTCGATAAAGAGACTCAATTTCAAAAAGCAAAATTAAGAAATGGAGTTTGCACATATGGGTGTTTCTCTATTTATAGTGCCCTTTGGAGGGATGAGATGCAAGAACACGTGTTCAAGGACTTTAAATGTTGAAGATTTTGTGTTGACTTCATGGGGTCCACATACTTTGTGGGGTCCACATACAATAAATCGGAAAATTAGCCATTCCTTGAAGCGACCAAACAAATACCTAGTTAAGTTAACAATAAAATAAAATATCTCTTTCTTTACAATAAAGAGACTCAATTTCAAAAAACAGAAGAAATGGAGTTTACGCATATGGGTGGGTGTTTCTCTACCTGTAGTGCCCTATGGGGGGATGAGATGCAAGAACACGTGTTGAAGGACTTCGATTGTTGAAGATTTTTGTTGACTTTGTGACATAATGCAGTACTAATGTTTTTTTTTTTTTTTTTAAGAAATAAGGAGGAATGATCACATACGTGAATATCCACAATGTAATGATATACTTTTCTTCTTCTTCTTTTCCTATTTTTCCATTTTTGTTTCTTGGGATTTTCTTACCTCTTGGTGGTGGGGTTCTAACTGAAGAAGGTAAACTTGTTAAACTTATTTAGGCAACAACTTCTAGAAAATGTATTTTCAATGTATGAATATTCACCTTATTTTTTATGCATTGATAATAAAATATTGCTTAGAAGTATTTAATCATAATTATATTGATTTAATTATATTTTTATGTTAACAAGGTTAATTCAGACACTCTTTAATCATGCAAGAAACTATTTAGGAAAAAATATATCGCTACAAAAAAATTACTACATGATCATTTCTTTCTTATTATATATTATTTACTTTGAACGCCCCTATTTATGAGGGATATGAGTACAAGTCCAATGAATGAGAACATGATATCACTCTATGAAAAAATTATTAACTGAATTACAAGTTAACCCTGTAGTTTAGGCTCAAAATCAATTTGCACCCCAAGTTTTATTTTCGATTAAAAGCACCTTTAACTTTAAGTGAAAAAAACAATTTGCACTATATGAATTTAGTCATAAGTTTAATACAAATATAAATATGAAATTATTGCTTGACCAATCTTGGAAAGAACGAGAAAACATGATAGTGGTATGCACAATCATGTTTTAAATGAGTTGATACCACGACAACATGATGACGTTGTATACCCATTGAATTGAATATTTTCTTTACTCTTACGGGCGAAAATGCACAACTCATAATAAAGAATAAACAAAGTCTCTCAATACAGGCGAAAAGAAAGTCCTGGAACCTAATAATTTTGGAATAATTATGAGCGCGGCTCGAAGCTTCGGGTATTACCTAAACTCGAACCCAATGAAATGGACGTTAAACAAATTCGAAAGATTTTGGGTTGAGTACGGGTAATGCACCACCTGCCTTGCAACCACACTATATATAGTTAAAATTAGGTAATTAATATTTTTACAAGTAAAAGTAATAATTCAATAAGTAAAAGTGACAATTCCACAATGTCTCTCACATAAATAGTAAATGAGTCTCACGCTTACGTGAGAGAAACATTGTGGAAATATCAATTTTTACATATAGAAATAACAATTCCCTAAAGTTATTTTGATATTTTATATATATATATATATATATATATATATATATATATATATATATATACACACACACACATTTTGTACACATACATATTTATAAATTAAAATTTTAGTTACATCATTATATTGTATTGATATTTAAGTATGTAAAATAAAAAAACGAGTTACCCCGTGGCTATTCGTTGGGTATGTACTATTTGATGGGTATTACTCAAACCCAATAGTATAGGGTACGAGTAAAAATAGATCAAAAACCAATCCCGACCCGTCTCTTTGCCTTCCCTACCACTACGTTAAATACTTATCAACAATACCAAAATATCAAGGTGGTCAAATCTTTATACTTCATAGTTCATACTTAAACATTTATTGAATAAATGTTATATTATTATTGAAAAAAACACTCCTAAATTTATAATGAACAATTGCTCAACTTGAATGTAAACTATATCAAGCCCTGACTAGACTTATCAATTATGGCTTAGAGTAGAATAGAGAGAAACAAACGGGGTATGTATCATTAGAGAGAAGACATAATAACGCTGGGAAGATATTTCGAAAAACGATTATAAGTTAAAAGGTTCACTCATTTGTGAGACAAAGTACTACTTTTATTTTTATTTTTCTTCTTTTTATTTAGAAGCTATATATCATTAGGGATATATTTTATTTTAGGGCTTAGGGAGAGCTTCTAGATTAAGTACTATCATTAGTTAGATTGGAGGGTAAATAGTATTAATAAAAAATTAAGTGATACTTCCTCCGTATCAAAATAAAAGATCACCGTTGACTCTTTGAAATTAACTTGAGACATTTTAAAATAAAAATGGACATATATTTTCTTTAATTTTGGTTAATACAGTGATAAATATTATAAACTATCTAAAAGGTACTCTCGTTGTAAGATTGATTATTTTATAATTTTAATGAATCATCTCGATTTTGAATTTGAAAATATCTCACATCAACTTTCAAAAATCAACAATGATCTTATAATTTAGAAAAGTAGGTATTATTTGATAAGTATTTTTTAATGTAATTTATAACAATATTTGATTAAATTAAAATGGAACAATGACAAAAAGTGTCCCGTTAAGTTGGCAAATTCTTCATTTTTAACCTATAAATTTGGGAATAGATAATCCAACTGCTCAAGAAAACAAAAAAAAAGACAATATTATTCCTTTTAACCGGATTCAGATAATTTTTTATCAGAATATATCAAGTGCAATTTCATGCATATAATTATACAGTTTGACTACTTTTTTGTATACAATTTGAATTTTTAAACATATATTAATATAAATACTTCAAAATTTGATAAAAACATAAATAGAAATTAAAACACTTAAACTAACCTTCATCATCCATTCATCTTCTCCCTCATAAAGCCATCGCCACCACCCTCAATCTACATAACTCCGGCCGCCTTCAATCCCCTCCACCACCGCCCTTTCATCCGCCCCAGTGGGCCGCCCCAAGTGTTGCTTCAAATTTGAAATTGTCAAAGCCCTAATTAATCCATTACTCAACCTCCCCCTATCTGCCATCTCAACCACCCATACACGATCGGAAATCTCAAGACCCAAAATTAGAGGTTGTTATTGAGTTAGTATGGATACTTTGACACCCTCCCTCTCCCATTTGCCATCACACTGAACGGAAACGAAGGAGAGAAAAAACTACCAACAATGAAAAGTGCGTGTTCTTTGATGGCATGGGATCTCATTTAGGAAAATCTAGGTATCATGCCTTTTTGTTCTTTTTCTTTTATACTTTAACAAAATAAATACGATCTTATTTATAAAAATAAAAAAATATGTTTCTTTTATTTTAGGGTTATTAATTGTAGTTTGACAAAATAAACATTATTTTTTTTAATTTCCTTACTTTCTGATTTTTGTTTTTAATTTTGTCTTTGTTCTTAATTTATATTTTGATATGCTTGAAAGAGAGACAGAAGTGATTTATATACGTATTAAATATGTATTTTAAAAGTTAAAAAGGGTGGTCAAGGTGTATAAATATCTGCAGGGTGATTTATATACCTATTACACATAATTTTAAAAATCAAACTAAAAAAAGGGTAGTCAAGGTGTATAAATCTGCTAGTAGCTCGTACGGACAAGTTTCGGTCAAAAATTAATTGGGTCCAACTTTTGCCAACAATATCGTGTATCTTATAATTTTATATGTCGATTTTGTTATTGTTAATTATATAAATATTTATTGTTGATAATATTTAGATGATATATTTAATATAGTGAGTCAATTTTATAATCATATCTAATATCATGTATTAATGTTGTAATCGTAATTTGATTAAAAAAAATTGCATTGCATAATAACAAGACTATTGCTTTTTTTTGTTAAAAAATGGGAAGTTGATTGTGAAGGATACTTTTATCATTACCCCATTAAAATGTAAATGTAATTTGAAAATTACTGAGCTTCATTTATAAAAAATAAAAAAAAAAGGAATTATTTACATCAAGGACAAGAAAGGAAAAGGCAGGAATTGGAAATGATCTAGAATCTCTTGTTCAGCTATAATGTATGATCCAATGGTGGAAATTAGATTAGTTTGTTAACCCAGTATGTTATTTGGTTGCACTCTTGTGTGTTGGTTATATATATACTGATGTAAAGCCTTTGAAAGAGTACGAATGAATTAAAATCTTATCTTACTCGCATCTCTTCTCTTTCCTTATTCTTCTTCTCCAAGTTTATCATTGAAGCTGAATTATCAGCTTCATCATGACAAGTTTAAATTACGGACTAATGTGAAATTATTATCCATAAGATAGAATTATAATATATGAATTATTTCTTTATTCTTTCTCATGTCAATATTTAATATTTACATAAATTTATTATCATATACAGCAACACTCAAAAATATATTCAGATTTGGTCGTTACGTAACAATATCAAACAAAAAACCATGTGCTACATATTTTGTTATTTTGTTCGTTCAAAAGATATAAAAAAAAAATCCTATCTTGATTTTTTAAGTGGATATCTAAAATTTTAACGTGGATTGTGGAAGAGAATATGATGATATTACTTTATTTTCCTGTGCGCACATAAAAATAATAAACATAAACAACAGTTCTGTCATTCCTAGCCAACCCCAGCTTGTGAGCTTGATGAATACTGGTCGTAGGAACTATAGACGCCTTACCGTACACAAAAATAGATCCCAATTTTAAAATTAGAACAGAATCAGCTCTGACATAACATTCCATGGCGTTTCAACCATTGTTTATCACCCACAAGAGCCATGAAGGGCCTGAGCCGTGTCTAAAAACTGGAGTGCCAACATCAAAATAGGACGAACCGGTTTGAGAACGGGAAAACCCATTGCATGCAGTAATATCATGATTTTATTGCTGGTACTGCACTAACAAAACTAGGATACTAAAGCTATCTAATTTCATTTCAAGCTGATGACACGATATATTACAAGATCATAAACAACAAGATGTTCAATTTCTGTTCGCTCTAATTTGCTTTCATGCTGCAGCGTTACCAAAAGTCTTATGTCTTAGGAGATTGATTAGCATTGAAGCTAGAGCAGTTGCCTACCTTAGAAGTTGGCCTGTGATGTTTCACCAGAGGGACTAATGATTGCACAACATCTGCCATTAATGGCCTATGATCTGCCTCTGGCTGCACACACATTGCAGCAACGGCAGCCACCTGAATAACTTCCCTCATCGAGTAATGACCCTCCAGTGCTGGATCCATAATTGGCCAACCATCTCTCTATCGGTGAGCCGGAGCAAAGCCTACTGCAAGCCTATAGCAAGAGATAAGAAGACAGACTATAATTCTCATAAAGAGTATGAAAAAGTGAGATATGAAGAGTACGAAAAAGGATATTATGCAAGCATGGATTAAGAAATTCTCATAACCAAGTGGATAGATCAAAGCGAATATCATCATGTTATATGAACTCAAATATCACTGGAATCAACTGGGAATCCAAATGAGGAACCTACCCAAGTTACAAGAACAACTTCCTCACGCGGTCTCTTCATGTCAACTGGAACTCTACCAGTGAGCAACTCCAGAAGGACAACCCCATAGCTATAAACATCTGGTTTTGTGGTCAGATGGCCAGTTAACGCATACCTGCATAATGCAACCCATAATTCATTGTCAAATTAGAGAACATTTAACAAATCAAAGATAGAAGGGAATAGTAAATATACATATATATTCAGTTCTTACTTGGGGGCAACATATCCCTGAGTACCCAAAACTCGGGTGGACACATGCCCACCAGCTTTGTCAGATCCAAGCTTGGCCAATCCAAAATCCGAAACTCTGGCCTGAAAGTTTCTATCCAAAAGGATGTTGCTGCTCTTAAAATCCCCACGAATAACTGGGGGATTGACATGCTCATGAAGATATTCCAAACCTTTTGCCGCTTGCAAAGCTATTCTCAACCGGGTCTTCCAGTCCAATGTAGAAGAAACAGCATTAGAACCTGCAGATTAATCACTTCTCGGATACAAGTGCTCCTGCAGACCACCGTTTGCCATAAACTCATACACCAACAGCTTGTGGTTACTCTCAGAACAGTAGCCAACCAAAGCCAGCAAATATGTAGAACACAATCGACTCAGCAATTCAACCTTAAAATTCATACAACCAATTAACCACTGGAGAAGTAAGAAATTAAGGGAAACCAAAACTATATCATAAGTAGTAAAAATCAAAAATGTCATATGGGAGAAGCCTAATAGAGATATAACCTCTACTTGGAATTCCTCTTCTCCCTGCTTTCCAGCTCGATCCATCAATTTGACTGCAACTTTTCTCCCATCGTGTAGTACTCCACGATACACTAAACCAAATCCACCGTGTCCAATTACGTTAGTTTTACCAAAACCACAGGTCGCCGAATGTAGCTGCTTGAAAGTGAACAGCTGAAGTCCTTTTTCAGTAGCAACTTGAATATTTGCAAAACTGCTGCCTTCATCTTCATAATCAACCCCTTTAATAAGAGGACATATATAAGAAGAATTTCACTAGCCAACTACAATTAGTTATGAAGGACTAAAAAAACTTCTCTCTTTTCTCTTCTTCTGGAATTATTTTCGCTCGTAATGCCTTGCAAAGTTCTCCTACCTACTAAAAGATGGTAACAACAAACAAACAAACAACCAAATAACTAACATAAAGCTAAAACTTAAAAATCAGAACACAATTAAGATATTGCGTTGTGCTTGCTTTCAGATATTGCAATCATATTTAGTCGACCTTTTGTGTGTTAAGGGTTTAATTTATCATTATTTTTTCGTTTTCCTTATCATTCATACTCATCCAATTGAGCCTATATTTTCTTTAGATTTGGCTATTTTGGAGTTCAGAAAGACAGGAACCAAGGAAAAGTAAATAAATAAATAATTAAAGCATGATAAACTTAATTCAATCAATATACACACTTCCAATCATGTATATTTTTCACACGAGGATACTAAAAATCAAAAATCAAGTTAAATCCCTGAAATTTTACACTATCTCTCTTTACTTTTCATCTTTAATTTATTTTCATCTCACAATTTCAAAGTTCCAAAACATAGCCCAAGAGTGTTTGTCATTATTTATAACCGGGATTCATTCAATTAATAAAATTCTAGTCTAGGTCTGTAACTACAATAATTGCAGAACCCAAAACATAAGATTTAAATTACAAGAACAGAGAAAAACTGAAAAGCAAGATCAGATAATTAAGTGCGTTCAAATAAAATAATAATAATAATAAATAAATAAAAAGAAACTCACTTAATTTATCGTCTCTATAGCGCTTGGAGACTTTATAGCGAATGTAGCAGTAATAACTGAAGGCTACACACAAGGAAGCGACGGCTAGAGAGGCGAGTACAAGACCTATGAGCAGAGCTAAGTGATCTTCTCTCTTGTACCCTTCTTCTTCTGGTTCCATTGCATTAATTCATAAATATAATAGCACTATAAATAAACCCTAAACCCTAGAAAATGGTGTGCGAATAAAATGGAGAAGCCATTGGAGATGAGAGAGAAAGGAGGTCTCGAGCTTGATGAAAAAACAAAGACCCACCGGACGTTTCTCTCTCCTTACTTTTCCAGTTTGTTTTGTGACGCGGGAATTTCACACGTATATACGATGCTACTACCATTGTGTTTTATTTATTTGCATGGATTTTTTGTTTTGGACGGGGCCGGCCCTACTATATAAAAAAAAAACCTCCGCTTTAGACCCCATTTCAAAAAATGCCCCAAATTTTTTAACATCATAAATAATTCATATAAAAAAATCTTATAAAAATATAAGCCAAATAATTTTTTAGGACCCATAATTCAATTCAAATATTAAATATGTAAAAAAAAATAACAGTATAAAAAAAACCTCATTTAAATAAAAATTATTAATACTCCCTCCATCCCAAAATAAAAGTTCTCCATTAATTTTTATAGTCAAATTGATCATTTTTAAAATTAACAATTAAACATATATATATTTAGATTTTTAAAAAAGTAAACATTGAGATATGTACTAAATTTTATATAATTTATAATATTTATAGGCTTTTTACATATATATTAAATAATAATAAGATATATTTATTTGAAAAATGATCAATTTGATCATAAAAGTCAATAAAAGATGTATCAAACATAGAAGGCCTCATTAAAAATATCACTTTACCATTATCAAAAAAAAAAAAATATCGCTTTAGGCCTCATATTGTCTTGAGACACCCCTGATTTTGGTACATGTATTTTATAATGGTATGTTTAGAGTAGAGGAGTAAAAGGATTGGAATAGAATGATTTATTTTTATAAAGTTAAAAAAAAAATTATATTTAATTATTTTATTAGAATGAAATAGATTATTTTTATTTTTTTAAAATTTATGAATTTTAGTATAGAATGATTTATTTTAATTTTATTTTTATATTTTATTCCTTTATTCATTTTATTGTTTCGCTCCAAACGTACCCTAAGAGAGATAGTTTGATTATGGCAGTACTAATTTTTTTTATAAACCTCAGATTAAATGGAGAAAACAGGGCTCAACAAAACATATAGTTGAAATCTTTTACTCCTAAATTTATACATACTACTCCGTGTCTTAAATTAAATGTTCAATTTTATTTTTTTAAGTAAATTAATTATTTTAAAATTTAATAATTAAATATATTTATATATATAAAGATATTTTTAAATTTATAAAAAATTGAGATTATTAGTATATTATATATACAAGTTTGATAATCCGTAGAAGATATTTTTTTAAGACACTTTTAAATATTTATAAGTATTATTTATTTATTTTTCTTAAATATTGATTATCATGTGTTGTTATTATTTGTATATAGTATAATTTAGTATTTTTATTATAAATTAAACTATTTATTTTTTTAAATATTCTAATTTTATTAAAATATTTTTTTTTAAAATTATTATAAATACTCTCTCTCTCATCTTCAAAATAACAATCACATAGTAACTAAAACAGTGTTAAAATCAAAACACTACAGCTGTAGAAAAATAAAAGGCACTACCAAATGTGTTGTTGATTGATTCAATGCCCCAACATAGCTGCCACCGGCCTATGATATCTAGAAACTATTCTATCACATGCATGAGAGTTTTCTATGAGTTCCATTATAGTGAATATAACATACATGTAAGAGGAGGAACATACTATTTATCATGCTCCAGGAACATAGAATAATTTTTCTATAATATCAGTTCGGTGAGTTTGAACTGCTCTGAGCCATGGTATCCGCCAATTGAAGCCACAACTGATTCCATACCATGGATGGGGGAAGCTGTAATATTAGAAGTTTTGCTATTGAAATCAAGCAAATTAACCACCGAATTAGATTAAAAAAAAAGAGTTCATTAATACAGAAAATAACAGGTCTAGTAAAGATTCGAAAAACTTCAATGAAATCCTAGATTGAAGAATGGCATAGTGATAGATATGGGAAGAGAAATGACCTCCAGATTGTCGTCGAGGAGTTTGGGGAGAAATGACTCTTCGATTTTATTTAAATTGAGTTAAGTCAAAGTAGTTAATTGACTTGTGATCAACGAAATTGACTAAGAATAATTAAATTTGGAATCCTCATGTGTTGTTATATATATATATATATATATATATATTGGTCATATTTTGTTTGGGATAGAAGAAATATAAGAATTTAATTATACATACATACACACACAAAATACAATTCGTGTAACAGGCAGCATTGTTGTTCATTTCTGGATGAAACATTAACTCCTATAAAAAAATAATTATAAAGAGTAGAAATTTGTTTTCGTACTATACAACAATAGTGGAGTAATAGTTTATTAATTTTTAAAGGTTACAAAAATATATTTTTAAAATGAATAACTTTACACACACAAACACACTAAATATAAATTTTTACATAAACTCTATTTTAACTATTAAAAAGTGAAATTTAACATAAATTTTTATGTCAAATTTTATTTTTTAATGATGAGATGGTATTTGTATTTGATATTTGTATATTAGGCTTATTCTGTTAATATTCACACACTATAAACATGTTACACTTTTTGCAGTGAAAGAGATGGAGTCGTACTTAAGAAAGAAAGAGATGGAGAAAATGATAAATTAATTACATTTTGTTCCGGAAAAAAGAAAACATTGTGAAACATTGGCAAGAGGACGAAGACATCTTTTGAAAAGGGTATCACGTGCGTACAGTGTGATTAGACAATGAATGAGAAGACCGAAATAAAGAAAGAGAGGGAGCAGGTTGAAATTTTAAGGGGGGGGGGGGGGGGGGGTGCGCTCAAATAAATAAATGATTTTTTTTTTAAAGGAATAAATTAATTAATTAATTAAACGTAAACTAATTTTAGTCCAATTGATGTATGGCTTGTCGATTTGTAATTTTGCAAGGAGAATTTATATTTTTATAAATTTACAAGTAAATTTTATTTAATTTTATAAAAATATTAAATTTATATAAAAATTGATATTTTTACAAATAGATCTCACTTAATCTTATAAAAATATCAATTCTTTTTTTCAGAAAATCAAACAGGTTGAGATTGTAAACCATATTGAATTATATCGATTGGATTTGGTCAAAATTTATAAACCAGCCAAGTTGAATTTTAATTAAGTTAAATTTAAATAATTATAAAAATTAGTGATTATATGTTACAGGTCGAAATCGACACATTTATAATCTCTCGTTGAAATGAGACAATAAACAAACTCGAAGAGCTGAGAAATTTTTCAAGCTCAACTTGAACCAAACCAAACCTAGCCAAGCCAAGAATTTGTTCAAGCTGAACTTAAACAAGCTAAGACTTTGTTTCGAATTCGAGTCAATAAACATAAATCGTACAGAACCAAGATTGGTGAACCCCTCAATTTGTTTACAAATCTTTCATTGAAGAATGAATACACAAGACGACAGATGATGATAGATTGTATTGATTAAAAAATAATTTGAAATATTACATAAATTTGTTTAACAAAATTTACTGAAAAAATAAAAACTGAATGAAATGATTATGAATGCTTAAATAATATGAATAAAGTAAATTTTTGAATACTAAATAAAAAAAAATTATTTAATAAATGACATGTCTGAAATATCTGAATAACATATTTTTTACTATTTTATCCTTCTAAAAAAACTCAAAATTATTGTAAATTTATTTAATATTACTTAATATAATATTTATTTTAATTTTTTTTTTACTTCATTCAATTAGAACTTAATTATTCAGCCAAAAAAATTAAACTTAATCATTTAGCTTAAAAATCTGACCGATCCATCCATTCAATCCTAAACAAACGTACTAAATAACCGACCGATTCAGCCATTCAGATGCATTAAGTTCCAATCAAACACCCCCAAGCCGAAAAATTGTTTAATTAAAAAACGGATTTTGGCTAACAGGAGAAGACAACATCAAATAATATTGTAAATTAGCAAATGATATATTATTTTATTTTATTTGGTCGTATGACGAAAATCAAATTGGAAAGAAGTAAATCGCAATCCCAACGGGAATACGTCCCTAACATGAACTTCAGACAACAACTATAGTAGTAATTAAGGTCATCGTATCTAAAGAATGAAAGGAAGTAAAAATAAATAAATAAATTTTGATCCAACCAAAAGCTGATATTGCTACCATGTCACCTCATTTGCAATTTGTTGTAGCGATCTGCAGCTATGGACAACGATTGAATTGATATAGGATACGATGGACCCATCTGCACATTCCCACAGGATTCAATAGTTCAAAACAGGAGTATAAGAACATTAGAAGCTTAATAGTGTTTGTGTAACTTTGTAAACGCCAGTTATATTCAGTACAAGTAACTGAGAGCTCTACTTACCGAGCTGCATAAATGGAATGTGCTCACGTACCCAGCGTATTTGGAACCTGCATTGATGAACAAAATCTTTCGTCAAATTAGGGAGGAGACCTATGCCATGTTCCAACAGATGAAACCTAATGTTACTACTTTGCATATTTAAGGAAAATGATACTATTTCAAGAAAAAAAATTCTCAAGGTGCAAACATACAACAATCTTAACAAACATATTAAAAGGCCTAAGCAGTGAACAAACAGACTCTTGCTTTGCTAATTTTCACATAAAGCAACCCCTATTACAGTGCAATATAGAGATTAAATTGATCAACTTGGGGCCAAGTTGGACCGACATTGCAAGACAAAAACTCATTGGATCTGATTAAGTACTTGAACCCTACTTAAGACCCACCACCAACCCAATACAGATCTTGGCTTTACTTGAGTGAATAGAATACACTCAAATTTGACTATTAGCTTCTCTCATCCCGTGCCTCAACTACATCACAAAAGCCCAATTCATACTTTTGGCTTACTAGGTGGAATTGTCAAAATAATCAAGTGACAAGTTTTTTTGTCATTGAACTAGAAAACGAATCTTCAGAACATTACCCAGCTATTCATCTTGTGATGCCATAAGCAAAATTTGGTGTGAAGAGATCTGCTTCATGAAGAATAAAAGTCATACTAATAAATAAAAATTTATTAGGCCATTAGTTTATTCTTATGCACAGTAAGATCTTAGCAATATATAATTCTTAGACACTCAAATCCTTAGTGGCTTCAGGAACACCAATTTCAGCCTAATGTGCAATTATATTTCAAATGGGTTGCTTTAATTGTTCACCTCACTTCAAGTTAGCCCATGAATAGAATAGCAGATTAGTAAAGAAGAAGAGTACACCACTTACTCTTTTTCAATCCCGCTGGCTTCGCAAGCAAGAGAGCATTCACAAAAGCACCAACATTTTCACGTAAAGCATCTTCCGGGAAACTCACCTGGGATTTGTGTTTTTAAGTGGAAAAGTGTCGGGCATCCATTTTCATTTTTAAGACAACAATTTCAGAAAGAACAGCTAAACCGTACCTTTCCGAGCCCTACATGCACAATTGCAGATCTGTCTTTCCTAAAGTTAACATTTTGCTTTGCCTCTCTCACCACCCTTGAAAGATCATTGGTCACTGTACCATCCTGTATAGTATATTACAACAGATTCTAATAAAACATTATAGGTCATATTTAAGACTTTATGCAGAGAAGTACAATGTCAAAACTCACCTTTGCATTTGGCATTGAACGTCTAAGAATTTTTGATATCTACAAGAAGGAAAAATAATAAGCGCTCTGTGATGGCTAATGATTTAATTATTGCAAAGCTCATTAGAATCACATCTTACGAACCTCTTTCGAAACCCGAGACATTAACTGAGGAGTTGATATACATTTGTCAAAATCAACCTTAATATTGCCTGTATACAGACCAAGCAATGAGTTCATCGGAGTCCAGAAAAGAGATATAATCTACGAAAAGAAGCAACACTATATGGAAATTATTGTGAGGCCCACATAAATTGGTCATACATAGGCATCCACATGGAGGCCGCCATACAGATTAGGGGAACATAAAATAAAAAATATATATATATTGTTTAAAAGAAAATGTAGCGGTGTCTTCCTCTCAAAAGGCCAGAAGAACACTGATTAATGACAGCAAAGAAAGTGAAACTTATGATTTGTTAGGAAGGAGAGATTGAATATGGGAAGGAAGAGGAAATAGGAGAGGCGAGAAAAGTATAAGTATCTTCCTGGGGGAAAGAATTGGCCTTTAGTCCTTTCTGATTGGTTGAATTTTGACTGGCTCACCTCCCTCTCTTTTATTTCCATCTCCCTTCTCCCACTAAATGAATAAAATTCTGTTTGTCAGCTCCCTTCTTCCTGCCTTTTCCATTCCAATATAGCCTTACCATAGATGGAATGAGACAGAAACTAGGCATGATTCGGAGTTGGAAGGAAGTTTTTCAATAGAAGAATAAATGACACATTCCAATTTTCAGCTATATAGACCCTTGCATGATAGGAAAGAATACTTGTCTCTAATATGTGCACTATCCAACACTCCAACCACTACCGGGTTATCATTAACACTATATTAAATTACTAATGCTCAGTGAATGGTTCAGATGCATATATTCCATGGGAAGATCTTTAGACACAGAGAAGAATGAGAATTCTTAAACTGATATCTCACTCCTCAAAGTGGGCCATTCTGAGTACCAATATATTCAAGTTTAGGTAATGAAATTTATGCAATTCTCATTCCAAATAGTATAAAGAAGAAAACCTTGAAGACCACTTTAGTGAAGACAAAGACGAAGCCAGAATTTTTTTGGGTTTAGGCATAATGTAGCATGCTCAAATATAAAATAATTTTAGTACTAAGTGAGGTCAGAAAGAATGTTGTATGACAGCTGACATTTAAAAGATACTCAAATTTCCAAAGTTGCGATTTTTGTGGTTTTTTCCTATGCATAATCGAAACACTCGTTGTATTACAATAAGTATTATCCAAGACATACTTCAAAGTAATAGCCATTCACTATTTACAACAATTAATTGCCGTTAATAATAGTGAGTACAGAAGACTGGTGTATTACCATTTTTTATTCCCTCAATAAGCTCCTCACCACCAACAACATCAGCTCCTGCAGCTCTGGCCTCATCTGCAGCAGCTCCTTCAGCAAAGACAGCAATCTTCACAGCCTGAAACATATGTGTGTTTGTATATCAGTAATACAAAAAAAAAGAATATAATATGCCAATATTTTATCTTCAAAAAATGTAGGATGTACCTTTCCAGTACCATGAGGCAGAGATGCAGTACCATTAAGTTTCTGCACTTACACAAGAGAAAAAACATGAGGAACACCGAACACTACAATTCAAGACACTAACAGCAGCAGCTTCTTACTCATGAAAAAACATGCTAGATATAACTTCACAAGGCAGGAAGACCACAATTTACATGAAGAGAAAATAAAACATGACCAGAAATAACCAACCCATTAAAATGAATAGACATGTCTGTTACTAGATGAATTTATGTGTCACTCATGGGGAATATTATATACATAAACACACACACATAAATAGACACTCTAAGTCTAACTAATAGTCAGTTTTATTATTCAGGATAAATCAGGAATATTCGCAAAGCCGCCGGAGGGGTATACAACCAGAAAAACACTTCACTACAAGCATACCCCCCAAAAAAGCCTCCTCCAAACAACAATACATCTCAAAAAAAAACTGTAACTTAAAAACTTAAATGTTTCAACTAAGTCATTGTAATGTGCTTGTAAGGTTTTCCAAATGTATAAAATTAATCTTTTACAAGTACCTGATACACAGTAACATACATACATACTAGAGACAACCCGTGTGTACAGGTTTTGCATTTAACCATGGAGATGATTTTGTAAGACATAAATAAAGTAACAAAAGTCAGATAAGAGATGGATGAATTCGAAGGAGTAACAAAAGTCAGTCAGATAAGCTCGCCGCCACTGATGTTGAATTTGCTCGATTGAATATATTTACGAATTATGTGATTTAGTTTAATTGTGTTTGTGAACTGTTTGATTCGGTTTAATTGGTTCACAAATAATTCGTGAGATGCTCGAGTTTGAATTGTATTTCTTACATATTTAATATTTTTAAATTCTAAATACTTATAATTGATCCAAATGATTGTAAATTTGATCAAGTTCCATTATGTTCATGAGTTATTCACAAACAAGTTTGTGTTCATAAACATTTAGATGTTCGAGTTCGTCATATTTCGGATTAGATCGTTTGCAACCCTAATTTTGATGAAGAAAAGCATATCACTTCAAACTTAAACTCGAACTCACTCTTTACTTGAGACTTGAAGCTACAATAATGTACAAATATGACAAATTATGAATCATGAATGTGCAAGTCTATCTCTCTTTCTATATATATATATAGAGAGAGAGAGAAAGAATTGATATTTTCACTAGTAAAAATAATAGTTCTATAAGTTATCTCTCACATGAATAGTAAATGAGTCTCACACTCATGTGAAAAGAAAACTTGTAAAATTATCATTTTTACTTGTGAAAATATCAATTCTCTATATATATATCAATGTGGAGAAAGAAAAATCAGCTTTTCCTATCAAACAAAATAATTTTATTACGAGTATTCATATGTGAACGGGGTAGAAGGGTAACTAAAAGAAATTTAGGAGAAACTTAGATGCTTTTTAGTTAAGAGGTAGACTAATTGACTTTAAATAATGAAAAGAAAAGAGAGACTATGTATGTACATTAACTATACAAAAAACATTTCATAAACTCAATTTAGAAAATTTAGAACCACATCATGTTCTTTTCTAGAATTAATCATCCAAAAGTTGGATGTTTGATCTCTACTCTTTTATAAATCTCTCAAGTTTAAAAAAAGTCCAACAGTATGTTAACGAGCCCAATCTAATTATTTATGCACGAGATGCCAAATAAGCCTCCCCGGTAAGTCTCACTCACTCCTCGCTCTTCATTTTTTTTCTTCGTTACATTTCCAAGATTCTTAAGACCGTGGATAAAACGTTGAACCTCAAAACTGGTGGTTACAACGCTTTGTTATATCAATTCAATGGCGTTCGTTGTCTGCCACATGAGTTGTTATCACCCGTAAAGGGCCAGCCTCCATATAAACCACACAGTATAGTGTATAAAGTAAAGAGCATGAATCGTTTATCGTATTGCTGACTCATTACTACTTATTGAGCATAGAAACCAAGAAGAATATGAAACCAAGCCCATACATAACAGATATCTACATGTGAAACGAAGTATTCTCGGTGTTTACTCTTTCCTTCTCATTTCCTCTTGAACTACTCACATTTTATAGACATATAATGAGCAAATTGTCTCTTTCCTTAGGTATTTTTTACGATTTAATTGTGTTTTGTGAAGGAATAAATAACATCTACCCGCCTAACCTAATAGTGACCTTTGTCACCAATAATATGAATCAGTCGAATCACATTTTCTTTTCTTGAGCATTAGCAGCCCCTATAAAAAAAAAATTCCTCCCAACTGCCCCACTTTGTCAAACACAATCCAGCTCCAAGTTATCAACTTTGCTAGTCTCCTTTCTTTTAAACCACCCCCAAAATATCCATGGCTGCAACGAAAACAGAACCATCATGGCTTGAACTTCAAGGAACCAACAATTGGCAAGGACTTCTTGAACCCTTAGACCTCAGCCTCCGGAACCTGATTCTCCGGTGCGGCGACTTCTGCCAAGCCACCTACGATGCCTTCAACAACGACCAAAACTCCAAGTACTGCGGCAGCAGCCGATATGGAAAGAAGGACTTTTTCCAAAAAGTCATGCTCACAGATGCTTCCAACTATCAAGTCTCTTTTTTCCTCTACGCCACGGCAAAAGTCAGCGTCCACAAAGCCATCCTCCTCCACTCTCTCTCCCGCGAGGCTTGGGACCGCGAATCTAACTGGATTGGATACGTCGCCACCACCACCGACGAAGCCAGTGCTGTGCTAGGCCGCCGTGAAATCTACGTGGCCTGGCGAGGAACAACTCGAGACTACGAGTGGGTTAATGTGTTAGATCCAAAGCTTGTTTCCGCCAAGCCATTGCTACGAAAAACGGACCAACAGATCAGTACTACTAATGGTGGTAGCAGCAGTAGCAGCGACGAAGACGATGATTTGCCGAAAATCATGCAGGGTTGGCTCACGATTTACAACTCGGATGACCCGAATTCTGAATTTACAAAATTAAGTTCCAGAGCACAGCTGACGACAAAGATCAAACAGTTGGTGGAACAATACAAGGATGAAAAGTTGAGCATAACTTTTACAGGGCACAGTCTTGGAGCAAGTCTATCAATTGTATCTGCTTTTGATCTAGCTGAAAATGGTATTACCAATATCCCTATTTCTGCTTTTGTGTTTGGTTCCCCACAAGTGGGTAACAAGGCTTTTAATGAAAAGCTGAAGCAATTTTCAAATGTAAAAATCTTGCACATAAGGAACACGATTGATCTCATTCCTCTGTATCCCAGCCCCTTGTTGGGATATGTGAATTCGGGAATCGATTTATTGATCGATACCCGAAAATCGCCGAACTTGAAGGATTCGAAGAACCCGAGTGACTGGCATAATTTGCAGGGGATGTTACATACTGTGGATGGTTGGAATGGAGAAAAGGGGGAGTTTAAGCTGCAGATGAAGAGGAGTTTGGCTTTGGTGAACAAGTCCAGTGAGTTTTTGAAAGAAGAGTATTTGATTCCAGGGTCATGGTGGATCGAGAAGAACAAAGGCATGGTGCGCGATGAAAGTGGAGAATGGAGTTTGGCAGCACCGGCAGAAGAGGACCTACCGGTCCCAGAATTTTGACCGCTTGTGTAGTGGTTAAGTTGTGTTTTTAGTGATTTGTGGTGCTTTTTCTTTTGCAATTTTTGCTTTTCTCTAATCTGCGTTGTGCTTTATATGGATTCCCATAGTTGATTTAATGGAGGTAGCTCATGCTTTTGTATCCCTTAAGGATTTCTTTATGATATATATATATATATATATATATATATATATATAGTATGAAGGAAATCAAAGAAAAAGAGAGCATAAAATGCCTTTAAAGATTTAACACTTTAAGAATATTATCTTTGGGATAGTTTACTATGAACTTACTGGTAACAACGGGTTCAGACATTAAATGACAGAAAGAGAAAAAAATGATAAATTTATTTTAATTTTTTAGATACTTTTAAGTCCTCGTAATCACAAGGTGATATATCTAGGGATGGGGGATTTGAATCCCAGTATGCACTTTGAATAAATACCAACTCAACTCAAGTCTTAGTTTGACGACTCAGTAGAAAATCCTGGGGAATATCTGATTAAGGAGACCCACCCCCATGACGTGACGACATATATGGGAACAAACCCGAGGGTGTTCTTACAAGGAAAAAGGCATACAAGAGAGAAGCTCAACCACCCATCATAACTTATCACGAAAAGTTACGGGATAAGGTACGAATTACAATAATAATAAAAAAATAGTCACAATCTCAAAATTTATACTATTATTATGTAGTATTAAATAAATAAATAAAATTACATCTTTCTTAATTTTAAAAAGTGATTAAAATATAAGAAGTGGTGATTTTTTTTGCACATCTCAATGAAAAAAATATTTAACAGTGTTGGAGTAACACGTGGTGTCCCATATTTATTGGTGTTCTATTACTTGTTGCTATAAATACACTAAAATAGAGAAATTTTATTAATCTAAAACACCACGTAAATTTATCTCAAGACCATTAAATAATCTCTCTGTCGCAGTGCCAAAACATCCAAAGAAAATGTCCAATTAAAAAAAAAACCCTAGTCTTATTCCTTGTTCCCACTCAAGCTCATGGTGTCCCATCTTAATACAGAATTGAGAATTAATTGGAGTAAATAACTATGAAAAGACCACACAAATCCCACCAACAGCGAACACTGGTAAATTATCCGTGGTAATCCAGTAATAATAATAATGATAATGATATTAATAATACTATATGTCTGGTTTGCTAGAAGGAGAGTATCGTCCACAGCTACTAAATCTGTAACTTGCACCTTAAAAGGATACACTACCACTAGAACAACAAATAGATTTTTTAACTTGAAAGGCTCTCTTTATGCCTTACAACCCTACAAGCTTCATGAAACCATGATGTTTATGAGAAGAGTGAAACTTAACCCACGATTTGGTGACCTCAACATGTAAATAATAATACCATCTAATAATCCTAGGTTCATTACAACTTCAGATATTAGTAGCAGGTCTGCAAGTTACGACTTGACTAGATGATCTACCTCTCAGAGGCAGGTAATAGAAAAGAACCTGTGATTGATTAAGATGTCATAGATGCTAAAACACATTCATAGAATCATAAACATATGAAAATGGACATGCATGTGCACATAATCATTCAAACAAATTCAAATACAGATCTTGAATGAGAAATAATGGAGAAAGAGACATTTTTGGTATATTAATGCAACGTTTTTCATCAACACAATTGAAAATGTTGTTCCACCATCCCTGCTAGTGACAACTTGCAAACCCTAATGCCTCTCTCAGAAGGTACTGTGAATAGCAAGTTAAGCACATAGTGTTTTAAGTGTTGCGCAGGTGCAGGCGTGTATATTTAACCAAGCAGACGGAAAAGAGCAATACAAGTCTGATACTCTTTGATCCACTTAGAAAGACAAACTTACAAGTCCACTGTTTGATCCACTTAAAAAGACAAACTTAAGATGAGTGGCAGCACTTATTTCTTACAAACACTTGCATACACCTTATGAACTACTAAAGACACACTACCATTGAAACACACCTTTTCTTGGAAATAGAAAGAGAGGCTACTTACAAAATACAACGAAACTAACAAAATAAATTAAAAACTCTTATCTCACAAACGAATGACTTAAATAACCAATAAATACCACAAGCCAAACCAACTCAAGCCAAAATCTAGAATAGTAATTACAACTAGCAATAATAAATAACTCCAAAATATATGTCAGTCTCGAAGCCTAAACAAAATTTTAAAACTATTTGAATAGAAAGAAAGCTCGTATCACACTTGCCATTGATTCTCTGTTTAACTGCCAGAAGGAAAAACAAAACATGAATCAAATACCCACTACGAACGAATATAGAGTGCAAAAATAAGAAACTGTAATAAATAACTCAATTAACTAAACTAAAATGAAACAAAGAAAGCTAACACAATAAAATAGTGGTTGAATCAAATAACTAGGTGTTATTTCATACCGAACTCATAACAAAACAAAAATATATCTTGCCACACAGACAAGTAAAAATAATGACACAAATGCATAACATATATTGGACCAGTCAGATCCAAATGTATACAAAATCGGAATGTGTGTTCAGCACAAACAATATCAATCCAAAGAACATAACAAAAAACAAGGGTCAACCTATACACCTCCCAAAACAAAATCATAACATGGTCAACTCTTACCGAAGCACAAATGAAGACGATGTGGACGGATCACACCACCACAAAAAATGTCATGTCTCGATACCAAGAGAACATACATGTGGTATCCCCACATATGGTATCCTAAAGGTGATTATAGCTCAAGTATACCTTAAGGTACATTATAATAAAGATATTATGTCAACACATGTGACACAATATTAACACAAAGGGTTTTAAAACGTACACGTTAAATCGAAACAAATCAACACAAAGTCTCCAAAAATATACTAACATGTACATCTTTACAAAAATTAAAATAATTTACTAGACATGATCAACAAGTCCTGGAGTATAAGTTATAAAATTCCAAATATTAGAATCAAACGAAACTATCATATGAATTCGATTATGAACAAGTATCAAGACAAAACATATTTACCAAAATAATACATTTATAATCTATTTTATAAAAATATATTTATCCTTTAATTGTTATGAGTTTGCATTAAGTATAAAAAAAAAATTACCTAATCAATAATTAATATACTTGGACTAACCTATAAATAATTTATCCATTAACTACAATACAAATACCAAGTTTTTATACTTTTTATTTAAAGAAATTAACTCCACCAAAATTGAATCATTAACCTATTACGTTTACGTGCTTAAGACCAGGCTGCCTGATCTAACAAACTTGCAGAAAACATATTATAAAGAAATTTTAAAGCTCCTAAAAACATTATGACGTCTAATCATAAGAATAAATATATATATATATATATATATATATATATATATCTGTTAAGTAACATTATATGGTATAATCCATAACACCAAATCTGGCAAATCACCTATTCCATTCTTATACACAAAATCCATATACATCCATTAGTTATACTTTTACGTATGAAAAGCTTTATACATATGTACATATAATCTTTACAATTATTCAACGGATTTCTCTTACCTTGTTGAATGAATCCCCTTTCTTCTCAGTATTGAAAGCCTTCGTATTGCCACTTTCTCTACAACCAATTTTGTTCGTCAGTTCTTTACTGAGAATAAGATTAGCTTTTAGATATTTATTTATTTATTTTAATAATTATCCTAATTTTAATAGGATTTAAACTTACACAAATATAAGTTATACCCAATTAATTTTAAGGCTCAACATTACTAAATTAATAATACCTTTTAACTACTATTAGCCCATTTAAATTAATAAGTAATTTGACCCCAAATAAAAGACAAAGTCCTATTAATATGTTTTAAAAGATAAATATATTTTTTATTCATTTATTTATTTATTATTATTTATTTTTTTTACTGGGTAATACAAACATAGTAGTGATTTTGTACCAAACCTTTCTTACTTCATTTCTTTCTGCACAATTTCACTCCGGGTGCTCTCTCCAACTTGGAGATAATCTGCTGGTTTGGAATAGCTTTTCCAGATTCATACTCCTGGATTATTTGAGGCTTCTCATTGATCAACTACAGTCAAAAACCCAAGATCAGTATGTCCACATGTGTATGTATGTGTGTCCGCACAAACGTAAGAGTAAGTCAGAGAGAGAGAGAGGGAGAAATTACTTGACTGTGCTGTGCTTGTGTAAGTTTCTTATCCATTCGAGCCTACATAATACTCTCCTTCAATTCAGTGGGTACACGATCATCTGTTGATAAAAGTAGATGACATATAAAGCATAAGAGTGATACATACTACAAAGGTAAAGAAGCTATAGCAAATCAAATGTGGGGTGAAGAAAGCAATAGTTTTGTAGGAGGAGAGGGTTCAGAAACATATTTCACCATCACAGCTTTAAAGGATTCAGGAGCACAAGTGAATATGAGAGACAGGCAATCAAGTATCAAACAGAACAAACATCATATGCGTATCTCCAGTACCATTATACAAAGTGAGGATGGAGCAAGAAATAACCTGCTATGTAGTGGTAGTACAGTTTCCAAAAGTCTTAAACTATTAGAAGATACTCCCTCCATTCCTTTTTAATTGATGTTTCAAAGAAAATACAAAGATTAAAAAATATAATTATTGTTTTGTCTTATTGATCAAAATGGTTATAAAATCTCAATGTTATCTTTCTAAAATTCATTAGAAAAGATGAAAAAGAAACAAATTAGTATTTAATGCAGGGATAATATGGAAAACTAAGTCATTAAAGTTTCCTCAACATCTACAAATGAAACAAATTTCACTTTCTAAAAAGCCAAAAAAAAAATGGAGGGAGTACCATGCTGTCATGCACAAAATATCGTGCATGTAATAAACATATGCAAGTCATTATCTCCTTTTCTACTATGTGTCATGTAAACATAAAAAATGTTTCTGTACTTCTGCCTAAAATAGTGGCAAATCACATTTTTAAGATTATGACTAAGGAAGTTCATTTTTTCCTATTTAAACTTGTGATATATTTTATGTTTAAATCCTAAAAAATTGGAAAGCAAAGGAAACAAAGACCCCTTTTCATATTATTCATAATGTAGTCTCGATTCTTGAACTGGCCTGTGATAATGCCACTGTTTACTTCTCCTTCCATAACCTGGCACAGGGAAGGATATAAAGAACACTCCCGGAGAATGTAGTCAGAAATCCATAACAGATTCCAACTACAGCTTAATTCTCTAAAGTGGCCAATATAACTCAGCAGCTTTGTCAATAAAAAAAGAAAAAATCAGGTCAAAATCACATAGATGACTACACATAATTTGTTAAAAAAAGAACAAGATTCCTTTATAAAAGAATTGTTTCAAAAAAGGTCCAAGAAATGCTTCATTTTTGCTATAATCACAAAAAAGATGATAAGGGAAAGGAACAGGATGAAGAACAAGCCACGAGGGATCCAACAGTGCTAGCCAGAAAGTGGTGCAAAGCTCTAGAAAGGAAAATCTCGATAAGTGAATTCTCAAAGCCTTTAAATTCTATTTCACTTTCAGAAAAATGATCTAGAAACACTAACACTGACCAACCAACTCTTTCACAAAAATATATGTTGCGTTCGTTATTCATGCAATGGATCTCAAGTGCACAAGCAGTGACAATTATAATATCATAAATTTGCAGTTTCTACCATTAGAAAGAAGAAAAAAAATATTCGCCTTTTACAATTACAATCCACCAAGATTTATTCAACCCTAGCAATCAAACTTACTAAACTCAATATTGCGCAATTCGTGGTTTCAATTCATGCGACACAAACTCTAGTTAAAAGGCAAAGAAACCATAGAAAGCTTGTTGAAATGATGAAGTTCAGGTAGCTACTAATCCATAACCAAAGAAGCACAGCTGAACTAAATTCTGCAGGTATCCTTGGAAAAGCTGATAGATTCATTCTCTCGTTCTAAAGATTATCAGAGGAGGTCAAATATCACCTCTCATAGGAAGTATGATTATCATCCTAAATATATACTAGATTGATAAAGGAATTAACTACCTACGAACCAGACTTATGCCCACACAGAAAATATCATGCATAATCTTTAGCGAGGAAGTGGGAACACTTCCACAAGGGTGGTTTGTGCCAGACATGGTTCAAAGTGGCAGTAGCGGCCTAGGTTGCGGAAGGTTTTTTTGACTCGGGATTTTAGTTTCGGGCGATACGCAATGTTACACTAGAGCTTCAAATTTATTTATTTACTATTATTATTTTGATTAGTTCATATGTTATATACGTATTTTATTTATTATCATTACTTCTTCTAATCCACAAAAGGAATCCTATTGTTTGATATTATTATTACTATTACTTCTTTTGTGCCACAAAAGAGTCTCATTTGTTGATTTTCCATCACATCGTTATTTCACCTTGATTCCTCCATTGCGCCGTTATTTCTCCTTGATTTCTCCTTCATTTCTCCATTGCATTGTTAATTTTTCCCATCATGACGAAATTTCACCTATACACAACTAACAACTTTACATTATAATGCTTGGAATTACAACTCGGGACTCGTTATCGGATCGATGAGTAAGAAAACCAAACCGATATACCAAGATTTCAGCAATGCAGCCGATACATTGAACCATGGTGTTAGGCGAGGACCGCGAGGTGAATGACACCTCTATACAATATGAAGTGTAAGCCTAGATATATGCTATATTGAAAATATTTATTACCAAAGAACAAATAATACGAAAATACATTGAACCTATATATGATTATTCTCTAATCAAAAGATCTTGCATAATTTTTAGCTAGGAAATAAGAACACTTCCAGAAGGTCTTTGGTTTATGTCGGACATGTGGTGGACATCGACGCATCACTGATGTTAGTGATATACTATAAATATGTGCACAACACTTCATTTGACAAGCCCCCAATCTAAATATTTTCTTTTCATGTTGAGACGATGTGCAACAATTTTCGAACATTCACTTGTGTACCAGTAAAATGAGATATGATGTTCTTTATAATAATAAAAATGTGTATTTGTTAGGAGAGAGAAACAAAATGTGTTATCATGATAAAAGTAAGACAAGAAGAACCATAAAGTAAGACAATCATATGAATAAGTCATGTGTGTCCATTTTTAGTCGCAATGTGGCATTCATATATCTACACCCGCATCAATACATATGTACCTTGCCATTTACATGACATGGTTATTACTGAAATGATTTTACACTAATTATAATAATAATAATAAATATTTGACAAAGTATAAAAAGCAAGGTCCTAATTCACTCGGTCAAAAGGGTACACGTGCAGGGATTAATCAGAATCGATGTAACCAAATAAAAAAGATCTAATATACTGACGAGTAAGGTTCTCTGTTTCATCATCCAGCTTCCTTGTGTTTAATGAAGTGCTGCTAGAGGCAGCTCTGTTTCCCCAAGCATTAGCTACAAAAATTGATGAAAAACTATAAGAATGGATATAAAGTGTCTTGCTTAAGCAGTTGATAACTAACCAAAAGCATGGATGAAATTATATATAACATTTTATAAAATTGGCAGTTAAGCACTGCTATGGTCTGCTGAAACCAAGGGATTCACAAATTGTACCACCTTTGAATTATAAAATACACAACTCGCTGCCGCTACCCCCTATTAGTCAAAAAGAATAAAACTTTTCATAATATAAAAGGGGGAGAGGAAGTAAAGCCACGCATAACAAATTACTATCCAATAATTATATGCAATTCGAACATTATATGCTAGTATTAAGAAAATCTGAAAATAACAATTCAAAGTAAAAGATCCACTTGTGACAATAGGATATGCAGTAATAAAACAAGATTAATTTGTTATTAATAAAACAGGGTATTACAACTATCCAATCTTCAACAACAAACAGACGTATTTTTTACCAATGTTAAGCAACCCAAAAGTGATTTTTTAGCTGAAAACAAATGAAATGGAGAAACATAAAAAGGAAGCAATATGTTTTTTGACGGTCCAGATCTCAGCACCCGCGCGACGGGCAGCGGCCTTCTCGTCCTTGCGGGCGGCGGAGGTGGGGCCTTCTTGCGGAGCACCACCGACTGCCAGTCCTGCGACAGTGGTCCGACTCCTGCCATTTCTTTCTTCTGGTTAGGTTAGTTAGGGGTAAGAGAGACTGTTTGGTGCAAGTGGTGGTTACTTTGGGGGATTCTCTTACATAAAAATCTTATATGGGATTTACGGTTTCTATCTCCTTTTCAGGCAAAATACACTGGGTACGTTTGTTTGAGAGACTATTAGTACCATGTAAAAAAGAATATTGTACTTATTGTGATATCTCTAGATTGAATTATTAGTTCGGTTTAAAAAATAGTACCCTATATGAGTGACTAATCAGAAAGAAAGAGGAGAGATAAGTAGAGGTTGTGAGACCTACACCCAGCTCATATAAGAAATGTATAACTCTCTCTCTCACTCTTGGCTCATTCCGCAAAATTTTTGGCACAAATTTTTGGCACTGATTAGAAGGTAATCTCTTCTTTTTCTTCTTCATCATCTTCATATCTTTATCCATTCCTTCATCTTCACATTTCAATAAGTATTACTCCACCACCTTTCACATCTCTCGCCCTATCTTTTTCTAAACCCTTAGCACTAAAATTGAACCCTAGACCCTAAAATTGAATCAAATAAAATTCTGAAAATTGAAATGTAAATTACATTACAAATAACTACATTAATTAAATCAAATTTTATTTGATTCAATATACATATACATCAATTAACCTTGGATTATTGATCTATCTTTTATAAAACCTCAAAACATATACAATACATTAACATAAAGCGATAATGAATCAAATGAATTCCCAATTCTTACAGATAGTTATCAAAATCTAGAAGATTCAATACCAGATGAGATTTAAGGGCAGAAACCACCCAAAATCAAAACTTTAAATAACAAAGCGTTAAATAACCAGAAATCAACTAAATACTTATGGAACACAAACCCTAAAGAAATCTAGTTTACATTCAGACCATCAAAACGCTCAGAATGTACAAATAAATTAACTAGTTAATTGAAATTAAGTTGCTAAATAAAAAGAAAAATGATTAGCGTTAGAGCTTACAGGTCTCCCAGAAAGATGGATGAGAGAGAATGGTCTTCTTCTTCCGAGGAGATCGGTGGGAATGAATATCAGGGAAGAAATCAAATATCACTTAGGTTGGAAGGAGAAAGATGCCATTTAGAAAAATATAAGACGACAAAATAGATATTACATTTATTCAAACAATCTTATTAGGAATGATTTATAAATTATTTATAAATTATTATTTATTAATTTTAACTTATAAATCATAAATTAAATTAATTTGATCAACTTATAAACAGACTCTAACTGTTACAAGAATCAACTATATATATAAGAGGTCATCATCCGTGACAAACAATATTGAAAATTAGTTGAGTTCCTTCCTAGCGTTACTCTTTTTTGCGACAGTACAAGTCTTCTTGCGACAGAGCAGATGACTAAAGTACGTTAGCTTAAACCCTTAATTGCTCAGGAGCATATATATATATTTTTTTTTAAAATTCAGGAGCATATATATATATATATATATATATATATATATATATATATATATATATGGGTAATGATCCATAGCAAGCGTTTGCTATGAACACTATTCCAGCAAATGCATCTTCAACCGTTCAAATAATGATTTTAATGGATAAGATGGAGTCCCACCCGCTATCTAAGATAACGGGTAGGAAAAAAAAAAAAAAATTCTCAGTCCACCCGTCATCTTAGTTGACGGGTGGAAATAAAAAAAAAAATTTATTCTCACAACCCATCATCTAAGATGACGGGTGGAGTTTTTTTTTTTTTTTAAAACTAAGTTTAACAAAAAAAAAAATTCAAAATCAAAAAAATTCTCACCCGTCATCTTAGTTGATGGGTGGAGTTTTGTTAAGTTTTTTTTTTTTTATATTTTATATAAATTAAGTTTAACAAAAAAAAAAAAAAAAAAAATCTAACCCGTCACCTTAGTTGACGGGTGGATTTTGTTAATTTTTTTTTTATTTATTTATTATAAATATAAGCTTAACAAAAAAAAAAAAAAAAAAAAAAAAAAATCAAAACTCACCCGTCACCTTAGTTGACGGGTGAAGTTTTGACAATTTTTTTTTTTTTTTTTTTTTTATAAATGCAATTTTAACAACAAAAAAAAAAAAAAAAAAAAAAAATCCCACCCGTCACCTTAGTTGACGGGTGGAGTTTGGTTAATTTTGTATTTTATTTTGTTTTTTGATAAATATAAGCTTAACAAAAAAAAAACAAAAAAAAAAAAATCAAATCCCACCCGTCAACTTAGTTGACGGATGGAGTTTTGAATTTTTATTTATTATTTTTTTTTTATAAATTGTTGTTAAACTTACATTTATAAAAAAAAAAAAAAAAAAAAAAAAAAAAATCAAAACTCCACCCGTCAACTAAGGTGATGGGTGGGATTTGATTTTTTTTTTTTTTGTTAAGCTTATATTTATAAAAAAATTAAAAAAAAAAATTAACAAAACTCCACCCGTCAACTAAGGTGACGGGTGGGATTTTTTATTTTTTGTTAAACTTATATTTATAAAAAAAAAATAAAAAAATTAACCAAACTCTACCCGTCAACTAAGGTGACGGGTGGGATATTTTTTTTTTTTTTTTTTTTTTGTTAAACTTGCATTTATAAAAAAAAAAAAAAAAAAAAATTGTCAAAACTTCACCCGTCAACTAAGGTGACGGGTGAGTTTTGATTTTTTTTTTTTTTTTTTTTTCTTAAGCTTATATTTATAATAAATAAAAAAAAAAATTAACAAAACTCCACCCGTCAACTAAGGTGACGGGTGAGAATTTTTTTGATTTTGAATTTTTTATTTTGTTAAACTTAGTTTAAAAAAAAAAAATAACTCCACCCGTCATCTTAGATGACGGGTTGTGAGAATAATTTTTTTTTTTTTTTTATTCCCACCCGTCAACTAAGATGACGGGTGGACTGAGATTTTTTTTTTTTTTTTCCTACCCGTTATCTTAGATAGCGGGTGAGACTCCATCTTATCCATTAAAATCATTATTTGAACGGTTGAAGATGTATTTGCTGGAATAGTGTCCATATCAAACGCTTGCTATGGATCATTCCCCTATATATATATATAATAAAACCTTTTCAGAATTGGCAAGATAATGCTTACACTACGTAGTAAGCATATCATCTTTTAGTCCCCTTATGAACTTACATATCCAAGTGTCATTATCATAAAGTATATTATAAAAGTATATAAAATTTTAATTTCCTCCAATAATATATCAAATGTATTAGTTATTTTTCAAGATAAGAAACATATTTTACAAAATAAAAATTTATTGTGCTGAGTTGTTATTGTACAATTTTATGAAATATTAAAATATAAAATATTAAAATTTATGTTACTTATATTTGTTATGAAATACTAAAATATAAAATACTCAGATTTATAAATTTATTTTTAATTTTATGTTAAAATTTATGTTAATTTATTATTATATTTGTTACCTATAAAATTTTAGTATTTCATAAATTAAAAATAAAGAGTACAACATAAATTATTTTATATTTTAGTATTTTGTAAAATTGTACAATAAAAATTTAGTACAGCAAAATTTTTATTTTGTAAAATATGTTTCTTGTCTTGAAAAGGAACCAATACATTTGATGTATTGAAGGAAATTAAAATTTTGTATGTTTTTATAATATATTTTATGATAATGACAGTTGGATATGTAAGTCTATAAGGGAACCCGAAAGATGATATACTTGACGGAGTAGTATAAGCATTTTATTCAACTCCAATTACCTTTCTAATTGTGATAAGGTTTTACAATATATATATATTATATCATAAATTTAGAAAAAAAAATTGTGGGTCATCTGCCATGTCGCAAAAAAGTGTAGCACTGTCGCAATAAATAGTAGCAACAGGGGAGGAACTTAGTCAATTCTTAGCCCTCCGTTATATTGATAAATTGCTCAAATTATGTTTGCTAGAATAATATACATGGCAACCGGGTGCCACAGATGCAGACCCATATATATGTGTATGTATCTTGATCAACAACTCAGATCATGGTTGCTAGAATAGTGTCAATGACAACTGGTTACCACAGATGAGAACTCATATATATATATATATATATATATATGTGTGTGTGTGTGTGTGTGTGTGTGTGTGTGTGTGTGTGTGTGTGTGTGTGTGTGTTAGTACCTGCATTATATGGTCCATTTATTTGATTTAATGATGATTATGATTAATGCATATTTATAAAAATAAGCAAGTTTTGTAAAATTCTTACAATTTTTTTTTTATGTAAAATGACTTAGTTAGAGATCAAATTTGTTAGATTGATTCAAATAGTAGAGTATATTAATGTAATTCTTAAAATAGCTTAATTGTCCAAAGTTAAAATGTTTTTTCGTAGAGTAAAATAAAAAGTCGTTATAAGATCGCAGAGTTAACTGAAGTTATTCCAAGTTTACAAAGTAAACATTAATTTATAGAATCAGAATCACAGATCCACTACATTCGTAAAGCAAAAATAATAGTCGAAATTACTTTACCATACAAGGATCAACTCTATTGTTTAACTCAATTACGGCCAAAATCGTAGAGTGCAATATTCTGACAAGTTAATGACAGGTTATGATAAATGTCATAATAAACAGAGGCGGAACCAAGGGGGTCATATGACCCTGGTATTTCGGCGAGTATTACCTTAGTCGATGGACTACGTACAGCCAGCCTAGCCTACTACTCTTTCTTTCTTAACATCCTCAATAAAGTTAATTACTGGAATTAGCAGTAGTACTTATTTGTTTAATTTAATTATCCCCCTTACATTAATGAAATCACTACTCTACAAACTCTAAACGTCATTAATTCTTTATTTTAACTCGTATAACCAACCAGATCTCACTCTCCCTAGTCATCTTCTCTTTCTCTCTTTCTTTATTTCTAAAAAATAGAATCTTCTTTTAATACATTGTTACTCCATTTATTTAAAATATACAAGCAATTTTTATATCTAAAATTTATTTACACATTTTAAAATTATTATGAAATGTTTAAATTGATGAAATTATTGTGAAATATTATAATTGGGCAAAATGAATTTGAATATAAATTTGAGAAATAGTATATTTATGGTATACAATGTGACACCCCCAAATCTGGGCACACACAGCCCAAACTCGAGTTGTCAAAAGACTATAACAAAATTATTACAACGTTTAACGATACAGTGTATAATAATACATAACTAAGTCTTCATTATTATTGTCACACTATTTTACAACACGTGAAGACTACGATAGCTATCGCTCGAACTCTCACTCCATTCCCCGGCTAGACCCAGCTACGTTCTCATCTCCTGTTGAAAAATAATGGAACAAAAAGAAAGAGTGAGCTCAAATAGCCCAGTAAGAAATATCATGACTAAGATAATGACGAATAAATTATCATTAGCCTTCAACAATTGAGTTCTTGATAGAATACAATAGACTATAAGGTTTATATTAAAAACTGTAGTTAAATTCTTAAACAATGTTCAGATTAATAATAGCAGCGGAATGAGCAATCTATTTGAAGAATAATGCAGACTATAATGTCCACTCGCTTCTCTTTTTAGTAAAAACATCATCAACTTTTATCATCTGAAATACCATTAGTCATGATAATAAAAATTCACAGTTCCTAGTCATAATCATGCAAATCAATAGTTCATCTTTGCACTACGGGCCAAAGATATTCAATATAACACCAGTGGTCATGATTATACCAGATTCAGCCTTTGGTCATAATTGTGACGACCCCAAATTCGGGTTCTATAACCTCGAGTTTGGTTCTCACTATTCAACATATTACTAACAATTAAATACATACATTGCATTTAAATATCGCGGAATAATACATATTGGTTCCCTTACAAAAAGGTTACAATACCAGGGTCTATTAACCTTAACATAAACAGTTCCTACCATAAGGAATTACAAAAGGTTTAACAACAGTAAACACAAATTTAAGCTTCTAATTAGCATGCATAAACTAACTTAAGCTCTGGCATTTCCTTTTCCCTTATCCTTCTTTGAGCAATCAGGATTATCTGAAAAATGGTTCATGATAGAGCAAGAATGAGCAACTAGTTTGCTCAGCAAGTTTAGAACAATCATATAGATTTAATATATCATGAATGAATGGGAAATGTCATCAATGGTTCGACAATAGATATAACAATTGTGAATGAAACAGGATTCAAATTTTAATAAACAGAATATTTGAATCTTAAAATGCTGAGTGGTCACTAAGGACCCTGAACTAACGCGGGTATAATAGAGTTTCCTCTGACCCTTTGAGTTGTTTGGTTTTCAAGGTGATCAGCCTATTCAACCCGCTGTATATGCATTACATTTAGTCACTGGCGCCTAAAGTCGGTTTCCCGACACAAAATCCCCTAATTTAGGGTTGTTCAATTCTCAGACTTAATATAAGAAATCTGCACCCAACAATGATTTGGATAAGCTTTTAAAAGTATTCAAGTATTGAATTTATAAACGTAATGTCTAGCTGAACTATTCGTTTTTGACATTTTTAGTACAGTTCATGAATCAAGAACTAATAAGCTTCAAGTGCACTAAGTGCGATTTTATAAACAATATGGATGTGGAATAATTTTAAATAATTAAACCACTTCAAGCTTTGACAATAAATACAAGTATAGAAACTTGTTCAACAATAAATGAGTAGGGTTAGAGAACTTGCATGAACTTGCATGTCTGCTCAGCTACAATAATTGTCTAACTTTAACTAACTTGCTTTGAAAAACCTAACATTAATAAAGTCGGTCTAATAATTAGTACGGCGTATTTGCATAACTATACGCTTAATAATGAACTTATTTACCACATAAGTACTAATACATAAATTACATTAGTCAAAACAATATTATTAACATTATAGACCCTCAATCATATTAGGTTAATAATTCAATAAGTTAGAAAATATTTTTCTTAAGTGTTGGACACTTATTAAACCCTTAAACAACTTATTACAATTGTTTAATTAAATCATAATTAAATTCAATTTATTTTATTAACTCAATGTCTATTTAATTACTATTTAATATTGATTAAATAGAAATTAATTAATTAACTCTAGTTATTATTTAAAATAGATAATAACTAATTGTACTTACTTATTATTTAATTATAATTAAATAATAAATAATTATTAACTTAGTTTTAACCTTCTTTAATTTAATGTTAATCAACCAATAACTAACTAAATAATTAACCTTACTTATTATTTAATTTAAGGAAATTAAATAATAGTTTACTAATCTTAATCCTCTTTAATTATTATTTAATGTCAATTAAATAATAATTAATTATTTAATTAATTTTAATTATTATTTAAGGTTAAATAATAATCAAATCATTCCTATTTATTATTTAAATTAAATAATAAATTATTACTCTAATAACTTAATTTCCATTAATCGTTATTTAATGCTAATTAAATAATAATTAATTACTTAATTATCCTTATTTATTATTTAATAATATTTAAATAATAAATAATTAATTTATAAATTTTATCTCTCTTTAAGTATTATTTAATAGGCATTAAATAATAATTGCTAATTTATCATCTTTATTTATTATTAACATTTAAAATAATAAATAAATAATAAATTTATTTAACTTAACCATGATTAGCTAACTAGATTAATATTTAAAATATTTAAATATTAAACTTAATGAAAAATATCCTCCCCAATATTATTTTTGTATTATTATTATTTTTGTTATAATTTTAAATTAATTTTTAAATATTTAAATTAATTAAAATTAACCCGAATGACATTTTCGTAATTAAGTTGAAAAATCGGACCGATGACAATTTCGTAATTAATCATAAAACTGATCCGAGGGCAAAATGGTCATTTCGCCAAAAAAAAACACGGAGGGGCAAACTTGTAATTTCCCCGAGATTTTCTTCCGCGCATGGCGCGCGTTATCGAGTTTACGGCCCAAAACGACGCCGTTTTTGAAAAGCCGGATACGGCTTCCGCGCATTGCGCGAAGGTTATTTTTCTTTATACGCCAAACGGCATCGTTTGACTCCGCGTCTGGCGTGAACAGTGCTCGCGCATTGCGTGGCCAGTGTTAATTTTTTTTCTTCCAAGCAAAATGTGAACAGTGCTCCGGTACACACATTTTAAATAAAAATATACCATCAAGTAAGCTTTAAATCATCAATAAAAATCCAAAAAAATTACCAATCACCTTATATTAATTTATAACATGAAAAATTAATTTTTCATGATTTAATATCATTATTTTTTTATAAAAATTTTTACATCACATAAATGACCATAAATCATAACTTTTTGTGTATAACTCAATTTTGAGTGATTCAAACTTTGTTTTTCTCATGATTTAATGTTCTATAATATTAGAATATCAAACCTAAGTTTTATAAAAATATTTTTGGTCATATATTTCAAGACTTGATTATACACTATTAAATACATATTTTAGCATATAAAATATACCAAAATACAAACCAAACATATTAAACTCAAGCATGGCATAAATATTACCACTACACATTATTAACTATATTAACATATTTGTACACACATATTAGTTTATTTAATTAAAAACAAAAATTTGATTTAGAATAACCATTACCTTGATTTAATGGCTATTTTTCTTTTTCTTCCAAAGTAGGTGATGAGGTTTGAAGGCATGAACCAAGAACTCATTCTCCTCTCTTAGTCTCTCAAATATATTTTTTTCTACACTCTCAAATGCTCTCTAGCTTGAAAAATGGAAGAAGAAGAATGACTAACACAATGCTCCTAAATTGTAAGTATACTTACAATTTGGATAGATATAAAATCTATATCTATTAAAATTATCATCATGAGATAGCAAAGATACTTATACAAGAAAGTTAGTCCATACTTAGTTGGTGAGAATTTTGTGGGAAAAGATTTTCCCAAAAATCAAAACAAGCAACCTAATATTAAATAAATAAAAATACAAACAAAAATACAAACAAAAACTCATTTTTTCTCTCTCCTTCCTAGCATGATTCGGCTGGTCACCTTCTTGTCCCAAATTGATAGTCACTTTTTACTTTTTAAATTAATAATATTTAAATTAAGTATTTTTCAAGTGGGTCAATCATTGAGCTTTAATTTAAAATACCAATTGGGCTTCTATTAAATTGTTTGGGCTACTAAATTGTCAAATTTTGTTATTCTCCACTTGGGCTACTAATTGACCCATGTTGGACTAATTTAATAATTTACACATTAATTATTCAATCCATGATTAAATAAATAATTAGATTGAATAAATAATTAAATATTCTAACCCTTAAGTATTAAATTACTAAATGGACTAATAAATATTATTATTAATATTTCACATTATTTACATTAATTAATAATCATATTAATTAATTTATTATATTTAATTCACTCATTATATTCAATTTAATTGAATATTTAATTAATAGGAAACTTATCAATTATTTTGATATTAAAATTTTAGGGTTTGTTCACTAATTTAATAACATATTAGTGACCCCCTTAAATTAATTTTAGTAATTAATTACATAATTATTTAATCACATAATTAATTAATCACATAAAAAGATTTAAATAATTTCGTAAAACTAACTCGTTGAAAATTAATTTAATAATTTAATTAATAAAGATGTGGAAATTCTAGGACATTACAATAATCATACCAAACAACAGTTCATCTATGCACTACGGGCCAAAGAGAACTTTCAATATAATACCAACGGTCATGATTATACTAGATTCAGCATTTGGTCATAATCATACCAAACAACAGTTCGTCTATGCACTACGGGCCAAAGAGAACTTTCACCACGTGCCATAAAAGACACCAAACAGATGTATCGCCTTTAACCTAGTATATCGCCTTTAACCTATCATCTGTTCAACAATTATATCACATCTGTACCCCCGACCACAGATATTCACAACAGCTTGATTCTTGATGGTTAATACAAATAACAGTGATACAAATGATGAACAGAAGAAATAGGATAAACAATAAGTATCGGAAGTTTACTTTGTGCAGATTCAAACAATGTCCAAATTGTCAACATGATGTGGAGTGAAGTTTAAAAATGATATTCAAGATCCACAGTTCAGAATAGTTCAATAGGAAGGTTCAGAAAATAGGAAGGTTAAGTTGAAATAATGAAGTTCAACTATTATGGAACATATAATATTTTCAGGAATTATAGAAGCAATAATCCCATAATAAGTTTCGATTTAGGCGTATGAAATAAAATAATATCCCTTACCGTAGCAAGTTTGATTAACAAAAGGTGAAGAAAATTATTATCCTTTACCATAGTAAGTTTGAACAATGGAAGATGAAAAAGATGGTATCCCTCATGAGTATAAAGAAAAATAATATCACTTACGAATATGAAAGAAAATGATATTACAAACGAATATGGAATAAAAGTGTCATGTGGTAATTCGTGTAGACAAATTATTTCCATACGAGACAAATAAAAAGGGTTATTCCGCACCGTAAGGTTATTTCCCTCAATTTGAATACGAAGAGTTATTCACCAAACAAGCGGTAATCCGCGCCGTAAGGTTATTCCCACAATTTAATGCATGGAAATAAATGACACAAGAAAGAAATGATATGAGAATCAAAGAATGATAATCCCTTCCAGTAAGAAAGAAAAAAATATCCATTTAGGATGATGAAAAGAATGATATCCCTTACTTTAACACGTGACTGGATATTGATTTAAATGAGGTTGATCAACCTACATATTTATAATAAAATTAGTAATTACCACATATAAATTTTAAAATGTATGATAACTCGTATAATATGAACTATCAAAATTATATTTATTTAACATAATTTTTGTAGTATAATATAACAACTTTAAAATAGTTTTTAAAATAATATTTCAAAATGAATCTTCCAAAGAAAGCTTTTAAAAATGAATCTTTTCAAAGAAGAGTCTTCTAAAGGAAGATTTGTGAATACCGTGAAAAATAGGAATTTATGAAATTACTACTCTTTAATAAAAGACTTACTTGAAAAATTCCTGCACTCATCCTTTTGGCTTTCAAACACTCAAAATAGCCTTACTATTCTCAGAGAAAACTCATAAAATTCTTATAGAAAAATTTTATGTTTTAGGTGTGATTTTTCTATTCAGCTGAACAATCTATTTATAGGAGAAAATAAGTTACTATGCGTGTGGTAGGTAGGGGTTGTTGGCAGTGCAGCAGTCTCGTGCGTTTTTTTGTTCTTCTGCGTAAAATTTCTCCAATTTCAAGCTTCACCAACCATGTGGGCCCCACCAATGGGTCCATATGTTTTTACTATTCACTTACTATTCACGTTACTATTTCAAATAGTAAAATTAATTATTTTATTTTATTTTATTTATTTATTTATTCTTCCTGTGGGTCCAACATATAAAATAAAATAATGCTACAACAATAATTCAACAATAATGTAATAAACACGTTACAGATTATTATTAATTTAATAATATAAATTACAGTATATTTGCTACTGTGACAATTATTAGGTTCAATAATTTTAAAAATAGTGCAGCAATAATTATTGACTCAATGATATAAAATACAGTGTAATGACAATTATTGAATCAATGCAAAATACTGTGTAATATGTAATATGCTTATGATATGAGTATTTGTATCAGCAAGTATTTGATTTTGGAGAATTAGTCGTTAGAGTGCTTTTAGTAACAATCTGTTATGATCTTAGACTTGAGGATTTGATATGAGTTGTGTTGGATTTATGTTAAGCTCGTGGATGATGTGAGGTATGTATATTGATGAGACAATATGATAAGTGAAAACTATTAAGTATGTATAAATGATCTCTTATAAACTTGAGTTATAGATATTCGAGGTAATTAGATTAATCATTGAGGCAAGTGATAAATTTTGCAGTTATTTTGGAGTTTTGTTATATGAAGATTTTGTAATAGTATGAGAAAATCTTGGAATTTGTTGGACTAAGGTTTGCACTAAGAAATGATTGATTTATTTAAATGGTTATATATTAAGTGATGAAATTCTATAGATTTTGAGACCTTAAATAGTTTAGAGTATACAGTTTGTTTATGCAGATAATGGAACATGACTTGGAGTTTAATATGGTGATTTATATATTTTAGTGATATATTATTTGGAGTAATAATATTTGAGAACTAATTCGAATTGAGATTGTGATATTTTGGAGTGCTTAAGGTGCTGGGGAAATTACTCAGTCTGCGTTTTATTGTCCCATTTGAGATTTTAGAAAGGGTTGACAAAGTTACATTTCAGTTAGCTTTGCCTTCATAATCAGCTCATGTGCATAATGTATTTCGTGTCTTAGTACTGGAGAGTTATCATTATCATCTGTTGCATATGGTGCACTATCTGTTTTGATAAGATTTTGGAGGAAAACTACTTCGTTGTTTTGTGAAAAATTCTATTTGAGTAATTTTTTTTTTGCATCTTTTGATAATTAAGTTCGTTATATTTTATTTTTTTGATTCCGGGGACGGAATCCTTTTTAAGGGGGAGGTAATGTAATACCCGGTCATATGTTGGTTGTCCCACATCGCCCACTTTCTCAAACTCTTCCCTTACCTTTACCTATATATATGACTTCACCCCCTTTTAGTTTTAATATATAAACATTAAGGTTTTACCCAATGTGAGGTAACCTTTTTGTGTGAGGACCTTTTTAGTAAGGACCTCCATAGTTAAAATATTTTTTCGATGTCGAGGACGTGGGCGGATTACGAACCTCATAATTTCGGGTATGTCTCTTTTTCTTTCTTTGTGCAATTATTTAATTTTCTGTATTAGTTTTAATTTTGTAGTTTTAATTTTTGTATGCTATTTAGTTTGTTAGTTAATATATTTTGGTATATCTTTGTTAGTAATTAGCATTTTAGAATATTAAATTAGTATTTTTGTAACTTTAAAATTTTGTCAGATAATAATAATAATAATAATAATAATAATAATAATAATAATAATAAAATATTTGTTTGTAATAGAATTAAAAATGGAAATAATATTTTTGAAAATATACTTATATGTATTTCGGAAGGAACAAGAAAACTATTATTTATTAATACGTTACCATGATTAGAATATTTATGTATGTATAACTTTAGGTATAATTTTGTTTAGAATTGAAGGATTTCAGATTTGCCTAAGAGAGAGAAAATGTATAAAACTTAATCAATTGATTAACTATTTATTTATCAATTCATTTATTTTGTTTAATTAGTTCCGATGGAGGGAATTTAACGAGTCAGTTTTGCAATATAATTTCGGATATTTCATTGCGTATTCCAGGTACGAATTTCGTACTCCTTCAGCGATACTCATTTGATTTTAATTTGTTTGTTTTGTTCTTCATTAGAATTTGGATATTATTTCGATATATTGTTCATAGTCAAATGCATATGATAGTTTTGTTTGATTTTAGATATTCACAACTTATCTTGTACTCTTAAGCATGCCTAGTATTTATTTTGATTATGTAGAAACGTACATGCAAGTATAATTGGGAGACTTTGTGTCGATTTAGCATGTGCGTATTAGAACCCCTTTTGTGATATTGTGTCGCATTCGTTGTGACATGATATTTTTGTTAGAAAGTACCGTAGGGTATACCTGAGTTATAACCACCTGTGGGGGTACCACAGGCATGTCCTCTTGGCACCGAGGCATGACACTTCCGTGGCAGTGTGATTAGTCCACGACGTCTCCATTTTGTGTGCTCCGATGGGAGTTGGTCAATTGGTGTTTTGTTGTGGGAGGCGTATGGGTTGACCCTAGTTTTCTGTTCTGTTCTGTTCTGCGGTTTGGTGTTGTTTGTGCCGAACACACCTTCCGATTTTGTATACATTTGGATCTGCAGTCCAATGTGTGCCTGCCTGTGTTGCAGTATTTTGACTTGTCTTTGTGACAAGGTATATTTCTGTTTTGTTCTGAGCTCGGTATGAAATAAACACAACTATTCAATTCAGCCTTTTATGTTGTTCAGTAAATCAATTCAGTTCAGGAGATCAGTTTCAGTTCAGTAGATTAGTTCAGTTCAGTAGATTAGTTCAGTTTAGTCGATTATGTTATTCAGTTCAGTAAGATTATGTTATTTAGTTCAGTTGATTTTGTTAATCTCAGTTTGGTTCAGTTGATTTTGTTATTCAATTTCAGTTCTTATTTGTGTACTCTTTATTCGTACTGGGCATTTGGCTCATGCTGTGTTTTCTTCCGGCAGGTTTATAAGGGGATTCAAGGGCAAGTGTGAAGAGAGTTCCTTTTTGTTTTGACATTCTGTTTAGAATTCGTTCGTGCGTAGCCTCCCTTTCCACTGGTCGGGAAGGGGGTGTTACACAAATAGACTACATATAAAGGGCTATAAATAGTTAGAAACATGATAAAATCATCAAATTGAATTTAAGTTGTTGATATTGTAAGTATAAAATAATATTGTATTTTTTATTTGGTAAATATTTATTTGGAATTTTGAAGTAGTACTCCAACTTTCCACAAAAAAGTCATATTTATAATTAAAAATTCAAATTATTTATATTTGTTTCATGTTTGCTCACAAGAGGGTGTTTGATTATAAGTAGTTTTAGAAGTTATTTTTTTAGTAATTGTATTTTTAAACTGCTTATAAGCATCTTTTTATTAAAATAAGTAGAAACATGTAATTTGATATTTTTGTTTATAAGCAAAAATTTAATAAGCAAATTTGACAAAGTATATTAGTATTTTACTACTACATTATTACTATTTTATATTTTTTAGTTTATTTTATCTAGCAATAAGTGATAAAAATTTAACAAACTCCAAAATTTATTCTTTTTAATTGTTTTAAGTACTTTACATTAAAAACACAAACTAAGGTTAAGTAGCTCGATTTACTTACTGCCCACTCGGTACCCACTACTCGGAGTACCCTTCTTATTCTTAAATGCAATAAACATTTTACTTAATTTTTTTGAACACTGTTTAAGTTTATTGAATATTTATATTAATGATAATGATATAATAATAAAATTATAATAATAAATTTAAAAATATTCTGTTATCACCAATAAAAATAAAAATAACATTAAAATGGATTGCATGGGAAGTCAGAGTCGTACAATTTTAGGCATTCTCGTGAATATGCTTAATTCACGGGGCAAAAGATGAGGGTTCTCAACACAATAATCTCAGCCGGAACCCCAAAAACCAAAAAGGAAGGCGACAATTTTTACGAGATCTTCCTCAATTCTTTTACTTGGACGATCCTTCGCTAATTCTCTCCCTTCATATCAACACTTTCTGTCTCATCCACCGTATACATCTCCCCTCTCCCCCTTTCTCTCTCTCCAATTCTCCATCTAAATATGAGCATCCAAGGTGAACCACTCTTTCTTCTCACTTATTTTGTATACTTCACGCAACATTGTATCTCTATGTGTACAAATTTTTACATATTCATACATATTTACTGTGACTAATTATTCAAATTGGACGGAAATTGTACAAATTCAATTTGATCGATCTGTTAATCAATAAACATCAGTTTCGTGTTTTACTGGGTCATTATTTTAAGAGTATTTCTACTGGAACAGGGGAATTCTCTAATTGCATATATTGTTAGCTGTTTTGTTATCATTTTAGATATCTTCAATCAATAGTGGGGTGGTATGTTGTTGAAAGTGGATGTTATGCTTTTAATATGGTTTTTATTTCTGTATTTATTTAAACTAAATTATCTAAACTGTGATGTAAAATTAGCACATTTGAACGAAGAAAGAATTAACTTTATAGTTCAACAAACATGCTCCCAATTTGAATTCCATGGCATGGATTCCTTGCAATGAAACATGGCATCTTTTTTAATAATATTTAAGTATGAAATGTGGCAATTTAGCTCAAAGAGTTCTAACAATAATTGATTTAAGTGCAAGGTTTAATCTTACGTTTGTTCTAATTCTGTTTACACAGCTGGTGATCGTGAAATCATGTGGAACAGGAAGAATTAACTGTGATGTGGATATACTGTCGTTGTTTTGGTTCACATTGTAAGATCCAATTTTTGGCCAATTGTATTCTTGATTCACTGCTCGAGTCTATGGTTATATTGAAGGGTCTTCTGAGACGTAGAGGACCCTTCTGATTGGAATTTTAGCTTTACCATCAATTTTGTGTGTTGCAAAGGCGTTAAGGATATCTATTTCCTGGGTTAGGTTTGTTGGTATTGTTTTCCACCATGCCAGCTATACAGAAGCTTTACAACGCTTGTAAAGGGTCTCTTTCTACTAATGGGCCCATATCAGAAGACGCCATCGAGAAAGTTCGCTCCATGTTAGGTAGCAAGTCATAGTCTTTTCCATGCCCGTCATTTTATCTAAAGTTCAGCCTTACAAGATTTTTATTTAAAGCATATGTGTGTTGCATATTTTGAATGGTCATTCTTTTATCTTGCAAATTTATTATCAATCTGAGGATTTGCACCCCGTGTTGATTTTAATATATCCTTGAATTGGACGCTTGATACATAATATAAATTTTGTTAATGTTTGATATGTATTGGGAGCATTTTAGTGATGAAGAATGGATTTGTGAAAATGCACGTGGAGTAGGGTTAATGAATTGCTACCACATATGCTAGTAATTGAGCATATGCAATCATTATTGTGCAATCCAACATTTGTTACATTATTGTTCCTTTTCAATAAGTTCGATCAGTTACTACACTCTCATCATTTTAATTCTCTTGCAGTCCCTTTCTACTCGACACTTGGGGGTAACAAATATAATAAATGAAAATATAATAGCATAAAAGTTTTTGGGGGAACAAGGGGCGAGAACAGTTATGCATTTAATTATGATACCATTACAAACTGTAGATGTGTTTGCCCTCTTACGTGGTTGATTTGCATCAACATTTGTTATTTTATTTTGTTGATTTTATTTTTCTTGTAATAACAGCGATAAAACTGGAATGGAACTAGTTTTTTTGCCTCTAGCATGTGTACTTTGAATCATGCTTATCATTGAGCAATTAGTGTAAATTATATTTAATACTATTCCTTTTGACCTACATGTTGTTATCTATGTCCTAAATGTGGCACAGTAAACTATCAAATTCATTACTATTTATGTTACCATTGTCGATCACTTTGTGCAGTTAGGTGCTGTAGCATTGTTTAATCTCCAGTAAAAAAAAGTCTTCATCTTTTTCTGCAAAATTTTAACTTATCGTCAACTTCTCCTATAGAGATGTTGCTGGCATGTCTATTGGAATTTATTAAATAACAGAATGGCAAAATTTTATGAACCAAAGGGCTAGGATAGTGTCTCTTCCTTTATGTTGTTGCTCCCCTCCCTCTGCTCTTCTTATTACGTTCTTAAGTTCTGTATAGTCTGTGAAGGATTTCTTATTCTTGTGCTCTTTGTCATGCCTTTTATTTTTTAGTTTTCTTTTCTTCCCTTTTGAATTGTTTCTTATAAACCAAAGGGAAAATAGAATTAGTAAAGATAATAACATCCTAGAATGCAACAAGTTGCTGGAGTTCTAAGTTTCATATTTGCCAGAAATTGCATGATTCTAACTGATGTTATAAATTTAGTCTGGGATGTATGTGATAATTTACTTTACAAGTTGTAGGCCTGATTCTAAGTTGTTAGAAATAGCTGATTTTGAGCTCCCTTTTATGCCTTATTCGTCGTATTTTTATTAATGGATTCTACTATGTGGCCACGTGTTATATAGACATTTATTGAACACATGCTCCGCCTGTTTATGAGGTGTTTAATTTCACTCTTTATTTTGTAAAAGTTCACACAAAATTCTGTTGTTTATTGATTTGTCCAGTCCTGGAAATTTTATAGCATTGTTCCTTTGAGACTATCAGTTTTGTTTCAGATAAAATCAAGCCTTCTGATGTTGGTCTCGAGCAGGAGGCACAGTTAGTTCGTGGGTGGACAGGTTCTGTTAATGAACGAAATGGGGGCCATCAATCACTGCCATCAATCAAATATCTTCATATATTTGAGTGTGACAGCTTCACTGTAAGCTTAGCACATGTGATTTATCTGTTTGCCAGTTTTATTTTATTTTGGCACAGCTTGTATAATGACTGAGATCATTCGTCTTGAATTTTCTGGCAGCTGGGAATATTTTGCATGCCACCTTCCTCTATCATTCCTCTTCATAATCATCCTGGAATGACCGTGTTAAGCAAGCTCCTATATGGTTCATTACAGGTAAATTCATATGATTGGCTTGACGCGCCTGGTCCTTCTGATCTATCGCAAGGTATGCCTTTTCAGCCAATTGTCTGAGAAATTTTTTATTTGCTAACTGAACTTTTGATACTTGGTTATGAACATTGAGCATTGAGTTATTCTCTTAGTTGCCTCTGGTATTTTCAAGTAGTGCAGTATCTTTTTAAGGTTCCGTCCATTGATAGGAGCTTCCATTTCCCTCCTTCCGTAACACGATAGTTGCCAATCAAGGTTAGGAATATAACTTAAATTTGTTTCCAATAAATTTATGACTGCTTCCCTCCCTCAAATAAGCCATTTTATGTATGCCAATGGCCATAGTAGCAATAAAGTCTAGAGGCTCATTAGTTTCTTAGGAAGAATGGTTAGTACCTTTGTTTCTTAGTCTCCAAATTTGCTTGGTCTCTAAGTTTGCTTTGTCGATAGTGCAGTAACTCATTCTAGTAGGTTCTACCTAAATAAATCTTAGTAGTGGTTTTCATTTTAGTTATGATTTGATTAAAATATTGTATCCAGAGATTCTCTCCCTTATCCTCTTCCTCACCTCAATTTCTCTTTTTTTGCCATTTTTTCCCCCTTCAATTCTGTTTCAAAAATCTATTTTTGACGTAGAATAATTTTTAGAGAAGAATAATTGCTGTAAATTAATTTAAAAACTGTGAATAGGTGAAACTCCGTACTCTACTAACCTTAGGATCTTCGACCACAGAAGAGTAATTGATCGCAATCAATAATATGTCTCAGTAATAATTTTGAATCTAGCGATTACATTATATAGAGAACAAAATCCTAATTAGACTTGGGCCAATAAAATAACTAAAGACTAAAATACCTGAAAAAAGTTCTAATTACTAATAATTAAATAAAAGTCTAAAATAATAATATAACATAATCATAAATATGAACCAGTACAGAACCGGTATAAGAAATCGATAAATTCCAATTAATCGGGTCGTACCAGTTAATATTGATTAGTTTGAAGGTTCTCTAAATACTGGGCCGTACCGATTTTACCGGTTAATTTAATTATTATTAATAATAAAGTGTCATTCTTTTCTATATCCTCACCTACCATACCCTTAAGCATCTCTCTTGCTTTCTTTGACTTCCTACTCCTTCTCTCTTCCTTTATTACCTGTCTCCTCTCCCAAATCCCCCCTCCTTCTTACACTTTCTCTCACATCCCCTTTTCATACTTTTTATTCTACAATTTCATCTCCATTTCTTCATTGCCTTTATCACATCTCCTTCCGCATGACTCTCCGATCAAGGAAATAAATCTTTCTAAGCTGAGATGAAGTGGCGATAATTTCTCCTCCTTCCACCTTTTTTTTTATTTCTAGATTTGGCTTCTAAAGTGCCCCCCCCTCCCCCTCCCCTTCCGTTTTTTTTACGTCTTGTACAAATTTGTTTTGCTTTGGTTGTCTGATATGGGTTTGGTGAGGTAGTGAACGTATTTGGTTTTGTAAAGTGTACTTGATTGGAAAATTCCCACCCTTAATAATGGCTGGTAAATATATGTGATGGTGTCTCATTCTTTTATCATGGCTCAATTAATAATTTTCAGTCTATTCTTTATCTTTTGATGGTCATGGAATTAATAGTTTACTGTAACTAATGATCTACAATAGACTTGAATAATGAAATTAACAATCCCTTCTTCAGAATGACCCAAATTTTATTTTATTTATTTGGTGGAAAAAGATAGGTACAAGAATATGTATTTACTGGTACCGTATCGGTATCGAACCAGCCTTTATTGGTCCGGCATATCGGTTAATCGATATTAGTACTCATTTTTGAGTAAAATCGGTTATCGGTATGGGACGGTTCGGTATAATACCGATGCACACCCCTAATCAAGACGATGAAACTCTTTAACACTAATCCATGTACAATCACTAGTAGGTGTGTTGTGCCACCTGACCAAAAATTGTTGATAACCACCTTGCATTATCGACACAACCCTCTGATACACGATATCCTCAATGACTTCGGATGTGTGATGTAAAGAAACAAGAGGAGGTGCACATGGAACACGTAATGAAGGAACAAATACAGTCTCAATAAGGTTAATAGATACTTGACCAAAAATTGTCGATAACCACCTCGCATAACGAGACAACTCTCTGATACAAGACATCCTCAATGACTTCGGATGTATGATGTAAATAAACCAGAGGTGCACATGGAACATATAATGAAGGAACAAATATAGACTCAACAGGGTTAGTAAAAAATGATGAGGAAGGTAAAGAAGCATAAAAGGGGTAGAATCATTAGAAGACCCATGATATGCAGTAAGGTCTTCCACCTTGAATACAGGACCCATATTGCTAGGAAAATCCAACTTATATGCATTAGCACTGATTGAACTCAAAAATGAATTCATTCTCTTTGCATGCACTTTCTTCCATGTGCAGGAGCTAGCCTCTCGACACAATGTTGCATTAAACTCTTGATACCTGCAATGAACATCTGCTCTGGAGACTTATTTTTTTTATTGCTCAAGTTAATTTTCTTTCTTAATTCAAAATGCAAATCATGAATCACGCCTTGTAAATTCACTAGAATTATATGCAGGGAGGAGAACTCAAATCAATAGGCTTTTTAAGTAGATAACTAGTGTAAGGTCTCAATCTATCCGAATGATTAACTGAACTATCATATGCAAATTCAGCTATAGGTAAGACTTTATCCAATATTAACGGATCACCTACAAGACATCGTATCAAATCACCTAGACTCTTATTAATGACCTCATGCTGAAAATTAGCTTGCGAGTGATAAGTCGCGGAGAACTCAAGTGTGGTATTAAGTTTCTTTCAGAGAGTTTTAAAAAAATAACTCATAAATTTCACATCTATATAGAAAACTATAGACAAACAAATCATGTAGTTGAACAAACTCACAAAAGAAAATGGATGTAATATTCGAGGCATCAACAATTTTGTTTCCAGGGATAAAATATACCATTTTAAAAAGATGTTCCATTACAACAAAAACTGAATCATTACTCGTATTGGTCCTCAATAACCCCAAGGCGAATTCAAGATAAGATCCTCTCATGGTGCATAGGGAACCGTTTGTGGAATGTACAAACTCGTGTTTTGTTTCTTACCCTTACCATTCTGACATGTGCGACACTCGGTAACAACACGAGCTACATCTTCTCGAGACTAGGCTAAAAGAACCTATCCTCAACAATGACAAGAGTCTTATCTCGATCAAAATGACCAGCCAATCCTTCCGTATCTAACTCCCAAGCTTGCAACAAAATACTAGAAATACATAATCGAGCACCCTTGAAAATATTTCCATCAGGGATAGGGTGGTGAATTAGGATCCTATAGAACTGCATATACCTCTCTAAAGTTTCAATAAAAAGAGTATTCACAGATAATATGCTCAAATCCAACAACCTTTACACTCTAAGTGTTAAGAAAAATGGACATTCTATTCACTGCATCGGCGACCAAATTCTCTATCCTGTCGTAATGTTTAAGGACAATAGAGTATTCCTGAATCAACTTAACTCACCTGGCGTGTCGATGACTCAATTTCCTCTGAGAGTTGAGATATGAAGCGTATGATGATCGAAATATAACACAAACTCCTCAAGCAACAAGTAATAGCACTGATACCTAAGTGCCTGAACTACAACAGAGAATCCCAATCAAAGGTAGAGTACTTTTGCCGGGTTTCATTCAACTTCCTCACTAAAGAAAAAGCAATTGGATGTCCCTCTTGACTAAGCACTCCCTCTATCCCTACACTTGAAACATCACATGCTACCTCAAACACCTTACTAAAATCTGATGGCACGAGGACAAGTGCTTGTATCAACCTATACTTGATCTTCACAAAGGCTTTGACAGCCTATTTAGATCAAACAAACCCCCTTTCCTTCAAATTGTTAGTAATGAGTAATAAACTCCCTAATGAACCTCCTATAAAAAGTTGCTAGACCATGGAAGCTTTGTGCTTGATGAATGTTAGAAGGTTCAGTCCATTCCTTACTGGTCTTTACTTTAGCAGGATTAACAGCGACCCCATCCTTGAATACCCCGAGGAATTTAACCTACTCCTGCACAAAAAAGAACACTTCTTCATGTTAACATAGATCTTCTCATGCTGGAGAGCTGTTAAATCCTGACGTAAATGAAGTGCTTGCTCCTCTCGGTTTCAACTATAGATGATGAGGTCATCAAAATAGAGCACTGCAAATCTGTCAATAAAAGGATGCAGCATTTGATTCATAACTTTCATAAACGTGTTAGGTGCATTGGTTAGACCAAAAGACATGACATGACCACTCATAGAGTTCGTCCCCTGTTTTAAAGGCAGTGTTCACTAATCTTGCTCACAAATATGAATTTGGTGGTATCCACTGCAAATCTATTTTGGTGAAAACCTGAGCGCTTGTCAACATATCTAGCATGTAGTCAAGCCTAGGTTTGAGAAATCTATACTTTATGGGAATCTCACAACACATCCCCAAACTACCATCAGCCTTAGGGGTGAACAAGACTGAATAGCATAGGGGCTAAGACTCTCTCACACAAGATCCTTACTTGACAGTTCACCTATGTACCCTGTCGCTCATCCCTAGCTGCTCCGTGGGGTTCATCCTATAATATGGCTAATTAGGTAACAAAGAGTCCAACACTAGACCAATAGCATACTGAATTTCCCTAAGACGTAGTAATCTTTGTGGGTTGGTGGTAAATAACACTAATAGTGTTTTTGGAAAACAAAAACAAAATGCAAGACATAATTTAAATGCAATTGATTCTTGAGAGCTTGAGTTTATTGTGAAAATTATTGATGTTGGTTTGGAAATTTGGATATCCTCCCTAGTATTCTCGTAGTCTTACAAATGACAACCATCTCTGTTGAACATCTTGTACATATTAATCTGACAGCTCAAATTAACTTGACTTGTGTGCTAGATTCACGAGACAATAAAGGGCCACTTAATTAATGCTTCTGGAGGGGGCATATATATATATATATATTATAATATTTTTCAAATTATCAGTGTTTTGGTGAATGGTTCAGTGGTAATTGATTTAGCAGTAAACTTCATTTGATCATCAATTAACCAGAAGTACAAGGTCATGTGTAAAATTTTAGAAGCGTGTAACTGAATATGGTAATTGCTTGGTTCAATGGCAATCATTCATGCGTGTAAATGAATAGAATACATAATCCATGCTATGAATTGCTAATGTTTCCTCATGCCATTTATAGTTTCTTGTAATCTTAACTTATAACTGGATGAACCAAAGTACCACAATTGTCAACATAAAGATCATGAAATTAGCTGCAACATAATACAAATGTGCTTCACCTTCAACCTTAACCTAGTCACACTATAGCATAAAACTTACCTCTAGCTGCTGGTTTTTGTTCAAATTATTAGAATTTGTGCGTAGGGGAAAGCAATGTACTTGGCTTTTTTCCAGTGGAAATGCTTACCTAATTTAATTTAATTTTTTAATGAAAAAGGTTTCCTATAGTTAAATTAACTGTTGTCAGATTTGTTATTTTCTTCTATAGCCGTTGGACTTCCCCATTTCTGTATCCATCTTTTTAAGCTTGTATTATTGACAAGTTGTTGAATGGTTTAATAGTAGAGAGACCGGCAAAGCTTGTTAGAGATGGTGTGATGACTGCACCTTGTGGAACAACAGTTCTGTATCCAACTAGTGGAGGCAACATACATTGTTTCAGAGCGTTAACTCCTTGTGCTATATTTGACATTCTGTCTCCACCTTACTCATCCGAGGATGGTCGGCACTGCACTTATTTTCGCAGGTCCCGAAGAGGGGATCTACCAGGTAATCAGACGTTCCTCGTTTTTTATATTTTGTCAAAATCATCATGATCACCATTGCTATTAGCCTATTATCACTATTTGATTGTTTTATTAATAGTGAAATTACTCTTATCCTTTCCAAATGAAGAGATAAAACTTATGATCGTAAGTTTTTTCTTTCCCCTTTGTAGGTGATCTTGAAGTGGACGGAGTGACCGTTTCTGAGGTGACTTGGTTAGAAGAGTTTCAACTTCCTGATGACTTTGTGATTCGAAGAGGGCAGTACAAGGGCCGTACTTTTAAAGCGTGAGGGTTCTTTCTTGTGTTTCTTTTGCATTTAAATGAACTGAAGCGCTTCATTTTAGGCAGTATTGAGCTAAACTCCAGTAATGGGTTTCAACAACTGTGAAAATAATTATTTTTGTTGGCATTGTAACTTAGGCATTTGAGCTGTACATATTACCAAACAGTGAACTTGCATAAGCTAGCGGAACACTGAAACAATATTTGAAATGTCAGGCTGAATATTGCCCCAGTTGGAATTTGCTTGTTCACTTTAGGCCTGTTTGGTGGATTGCTCGTTCCTTGCCCTTTGATTACATCCTTCTCCATGATTAAGTTATTTGTCAGGGTAGAGCAAGTCATAGGATGTTGCTTGAAAATTAATCTGTCCCAATTTGAGGTTAGGCTGTAGGCAACTGCCACATAGTTCTATTTGTTCCACTGCAAGTTGTTCTCAAAGTTCATTTTTAGTGTGAGCTAAATTAAGGCTAATCCGCCTACCTAGAATGAAGTTAGTTCTGCAAATTCATTAGCCTAAAGTGACAATCTTACACGGTCGCACCCAATTGGTTAAATCCAGGTTTGAGACTTGAGGGTGGAGCGTTAACTTGAGACCAGGAGGAAGAAGAAATTACTCTCGAGAAAAGTTGGATTTGAGGTCCTTTGTGCTGCTGCCTACAAAAAAATCCACCCCAAATACGATGAGGATACACGAACTAAGACAAATGAATGCCCCTAACAAAATTCAAGAAATAAGAAAGGAAAATGATTGCGATTTTTACTGCCTACTACAAATTGTCCATGTATCTGCACTTACGTATGTAGCGTTGTCGGAAGATAGCAGAGCTCAAACACGAAAAGAGGGAGAAGAAAAACAAGTCTCTCTCTAGTCATTGGTCTACTTTCCGCTGTACTAGGGCTGAAGTATTAGTTAAGAAAGCCAAACCCCTTTCCCTCTCACATGGGCATGTGACTAGTGGTAAGCTTACTACTTCATGGAGTTGCGTATAATATAACTGTTAACCTATCTCTCGGGTATGTTTGTTTATAGATCGCATTTGATGCCTCTGTTCCCAGCGACTCTTATGCCAATATATAGCAGATTCCTTCAAAACCTAGATTCTTTCTGTATATAGTTCTATATATATAAAACGTGGTTGTCGGCTCGTATGCCAATATCATATTGAGAGTTAATATTTTTACAAGTAAAAATAATATTTCTATGAGCTCTTTCTCACATGAATAGTAAATAGGCACCACACTCATGTGAGGGGAGCTTGTAGAACTCTCATTTTTGTTTGAAAAAATATCAATTCTCTATAATAAACTAGCAATAAACCCGCACGTTGCAGCGGGTTTATTCATTTTGTTAATTATAAATTTATATATGTAATTAATAAATTGAAATATAAGAATAAGATGCAATCGCAAATAATTATGCCATGTCTCATATACACTTACAACTTTCACCATAATTCTAAAATACAATTAAAAGGGGAAACATTGAAAAAATGGCTCAATTTAGATCCTCAAAACTTGATGAAAATCATGTTATATGCTGAAATTGAAAACCATGAGCATTAATAATTATGTTGGATGTTCATGTCAATATGTACAAACAGCATGTCCAAAAACATAATAGTATAGCACCGTGGCATACATAACTCATTGTTATCGTTAAAGAACAAATACATTGCCTCATGAGGTATTTTTTTAAAATCCATTTTGGGCAATTATATAGTCGCTCACAGTATTAGCAAATTGCATAGAAAAATAATAATGATGATGATAATGATTTATCGAATGCTAGTACTTTAAAAATCATCCAAAGCCACAATCCAGATAATAGAATGCAATGTATGAAGAAGCCATATATTTAAGCACCATGAGATATAGTCCAAAATAAGAAGCCATAGACCCTTCTATTGAATGCTCTGTCACTATTATCTGAAGCTATCCATATAATTCCTTTGCACTTTCAATAACATCTAGAATTTCAGGGCGCAAAGGTGTGTTGTGTTAACTATAATAAAATCCATGATACACATTAAATAATGCAAAAAACATGACAACTTTTTTTTCTCACTTTGTTAAGAACTGTATACACTAAATTCATTGCCACATTACCATTACACCAGAGGTGACAGGATAATCATAATCAAGCTGCTTCCAGTATAGGTCTTCAATCCAGTTGTGTATACTGAAAGTGCAAGTTATCCACACAAACAGAAATTAGCACTTAAAGGAACATTTTAACAATTGCTGGAAGATTATAAAGATTTGCAACAGGAATCTGGACAATAATAAGATGTAGGAATTAAGACATACTTAATACTTGATTTCAACATTGCATAAACTATCAAGCAAATAAGTAATTTTTTCACAACTCTTCTATAGGAAATAGTATTTGCCCGTTTTCAAAAAATTCTCAAACTTAGCTAAAAATTCACATGTCTATCGGACTGAAAACAAACAGAACATAAAGGAATTGAGCTCCTATATAAAATAAAAGCGAAAAGAAATAGAGTAAAACACATACGAAATGGACTTAAATACTGTCATTCAAATTTTAAAAGACAAACCTATTATGCTATTATTTAAAAGATTTTCAATGTTTATACATATATATATATATATATATATATATATATATATATATATATATATACACACACACAAACAAACAAACAAATGAATATATTCAAAATCTACTCAGTACATGTATTAATAATATTCCAAGTTGATGCTTCAAAATATAAAGAAGCAGTAAAAACTAAGGAATTTTGTAGGAAGTAAGGTTGAGAGTTTACCGGTTTATTTTTGCCTTAGCAAGTAATAATTTGGCTTAATCGAGATGACTTTGTAAATGCAGCATGTAGTTTTACCTACAAAGATTTAAACAAATTTTAGTAAATATTTCACGGGATATTCTTAAAATAGTTAAGGTTTAATATGAGTAATTAACAACAAACAGAGAATAGCCAGAAATAGTAAAACCTCTTTCTACATTAAATTGTGAAACACTTCCTTGAAAACTACATTCTTTGTAGTATTGTATGTTCGTCCATCCTTGTCGCAAATTAGTATTTTCAATCCACTCTTGCTTGTAACTCTTGATACTGCTACATACAATTGACCATGGCTAAAAACTGGACATGGCAGATATAATCCAACATGTAAGAGAGATTGCCCCTGGCTCTTATTAATTGTCATGGAAAAGCAAACCACCAAGGAAAATTGTCTTCGTTGGAATTTAAAAGGTAATCTAATGTCTGACGGTGTTAAGACTAAGCGAGGTATGAAAACTCTGTGTCCAAAATTGCCTACTGAAATTACTTTTGCTTTTATCACATGTTTTCCCAATTGAGTTACTATTAATCTTGTGCCATTACACAAGCCGGAACACTGATCTATATTTCGGAGCAACATTACAGGAACCCCAATCTTCAACGTTAGCTTGTGGTTTGGCATTCCAGAAGATGTAATACTATTCAAAAATTCTGGGGTGTAAACACCGTCATAGCTGTTTGAGTTTTCATCAACCTTATATACACTGTCAGAACTTAGATATGTTACTTCATCACCTGGCCATAAAGACATCACGTATTCATTCACTTTATTTACAACATCAAGGGTAGGAGCAAGGATGACTCGATATTGCAAATAAACGCCGTCGTTAATTTTTTCCAATAAATTTGGATATGTGCTATCAACAATTGCTGCAAGTGGATTAACTGGATCTTTGATAAGAATATCATCAGGAATTTCTACATCTACTTCACCATCATTTTCTCCGCCAATTGTGCCATCTCCAAGTTTCAATATCCAATCAGAAAATTCTCTTAATTCCTCTATATCAATATTTGAATTTCGAGATTGAAGCCTCATGTTATTTGTTAAAGTTAATACCTTGCAAAAACTCCACAAATAGGAATTATTTAAAGTTGCCAAAACAACATCTTGTCGACTGGCCTTGGGAATAACAGGTAATATTTGCCTAAAATCTCCATAAAATACAATTACTTTTCCACCAAATGGTTGATCCATACTGTTTAAATTAGTAAATCTGAGGATGTCTCTTAATGTTTTATCCAAAGCTTCAAAACAATGTTTATGTACCATGGGAGCTTCATCCCATATAATAAGTCGAGTTTTTCTGAGCAACTTAGCCAATTGACTTCCCTGTTTAATGTTGCAGGTTGAATCCTCAGTAACAATTAATGGGATACAAAATCTAGAATGAGCTGTTCTACCTCCAGGTATAAGAAGAGAAGCTATTCCACTTGATGCAACAGTTAGGACTATTTCACCATTTGATCGTAGTGCAGAAGACAAAGTTTTCCATATAAAAGTCTTCCCAGTTCCCCCATATCCATAAACAAAGAAAACACCTCCTTCATCCCTTAAGACAACATTCATGATGGTTTGATAAATGTTTCTTTGATCATTATTTAAACTGAGAAGCAGAGTTTTATGCTCTTTTGTCAAGTTTACCCTAACAAAGCTCATCTTGAATAAATCTATTTTGTCCCTCTTCAATAAGTATTGAACTTGGAAAAGGCAGTGTAGGGTAATCTCGCAAAGTTTTCCCATTACTTTGCAATAGCTTTTCAATTTCAGCAAGAGTATTACTCTTCAATTGGCCATCACTCATTACTAAATCTGCTCATTAAGAAAGTAAAATATAAAATATAAGAATTTCAAGTTAAAAGTGAGATAGATAATTGGAAAAAATAACATAATGAAAAGAGTAGCATATTCTTAAGTTGTTACATAAATAATCAACTGTGTAAAAAATGAAAAAATGAGACAGTTACTTTGGCAAGGACGCAATAGATGATAATAAATTAATAATTATAATTTCATTTATTAAAAAAGGCATTAGAGTTGTATTGTGATTATGTAAACGAATTTTAAATGGTATTATAATAAGAATATATTAATATCATATTACATATGATATTCGTCTGAAAGAAGTACATGCATGCATTTAATAACAAATATGTTTCGCATTTCATAGTATTGTAGTACCTAATTTGATATGTTAAACTAAAAGACATGTATACCAATATAAACATGTCAAGATCCACTTATAAACACATATTTTAAGTGATAATTTATCTGAAGGTTACTAATTTTTTTTTAGATATTAAACAAAGAACAAATATAAATTCTAAAACTCAATTGATATAATTAACAATCAAAGTACAAAAGTAATTGTTAAAAAAATAGTCAATCAATGTAAAAAACTCATATATAAAATTTAAACTTGGTTGATGTCGTAGATGTAATATCTATATAATAATATTTAAACTTGTTTATCTATATAATAATAACAATGTTTATTTTAACTTAATGGAACGTTTCAAAAAAAAAAACAATGTTATAATTAAATATTTCAAGTATCAAACATCTAACCAGTAAACAAAAATTATAAAAGATAGTATTTCAATTTGGATCGAGTTGTATGTGATCTGTTGGAAATCTTAAAAGATACGTTTCAATTTGAATTTAATTTTGTGAGAGTGGATTTAACTGTGACGACCCCAAATCCGGGTTCCATAACCTCGAGTTTGGTTCTCACTATTCAACACATTACTAACAATTAAATACATACATTGCATTTAAATATCGCGGAATAATACATATTGGTTCCCTTACAAAAAGGTTACAATACCAGGGTCTATTAACCTTAACATAAACAGTTCCTATCATAAGGAATTACAAAAGGTTTAACAACAGTAAACACAAATTTAAGCATCTAATTAGCATGCATAAACTACTTAAGCTCTGGCCTTTCCTTTTCCCTTATCCTTCTTTGAGCAATCAGGATTATCTGAAAAATGGTTCATGATATAGCAAGGATGAGCAACTAGTTTGCTCAGCAAGTTTAGAACAATCATAAAGATTTAATATATCATGAATGAATGGGAAGTATCATCAATGATTCAACAATAGATATAACAATTGTGAATGAAACAGGATTCAAATTTTAATAAACAGAATATTTGAATCTTAAAATGCTGAGTGGTCACTAAGGACCCTGAACTAACTAGGGTATAATAGAGTTTCCTCTGACCCTTTGAGTTGTTTGGTTTTCAAGGGGATCAGCCTATTCAACCCGCTGTATATGCATTACATTTAGTCACTGGCGCCCAAAGTCGGTTTCCCGACACAAAATCCCCTAATTTAGGGTTGTTCAATTCTCAGACTTAATATAAGAAATCCGCACCCAACAATGGTTTGGATAAGCTTTTAAAAGTATTCAAGTTATTGAATTTAGAAACGCAATGTCTAGCTGAACTATTAGCTTCAGACATTTTTAATACAGTTCATGAATCAAGAACTAACAAGCTTCAAATGCACTAAGTGCGATTGTATAAACAATATGGATGTGGAATAATTTTAAATAATTAAACCACTTCAAGCTTTAACAATAAATACAAGTATGAAAACTTGTTCAACGATAATAATTGAGTAGGGTTAGAGAACTTGCCTGTTTGCTCAGCTAAAATAATTGTCTAGCTTTAACTAACTTGCTTTGAAAGACCTAACATTAATAAAGTCGGTCTAATAATTAGTACGACGTATTTGCATAATTATACGCTTAATAACGAACTTATTTACCACACATAAGTACTAACACATAATTTACATTAGTCAAAACAATATTATTAACCTTATAGACACTTAATCATTTTAGGTTAATAATTTAATAAGTTAGAAAATATTTTTCTTAAGTGTTGGACACTTATTAAACCCTTAAACAACTTATTATAATTGTTTAATTCAATTCAATTTATTTTATTAACTCAATCTCTTTTTAATTACTATTTAATATTGATTAAATAGAAATTAATTAACTCTAGTTATTATTTAAAATCAATAATAACTAATTGTACTTACTTATTATTTAATTATAATTAAATAATAAATAATTATTAACTTAGTTTTAACCTTCTTTAATTTAATGTTAATCAACCAATAATTAACTAAGTAATTAACCTTACTTATTATTTAATTAAGGAAATTAAATAATAGTTTACTAATCTTAATCCTCTTTAATTATTATTTAATGTCAATTAAATAATAATTAATTATTTAATTTTAATTATTATTTAAGGTTAAATAATAATCAAAGCATTCTTATTTATTATTTTAATTAAATAATAAATTATTACTCTAATAACTTAATTTCCATTAATCGTTATTTAATGTTAATTAAATAATAATTAATTACTTAATTATCCTTATTTATTATTTAATAATATTTAAATAATAAATAATTAATTTATAAATTTTATCTCTCTTTAAATATTATTTACCAGGCATTAAATAATAATTGCTAATTTATCATCTTTATTTATTATTAACATTTAAAATAATAAATAAATAATAATTTATTTAACTTAACCATGGTTTAGCTAACTAGATTAATATTTAAAATAATTTAAATATTAAACTTAATGAAAAATATCCTCCCCAATATTATTTTTGTATTATTATTATTTTTGTTATAATTTTAATTTAATTTTTAAATATTTAAATTAATTAAAATTAACCCGAATGGCATTTTCGTAAATAAGTTGAAAAAACGGACCGATGGCATTTCCGTAATTAATTCGAAAACTGAACCGAGGGCAGAATGGTAATTCTGCCGAAAAAAACACGGAGGGGAAAAATGGTAATTTCGCCGAAAAACAGTTTCTCGCGCATTGCGCGCGTAAGCCGATGCAGGACCAAAACGGCGTCGTTTTTGAAACCCCGGAAATGGCCTCCGCGCATAACGCGCGGAGTAAAATTTCACGGACGCCAAACGACGTCGTTTGGCTCCGCGTCCTCGGTGAACAGTGGCAGCCGCGCATTGCGCGGAAAGCCTTAAATTTTTTTTCTTCCCGCAGAACGTGAACAGTGACCAGAAAATACCCACTTTAATAAAAATTATACCATCAAGTAAGCTTTAAATGCTCAATAAAAATCCAAAAAATTTACCAATCATCTTATATTAATTTATAACATGAAAAATTAATTTTTTCATGATTTAATATCAATATTTTTTTATAAAAAATTTTACATCACATAAACTACCATAAATCATAACTTTTTGTATAAAACTCCATTTTGAGTGATTCAAACTTTGTTTTTCTCATGATTTAATGTTCTATAATATTAGAACATCAAATCTAAATATTATCAAAAATTATCGTTAATCATTATATTGAGATTTATTTTCACACAACCAAATACATGTTTTTCATTCAATAAAACTCATAACACATAAGTTAAACCCATGATCAACTATATAAACATACATAGCATGATATTAACCATAGAAATTATTACACTAATATTTATACCATAACTTGAAAGAAAAGCAAGATTAGGGTTTAAAAATAACTACCTTGTTTTGATAGCTATTCTCCTCTTCTTTCCAAAATATGTTGTGAAGGAGGATGGCATGAACTAACTTAGGATTTCTTCTTCTTACTTGATCTCTCAAATATTATGCTCTCACTTAAAGTTTTCTCTCAACTCTCTCTAGCTTTCTTTTGCTTGAAAAATAAAATGAAGTATATCTCACATTTCAAGTATACTTGAAATATTACTAGATACATAAATTATATCTAATAATTTTAGCCCATCATGCACCTATTGGATACTTACACAAGTTAGCTAACCCATACTAAGTTGGTGAGGATTTTGTGGGAAAAGACTTTCCCAAAAATCAAAACAAGCAACCTAATATTAAATAAATGAAAAATAAAAGAAAATAAAAAAAATCATTTTCTCTCTCCTCACTCACCTACACGGCTGATGGACATTTGATTTGTCCCAAAATCAAGTCACTTTTCATTTTTTTAAATAATAATAGTTAAATTAAGTATTTTCCAAGTGGGCCAATCATTGGGCTTTAATTTAAAATACCAATTGGGCTTCTATTAAATTGTTTGGGCTACTAAATTGTCAAATTTTATTATTCTACATTTGGGCTACTAATTGACCCATGTTGGGCTAATTTAATAATTTAAACATTAATTATTCAATCCATGATTAAATAAATAATTAAATTGAATAAATAATTAAATATTCTAACCCATTAGTATTAAATTACTAAATGGACTAATAAATATTATTATTAATATTTCACATTATTTACATTAATTAATAATCATATTAATTAATTTATTATATTTAATTCACTCATTATATTCAATTTAATTGAATATTTAATTAATAGGAAACTTATCAATTAATTTGATATTAAAACTTTAGGGTTTGTTCACTAATTTAATAACATATTAGTGACCCCCTTTAATTAGTAATTAATTACATAATTAATTAATCACATAAAAAGATTTAAATAATCTCGAAAAAAATAACTCGTTGGAAATTAAATTAATAATTTAATTAATAAAGATGTGGAAATTCTAGGACATTACATTCTCCCCTCCTTATAAAAATTCCGTCCTCGGAATTGTAAAAATAAGGTTACTCAAATAAAAATGGGTAATTTGCCCTCATTTCCTCCTCTAATTCCCACGTAGCTTCTTCAATGGCGTGATTCCTCCAAAGTACTTTGACAGAATGAATTATCTTATTTCTCAGTTTCTGTTCCTTCCTATCGAGTATCTGAACAGGAACTTCTTCATATGATAAGTCCTTCCCGACTTGAATTGGTTCATAGGAGATAACGTGCTTGTAGTCTGGTTTGTATGGCCGCAATACTGACACGTGAAACACATTGTGAATATGTTCCAATTCAGGAGGTAAAGCTACCTCGTATGCTACTTCACCCACTCTCCTCAATATCTCGAACGGTCCTATGAACCTTGGACTCAGTTTCCCCTTCTTTCCAAACCTGATCTTCCCTTTCCAGGGAGATACCTTAATGAACACAAAACTCCCCACTTCGAAGTCTCGTTTCTGTCGATGTAAATCGGCGTATTTCTTTTGACGGTCTTGAGCTGCTACTAGCCGAGCTCTTATTACCTTGATAATTTCTACCGTCTGTTGAACCAATTCTGGCCCCAACAGTCGGCGTTCTCCTACCTCATCCCAACATAGAGGTGTTCTGCATTTTCTGCCATATAAAGCTTCGTAAGGCGGCATACCTATGCTCGCATGATAACTGTTGTTATATGCAAACTCAACTAGTGGTAGATGGATTTCCCAACTGCCCTTGAAATCCATCACGCAGGCCCTGAGCATATCTTCTAATGTCTGAATTGTTCTCTCACTTTGCCCATCAGTCTGCGGATGATACGCTGTACTCATTCTCAACTGTGTCCCCAATCTCTCCTGAAGACTTCTCCAAAATTTTGACGTGAAGCGCGGATCTCTGTCTGACACAATCGATACCGGCACCCCATGTCTTGAAACTATCTCTTTGATGTATAATTTGGACAACTGATCCAAACTGAACCTAATCTTGATCGGCAAAAAGTGCGCTGACTTTGTTAGCCGATCCACAATCACCCAAATTGCGTCATATCCCTTCTGTGTTGCTGGAAGTCCTACCACAAAATCCATTGTGATATGCTCCCATTTCCACTCAGGAATTTCTAACGGCTGTAACAATCCACTTGGTCTCTGATGTTCGGCCTTTACCCTTTGACAAGTTAGGCATCGGCTGACACATTCTGCAACCTCCCTCTTTAAATTCGGCCACCAAAAATGCTGACGTAGATCTTGATACATCTTCGTACTCCCCGGATGTATCGAGTATCTCGTACTGTGGGCCTCTTGCAAAATTTCCTCTCGTAATTCAGGCACTAGCGGTACCCAAACACGATTTTCAAATCTCAGCAATCCCATGCTATCAATTTTAAACTTGACCTCTTCTCCATCGGTCATCCTCTTCCGGATTCTGTCACATTCCTCATCTTTGTCTTGAGCCTCTTTCACCCTATCTAACAAGGTTGGGCTCACCTCGACTTGTATTGACTCGTTTGGACTTCTCACTTCCAACTCCATTCGAGCCATCTCTTGAACCAATTGTTCTTGATCTGTCAATATGAACAATTTCTCCCTGCTCTTTCTACTCAGAGCATCCGCTACTACGTTGGCCTTGCCGGGATGATATAGAATTTCACAATCATAATCTTTGATCAATTCCAACCATCTCCGTTGCCTCATATTCAGCTCCTTCTGTGTGAAGATATACTTCAGACTCTTATGGTCTGTGAATATCTCACATTTTTCTCCGTACAGATAATGTCTCCAAATTTTAAGGGCAAATACTACCGCTGCCAATTCCAAGTCGTGGGTAGGATATCCCTTCTCATAATCTTTTAATTGCCTGGACGCATACGCAACGACTTTGCCATTTTGCATAAGCACACAGCCAAGTCCCTTGTGCGATGCATCACTGTAGACCGTAAAGCCTCCTGTATCGTCTGGTAAGGTCAATACAGGTGCTTCACTAAGTCTTTTCTTTAACTCCTGAAAACTTTCCTCACACTTCTCCGTCCACACGTATTTCACCGTCTTTCTTGTTAAGTTGGTCAACGGTGTTGCTATCTTTGAGAAGTCTTGAATGAACCTCCGATAGTAACCCGCTAACCCTAAGAAACTTCTTACTTCTGTCGGCGTCCTTGGTTGTTCCCAATTCATTACCGATTCAACCTTCGCCGGATCAACCGAAACTCCCTCCTTGTCAATAACATGACCTAAAAATTGAACTTTTTCCAACCAGAATTCACACTTTGAAAACTTAGCGTACAACCGCTCCTTCCGTAAAACCTCCAACACCAATCTTAGGTGTTCAGCATGCTCCTCCTCCGTTTTGGAATACACCAGAATATCGTCAATGAACACGACTACAAATTTATCCAAGTATTGCTTGAATATTCTGTTCATCATGTCCATAAATGCGGCTGGCGCATTCGTTAGTCCAAACGACATCACCAGAAACTCATAATGCCCATATCGAGTTCTGAATGCCGTCTTGGGTATATCCTCCTTCCTGACTTTCAACTGATGATAACCAGTCCTTAAGTCAATCTTTGAAAAGTACTTCGCCCCTTTCAATTGATCGAAAAGATCGTCAATTCGTGGTAACGGGTACTTGTTCTTAATTGTCACCTTATTCAGCTCTCTATAATCCATACACAATCTCATCGATCCATCCTTCTTCTTTACAAACAGCACCGGTGCTCCCCATGGAGAAACACTTGGCTGAATGTACTTATTGTCTAACAACTCCTGCAATTGCACCATCAATTCCTTTAGTTCTACCGGAGCCATCCTATATGGTGCTTTCGATATCGGTGCTGTCCCCGGTACTAAATCAATCACAAATTCTATCTCCCTGTCCGGCGGTAAACCCGGCAGTACATCTGGAAAAACATCCGTAAACTCCCTAACTACTGGTATTTGCTCCCTCTCGGGACTCACCACTTGTGTGTCAACCACATGAGCCAAATACCCTACACAACCTTTCTTCAATAATTTCTTGGCCTGCATCATCGTCAGACAAGAAGACTGTCTTGACGATTTGCTGCCATAAAATGCGACCTTAGACTTATTTGGTGTCTTAAGGTGTATGCACTTCTTCTGACAATCAATTATCGCCCCGTGGTTAAACAACCAATCCATCCCAAGTATTACATCAAATTCCCCCAGACGTATTGGAATTAGATTCACATTTAATTTCTGACCCCTGATTTCAGCACAACAATTTCTATGTATGTACTCTACCGGAATCACTTCTTTATTAGCAACTTCTATGTTCATTGAGTTTTCTAGTTTGTCCCTAGGCAACTCTAATCGTCTAGCGAAATCATCAGACACAAATGAACAGGTAGCACCCGAATCAAACAATACATATGAATTTATATTATTGATCGGAATAATACCTGACACCACGTCTTTTGACCCCACGGCATCTTGCACCGTCATATTGAATGTCCGGGCTGTCGGCTTGTTCTGTGGTACCGGTCCCCCGATAGCCAGTTTACTGTTATTGCCCTTGTAGCCGCTACCCCCGTCATTCTTCTTCTTAGGGCAATCCTTTATCAGGTGGTCAGATGCTCCGCAAGAAAAACATCTCACTTTCTTTGGGAGGGGACAATTTGGAGAAATATGTCCCACCTGACCACAATTGTAGCACGTGTTCTTGCCTTTCCTGCACTCCCCGAAATGATTCTTTCCACAAATATTGCATGCTGGCTTTTTCTGAACACTTCCTTGTTGATTCCCCGAGCTCTTGTCATTACTGTTGTCCCATTTGCGCTTATTGTTGTTATTGTTATTATTGCCTCCACTGTTGCTGTTCTTGCTTCCCCCTTCATTTTTCTTCTTGTTTCTCTCCTGGTTGTACTTGGTTAATGCGTCGCTTCCTCCTTCCGCAATGATTGACTTCTCTAGCAAAGTTGCGAACGAGTCAATCTGCAGTACTGCTACCTTGTTGAATATCCAAGGTCTCAATCCATTCTCGAACCTCCTGGCCTTGCGTTCCTCCGTGTCTACCTGATGTGGAGCGAACCTGGCCAACTCATTAAATTTTGCCGCGTACTCCGGTACTGACATGTTCTCCTGTTTCAGTTCTAGAAACCTTACCTCCATCCTACTCTTCATACTTTTCGGGAAATAATTCTCATCGAATATTTCCTTAAATCTTGTCCATGACACCACCCCCTCGCCAGCCCTATTCTGATTGGCTTCCCACCAGAAATTGGCCTCTCCCTTCATCATATAGGTAGCAAAGATTGTCTTTTGCTCCTCAGCTACCCTCGCGATAACGAACGCTTTCTCTATTTCCTTTATCCATGACTGGGCCTCTATCGGATCCGACGTTCCCCTAAACTCTGGCGGTCCCACCGCCTTAAAATCTTTGAAATTTGCCAACTGAGTTGGTGGTGGTGGTGGTGGTGGATTTGCTACAACAGGGTGTCTGTGTTGCATTGCCTCAGCTAGCATGTCGACGAAGTTTTGCATAGGGTCTACGTTGTGTCCCCCCTGGTCATTGTTAACTGACTCTTCTACCCCCTGGTTCCTTGGTGGTTGTCTACGTGGCGGCATTTTCTGTTATAAACAAAAATTTACATTATTATACTGGTTTCATCTTTTTCATTTCATTATTTTGTATCTTAGACAATGTTTAGCTAAAATACAAGTAATTATTTCAACACGCATATAAACATAAATTCAACTGCATTTATACTCATATGCTAAAACAGGAGTGCGTAGCACTTTACATCAAAAGCATACTGCTATAAATGCTTCTATCCCAGAGAAGCTACAAAAGATGGGATCTGACATATCCTACAACTTCCTAAAGTTGGGATTTAGTGACATATTAACCCTCTAATAAAACAAAAGTTGGGTTCTACTGCATCTATTTACATACGAAATTAGAAAATAACTACTACTACTACTGACTGCGCATCCCCCTACGGATCGCGTCGTCATACTCCTCATCCCCGATGGCCATCACCACACTCCTGCTGATGGTGTGCATAGACTGGCCCTCCTCAGCTGGGTAGTAGTGCACCCTGCTCTGAAGCCTACCATATGAAGATCGGTAGACGTAGCTAAGTCTATCCGTCCTTACCCGCTTCTCGCGGACCTCCTCCTCTAGCTCAATCATCTGACCATAAGCGGCATCCCGCTGTCTCTCTATCTCTATACGGTCCTCTATCGCCTCCTGCCAGTGTGCACGGATGACGGCCTTCTCTGCCTGAACCTGCTGAACCTTCAGCTCAGCCTCTGCCAACCTAGTCTCAACCACTGCTAATTTAGCCTGCAGCTCTACATCCTGCTCTACCAACTGATGAGTTAGCACCGCAAAGTGCTCCACTGAATCCTCGTACTCCTGTACCTGATCCTCCAGTCCTACAATCCTCTCCTTCAGCTCTGCGTTCTCGCCAGAGAACTGATAAGCCGCATCCCTATACTGATCCTCCATGTGCTGGTGGGTCAGATTCTGCTCCTCTAGATGCTGGACCCTTGCCTCCAGCCCCTCGTTCCTATCGGTCAGTCCCTCTATGATGTCAGCGGCAGTGGTGCCCATGCCATCAGCTGACTCCTCCTCCTCAGACTCCTCTGACTCTGCCTCATCCTCACTGTAAAGCCTCATGACTCCGCCCCAGACGGGCTCCACACGATCCCCCTCCTCAGGATCTGACTCTGGCTCCTCTACGGGTGCAGCCACCAGCGGCTGTGCAGTATCCATATGGATATCAATATAGTCCTCCTCAGCAGTGCGACTCGACTGTCCGATCTCTGCCATCCTATATCATAAAACAATAACACACGTTAGTACAACAATAAAATATATTCATTGATGAAATGAAATGATATTTTATCATGTACATCTCGGCTCGATGGATTTTCTAAATCCATCTCCAAAAATACACAACATGATGAATCTCCCCGATTCATCCCCTAACGCACTCTATATGAGTTTAATACTAAGGTTATAACTTAGGTTTCGCAAATCCTAACGTTTCTAACCTACAGCTCTGATACCAACCTGTGACGACCCCAAATCCGGGTTCCATAACCTCGAGTTTGGTTCTCACTATTCAACACATTACTAACAATTAGATACATACATTGCATTTAAATATCGCGGAATAATACATATTGGTTCCCTTACAAAAAGGTTACAATACCAGGGTCTATTAACCTTAACATAAACAGTTCCTATCATAAGGAATTACAAAAGGTTTAACAACAGTAAACACAAATTTAAGCATCTAATTAGCATGCATAAACTACTTAAGCTCTGGCCTTTCCTTTTCCCTTATCCTTCTTTGAGCAATCAGGATTATCTGAAAAATGGTTCATGATATAGCAAGGATGAGCAACTAGTTTGCTCAGCAAGTTTAGAACAATCATAAAGATTTAATATATCATGAATGAATGGGAAGTATCATCAATGATTCAACAATAGATATAACAATTGTGAATGAAACAGGATTCAAATTTTAATAAACAGAATATTTGAATCTTAAAATGCTGAGTGGTCACTAAGGACCCTGAACTAACTAGGGTATAATAGAGTTTCCTCTGACCCTTTGAGTTGTTTGGTTTTCAAGGGGATCAGCCTATTCAACCCGCTGTATATGCATTACATTTAGTCACTGGCGCCCAAAGTCGGTTTCCCGACACAAAATCCCCTAATTTAGGGTTGTTCAATTCTCAGACTTAATATAAGAAATCCGCACCCAACAATGGTTTGGATAAGCTTTTAAAAGTATTCAAGTTATTGAATTTAGAAACGCAATGTCTAGCTGAACTATTAGCTTCAGACATTTTTAATACAGTTCATGAATCAAGAACTAACAAGCTTCAAATGCACTAAGTGCGATTGTATAAACAATATGGATGTGGAATAATTTTAAATAATTAAACCACTTCAAGCTTTAACAATAAATACAAGTATGAAAACTTGTTCAACGATAATAATTGAGTAGGGTTAGAGAACTTGCCTGTTTGCTCAGCTAAAATAATTGTCTAGCTTTAACTAACTTGCTTTGAAAGACCTAACATTAATAAAGTCGGTCTAATAATTAGTACGACGTATTTGCATAATTATACGCTTAATAACGAACTTATTTACCACACATAAGTACTAACACATAATTTACATTAGTCAAAACAATATTATTAACCTTATAGACACTTAATCATTTTAGGTTAATAATTTAATAAGTTAGAAAATATTTTTCTTAAGTGTTGGACACTTATTAAACCCTTAAACAACTTATTATAATTGTTTAATTCAATTCAATTTATTTTATTAACTCAATCTCTTTTTAATTACTATTTAATATTGATTAAATAGAAATTAATTAACTCTAGTTATTATTTAAAATCAATAATAACTAATTGTACTTACTTATTATTTAATTATAATTAAATAATAAATAATTATTAACTTAGTTTTAACCTTCTTTAATTTAATGTTAATCAACCAATAATTAACTAAGTAATTAACCTTACTTATTATTTAATTAAGGAAATTAAATAATAGTTTACTAATCTTAATCCTCTTTAATTATTATTTAATGTCAATTAAATAATAATTAATTATTTAATTTTAATTATTATTTAAGGTTAAATAATAATCAAAGCATTCTTATTTATTATTTTAATTAAATAATAAATTATTACTCTAATAACTTAATTTCCATTAATCGTTATTTAATGTTAATTAAATAATAATTAATTACTTAATTATCCTTATTTATTATTTAATAATATTTAAATAATAAATAATTAATTTATAAATTTTATCTCTCTTTAAATATTATTTACCAGGCATTAAATAATAATTGCTAATTTATCATCTTTATTTATTATTAACATTTAAAATAATAAATAAATAATAATTTATTTAACTTAACCATGGTTTAGCTAACTAGATTAATATTTAAAATAATTTAAATATTAAACTTAATGAAAAATATCCTCCCCAATATTATTTTTGTATTATTATTATTTTTGTTATAATTTTAATTTAATTTTTAAATATTTAAATTAATTAAAATTAACCCGAATGGCATTTTCGTAAATAAGTTGAAAAAACGGACCGATGGCATTTCCGTAATTAATTCGAAAACTGAACCGAGGGCAGAATGGTAATTCTGCCGAAAAAAACACGGAGGGGAAAAATGGTAATTTCGCCGAAAAACAGTTTCTCGCGCATTGCGCGCGTAAGCCGATGCAGGACCAAAACGGCGTCGTTTTTGAAACCCCGGAAATGGCCTCCGCGCATAACGCGCGGAGTAAAATTTCACGGACGCCAAACGACGTCGTTTGGCTCCGCGTCCTCGGTGAACAGTGGCAGCCGCGCATTGCGCGGAAAGCCTTAAATTTTTTTTCTTCCCGCAGAACGTGAACAGTGACCAGAAAATACCCACTTTAATAAAAATTATACCATCAAGTAAGCTTTAAATGCTCAATAAAAATCCAAAAAATTTACCAATCATCTTATATTAATTTATAACATGAAAAATTAATTTTTTCATGATTTAATATCAATATTTTTTTATAAAAAATTTTACATCACATAAACTACCATAAATCATAACTTTTTGTATAAAACTCCATTTTGAGTGATTCAAACTTTGTTTTTCTCATGATTTAATGTTCTATAATATTAGAACATCAAATCTAAATATTATCAAAAATTATCGTTAATCATTATATTGAGATTTATTTTCACACAACCAAATACATGTTTTTCATTCAATAAAACTCATAACACATAAGTTAAACCCATGATCAACTATATAAACATACATAGCATGATATTAACCATAGAAATTATTACACTAATATTTATACCATAACTTGAAAGAAAAGCAAGATTAGGGTTTAAAAATAACTACCTTGTTTTGATAGCTATTCTCCTCTTCTTTCCAAAATATGTTGTGAAGGAGGATGGCATGAACTAACTTAGGATTTCTTCTTCTTACTTGATCTCTCAAATATTATGCTCTCACTTAAAGTTTTCTCTCAACTCTCTCTAGCTTTCTTTTGCTTGAAAAATAAAATGAAGTATATCTCACATTTCAAGTATACTTGAAATATTACTAGATACATAAATTATATCTAATAATTTTAGCCCATCATGCACCTATTGGATACTTACACAAGTTAGCTAACCCATACTAAGTTGGTGAGGATTTTGTGGGAAAAGACTTTCCCAAAAATCAAAACAAGCAACCTAATATTAAATAAATGAAAAATAAAAGAAAATAAAAAAAATCATTTTCTCTCTCCTCACTCACCTACACGGCTGATGGACATTTGATTTGTCCCAAAATCAAGTCACTTTTCATTTTTTTAAATAATAATAGTTAAATTAAGTATTTTCCAAGTGGGCCAATCATTGCGCTTTAATTTAAAATACCAATTGGGCTTCTATTAAATTGTTTGGGCTACTAAATTGTCAAATTTTATTATTCTACATTTGGGCTACTAATTGACCCATGTTGGGCTAATTTAATAATTTAAACATTAATTATTCAATCCATGATTAAATAAATAATTAAATTGAATAAATAATTAAATATTCTAACCCATTAGTATTAAATTACTAAATGGACTAATAAATATTATTATTAATATTTCACATTATTTACATTAATTAATAATCATATTAATTAATTTATTATATTTAATTCACTCATTATATTCAATTTAATTGAATATTTAATTAATAGGAAACTTATCAATTAATTTGATATTAAAACTTTAGGGTTTGTTCACTAATTTAATAACATATTAATGACCCCCTTTAATTAGTAATTAATTACATAATTATTTAATCACATAATTAATTAATCACATAAAAAGATTTAAATAATCTCGAAAAAAATAACTCGTTGGAAATTAAATTAATAAAGATGTGGAAATTCTAGGACATTACATTAACAATAGAAAATTTGCTTTTGTTTTTCATAGGTATTTTTTTATATTTAAAAATCAAACAATTTGATTTATAAATCATGCATTTATGTTACTGTTTCCAATTTAATTTTTGAGAAATTTTATGCATTTATGTTATTGCTTCGAATAAAGTTAAAAAATTTATATTTAAAATTAAAATTGAGGATATAAATTACGAATCCAATTTAATTATTGAGAAAATATTTAAATCTATTAAAATAGATAAGTAGTTGTAGTGATAATGGGAACTATAAGATAAAGATATGAAAAATAATATTTTTGTTAGTATATGAAAAAATTTAAAGTATGAAGTTGTTGAGAATTTGGTGATAAGGGAGTGAAAAACGGAAGAAAGACAAGAAATTTAAGTGGTGGGCATTTAATGCGTTAAGTGGTGGACATGTTTTTTTTGAATAAAAAATTAAATAATTTGATTTAAAATTTAAAATTAAAATGAAGGATATAAATTTTGAATTTTATGCATCTATGGTTCGAATAAAGTTAAAAAAATTGTTAAAATTGAGAAAATATAAAGAAATAGTATTTAAAATTAAAATTGAGAAAATAGTATTATTGAGAAGTTGTTAAGAACTTGGTGATATATGTATGGTATAATGGTATAATTATATAAAAGGTATAATATTAAAAAATTATAAAAAGTGGAGTAAATTTTAAAAACTGGAGTAAGGCTAGAGAATATTAAATGTGGAGTATTTTTTTATATTTAAAAATCAAACAATTTGATTTATAAATCATGCATTTATGTTACTGTTTCCAATTTAATTTTTGAGAAATTTTATGCATTTATGTTATTGCTTCGAATAAAGTTAAAAAATTTGTATTTAAAATTAAAATTGAGGATATAAATTACGAATCCAATTTAATTATTGAGAAAATATTTAAATCTATTAAAATAGATAAGTAGTTGTAGTGATAATGTGAACTATAAGATAAAGATATGAAAAATAATATTTTTGTTAGTATATGAAAAAATTTAAAGTATGAAGTTGTTGAGAATTTGGTGATAAGGGAGTGAAAAACGGAAGAAAGGCAAGTAAATTAAGTGGTGGGCATTTAATGCGTTAAGTGGTGGACATGTTTTTTTTGAATAAAAAATTAAATAATTTGATTTAAAATTTAAAATTAAAATGAAGGATATAAATTTTGAATTTTATGCATCTATGGTTCGAATAAAGTTAAAAAAATTGTTAAAATTGAGAAAATATAAAAAAATAGTATTTAAAATTAAAATTGAGAAAATACTATTATTGAGAAGTTGTTAAGAACTTGGTGATATATGTATGGTATAATGGTATAATTATATAAAAGGTATAATATTAAAAAATTATAAAAAGTGGAGTAAATTTTAAAAACTGGAGTAAGTCTAGAGAACATTAAATGTGGAGTATTTTTTTATATTTAAAAATCAAACAATTTGATTTATAAATCATGCATTTATGTTACTGTTTCCAATTTAATTTTTGAGAAATTTTATGCATTTATGTTATTGCTTCGAATAAAGTTAAAAAATTTGTATTTAAAATTAAAATTGAGGATATAAATTACGAATCCAATTTAATTATTGAGAAAATATTTAAATCTATTAAAATAGATAAGTAGTTGTAGTGATAATGTGAACTATAAGATAAAGATATGAAAAATAATATTTTTGTTAGTATATGAAAAAATTTAAAGTATGAAGTTGTTGAGAAGTTGGTGATAAGGGAGTGAAAAACGGAAGAAAGGCAAGTAAATTAAGTGGTGGGCATTTAATGCGTTAAGTGGTGGACATGTTTTTTTTGAATAAAAAATTAAATAATTTGATTTAAAATTTAAAATTAAAATGAAGGATATAAATTTTGAATTTTATGCATCTATGGTTCGAATAAAGTTAAAAAAATTGTTAAAATTGAGAAAATATAAAAAAATAGTATTTAAAATTAAAATTGAGAAAATACTATTATTGAGAAGTTGTTAAGAACTTGGTGATATATGTATGGTATAATGGTATAATTATATAAAAGGTATAATATTAAAAAATTATAAAAAGTGGAGTAAATTTTAAAAACTGGAGTAAGGCTAGAGAGCATTAAATGTGGAGTATTTTTTTATATTTAAAAATCAAACAATTTGATTTATAAATCATGCATTTATGTTACTGTTTCCAATTTAATTTTTGAGAAATTTTATGCATTTATGTTATTGCTTCGAATAAAGTTAAAAAATTTGTATTTAAAATTAAAATTGAGGATATAAATTACGAATCCAATTTAATTATTGAGAAAATATTTAAATCTATTAAAATAGATAAGTAGTTGTAGTGATAATGGGAACTATAAGATAAAGATATGAAAGATAATATTTTTGTTAGTATATGAAAAAATTTAAAGTATGAAGTTGTTGAGAATTTGGTGATAAGGGAGTGAAAAACGGAAGAAATGCAAGTAAATTAAGTAGTGGGCATTTAATGCGTTAAGTGGTGGACATGTTTTTTTTGAATAAAAAATTAAATAATTTTATTTAAAATTTAAAATTAAAATGAAGGATATAAATTTTGAATCTTATGCATCTATGGTTCGAATAAAGTTAAAAAAATTGTTAAAATTGAGAAAATATAAAAAAATAGTATTTAAAATTAAAATTGAGAAAATACTATTATTAAGAAGTTGTTAAGAACTTGGTGATATATGTATGGTATAATGGTATAATTATATAAAAGGTATAATATTAAAAAATTATAAAAAGTGGAGTAAATTTTAAAAACTGGAGTAAGGCTAGAGAGCATTAAATGTGGAAGACATGCGTTTTAATATGTGAAGGACATTTGTCAAGCAACGGTGCTATGTACTACAATTTAATATATATAATAGATTGGGCAAGAGAAGATCTTAAGTATATGCTAGACTTTTCATACACAAAACATTCAAGGAGGAGTGACAAATTTAAGGAGATGATCCCTTTCGATTAGTTGTTAATATGTAGGCTTAAATCTCTCAATCCAGCATTTTTTCTATAATCGTGTAAATCATGTCCATTATTTTAGGATACAGGCTCTCCATAAATTTGTAATATATCTCATGTATTTATAAAACACTTCTTATTATAAGAAAAATATCTTCTTATATCTTAATATATTCAAAAAAGATTGGTTATGATTAGCAAAATATGTACTCTATAAAAGTCCTTATTACTATTTTAGGTAGTTTCAAATTAAATGTCTATTTATCTTAAATAATCTATTTTTTTAATAATAATTTGCCTATAATATCTTTAGTATTAATTGTCATATTTCTATTCTCTATGTTTATTTATGAAATATTACTAGTCATGTACAAAAAACTCTGTAATTAAATAAAAATTTAAATATGAATACTTTTGTTATTTTATTATACTCAACTATTACTTTTATCCTGAGACGAAGGGAGTAATATATATAAAAAAAAACTCAAAAATGCAGTTACAGCAATTGCCATGGCTGGCCTAACACTAGATTCGCCCCTGACGGTGTATTAATTAGAGGATCGAGAGAAATGCTGCTAATAATGTCAAAATAATAGTTATGCTATCAAAATAATAAATATTGTTAAAATAAGTGTCAATAAAAAGCGTTGTTGGCGGTATATTATTTCTTTGGTATTATCAACAATGTTAAAAAAACTCTAAGAGATAATGACCCAAAAAATCCTTGAATTTGTCACAAAAAAAAATCAATTTAACCCACGAACTATTTTATTTTCACAAAAAAACCTTTCAACTTTGATAATTAGACAAAAAACACCTTTAAAACTAATCTTAAGTGAATCATGGTTAATCAAGAATGAGGTGTCTTTCTATATGACATGAGATGTGTAACCAATACTAACATATATATAGCATATTACATGGCATTTCAAGCCAAAAAAATAATTATTTAGTTATAGTTTTGATACTTAATTCAGCCAAAAATAATTTAAAAGAATTAAAATTATAAACAAATTTCTTTTAAAAAAAAAACGTATTTAATTTTAGATTTTTATTGTACAAATCAAATATATATAAACAGATCATAGTACCAAATTCAACAACAATAGTTTTGATACAGAAAAGAAAATTTATTTGTAAAGAGTTAGAACCCTAAATCTCCAAAGCAGGAGTTCCGATGTTTCGTTGCCACCATTCTGGTAGGCTTTTTCTGGCGCCTCATCCCCTGCAGGCCACATCAGGGAACAAAAAAATAATTCTAAGCAAACTAATTGGCCAACTTCAAATACTTCTATTTTAGTTTTTGTGTGGTCACGTTGTAGGTCAGATTTAGTAGAGGTGAACCTTAACCAGGGGTAATCAACATGTATTCATATAAATATATATGTGAACATGAATCAAAATCAAATATACCGAGAGCCTCATACTTCGTGCAAATTTGAAGGGCAATTTTTATATGTATTATAAAATTAATTTTTTGGGTCCAAAACAGATTGTTTTTTCGGAAATGTTGTCTTGAGTATGGTGAAAGGTCGAGTTTTCATGCATTACGAAATTCCAGATACTCGTACACTCCCACAGTCTCTTTTTAAACGTCGTTTTAAAAAAATATTTTTGTCTCTTAATATTTGTCGTTTAAAAATTTCAAATAAACATTAATTACACTTTATATCCAATAAATAACACCATTTTATTTTAATGCAAAGATAATATTAATATTTAAAATTATTTTTAATTAAAAAAATATAATATTAATTTTTTTTAATACGTGTTTATTTTTAAAAAGACATAATAAGGTACGAGAGAATATTAAATATTCTGTTGAAAAATTGAGTACAATTCTTACGGCAGAACCGGATATGTGGTCCTAATTCGTGTAAGTTTCTACAATTATTTGTCAAACTATGTTGAAAACATGGTCCTACCTGTCTTCATCTAACAAATGTTAATTTCCTCTCTCCAACATCTTCAGGCAGAAAAGATAACAATAAGAAAAACCCCATTTAAAACTTTCCTAATTGATTCGGCTTCTTAGTTAAAATGTAATTACTGGTCAGTTTTGTGATGTTTTTTGTACATGAGTCACTATTCAATTTAATTCATAAATTTAAAAGTTGACACAGGAGTAATATTTGATTAGTATTTAAATATTTGTATTGAATTAAACTGAATATTATTCAGTCAAATATTATTTATATTCACGGGGTCGGAGCTTGTGGCTATTCCTACTAATTCTTTTCGACTCTCACGGTGGGTATCAGTTATTTATTAATACTTGGGGTAGGTATCGAAAGGATATAAACTTCGTTTATAAATGTGTATGTACTTTGGAGTCAAATTTGTTTGTAACCCATCTCTCATTAGACAACAGGATAATTTTATATACGTAACAAAAAATCTGCTGCAATATTAATATTAAAAATATTCTCCATCCCCCATAACTTTCCTAAAGGGCATATATATATACATGACAATAATCTATAACAAATATTTATTATAAAATAAAACATGATAAACAACATCTATACCATTTATTATTAAAATCAACAATTGAGATTAAAAAATTGAAATTCATATTTCGCTACTAATAGTAGTAGATGATTAAATCATTCGCTACTAATAGTAACAGACGATGATGGGTTACATCTGTTACTATTCATTAGGCCTGTGCAATTCATTCGATTTTTTTTTGATTTTTCGGACCGGACCGAACCAGCCGGTTCGGTACAAAACGAATCGGTTATACCGGTTTTTCAGTACCGGTACCACGTTTTATTGGTTCGGTATTTACCAAACCCAATCGGTTGTACCGGTTTTCTAATTTTTATTTTTATTTATTTTTATTATTATTAATTAATAATAATAATAAAAATAATACTAATAGTAATAAAAAAATAAAAAAAATATTATTATAATAATAAAATAATAATTATAATTATAATAATAAAAATAACAATAATAATAATAATAAAATTTTAAAAATATATAAATTAGAAAACCGGTACAACCGGTTCGGTTTGGTAAATACCGAACCAATAAAACGTGGTACCGGTACCGAAATTTAAACAATTTTGGTACCGGTCCAGTTCGGTACCAATCTGGTTCGGACTGGTATTTACCAGTTGAACAGGCCTACTATTAATAGTGGACGCTAGAAAATTTTAATTATCTCATCCTCTATTAATAGTAGCGGATGACCTTTTAGCAATTTTAATTTATGTCGTTACTTCATATATTGGACGTTAATGATAGTATTTATCTTATTTTTCTCCATAGCAAGTACTTACTATAATCATTCCCCATATATATATATATATACTCTCTATGTTCTAAATTATAAGATCACTTAATATTGACTTTTAAAAAGTTAATTTCAAATATTTTTAAATTCAAAATTAAGATGAATTCATTTAGTTTATGTCAATACAATTATAAATATTGTAAACTACATATAAAAAATATTACTAATTATGAAATTTATTGTTTTAAAATTTTTAATGAATTATGTTAATTTTAAATTTAAAAATATGATCTTATAATGAAAGAATTATTTATTAAATTTACATATGAATGTATATGCATATATATATAATTGCTGTGATGCAACACTTGAACCTCCCAGTGGAACCGGCATGCATTCAATACATGTGTGTGTGTAATGGACTCACAATTCTACGAGAGATTCTTTGTGAGAGTTCGTATACAATAATGAAAATGTCAACTCCCATGCACAAATGATGACAAAACATAAACAGCACATTAGGTAAATAAGTAGGTTAAAGAATTCCTTATTTCTTTCAACCTTTCCCATTAGAAACTTACTTTAATCATCCGAATATTTGTCTTCTTAAATTGCTTAATTCACTACTGGAATCTGATATATCTTCTCTCTCTCTCTTTATATATATGAACCATAGGAAATGATGTTATGGAAATCATGCACATAATCAGTATTTTGCAATGTTCATTATAAAATCTGATAGATCACGATTTAAAAATATATTGAAACTGTATTATGGTAGGCAAGTTTCTCCCCACAACACCGTAGTGCAGTACTAGGATAGTAATGTTTTATAAATCATGACAGATCTTGAAATAATATATGAATTGTAGTCATATATATATATATATGTAAAATATGTCTATACACCTACACATGTCAGACGCATTTCCAGCTGAATTTAAACTGTCTTCTAGCCAAGCCTAGCAAATCCTCAAAGTGATTAATCCTGATCTTGGGAACTTCTTGTTTTTCGTACACAGTAAATATAAAAAAATAGACTCAGTTCACCAAAAAGATAAAAAAACTCATTCTCTCTCCTAGATGCCTTGGAAAGTAAATCCTTGGACTGTTGAGAAAATGATAGAGAGAAGAGACAACATGAAGGAATAATTAACTTATATGATCAATTGATCTCCAACTTTAATTATTACTTATATATATACTTTTGGAACAATATATCTTCTCTTCTCTTCTCTTCTCTTCTTTTTCCACACCTTTTAATGTTTTGGCCTTTTAATTCATTGTAATATTTTTCTCTAGTTTAATTAATTTATACATAACGTAAGAAGCCTCAACATGCATGGTTGAACAAAACTGAAATAGAATTACTTCCACTTTCCAATTAATAAGAATCAGTGGCAATTAATTCAAAAAATATGAGCGACTCTGATCGAGTGTCTTCTGATATGATGGTAGGGGTTGGTTCACCGTTCACCTAATCAATATATAAATTACTTTATTTTTCTTTTGGTCACATTGCAATTATTGGGAAAGAGAATTAAGAATAATGGGTGAGCTAACAAACTTGCCCAAAAAAGTTAAGAGAGCCCCAATCACCGAAGGGCAACCCATAATGATTGGACAAAAATAACATCTTCTGAATGCATATTATCCTTAGTTGGTAAGGCCTCGCGGACTAGGATTCTGGTTAGGTTACTTTAGTTGATAGGCTACAGGGTTTTGGTAAAATATCCTTCATTAATTTCCAAGCTATATTTATGTATGATCGAGTTCCATCCTCTTAGGTTAATAAAAATTAAATTTGGCATGGTGAATAATTTTTTCAACTATATGTTCGTAATATAAAGTTCAACACTGGTGTTGGGCCTTAATTCATGCAAAGGGTAGTAGTATTAATAGTCACAAATGGAATCACGAACCATGGTTATGCATTGTGTAATGCTTATGTAATTTGGGTAGCTAGTGTGTGACATAGCTATGTATTTCCACATTCAAACCTTTTGGATATGAGTTGTATAATCTTTTTTATGGTTTTAATGAAATCTTTATTTTTGCTGATAGAAAAAGAAAAAAGGTATAAGTATTCATTTCTAATGCATATTGCCTATTTTATACATCGATCGCATCTTATCCTAAGGTTAATCTTTTATTGTCAGCTAGGGCTACGCCGGCTCGTTATTTGTTCAGCCCAAAAAAAGATTTTTTTTACTATCATAACCAAATAAAAACACTTCTATCATATTGGAGAAACTCCTCATTTCTTCTTTAACACCTCCTTTATTTGGAGCATGCAGCTTATAAGTTATTTTAAAAAGAAGTTATAAAGTAACGTTTCTTTACTAGCTTATGTAAAATTAACTATAGGATGAGTACAATTTCAACGCACAAAAGAAAATGTTGGTACCTGCTAGATTTTTTTTTCCAACCTAATAAGTAAATATTTTTAGTCAAAAGAAAATGTTGGTATCTGCTAGAAAAAAAAATTCCAACCTAATAAGTAAATATTTTAGTTTAAAAAAACAGAAACGGCAAATGGGTGACGTTGACTTATTGAATCAATTGCTTAAATTAACTTAATTAGTAAACAAGTTATATGTAACATAATGAAGATGCGACAGAGTCTATAGCTTTTTATTGGCGCCTAATTATTTTTTAGATTTTAAATATATTAATGTTAATTAATTACCGTCATTAGAGAGAGAGAGAGAGAGAGAGAGAGAGAGAGAGAGAGAGAGAGAGAGAGAAATATATGTATAAAGCCTCGAGAAGTCGCATGATAATTGATATTCTACAGATCGACCAAGAGTGTGGTCGTATCTGTAATTGTAGAAAATATTATACTACTACTAAAAAAGAGAGAATAAAAAAGGTGTCAAGTGGAGCATCCGACCGTCGTCTTCCTTGAGACAAATATTATTGTTAATAATTATAGTATAATATAGTATATTAGTAGTCTAAGAATTTTATGAATAAATGTGTGATGACTAATGTCAACACTATGCTCAATTTCCATAGATTCCTACCGGTAACCAAGAACAATATATAAACTCACCTCCAATCATACACTAATTATAACACCCTGGCCTCTTTCTCTCTCTCTCCTAAGTACTCTTCATACATGTTAAGATACATAGATGATACATGCTATATGACTTCCTATATCTCTCTCTCTATATATATGCAGATCGATAGCTAGTTTGATGTGATAACTTCGGATCTTAATTCATTCTCTTCAATCCATGTTTGAATTTAACTTCTTCCTAACATTCTTCTGATCACATATATAGAGGGAGAGATCCCAACTGATATAAATATATATATATATATATATATATATATATATATATAGCTTTTGGATTGTGGGGTAATTTTGAAGCAGCTAGCTAGCCTTATATATGTTCGGAACCTGTGGTGGCTAGCTTTCATTTGACCAAAATCTTGAGGTAAGGAATTAAGGAATGACTGCTCTTCATCATCCATGGTTTGTATATTTCTCTTTCTCTCTCTTTGATTCACACTTGTTCTAAGTCTCTTGTTGGTACAATTATCCTACAATTGTCTGTTAATCAATTAATGGATGTTATTTTGTATGAGTTGACTTCCATTTTGGTCTCTCTTTTTATCCTTACCAGAAAGTAGATAGATCTGTGCTTCAGTGTATTTCCCCCCCTTATCAATCAAATTCTTCATATTAAGATTGTTGATTAAACAATATCAGAATTTTTTATTTAACCTAATCCTGTTAAGTTAAATTGTGATCTTGGAAGAGCCTAGTATATAGGCAGTTACAATTAAGGGTAACAAAATAAACTAATTTTATCTGATAAGTGCAGAATTAATATTGTATCACCAAATAAAGTAGAATTTTGTAAAATGCATGTATATTGAATTAAAATTTTCAAACTTGAAAATATCAAATTTGTAGATGAACGCTGAATGTGTTCAAAGTATTCCAAGATTTAGTGTACCTTGTTAGCACAATGCCTCAGTTATACGTCTACATATATACTCAATTCGTCCCAAATTAAATTCCCACTTTTGACTCTTTTTTCTTTTAAAGTCAAATTGATTATTTTTAGAATTAATAATTAACCACATATATATAATTATGAAAATTAGAGTTCGTAGTAAATTGTATATATATACTTTCTTTCGATTATAATCTCTTCACCTATATTTGGGCAAAAACGTAAAAAAATGAACTTTAAAAATGATCAATTTAATTTTAAAAAGTCAAAATTGAACATTTAATTTGAGACAGATGGAGTATAATCCTCCAATTAACTCATAGTTGTTTAGAAAATTGTACCTCTCAGTTGTCTTCATTTGATTTCTGCCATTTTGCACTAGCCTCTAGCTATAGCAATATCGATTATGATTGTGATTACAGATTAATCTAGTGTAATTAATTTGTTATAGAATATCATTGTAACTTTTCTACAGGCCGGCACTTTCATATAATATAGCCATGAACTCCCCAATTTGATGTGTGAACATAAACAGAAGGCATTAATCTAATAGAAGTTTATCATGGAAAGAGGAAATAATACACACACACACACACACACACACACACACATATATATATTACATGCTCAATGTGTATATAGATAAACTAGCTAGGACTTTTGGGGGCGTGGGGTTGCAGGAAATTTTGTTATGTTTTGGAGTACAGAACTTGAGGTGGGGATCGGAGGCTTCTTTCTATCTTTGACTCTAACAAGAAGGTTTAGAACTTCGAAGCTGAGGAGTACGCAGAATGTGCAATCTTATTTAAAGAGCAATTTTACGTGATTGCCTAAAAACCAATTAAGTACGTACTAGGTCATTTGTTCAATATATGTATTATAGTTTGTCATATTATAGATGCAAATAAGTGATTTAGGACTCAGGATCCCTAACAACTTATGACGTTATAGCGAAGGACCTAGCTAGTTGGGACAAAATTTAGATACACTTGGAATTTCTCTTAGGCAATGTTTGAATTCAAGATCGAAAGGAAATGCAATGGAAAAACTAATTTAATAAATGTATGCATCTCCTTCATCTTTTTATATGATTTTGCATCCCAAAAATTAACTTGTACTCGTATTTTTATATAAATTATAATGTCAACCAAATATTTATAAGAAAATAATTTTCTTTACTTTTCCTTCCCTTTCCTTTATTTTAGTTTTTCTAGAGAATTATTTTCGTTGTACTTTCTTAATATTAATTCAAACAACATAGTGTGAAATAACTTTTCATAAATCCGGTTACGATGAAGTTATTACACCACATATCATTATCAGAAAAATAAGAACATGTGACGGAATTTTGTGAAAGTTTTTAAAAACAATCACAAAAGATAGAAATTTGTGATGAACTTTTTGAGCAATCACAAAATAATAGTATATATGATGGCTCTTAGTGATGACTAATTTTGCCATCAATATACTATAATTGTGATGGTCATGCCAATCACCAAAATTTTTACGCAAAATAAATATATTTTTTTGTGTTGCACTAAGCCATCACCTAACACCATTTTTTTTTATTACATTTAAGCTATCACCAATATTTTAATGAAATAAATAATCAAAATAATATTTTATGACACCTATAACAATCATTAAATCAGATAGATTTTCGTGACGACTTTTATTTGCAATTGCAAAAAGAAGATATTTTGTGATAGAATTTTCAAGCCATCACAAAACAATAAAATATATGATGAGTAACAACTATTTTTACCATCATTATAGAGTATTTGTGACTGCTATTATAATCACCAAATCTTATGTGGGACTAATTTTGTTTAATAAGTCAGCTCACATATGTTTCCTTTTATATTTTGTTTAAAAATTATAATCATGATATGAGTTTTGGTGTACTGGTAATACTCGTTATATATTTAGTTTGCAAATGGGATGAGGGTTGAAATCCTACAAGTATCATTTGATACAATTAATATAGTGAAATAAACAAATGGGAGGAGGGTTTAAATCCTACAAATATCATTTGATACAATTAATATAATGATTCATGTTCTTACCTTTGATCCTTAAAGTCGTGTTTTTTTTTTATGATAGCTTTGTCAATTACGTGTTAATGTGATTGTATTAATTATCACAAAAACACAAAGTGTTTGCGTGATTGTCAAAGACTTTCATGATAGGGGTATACAAGATGGCTTCTGTGACGGCTAAAGTCATCACAAAAATCTTTTGTGATGATTTTTTGAATTTATGTGATGAATTTGAGCTATCACAGAAGTCCATTTTTTTTGTAGTATTATTGCTATATTTTATAACTTTTTGTTGCATTAATTATAGTAAAAATTGCATTTTTAACTTTAGCGTCTTGTCAGTGGGTCATCACAAATACAATATTTGTTATAACTAATGTAACCAAAAGTTATAAACCTATTGATGGCATGTGGTGTGAAAATTAAACTTCACCCTAATTGAATTCACTTTTCAATAATGCATGTATTTTACACCACTGAATGATCCTTTTCTAAATGTTACGCCTTTGCTGTGTTCCAATCGTTTTACTCAGACTCGGGCCAATTTTATATTAGCTAAGATAGACTTAGAAATATTCTTCTGTTTATATGATACGAGATGCATGCAGTACTCCTAACATTGCATATTCAAACATTCCAAGCAGCTATTAATACAACTAATCGTAAGGCTCAAAAAGTATCATATGGAAAATTGATGGAAACAAATACAACGACAGCTAGCTATGGCAGAGAGAATCGACATTTCTGATGAAGATGAGAGCCATGGGATCGGGACAAATGACAATATACGATCAGCTAATAACGCTTCTCAGCTATCTCCTCAAAAGTGTTCACCCTTCGATTTGAATGAGATAGCTATTTATAATGATGAAAACCAAGATGAAAGTGCAACTCATGTCCCTGATGATGAAGATGAAGCAGCAGATTCAAGTAGTAACAACACTACTTCGGAAGGGAAAGAGCAAACGAGTAGTAGTAACGGTATAGTTAGGCAATACGTCCGGTCTAAAATGCCTCGGCTCCGTTGGACACCTGGCCTCCATCTGGCTTTTGTGCATGCTATTGAAAGGCTTGGTGGCCAAGAAAGTATGATTAATTCATTTTCATAATCTTAATTTTTATGTATGTGTAGAAAAACAATTAACGGAATTTTTTTTCATTTTTCCTCTCATTAATTAGCTTTTCCTGTTGTTGTTTTCTTAATTTCTTCTCCTTTATTTAGTATATAAAGATATGCTTATTTGTGAATGTTTTCAGGAGCAACTCCCAAACTTGTTCTACAGTTGATGAATGTAAGAGGACTTAGCATTGCTCATGTAAAGAGTCACTTGCAGGTAACTACAAAATGACATGACCATGAGTAACAGTTCTTTCTTTTTATTTTAGTTAAAAAAAAATTAAGGGTAATCTACAAAATTGTCCGACATGCATGCATGCTTACCCACTTTTGCAATTTTACTCTATGATGTTTCACTTTTTAAACAATAATGTTTATTGTTAGATGAAAATACCCTTCTTGTTAATTATTTTGTTCAATTTTCCCACAATTTAATTGGCAAATTAAAGGTCAGAATTGCAAAAGAAATTTGGTAGATGGTAGAGGATATGCTTGTTAGTTTTACTCTACTCGAGGCATTGGAGTTGTACATTTAATTTGGATAACTTTATAAGCCTCAAATATAATTCATCTAACCACCAGAAATTGTGTGTTGAGTTTTGGGGCTTATAAGTTGTGTTTCAAATTTAAATAATTCGAAATAAATTATATTTAATTTAACAAAATTCTCAAATGCATTTACACTCTAAAAGTCCCAAAAGTCCTTATGCACACGAAAATCAAAAACATCATGGAGCACCTACAAAAGTGATATTTTTATTCTCTAAATTATAAATTTTGAAATGCAGATGTACCGAAGCAAGAAGCTGAATGAGAGTGGGCAAGGTAAAGTATCATTGTTTTAGTTTATGTGTGTGTGTGTGTGTGTGTGTTGTTGGGATGTCGTTTAGTAGCCCTAAAATGTTGTTTGGGAGAGGAACTAGCTAAAAATTATAGTGATGAACAATATACCCAACTGAAATAAAATGAAAGAAATTAATGAGTAGTAGGTTATGTGAAGCAAATTTTCTTAATCGTAATGTCAATTATAAACCGCCCCAAATTCTGTTTCACTTACCTAGAAAATGATACTCTTTGGTAGCTATGGTCCATTTTACCTAAGCCTTCAGCTACCATCACAACCATCCAATGTTTTTCTCAAGTTAGTAACAAATCTATGTAATTTGAGCTAGTAATATTCAATTAGGGTTAAAGAATTCAAGTCTCTCACAGCATGTGGTTACATAAAAAGCTGTAACCTCACTTATTCTTTAAAAGCCCAATTAGCCATTAATTTGCTTATGTGGAACCAATTAATAAATGCCAAAATAAGATAGAAATTTTGGGAGGTTGTGAAAAAAGGTAAAGAAGGAAAATAATTTATAACATATTTGCTTTCTTAGCAAAATACTCTCTCTATTCTAAATTATAATATTAATGTTAACTTTTAAAAAGTTAATTTGAGATATTTTCAAATTCAAAATTGATACAATTCATTTAAGTTTTTAAAATAATAAATCTTATAACTTGTAGTATTTTTTAGATAATTTATAATATTTATAATTATATTGACATAAACTAATTGAATTTATATTAATTTTGAGTTTAAAAATGTCTCAAATTAACTTTTTAAAAATTAATATTGTTGTTATAATTTAAAACAGAGGATATAAGATTTATAACAAAAAGTTTTCTTAATAATGTCAAGAATCACATGTAATCATTCTCAGCAGATTTAGGTACAAGGAGCTAACAACACAATTCCATGATTACCTTGTATATCTTTTGCAGTACTTTCTCAAAAAAATCGACTCGTGCATGGAAAAGATCAAATCGTGGAGAATATTTACCGAAGATTTAATCCTTATGAAAACTACAGCTTTGATAACAGAAGGCACTTGCTCTCTCCACTAGCCAAAAGTTCGCTCGATTTCAAAGTTAGCTCTTCAAGGTTCTATCTCCTTTTCAAAATTAGAGATAAACTCGTATAAAACGACAACCCTTTAAGGAAAAAAAAATCAACATATTCTTAATATTTAATAGAAATATAGTAGTTTAGCATGATAATATTTAACTCACCTTAAATATATTAGAATATGAATAATAACACATTAAGAAGTTCATGTCATTTTGTAGCGTTAGAAATCATGTATCTCTAATTAATTTAGAACCGATTGAAAAGAAAAATATATAGAGATGGGTATATATAACTGCCAGACAAATTACAACTGGGAAAACTCAAGACCTGTGTTTCGAAACCCTAATTAATAATTTCATATTTCTCTCATTGTAGAAATCACCAATGGGCTTTTGGTCATCCGTTGGCAAGATCGAGTTCGCTATGGAGCAAAGAATCAGGACCAATTAGGGACAAATTGATTAGCGCAAACTTATATAATGGAAGAGATCATGCATTATTAACAGGAAATGAGCCAAGTAGACCTAGCCATTTTGTTAAAGACACGATGTGGCTTGCCGGTGATCAAATGATTGATGGAAGAAGAAGTTATGGAAATGACCCAAAAAAAATTTGGGATGAAACCAACTCTTCAGTTTTATCTACATATAAAAATCCCAAAGCAATGCCAAGTAATCCCGCAATGCCAAGTAATCCCAAATTCATCTCCAATAATTATGAAGCTAAACTAATTGAGACCACGTATCCATTAAAGGTGACTCTCTCTCTCTCTCTCTCTCTCTCTCTCTCTCTCTCTCTCTCTCTCTCTCTCTCTCTCTCTATATATATATATATATATATATATATATATATATATATATATTTTATTAATCTTTTTTGGAAGACTACTTATGATCTTCAGTTGCTCGATAGTCACAGTTCCATTAAAAAGAGATCATTTGCAAAAGAATAATTTTATGTACACAAATAATTAATTATGCACAAAAGGTAAGGCCGACATAATACATACCAATAAATGTGTAAAATCCAAATAGCAAGTCACACCTCCTATTTTCTCACTTTTTCAATATAGCGTGTACAATTTTTTGCGTATATACAAATATAGTTTGTGCACGTTAAATTACTCTTTGCAAAAGTTGTCACTATTAGATGTATTTTTGTTTCATGTTAACCTCTAATAGTAACGAGTTATTATTTTAGTAGTGAAAACATGATAATAAATTATATACTTGAGAATCTTGTATTATTTTATATTATATATCATCAATAAAAATGAGACTTTTTTTGTGAATTTTTTTTAAAAGGGACATTTTTTTTAGAACAGAGCAATTAATTAAGTCTAAGCTTTTGGTATATATGCAGTTTCGACTCCAGGGGCTTAAAGAAAAGCAAATGCAGCATATGAGTACTGAAACAGTGTTTCGAAAAGATAAGTGTCTGCCAAATTTGCAGTTAAGTTTAAGCCAAGACAGCGAAACCAAGCATCATCAGGAAGCCAAAAGAGAGAGCATCGACACCAAGCTTTCTCTTTCTTTGTCTAGATAAGTATCAAAGTCAAGTGAAGAACATAATGGAATGGGTACACTACATGATGTTGAAAGGTTGGAATGGATTTACAAAAAAATAGAAGCAAGGCCAAGTTGGGGCTGAGTACTTGGGATCTCACCATGTCATATGTATTAAGCATAGGAGTGAGATCTTCTAAGTACTTGCTTTATATTAAGGCCTTTTTAATTAATGAGAATAGGTAGCTCCACAAGTTTTCTCTCATATGATTGAATAATAAATGGACATCACACTCGTGTGAGAGAAAATTTATAAAAATATCAATTCTCTTAATTAATTGTGAACATTTAGTTTTGATCTCGCATGCTTAATTATAATTAATTGTTAACCTCTACTTGTTTCTCTTAATTGGCTACGGATTATATTGGTTCATTACCATATTTGTTTCATCTTCTTTTTATTATGATGTAGTTTTCATATGACTCTTTTATATGATAATAGATAAGTCAGGAAGTACGCATGTTCTTGAGAGAGAAATATTGGAAAACTAACGCTTTTTTCGTGTCATATTATTTGATTATTATTGATTTTTTAAATATGACTTGAGAGATTTTTATATTTAAAATTAATATAGATTTTTTTAATTTTAATTAATACAATGATAAATATTGTGAACTATTTAAAAATATTATTCATTGTAAATTTTGTTGTTTCATAATTTTTAATGAGTAATATCAATTTTTAACTTAAAAATATTTTAAATTAACTGTTAAAAGTCAATAATGATCATATAATTTAAAACAGGTTGAATACATTTTTTTTGGCTAATTGAAAAACTAATTCTCCAATGATTCAGTGAAGGCACTGGCTATAGCATGGAAAAATAATCTACTTTACGTACATTCTAAAACAACTTATTGTTACCTTGCAATGTTATAAAACCAAATAGCTGCAAGCAACCTGTGCAGACATGCATGAACGGTCTGTTATAATTTAAGATCGAATCAATTATCCAAAAATAGATGAAAGACGGGAAAAATAAATACGATATATCCAAATTTACTATTTTGGTTTTCTTTGATGTGTATATATATATGCCTCCCACACTCTCATTTTCAAATACCAAATAATATTTTTATAGTAACTAAAAAATTCTAATTACTATAAACATGAGTTCAAATACATGAGACCCAATTCATTAATAAAACCCAAGATCATGCTGCTAATAGATCTCCAAGCTCAAATGCAAATGGGAGGAGTAGTATGAATGAAATCAATTATATAACAAGGTATTAAGAGATTTTATTACAATAATTTTATAATTTTATCGAGTCATTTTGGTTAATTACTAATCAATAATTCTAAATTTTTTATTTTATTTTATAATATATAAACTCTTCGTATCCTGTAAAATATATACAATGGTTATATGTATGTATGTGTATATGACATAAGTTGAAAATCATTTGCATGAAAACTAATAGTCCTTTTAAAAGTTATCTACTATTTTTAAGTTTATTTATACCTATATAAATATTTCCATATAATTATAAATTTGAAAATATATATTTTATAAAAATCTCGTGACATGCACGGATTGTCAATATACTATTATTGAATTATTGAATTACATAAGTGCGCCAAAGTTATTAGCTGATGAATTTATATGTTGTGGCGTTAGTATAACTTAGAAGCCTATATTTATGATTAGAAAATTAAAGGTTCTCTGACATAAATTCTTATTAGATTTGAATTTAGGTATTATCTAGAATCTATTTTGATTTATGAAAGTTATCATTCGTAGTTATATTCAATTTAATATTCCATATCTTATTTGGTTTAGGAATTTTTTATGGTATATAAATAGGTGTTATGTTTTTTAAGGAGAGACATTCAGAAATAATTCTCATAATTTTCTCCTTATCTTGTATTCTTCGAAGTATTATTTAGTGGATTTCTTCTGCCTTTCTCCTTGATTTTTTTTTTAATTTAGGTTTTTACGTAAAATTTTGTGTTATTGTGTTTATATTTCTGTGTTAATTTATTGTGTTTGGCATAGTTTGTCATAACAAAATAGTATCAAGAGCCTGGTTATTTTCGATCCATATTATGGTGTTGAGTTCGACTTCATCAACGAAATTTGATATTGACAAAGTTAATGGGAATATTATAGTTTAAGTCTTTGGCAGTTCAAATAAAGGTTATTCTTACTCAGCAAGGTTTGGTTTGAAGAAAATCATTGTAGGGAAGCTAGTGAAGCCTGTAGATATGTTTGATACGGGATTAAGAGACGAGGAAAGCTAGCGAGATGTCTAAGTCAAAATGGGAAGTTATGAATCATAAAACACTTTCGACAATTCAATTGTGCTTTTCAAATGATGTGTTACAAGAGGTGTTAGCGGAAACTACAACTGTTGTTTTTGTGGAATAAATTAAAATCTCTCTATTTGACGAAATCCTTCACCAATAGATTGAGGCTTAAACAATATCATTACACCTTGCATATGTACGTTAAGAAACAATCCAACTTATATGTTAACGAAGACATTATCACGTACCAAGTTCGAACATTGCTTGTACCTTATTAGTGTTCGATGCATTTGAGTTGTACATTTGAGAAGAGAAAATTCACTGTTTGTGCTATATTTGAAAGATTCAAGTCAAGGTAGAGATTTGTTGAGTATGACATGAATCCTTATTGAATTTGAATTTAGATATTACCTAGAATCTGTTTTGATTTTAAAAAAATTATATTTCCTAGTCATACTCATTTTAGTATTCCCTATCATATTTGATTATAGAATTTTCTATGGCCTATAAATAAATGTTAAGTTTTTGGAGAAGAAACATTCAAAAATAGTTCTCATAGTTTTCTCTTTATCGTGTATTCTTCAAATTATTATTTAGTGGATTTCTTTTGCCTTTCTCCATAATTTTTTTTCAATTTAAATTTTCATGTAAAATCTTATCTTATTGTCTTTATCTTTTTGTATTGATTTATTTTATTTATTTATTTTATTTTTGAAACCAAGAAATTATCATTCAATTAAAGAGATAACAAGTCGCAGCCCGCCGAACTAGCCTCCCAGAACAATATGGCACGTTTCCCAGGGATTTTCGGATTGCAAAAATACAGCCTTCCAAAACAATACAGCAAAAAATTGGCGATTTAAGACCGCGTGGCACGGAAATCGAGAAAAGGAAGCCAGATAGCCGCAGATGCATCTGCGGCCAACGACTTTTGGGGCTTCGCGTGGCTCGAGGGCGGCACACGGCAGCCGAGGCGGCGGCTCAGATGGCCACAGCAGGCAGATGCATCTGCGGCTGCCTGGAGATCAGCTATACATCGCCATTTTCGTCCGAGAGAAAGAAAGAGAGGAAATTTTGAAGGTTTTTAGAGAGAGAAAATGGCGGAATAGAGAGAGAAACCTTCAGGTTTGGTAGAAAAGGTGAGGATTCTTCCTCATTTGTTCAATCTTTACATTATATTGTATCCTATTTCGATTTTCAAGCATTCAAGCGTGTCTTTCCTCATTTGAAATGTGAAGAAATCTAAGTTTCTAGCATTTGTGGTTTTATATAGTTAGATCTAGTTCTCATTTCATTTTATTGTTTAAGTTATTATAGATCTAATTTTTGTGCATTTGTTGGGTGGATCTACTGTTAGATCCGAAAATATTTGGTACATTGCTATTTAATATAGTTTGATTTTGTATATGTTGAAGTTAGATCCGATGTAGTCGATATATGTTTAGATCTATGGATTAGGGATGGTTAGAGAGGATTTGTTGTGGATAGAATCTCCTCCTAACCTCCCGATGATATCCTTTTAGTTTATTTTATAGTTTTAACGCATGTAGCGATGGCGATGCATTTGTATTGTAAATATGTAATTTTCGGGCCTTAAAGCGATGTCGGATCGAAAATCGGGTTTAAGGCCCCGTAATAATGAAATGTGCGATTGTGGGCGTTTGGGGTTATTCGGATGGCTTACATGCCCGTGAATAGCCGCAACGTTATTTTGATGCTTGGTTTTCCCTTTTGACACGAGAAAACGATTTTGGAATGAAATGATAAAGATTTTTATAAAATCAAGCAAATTAGGATATTAGATCCACGAGGATTAAAATTAAGAGTTTTGGCGAACTTAAATCCATGTTTGGCAAAAAGGCTTCATTTGGTTCCAAAAGGTCATAAAAAACGATTTCGCAAATAAATAAATGTTTTCATTAAACTTTGTGCATAGGGTGAAAGAGTTCTAGAAGTTGCCTTTATTTTGTTCATTTTATTATTAGAGGGCAATGTATAGTCTCGATACCTATTTGACAAAAGTTTACAAATTGTTTTATGAAAACGACACCTAATAAACCCCCCCCCCCCCCCATCGCTTTCGAAATTAAAATCAATCTTTATTGTAAAAAATGAAGTCTTGTCAATTGGGTCAAATGATGTCTAAAACGCTTTCCAGATAAACACATTTGCCATATAGAATCAAAGCAACTTTTATGCAAAACGCACCACAAACGTTCATTTAGGCATACACGCACACACACGCGCGCACACACATTTTAGGATTTAAAAGGATAGGAAAACATCGAGATTGCGGTAACCGTGTTTCACGGAAGTCGGGGGGTGCCTAACACCTTCCCCTCGCTTAAGCAAGCCCCCGAACTCTATGAATCTCGGTTTGCGGACCAATTAACTCGGAGTCACATATGAGCCAGCGATTACGAAAACAAACTCGGATGAGTTGGTACATCCATTTCAAATATACCAACTGGCGACTCTGGTCAATTGGCTCATAAAAATCGATCTTTCAAAACCCGTCGACATTAAGCCGACCCTTTTCAAAAATCACATTTAATTCAAAAGACTAAAATTGGAAAGGGACATTTTAATAATAAAAAACGAGACGACGAAAATCCCGACGTCGACAGCTAGTGGAGGAGATTCCTCTAGCCAGTACAAATCCTCAACTAAATTGTGTCTAGCATATTGAGCCAACACATGAGCTACTTTATTCCTACCCCATTTAATACAACAAACAAAAGACCATTGCAGACCCCTTATCAAATAACAAATATCATCCATCACATTATCAAAGTAGGAAGAATTTTTTACAAAAGAAGAGATGACTTGCATAATCCCGCTATTATTCTCATCAATAATCAACCTTGAAAAATCAGTATTAACAACAAATTTTATAGTTCTACGGCATGCAAGTAACTCAACTTCCTCACTATTGAACACCATCAGTCCACTAGCAATCATCGCAGCCATAACTTCTCCTTTATCATTGCGAATAATTGCACCATATCCAATTTTTTTCTAAATTCGAAAAAATTGCAACATCAAAATTAAGTTTGTACTCCTCAGATGTTGATGGTCGTCATACCTCTCCACATGGTTGTTGTCTCAACGGAACATTCAGCTGATTTTGGGCACATTTGTAACTTGCAATATATTCCTTAATTCTCTTGTTTAAAATATTCGGATACTTCGTGTTTCCTCCATGTAATAAGATGTTTCGCTAATTTCAAATAAATCATGATTGGATCCGAGACAACTCCATTTTTTCTCCGGTTAATCGTTCCATAAAATTCTCTATTAATTCTATAATATTGAGTTGTCCATACTTACCTTTCTGCAGTTTATTCCGTTCGTCATAACAGGTTCTAAACGATTGGATGAGAGTAACAACCCAATAGTTGAGTACTTAGGAACTTGAGTACCTTGGGAACTGGCTTTGTATACTATAGCGAATAGATACAGGTACACTATAGCCCTCAAGATTAGTATTCATCCTTCATTCTTGAAATGAAATTTCAAAGTTAATTTTTTAAAACAAATTAACTTTAGCATAATCAATGGAAGTTAAAAACTCACTCAAATCCAACATTTGATATACTGGATAACTTGATGTTTTGCTCTTGGTTATTGTGGTAAATCTGAATTTTTCGATATGACATTGAATTTTATTTGTTGTAAACAAGTGTTATATTTTGTTGCGGTGAGTTTATCTAAATCTATTAATGTTGCGTTTAGATTGAAAAAATTGAATAAAGCAAGGAATGAAATGATTTTAAGATATTTTAAGTATATGTTTGATTGTTTGTAGGAGTGAGTGGTGTATTGTGATAGTAAAATTATCATACATATCCATTCCATTTGAATGAATTTTATTCCACTACCTCTCACATGAAATAAAAATCTAAGGGATAAAATAAATTTTTATTCCACTAAAATGGTTTATCCTCCAAAACGATCATCTAATACACTATTTTTCATTACATTTCTTTTTTTATTCTATTCCCTCAATCCAAACGTAGCATAAGGACGTGTTGTTACTGAGTTGAGGCCATTACATTTAGGCTTCACCGTACATATATTACAATTGATAAATTTGATCAAATTTTATTTTGTCAATTAAAAAAAAAACATTTGATATATATTTTTAAATCTGCGACTTTTACAATTTTTTTAAATTTATCTTTCAAACATATTCCTACATATATGGCATAATAGCTCTCAGCATATACTCCATAATTATTTGTATAAGAACTTCATGTCATAATAGCCAAAGCTGGGACTTCTGCAGTGTTGGTTTTTGCCCAAGAGATATGCGGCCCACCCACTTCAACTAAGAATAAATCTTTGCATAACAACAACTTACTCACAAATTACTCTACTTTTTGTGAATTTATTTATAAGTTGTTAATGTGCTAAAATTTACTCTTCGACTAAACTTGCTTCAAATTGGCAACAATTAATCTCTTCACAAAATTTAAATTTTATATTAAAAAAAATTGAGGATGATGATTCCGAAAACTAACACCATTATTAATACAACAAGAACCACAATAACAAGAATAGCAGTAGTATCGTTGTTGCATGGAAACATTACAAACCTCAGCAAGTAATTACCAAACTCGAAGTTTAAGCATGTTCTTTAGCTCACGTAGAAACTTAGGCACTCATCACCGTCCCCACGCCCGCAATCACCACCGTCACCGTGACCATGGCCGTGACTGTGACCACCTCCATTGCGGCCATCATTAGCACTGTAACCATTGTAGACAGCCATATTATTGCCGCCGTCGCCTTCTTTCTTTTGAGTAAAATATACTAACACCATTTATAGATAATTATAATAATACTCACCACCCCTCTAATTTTTCAAGTAACAGTCCATTCTAGTCTACAATATGTAATATTTATTGTCCCTAGTGTGGTTGACCAACTAATATCCAAAAATATTTTTAATATAATGTCTAATATACCCTTCAAGTTATAATGTTTAATATATCCACTAAATATAAATTTTTATATCATAATTTTTACTTAACTTGATCTAATTAATTAAATTATGAACTTGTACAATAAATAACATAAATGTTAAAAAATAATAAATATTCATTTTATCAGAAAAATAATTTCATACACATTTTGTTAATTAAATTTCTCAAAGATTAAAATTTACGTAATATATTTTCAAATATATTTTTTTGTAATTAAAAAGTAAAATTTTAATACACATAAAAAGTACAAATTAAGGGGGGAAATTATAATTATTTTTTCCAAATATTAAAATTTAAGTAAAAACAAACTTATTATTACAGAACAAATCTTATTATTTGTATAAAAAAAGTATTAAAAATTATATTAATTATTTTTCTCAAATATTAAGCTAAACATTAGTCACACTTTAGCATAATTATTTACAGTAAAAATGACAAATGTTGTTACTCAAAAAAGAAAAAAGATATTAAAAGAAAAATCTTTTTACAAGATAGAGATAATAATAAATATTATTATATTTTCTTTTATTCAATATTGCACAAAAACAACACCAACTATATGCTAAAAAATGTAATCAAAACCATAAACATCCCAAATTTTGACATATGCTCAAAAAAAAATATTATATAAAAATCATAATATGAAACTAAGAATCCAAATAATATTTTTTGTTGTTAGACACCAAAAAATAAACTATCAATATACTCAATCACTCTAATTAGAACAGCTCCATTAATGAACTAATTTAAAATTCTTAACATTTGTATCACTTATCCAAAAATTAATTAAACTAAATTAGTTTATTTTATAAGTTACCAGCAATTTGAATGAGATAGTCTTAATTACAATTAACACTATAATTAAAATGTATTGTATTAAAAAAAAGGATAATTAAACACACACACACACACATATATATATATAACTTGCAGGGGTACTAACTATTACTTAAAAAATTAGAAGGAATATGAGTGTTATTATGATTGTATTTTCGTTTTATGCTTTTCGGAAGAGCTACCATCACCATGATCACCGCAAGCAAATATGACCATCGACATGACAGAGAATGACATAAGAATCATACAAACCAAGAACAACCCTCCAGATCACCACCTAATTTACCAGTATTGATGCTGCCATCATCTAGAGGAACAAAATGTAGTCTTGCCATTTTTTCTGATAATGCACCCACCTTACAACTAAGCTGTGTATTTATAGATATACTGTAGCCTGTTTTCTAAAATCGAATTGTCGCGTTCACATAGTTGGCCTATTGTGAACCTATATTTAGATGTTTTGATGAAATTTCTCGTCTATCGTAATGAAATGTTAGACTCAAGTTCGGTCCATTTTGACAGGCTTTGTTTTCTCTAGTCACTTTCTTTTAGTGCTTTATGAATCATCAAAAACTCTCAGGCTCCAAGCTCCACTCAAAGCCATTGAAGCCCGAAATTTAGTGAGGCTACAAGCTACAATTCTGGATGTTGCATGTGATAAGGAAGCTCTGGCCCTATCTTTGTATAAATTACTCTACTAGAAGGATTGTGGTTCTACTTCTTTAACATCCAACAAAGTGTCCTTTGCCCTCTCAATTTGGGAATCTAATCATTTCAGTTGAAAGGGACCACAATCTGTTGGCCATTCCATTATCTCCAACAATTTTGCTCCAATAATCTCTTTCATATCTATTTTGCGAGAAAATAACATTCAGTCGGATCAGATGAACACCATTTCATCCTGCTCATAGGTATCACAGTCCAATCATATTGAGCCAAATCAGTAAAGCAACAAGATTGTTCATGTGCCCCCTTAAAAAATAAATTCTATATTATTTTCATTATAAACATCTGTCAGTATAACAGTTGATGATACCAAGTCAAGCGTGATGATGTGGTGTCATAGTTATACAGAATATATTCTCCTATAGACAAATAGGAGCAGATATTCACGAAGGAAAGTTTTGAGGCATCCTCACCTAAAGACAAAAAATTTAGGATTCAATCTTCGAGTCTACTATTTTCTTCCAATAGCTAATATATTCGCTTTTGTGTAAGTTTCTTACTACATTTTTTTATTAAGAACCTACACTACTCCTGTATAATGGGAACCTGAAGCCAGCTTTCTGAATTTCAAACTTTTGGCTAACGGATAGATTTGAACTTGTAACCTTGCATAGTAAAAAGAGAGACAAAATTCTCTTAGGTATTGTGTTATCCTACTAATAATCCAGATAACTAATACTCCTATCTTAATTCCCATTTCCTGCTCCACCCAGATTCCATCACCCTGTGTCTTAAGTTTTTTTAAGACCTTCAAATTTTAAAGGGAAATAGGAACTATTAACTGCTTGAAGATTACAAAATCTTCCTATACACCATCGCAATGAAACCATTTGTTAAAGGGAAAATAGGGAGCTCACAAGGGGTGAAGGGTTAGATATGAAGAACAAACTATTCCAAACAATATTACCAGCATTTTCATACGATTATTAATATATAACAACCAAAACATGCATGAGAATATGAAAAAGTACAAGTACACACAAACCAAACACAATATCATCCTCATTATTAAAAGGTGTTGTGTGACACGAATTTCAATATAAAAACACACTTCTTAATAGTGAGTATGATGTTGTGTTTAGTTTGCGTGTATGTATACTTATCCAGAGAATATTTAGTGGGTATTAGTATCGTCTCCCTTATTCAGTACAGAAATACAATGAATTTACGGCCTTTAATAAAATTATTAATTTCACCTTTTAATAACAAAATATCATATGGACGCCAGAAAATTACAGTTACCAACCCTTCATTACCTCAGTAACTAGAGCAAGCACCAGCAAACAAAACTAAGAAATATTTACTTCAACACCTTTGAAATTCTCGAACCAATGGACTTCCAACCAAAGCACATAAACAGGCTAAAGAACCTCAGAATGGCCTTCTGCTAACTCTCTGGTATAGACGTTAACAGATCCTGATAGAAAAAGGAATAAATGTGAGGTACAGGTCAGAACTTGAAGCAGTAGGCAAGAGAAATGAAAATGATTATTAGTTTAGCTCAGAAATCGCACATATTGGCGTTGCTCCTTGGTAGTTTTGACAACTGTTCCCCACTTGGGATCAACAGAGGATGTCTTCAAAGCCTGATTTCCAGGATGAATCCCTGTACCAAAATGTGGTCGCAAAGACGGAGTCCTTGAGGACATGGAAGGCAAAGTTCGCCAAAGCCAAGAATCTGAGGGAGATTTTGGTAAAGGTGGGGGAATAGGAAAGTAGCTTCCATTAGTTTTTTCTAATTCTTCTGCCTTGAGGGGCTGCTGAGTTTCAAAATCCTTGTTCACATTGTTAGGTACTTCCGATTTTGCAGAGGTAGTTAAATCTTCATACCGTACAAACCCCTTCTGTATCTTCGTTACTACCTGATTAGATTTATCATCTAAAGATGGTACACTGAAATCAACATGTTTATGAGCAGTAGCCTTTATATTTGCTTCCTTGTCCTCAACATTCAAATTCTCAGTATCCTTAAATGAAGAATCTATCAAGGGAGTTTCTTCCATAGCCTTACTTTTTCCCAGATTATTCAAAGCATTTCCCCTAAAGTCGGGTAGCCACTTAGTATCAGAAGTGTATGAATATATACTACGAGATTCCACCTTATGTACCGTATCTACATATAGAGTTTTCTCAATCACAGGACTCCCCGCGTCTACTTCCCCATTGCTGCTCAGATCAGCCAATAGTTCCTGAAAAGTGCTTGAACCTTTTTTATATGTACTGAAACCGGTCAACTCAGCATTTTTTGCTTCTCCAGGAATGCTGAGTACTCCTTTTTGTTCAGAAAAGGCAGATCTAGGTAATTCATAATGTTGGGATGGCATGCAAAGTGTGCTGAAACCAGTCACCTCAGCGTTTTTTGCTTCTCCAGGATTGCTGAGAAATCCTTTTTGCTCAGAAAAGGTGGATCGAGGCAATTCATTATGGTGGGGTGGCAAGCCACTACTTTGCAAACGCTTATATAAGGCTGATCCTTCCAGCATCTGAGGATTAAACGGGCAACTAAGTTGGTCTGGCTGATTATTTAAAACACTCGTATCTTCGTGAAGCCCAGTTGTCTGGAGGTCACCTACTGATCTTTGCTCATAAAAAGTAGCTCTGATGTGCTATAGAAAATTAAAAGATTCATTAATCAACCAAAAAATTATGAAGAAAAGGAAAAGAATGCCCAATTGATGATTTTAAATACTACCTCATTTTCATTTTCACCACAAGAACCAGCAGATGAAGAGCTACCATGCATTCTGCTACTAGGAGACATGGGTACTCGTGTCCTTACACTCATTCCCGGTAGTGGGTTTAAAAGGCAAAAAGAACTTTTTAAGCAAAATCGGGGTAGTAAACCACAAACTTTAGATTGCAATTGTCCATGTTCATCATAGTCATCATCACTTTCTTCTTCATCTTTCTCCTGAGCATAATGCGGTACAACATTAGGCCCATACTGAAGAGGAGGTCGTTTATCTCCGTTTCTTACCTTCATCATCTGTCTAGGTTGCTCCCAAACTACAGGCGGCTTCCTGGGGACATATTGAGGTGTTTCTGAAGTCATTGCCTTAGCTGCTGGCAGGAACCGACCCATCATGAAATCCCGAGTTTGTGGATCTGTTGAGAAGTTTCCAGATGTATTTACATCTGAACCGTCCAATCCACTTATACCGCTTACACTACAATTCAAAAAGAATGATTCAGACCTTGAAAGTGTATCAAGAGCATCCAAATAGGCTTCATCACCTTCCCCTGAATCAGAACTCTCTACTTCCATGGTATCTTTGGAGCTGTCTAGTTTAGTTACATTTTCATTTGAAGCTGAAACACTACGTGAGCTATAAGGGATTTCTCCACGGTGCTTACTGACAACTGGACGTTCAGTATTGTTATCAGAATCTTGTTTTCTGGTTGTCAAGATCCTGCCAGGAGGAAGCTTGGGGGCAATGGGAGGTCGTTCAATAACATGATTGCGTGGTCTACTTTCATTCTTGGGTCTTCCTGGGCTCTGTTCCCAGACAAATGGAACAGTTCCTGCATTCGTTATTGGGCCTGATTTCAGCTCTGATTTGTAAGAAGGAAGGGGAGGTATTTTTGGTAAGGAATGATCTGTTTTCCTTTTTTCTTCCTTTTCTGGAGGCGCTGTTGGCGAGAAGCGCCTCACAGATAGAAGTGGTTGATAAAAATCTAATTGCTTATCTTCCATCGGATTCTTCAGCAACATGAAACCGAGTGACTTCTGTGAATAGCATAAAAAACTATGATGCATCCAGTAAGAATGAGTTAACAAATGAAGTTATACAGAACATGAAAATTACAAGTAACTTAGTTTCCATATCTACGCTCTGTATCCTGAAAGTTACTGCATTAAAAGAAATTCAGTTCATCATTGACATTTGGCAGCAACTTAAAGCCTCAATCCCCGTAGTTTTTTCAACTAAAGAGGGGAGGGGGGGGGGGGGGGGGGAATCTCTCCGTTGTGACCCAATATGAATTGAGATATAACACTACAGTTCTACATCAGTTACTATGAGATATTTAGATGTGTATGTAAGAACTCAAACTGCTATCATTAACACCTTCAATCATCATCCGATCGGGTTGCCGGAGGTGGGGCCACGAAAGCGGGCCTAATAGGCTGTTGGTATTATCCCATAATGGCTAGAGAGACAGTTTTTGGGCCTTGTGTGACTATATGTTCGGCCTGATGAGGACGTCAGGTATTTAAGTGAGGGAGTTTGTAACATCTCAGTCTCACATCGGTTAATATAGGATATTTGGATGTGTATATAAGAACTCAACTTACTATCATTAATATTTTTAGTCATAACCTTTTGGGTGAACCTGTGGTGAGCTAAGATGACCCAAAAATATACTATCGAAAAAGCGCATTTGGCCTTATGGTGCTATGATTTGATTTGAACTCGAGATTTGACCCAAGTCGTTCTATGAGAAATCAAAGAAACTTTTAGTTTTCCTAGACATACTGTGAAAATTCTGGTTGGAGTCTAAGGATATATAATGTGCAAACAACCCAACTCTCACAGCACACACATGACAATTACTGGGAGAAAGGAGTATCTAGAGTCAGTATACTACATTAAAGTGAAACTGATTTGACTCTAAACCAAGCTAAAATATTCAAATTGCAACAAAGCTAATAAAAGTAACAAATTTCAACCATCAAAAGCCTCAACAATCTATCATACATTAACATTTGTTATCCTGCTACACACACCCCTTCCCCAAATGTCAAATTATCAAACTCAATTAATCAATTATACACAATCACTAAATGCAGTCCCTTTCTGAAATTCACTTTCCAGTAAAGATCGTCTTTTCCCCAACAGAAAGAACAATCTCTCCCAAGTGTATTACTAAACTGGATTTTAGACCACCAACAACCAATAGCCCTAAATTGCTCACGAAATATCATATCAAACACCAAATAAAAGTTCAAATTCAAAGTTTCATCCATATAACTAAGAACCCAATAACTCAAACACCAATAAAAACTATAACTTGCTATATAAAACCATCAATCACCATAACCAATAGTTCAGTGATAGACTAAACAAATGTTCATAGTACGGCAGAACAAAATAAAGATAGAGAGAAATAGTACCTTAAGAGATCCTGAACAGAACCGATCTGTTTAGCTGAATGATAAAGCATAGAAAAGCTGCAACCCACAAAAGAACCAGAACAAAGAGAATAAATGAACTAGTTTGTACGCTTGTGGTGGTAATTTTCTTTAGCTCTGAATTTGAGCTTACCTTCTGTCAATGGAAAACCCGAATACTAAGCAATTTTAAATATTTTCAAGAAAACTTCGTAGTAGAACTAGTAGTATGTATTATGGGGAAATGGACCTTAGAATAATTAATGTGATTACTCGGTAGGTTCTTTTTTTGGAAAAATTATTCATTGTTCTTAACAGTGTCCACACTAATTATATATGGAGAAATTATTAAATATTTTTAAAATATTATTATATTATTTTTTTATTTTTTTTATATAAGCGTGAAATTCACACGTAATAAAATTCGTGTAAAATTCACTTTTATATAAAATAGTGAAATATATTATAATAATACTCTAAAAATATACAATAATTTTTTAATTATATATTATTATTTTAATATATATATAAAATTTAAATATACAAAATTTATTATATATATTAAAATAATAATATATAATTAATTTAAAATAACACATAATAATATTTTAAAAATACTAAATATTTTGAATCATGTGATCACATTTTTATTTTAAAGATGGGCCCAAAAGTCAATCAGCCACAGATACATATCATTTAAGTGTGAACTCTGTGAAAGATATACTCCTCACCCCACAACTTGATATTTTTGGAATTTTATAATCTGCGGTGGCAAAGTTAATACACTATACTTTATGCTAATTATTAGATGCACCACTTTTGTTAATGTATCATTGTTTAAGGATCGAGGGTTTCACCTATCAAAATGTAATCATTTTATTTGATCTGCTTCCATTGAGTTCTTTTAGGTAAATGTATTTTATATTTTACTGGTTTTGGATTATTTGAAAATAAAATAAATATTATTTTAGAGTGCAAATAATGAGCTGTTGCGCATAATTTATTCTCTCTATTTTTTTTCTCTCCATTCATGAGATATAATTTTATTATATAATTTCATGTAAGAAATGTCTATGCCACGTCATAAATGTGTGCATGTATTAGGCAATGAACAAGTAATAACGTAGAGGGTTAAAATATTTGCACATGTTGTTTATGGGCCCCGTGAATGCAACAGGCTTTTGGTTGGATATTATATTATTGAACTTTACATGGAAGGCCCACAAATTTTATATGGCTGGCCAGTAAGCTTTATGTAACAATGTTACTATTATACGCGAATGAGTTGTGTGTGCTTGAAAAAGAAAAAAGAGAAATAAAATAAAGCGAATGATTTGTGTCTGTATTATTTGTTCAGAGCATACAGATTGGTAATTAGGGAACCATTCATTTCTCCATTATTCCATTGACTTAATGATTTAAAAAATTGTGAATTTTATATTTTTTCTTAATTAACTTATAAAAAAAATCATAAAAAACTTTTACACTTTAATAATTGAGCAAAATATACCTTTAAAATTAACTAAAGGTGAATCATAGTTTATCAATAATGAGGTGAGACACGTGGCATATGATGTGCTTAAAATATAGTTTAAACATAATTAATTTTGCTGAAATCATCTTGATCATTTAAAAAAATGTTCTTTAATTGCTTAAAAAATTATGTTAAAATATGTATATACATATAAATATGTAATAAAATATATTCTGTCATTAATTTAAATAAAATATATATAATAAAGATTATGTAAAGGAATAAAATCTATGAAGTATAGTATCAAAAACAAATATTTACCAAAATTCTCCACACAAAAAACCTCCTTCTGCTCATCGGAGCCATCAAACTTCAAACTCTCTCAAAATAAATTCCGCCCTCCTCTTCGTCTTCAACAATTCATCATCAATTTCTCTGTCTCCCTCTTCACGTCAAATTCAAATTCAATCACCCCCAGCCAGATTCAATCAACCCCTAAGACCCAAACACAAAAAATTCAATCAACGAAACCCAACTGAAATTCGTCACTTACCTTCGTTTTTTCAACTCTAGAGCCTTCAGCCACAGCCTCTTTCTTCAACTCCAAAACCCCCAACTCTTTTAACTATTTTCTACACATCAGCTATAACCCATCCATTAAAACAAATTTACCCACCCAAACCCATAAGTGTCCGACCCAACCGAATTTGATTTCTCTTAAATAAGAAATTAGACATGAAAAGGGGCAAAAATTAGGGTACAAACATATCTGGTTCGATAGGTTTGTTGTTCTCCCTTTTTTCTTTAACAGTTAGGGATGAGAGACGTGATTTTATGGGTAATATGGTATCAAGTGGAAGAGATGGTCGAGTTTTCGCGTAGCGAGAGTTGAGTTTTTGACCTCTGGTGATAGTGGAGTTTTCTGATCGGCGGTGATGTTGGAGTTTCTAATCGGCGGTGGTCCACTGATGGTTGAGTTTTTTGGGTTTTATTTATCACATAATGTTGGTATTCATACCGGATAGTAGTGCTGTGTTAGTGATGGTGTTGGTGTCGGTGTTGGTGGTGACTAGGGATGAACAAGAAATTGAATTACTTTTAAAATTGTACTAAATATCGTATAAATTGTATCAATTAAAATTATATTAATAATTTTGGTATATGTGACGATTTTAAGTGATTAAAAAATCGCAAATACAGTTTGAGTTTGATTTTTGAATAAAATTGTATCTAAAAAACTGTACCGCACTATCAAAATAGAACATATCAAGAAGTATTATTATAATATATAAATATTTAGAATTATCTCAAATTGTAATTATCTATGTTTATAATTTTTATATGTAAGGATATATATTAAAATTGTGTGATGCTAAATTGTTAATTTAAATTGCATAAAATTTAATTATTTCAATTGATTTTGAAACCGAAACCGCACCAAATGAAATTATACCTAAACAGTTTCATACGCAGTTTATTTCAAGGTTCAAAACCGCACTGCACCAATCATAAGCTGTTTCATGTGTGGTTTATAATTTGTCAAACTATACCTAAAAGGTTTTATGTGCGATTTGAATTTCAAACCGCATCAAAATGTACCATACTCACTCCTAATGATGATAGTGAAGTTTTCTGATTAGTGGTGATGTTGGAGTTTCTAATGGGCGGGTGGTCCACTGATGGTTGAGTTTTTTTTAGCAATTAAAAGGCATTTTTAAAATATATTTTTTTTAGCAAATTTTTTTTTTATAATTTTTAAATTTTCACGCTTATTCTTTGACAATTCAACTGCTTAGTTGGCATTTTTATCAAAAGTCAACGCACTTAACAAATTTTTTAACGGAATATACAAAAATAAGAATTCAATTACTTAATTGTAAAAAAAAATTAGTTATTTAATTATAGATTAACCTAAAATACAATAATCAAAAAAATGTTTAACCCCTTAATTCCATCATAAACATTTAAAGGGGTGTATTCAATTAAGATTTATAAAGACTTTAAAAGTTTAGTTGTATTCAATCAAGACATTTAAAAAGTTTATAAAAATTTAATGGTATTCAATTACAACTTTTCTAATGTCTTTAAAAGTTATGTGGTATTGAATTAAGACTTTTATAAAATCTATAAAAGTATTTCAGTATTCAAAAAATCATAGATTTTAAAGATTTATATCAAATAGTGGAGTTTGATAGACTTTAAAACAAGATTTATTTATATTCAAAGTCTTCCAAAGTCTGGCCTCATGCCCAAAGACTTCCAAATATTTGCCAAATTTTTTTAAATATTTGAGAAAGGGAGAAGATGAAAATAATATAAAATAAATACAAATAAAATTAATAAAAACATATAATAATAAATAATTTTCCTAAAATAACAAAAAAACTTAAAAACTAACAAATAAAAATAGTATAAAATAACATAAAATAATATAAATTAATTGAAAACTCACAAAATATATCAAAACCAAATTAAAATAAATATTAATACATTTAAGTACAGAATAATTACAAAAACTTAGCTTTTAGAGAATAAAAATATAGCATAGTTCATCTTCATCAGCTGTGTAAACTTACATGTTAGTGTTGATTTAATATATTTTTGGTGTCATTTATACTGGTGATTTGAAAATACCTCCTATAAAACTTCTGATAAATAATGATATACTAAGTAAACTGTCTAATAGAATTGTTCGCATTTTAACAACTGTTTTTATGAAAAAATTTCATGAATAACTCCTCATTTCATTTGGTTGCGAATGTCATTTTATGTTATTGAGTTAAAATTGTAATTACAATATTTAGGTACTAGCAGTAAAAAAACAATATAAATTTTTAAAGTTCTATGTGGTTTATAAACTTTTTCCATTATAGGGCAATGTGTAATTTTCTCTAAATCAGTTATCCCTTTAATTTTTTATCCATTTGTGATCATTGGGTTATGTGATACTCTATTATATCAAAGGTGTAAGGATGGGGATGCTTCCAGACCAAACCAATCTATCCAGCTCATGATTTCTATAGTTTTCTTCAAAGTATATTGTCCGACCTCTTCAATAAAATACTTAATGATGTAAGCTACAAGATATATTAAAAGTATATAAAAGTCTATCAAAGTCTTTAGTAAAAAGTTTATAAAAATATGTCACTTATTTCATGGAGTCTTTAAAAGTCATTTTAAAAGTCTTTAAAGTCATTAAAAGTCAACGAACTCTACAAAAATCTGTCACTTAAAAAGAGTCTTTAAAATTTTTTAAAAATCTTAATTGAATACACCCCCCTTAATGCCGACCAGGAGGAGTCATACTCATTGTAAATAGTGAGAGCTACGTGACGAATTGAAACCAACTATAGTAGGCTTATCGATGTGAATAACTACTTCTAACATGCACCTAGCTTTTCTAATTGAATTACTTCCTTGCTTCGTTAATATAATCAGGCCATTTTGGGGACGAAAGTAGTAAGTGCCTAAGTGGAGTTTTGACAAAATGAATTAAATAGTTCGAACTCGAATTATATTTGTTTGAGTAAAAATTTAATTTAAGTTCGATTCGAAATATAAACGATTTAAATATGAGTACAGTTTAAAGTTCGATAAATTACTCAAATCTCTTTAAATTATAATTTTCTATTGATACTCGGATTATATTCGCTTAAAAAATTTAAATTGTTTGGACTTAATTCGAGATCGTACCCAACTCGATAGTTAAACGTGTTTCAATCAAATTTTATTTTATACTCGATAAATTTTATAAACCAAATTTGAACAATTTAATATTCGACGCGATTTGATTTATTTACACTCTTAATTTTGATTGAGATTTTTTTTCTTTTTTTTCTCTTCAATCCCTTGATATTTTTTGATAGGTTTTTTACTTTCTATTTTATAATTTTTTAAGAAAGATAAATTAATGTTAATAAAAAAATAATTACAAAATTATTTAATTTACATGTACGTGACGTGTCATGCCATCTTAATTATAATTGAACTCTATTTAATTTTAATGATATTTTTTATCCGACTAATAGAATTAAAAAAAATTATGAAATAAAAAAAGTTAGTAAATTATATTAAAAAAGTGCAAAATTTAATATTTGTTGAATCATTAAGACTTATTCTATTATATATATATATATTATCTTTTTTTTCCTCTCCGAGCATAAAAACAAAACAAAAAATTAAACAGTAGAAAAGCTCCATACTTCTAAGAAAGCTTGGGCGCGCGGCTACCTTCCGTTGCTTTATTCTGGTGCGTGTCTGGCAAACATCTTTTCTTTGGGCAATTTCCAGAATATTCAGAGAATATGAGGAAAAAAATCAAAATTTAAGTTGAAAAAAAAACTAGAAGGTATACAATCTTTTGGGTTCAAATCTTCCGAAATTAAATTTTCTATTTTTTTATGTCGAAATTTATGATAATGATTTTAGAGTTTATGATGACGGTATATATTATTGTTATAATTTTATAAAAAAATAAGACACCGACAACAAAATATATTATCATCATAAATTTTAAAAATCGTAGTCACAAGACTCAACACAAAAAACTAAAAATTTTAATCGCAAAAAATCTCATATCCAACCTTTTTACTTTTTTTGCTCATTATTCTAACACGTCGGGAATAGATCTACTACGGAACTATGTGCGAGCCTACGAGAGAACTGAGGTAAATGAGGGCCACCGCCTCAACTATATATATATATATATATATATATATATATATATATCGGACTATCGACTCCTTTGTCTATGGACCTCTACTATAGTTATATATATTGTCAATGCCTCGTAGGCATTTCCCTAAGAATGAATTTGTCCATTTTATACAAGTTTTATCTTTATTTTATTTAATAATTTATAATTTTTTCATAATTTTATGTCATAGTATTTAGTATACAATATTTATTTATATAATTATTAGTATACTATTTAAAATTTATATTTTATTATATATATTATATCAAAATCCCAAAAATGCATAAATCCTACGTTTGTCCGTCTCTCTGTGTATAATGCAGCCAGTGCCTGTGGGTACCCAAAACATGCAGAGTTTGGTTGCAATTTCTAGTTTGCTATTTCCTCTTTTTGTTTATTTTTGGGGCTAATATCTCACTAATAGGATAATTGGTTGGAATATAAATGTCAAACGTTCATTCTCCTGTTGGTATTGGATAATAATTTTGGAAAATAGAGTTGGCCGGATATAGTTAAGTGGTAATAATCAGGACGTGACGGGACGTGAGTATGTAGGTTTTAAATCAAAGTCTGTATTCATATTTTATAATTTAATATTTTAATTTACTTCTTTTTCCATTTAGGTCAAAAGTATTTCACTTAGCGTGTGACTATCGTAGATAAAAGAAAATCATATTCTTATGACGAGATAGATATGTCTTGGGGATTTGAAACAATTTTGACCCACCACCCCCTTTGTTTGTTTGAGTAATTATTAAGTGATCTATAGATACTTGTCAGGTGATATATTATATTATTTATATATTATTATTTTAATATTTAAAATAAAATAATTTATTTTAAATATTAAAATAATAGTACATAAATGATATAAAATATTATACAACAGGTGTTTCAAAAATATTTAATAATTTTTTTTTGTTGCCTTAAAATTTTTAATATCTCTTGGGCGACCGATCCAAAAAAGAAATATATATATATATATATATATATATTATTCTTAAAATATTTATAACAGTTATTTTGATATTTTTTTTTTATAAAATTCATTGATTTAAATGTGATTTAAATATATGTATTATCAAAAAATTATATAATATTATTATTTATATGTATTTAAATTATATCAAATTTATTAAATTTTATAAAAAAAAAATATTATAAATATTTTATAAATTAAAAAAAAAATAAAAAATTGGACCAATCGCGGTCCCTTAAAAGTACTCTAAAATTTCAAAGGCCATTCTTACTCATCAGGCACTTTTGGCACTTTACAGAAAAAAAAGTGTCGCCCCAGAACTTGAAATGTTACTATGGTACAGTTGCAAACTTGCAATCAATCAACTTTTAATGTGACTAATTACTTCATGGGAAAAAGGGTTTATTTTTTGGGAGATTTACATTTATCAATACATTTTTTTTTGCTGCCCTTATCTCTATTTATTTAAAGTATGTTCTATGGCCCATCCCCAGTGGATGTTTTTAGAACCCAAGTCCCCTTCTTTACAAAGTAAAGGACCATATGGCTGGAAATAGTACCTAGTTATGTTGGGTGCAGGTGCAACTGACTAATTTGGGCTGGGCTGAAATATTTGGGTCCGATTGTATATTCTTGTAGGCAGCCCGGACAACTCTTAGCCTCCTCAACTCGTTTAAACTATGAAACTTATAAAAGTAATATTATTCCACTAGTTTATTGTCTCAAAATAAGAGTCTCATTTCACACGTTAATCCATAGTTATTAAATCCGGACCGTTGGTTCGATCGATAAAAACCGAAATTGATCGGTCCTCCCGTTCGGTTAAAGCAAAAAAATCAATTTTGATTAAAATTTGATAACTCAACGGTTAAACCGATCAACCTAGTGACCCAGTAACGGGCTCATCGATTTTACCGGTCCTTATCTTTTTTTTTTCTTTTAATTTTTTAATTTAAGCCTTTGAATTTGATTAAATATATCCTTGATTAATTTTTGAATTATGATCATAATTTAATATCTTTTTTTTTCATATAGATTTAGTATTTATTTAAATTGTATAAAGTAAACATTGTACAAATAGATTTAGTTTTTTTTTTTTTTTCCGAATTTGATTGAATGTATCATATAGATGTTTATGTTCATTTGTGTTTGATTTTATCGCTCTTGAGTTTTTAGTTATGATCATAATTTAATATTTTTTTTATATAGGTTTAGTAATTATTTGAATTTTATAAAGTAAACATTGTACAAATAGATTTTTTTTTTTTGTAGATAAATTGATTAATTTTACATATTTGCTAAATATAATAATTAATATAATTATTTATTATTTATTTATTACATATTAATGACAACACCAGTTCAATAACGGTTCGACCACTGGTTGAACCAGTAACCTATCCACTCGATACTTTTTTTGGTTCGATAACCGGTCCGGATCTCAAAACTATGCGTTAATCAACCCATGAATGGTTGGTCGCCCAATTATAGATTTTACGGTCATTTAATGAGTCTTTTAGGTAGGCCTACAAACGAACCATTTACAAATTGTTTTTCTTACATGTTTAATTGTTCTAAATACAGATGTTAGTGAACTTGATCAAGTTTGAATATTTTCATGAGTTATTCGCGAACGAGTTTGTGTTTGGAAACATTTAGATTTTTGCGAACATAATGTTATTTGAGTATATTATCGAACAATTAAAGATTCGAACTCGCACATTTATGTTGGTTCGATTGTGTTATACTTCAAATAGATCCTATATTTTTTAACGCAACGAGGATGTATATAGATAGATATTTTCACTCTTCTCAGGCACTTACTCTCCAAGGTGTTTCATCACTACTTAATGTCCTCAGGTAACACAATCAATCAATATTCATAGTACAGACACGATTAATGGAAAGCTGGCTACAGCTTGCTGCTGATGTTGTCCGTATTCCAAAGGCCAAAACAGTGGTACTATATGTCCCATCCCTCCCCAGTAGTCCACTGGGATGCTTTTAGAGCATTGAACCCATGCAAATTTTATAAAATGATTGAGGTAGTATTGTCCGTAACTAATGGCCTGTTTGTTCGTTTGTTTGTGAATTGCGAGCTTTGAGGAAGTAATAATGGCGAAAAAAATTAGAAGAAATTTCTTTTTAGCAATCCATCAAAACATTATGCGTAAACAATTTTATTATCGTGTCATTGTTATTAAATTAGATATTAAATTATATTTTTTTAACATTATAATAAATTATAAAATTATAATTAATTTTTAAAAATTAATTTAAAATATTTTTGAACTAAAAAATTGAGATAATTTATTAATAATTACTATAAAATAATAAATACTGCAATGAATATTATCTTTTAAATAATTTATAATATTTATTATTATATCAACTAAATTAATGAATTTAATATTTTAAATTGAATTTAAAAAATCAATAATAATATTATATTTTAAAAAATAGAAAGAAGAGTAGTCTCTTATTAATTGTTTAAAAAATTGATATTTTTATATAAAATTTTAATATTTTTACATATATATTCTATTAAAAATATTATTATAAATGTATAAACGACAGTTAAATTATTATTATAGACTTTACATATAAAAATATTATGTAAAATTATTAGTTCCGTTGTTTATTGTTCCGTTTGTTGCAAATGTTTAAAGCATCGTTGTTAGGTGAGTCAAAGTGATCGACTCTTTATAGTCCGTACCAACCTCTCGTTGTGTAGCAAAATTCATTTCTCAATCTTCTTATTTCTTAACCATCAAAAAGTAAGCGTACAACTTATATCCTTTGGCCTTTTCTTTATTAGAAGTTTAGTTTAATTTGTTGACAATAATGTAGGTGAGAGGTGTTATGTACGTGAGCTATTATATAAAAATAATATTATTTTATATGATTAAATATATATTTTTTCTATATTATATACAAGAAAAAATATTTTATAAAATTTTAAAATATTATTATTATAAAAAACACCTCAGGCAACAATGTGAGTTGTCCGGGGACCTCTACTCAATAAACAAATATAATGAGGCAAATTTAGCGACTTGTTTTGATTGATTTTGAGTCTACTTAATAATTAAAAAAAAATTAACTCATTTTTTTCTTATTATAAATCATGCAATTACTATATCTTTATAACATATTTAATATACTCTTTACTTGATATAATATATTAATATTATAATTTTTACTTTTAAATTTATTAATAATATATTAAAATTATGACCATTAGCATTCGTGACTTATGAACTTAATTATTATAAAGTTATCTCGTTCAACTTAATATATACATATTATAAATAAAACTTTGATTACACAATAAATTACATGCAATAAATTCTATAAGCTCACTATAAAATAAAAATAATTGTCAAGACCAATATTATTTTCTAGAGGAAGAGATATGTACTCCCTTAGTTCTCAAAAGAATGAGTAAAATACAATTTGCATACGTATTATGAAAAATAAAAGTAGAGAAAAAAAAGTAATTTATTTTTTCAAATTTAACATAAGTGATCTTACAAAATTATATAAAGTGATGACTATTTATTTATTTATTTATTTATAGTAATCAATGACTTAGTTATCTTTCACCTTATGTATTTTATCTCATTTTTGCGGGGACAAAAATATGTGTCCTTTTAGTCATCTTTTTGAGATGTTAGGGAGTATTATTTTTTCAATTTATTGATCAATGTCTCCATATATAAATATATTTTTTAAACGACAACATAACTTAGTTAAAAGTTTAAAATTATAAAAAGAACAATTAATAAAAAAAATATGACTATAATTTTATTTTCAATTATTTAGTATAACATATACTTATTATGTAGATTAAAATTGATATATCATAAGGACCTCATTTAAAATTGAAGGTATTATTATTATGATTATAATTTTTTTCTTAAAATATATGATTTTAATTTTTTTTCATATTTTTACATATATAATTTATAAAGTTTATACGTGTTTTATTCGAATTATCAAACTTGTTTATTTAATTTAAAAGAATAGTTTATGATTGGACGTTTGATGGGTGAAAAATTAAAGGACTTATAAAAGCGTGTGGATGTTGGTAAGCCCACCCCCCTTCGCCAGCTGGCTGTCGGAGCCTAGAGGCAAGGACCACTTTACACACACAATATTGGGTGACAACTCCAAACACAACATTTCCATCTCATCATTAAAAAGTGGGTCCTGACACGGAAATGTGCAAGTAAACTTATTCTAGAGGCAAACTCCCCCATTCCCCTCCCTCTAACCACGTGACTCACAACCTCTTTCTCTCTCCTCATCAATTATATACATCAATACAAAAACATATAAACATAACCCAAATATTGAATCCAACCCCCGCCTTCTTTCTCTCTCTCATTACTTGCATTTCTCATCACTTTTACAGTTTTCTCTCTATTTCTCTCTCTAACGTAAACACGCACAGTCATTACAGTCTATTTTGATTTTTTCCCTCTCTAAGATTTTGATGCAGACATGAGCCGGTTTTTACGGAAGAGTTAGGAATTTATATGTTATTTATGTTCTGGCAGAGGAAGGAGAGGCGAAGATTCAACTGTTCGGATCTGCTGCCGGTAAGCTCATCTTAATTTCTCTCTAGCTGTCTATGTATGTATATGTTTATAATGTTTTGATCACATGTTGTAGATTCTGTGAGTAGAATTTGATTGAATGATGGTCTTGGATAGATAATGCTTGAATTTGAAACGAGTTGGAATTGAATTATTGGGACGTTTACGTGAATTTGAATGATCAGATTGTTGTTTAAGGTGGTAGGATCGAATTGGGCGTTGTATAAGTGATTTTGATTTTAGGTTTTAGTTGCATTAGTTGTTTGAGGTGATGATGGTGAGCTTCTGTTATAATTTGGAGGAGTGTGGTCAAGTACTTGCTATTTTAGGTAAAGTTAATTGGAATTGGGATCTATGTTTCTTTCTGGACTTGAGAAGTTGGATGTGGCGGAAGTGGATACCCCCGAAAACCAAATGCTTTGTGTTTATGCTATTATTTTTCCACTGTGGATGTGGACATCACAATCGTTTATGTTGATGTAGATATATGGAATTCTTTGGATGCCTTGTTTTGCGCATTGCGGAAAGCGAATATTTTGGTAATCAAGAGCCCAAATTTGTTAATGCCACCTGGCAGTCCACATTGGTTGATATATGTTTAGTCTTTAGCTTTCAGTTATTTAGAAGTCAAATTCAATTTGCAATGCTTACTCAACTTAACTTGCCAAATGATCTTTAAGGCATACTGAAAGGTGCTCCAAAGAGGTGAATATTTGATGTGGAAAATTAGACATGTACACACACATATATGTTGTACATTATACTTAGCAACATCATTTCTGTTCATCTAGCAGACAATAAGAAATTCCAGTTAAATTAACTTCTACCTTTGGATAACAGAGATAAAAATTTGCAAAAAAAAAAAAATTACAATAGAGAGATAAGAGAGAGAATGTAGTCTAATAAAAAATCAGAATGGGATCTGGCTGCCAGAGAAAATTCCAGAATTTGATATGGGAAATAAATCACAATATTGTCCGCCATGAAAAAGGTGCAAATTCGCTGCTAACTTTTTGAAGGGTGATATCTCTGCACTCACCAACTTACCTGGAATTCTACCATTTGAATGCCTCCATTCTTTTTTCTTTTCCTTTTTTTTCCCTAGCAGTTATTACCTCTACAAATCTGTAGCTATCTTGCACGAGAATATATATGTATAAATAATTTTTATAAAATTACCATAGTTTTCATATATTAAGCTCTAGTTTAAGTTGACCTAAAATTTTGAGCTTGCTTTCCTCTTTTAGAACAATCAGCACATTGTACTCTATATTGATCATATGGATATGGAACTCTGGTTGTAGTCTCTTTTTCAGTCTTAAATTTTTTTTTCATATGATTTGAAGACAAGCTTTAGCACTTCATTTGTTATAGGGAGGATAAAAAAGAATTATTTCAATATTTTGTTATATCTATTTTGTTTTAGAAGGGGATATGTTTTTTTCTTGTTTCATTTTCGGTGATACTGAAACTCTGACTGGATTTTCATCAACGTCTTTTACGTGTCTTTTATAGTTGTGTCTTCAAATGTTTGATTGCCTCTTGCATATTTATATTAAAGTTTTGATTAATATAATATCTATATATTGCTATATGCCCGCGTACGTGCACACACACACACATAGTAATAGGTTTATAATTATTCTGATATTTTATTTTAGCTAATGAAGAAGGTTCATATTACTTTTGACTTTGAATCTTTGGGTTTATTACTTTCCAGGTCACATGGGCTCTGGCTTAAGGGAGTGTGAAATAAGGAATATTTTTAATCAATGAATCTAAAATGACTTCTGGACTGAAAAGGGATTTTATAGGGTAATAAGTGTGTGTGAGATGATATTAACATTGACAAATACAGGGAAATGGAAGACTCACGAGATGAAGCAGGGTCCTCAGAGCAAAGTCCTTCTAATAATAATTGGTGGCCTGCAGACTTCATTGAAAAATTTGGATCCGCTACTTTGCATTCCAAAGAAGAAACTCTAAATTGTAAAGAATCAATGAGAAACAATGCATTTGATCGATATTCATCTCATACAGCATCACAGATCCTATGGAGCACTGGAATGCTTTCTGAACCTATTCCAGATGGTTTCTACTCTGTTATTCCAGTGAGAACTAACACTTAATTTGCTATTACTTTTATAGTTAAATTTTGAATTATGGGGATTGGAACCAGTGTCCTTGAGGTTCTTCCTCAAGGCCTCTGCCATTATTTCCTACTTCTTGAGGTTAATTAACTTGTTATTATTGCTTTTAGATTGTTGCTTTTTATGGTTCCTTCTAATTATATCTCTGTTATTATTTGCATCCAATTTGAACCGTACGAGATTTTAAAAGTAATTTTCATTGATGAAATTTAAAATGCATTTATTTTTGCACAATAGGTTAGTAATTATAAAAGTAATTTTCATTGATGAAATTTAAAATGCATTTATTTTTGCACAATAGGTTAGTAATTATATTGCATTCATATTTGATTTATGTGGTTTGTTACAGTCCAACTCCATAGTCCCCATGGGGAAATCAAGGGATATTTGCATACTGCATGGGCACATTTATCATTTATCTAGTCCGTGTTAATTATCTCTTCTTTTGGTGTTCGTAACGAGATGATAAACATGGAGTTAGCGAATTAGAATTTGTTAGACTAATATTTGGATTAATAAGCGTGGCTTGCTATACATGCAGTATTTGTTTTTTTGTTCATAAGGTCCCATTGTATCTTTAGTATCCATGTCTGCCGTGGATTATTTGGAAGAGAGTAGTAGTAAATGTTTTTGAAGACAGAGAGAGATCAATTGTTAGTTCCTATGAAGCATCGACTCGGACACGGGACACGACACGGGACACGGCATTTTTCAAAAAAACAAGACACGATACGTCGGGGACACGTTCAATTTTATATATATATATATATTTATTTATTTAATAATATGAATGTATTTTTTACAATATATAAATTTAATTATTAATAGAGCATGATAAAAACTTGAACAAAATAATAAGAAACACTAAGACATTGTATAAGATGACATATATGGAATAAAATTAATGTTAACAATTGTAAATTTGTAATAATATTTAATGTTAACCCACCCAGCCTGCTAGCCATTCAAATATGCAGCGTACACCATATGGTTCGTATAGAAATTTATAACATATCCATTTTAGGCAGCCCACGGGCAAACTTATACGGAATAAGATAATAAACTTAAAAAATCAGAGTCAACTATGCAATATATATGTAGTCAAATATGCAATCACTAGATTCTCAACTTAAGGATATTCAAGCAAAACAAAAAAAAGATTGAAACAGAAAGGAAAAAAAAAGACAGACCTTTCTATGGTTTTTGTAGCCTTGAAACGAGAGGAGAGAGGAGGCCAGAGCAGGGCAGAGGACGCGAGAGGTGGCGAGAGGAGGCTTGAGTCGCCAAAGTTGCAGCACACGAGGTTCTAATTTTTGTAGATTGACGTTTGTCGATTTGGAAGGAATTATGTTTAAAAGGTACGAATTGCATTTGGATACCCTGAATTAACTTTTATCTTACAATTTAAGTACTAAATTTTATTTTATTTTTTAAAATTTACTCCAGGCGTGTCCCTTGTGTGTCGCAACGTGTCCACCGCGTGTCCAAGTTTTTTTTTTAGAAAGAGAAGCTCACGAAAATATGTCAGGTGCGTGTCAGAGGCGTGTCGAAGTGAATTCGTTAGCTTCCTGGACGTGTCCGTGCTTCTTAGGTTAGTTCTAGTTCGTGTTTTTTAATCTTTTTTTTTTTTTTATATTTATTTTGCCAAAATTAGGTTTATCTTCGGTCTACACTCTACTGTATCCTTGATGTATTCTTTTGGAGGAGTTTGCTTTGGGGATTAAGATTTTTTTTTATTGCATGTACCCTTTGGTAGAGTTTATGGATGTATAGGGGCTTGGTCTGCTTGGTTGGGATATGTATCCTTTTGTTTGGACAATGCTCTATTTTATACATCTTGTTTCACTTGTTTCCTTTTGATGATCTTGGCTTTTCATTAAAGTTGTGAGTTCTACTCGTCTGATATCAATGTAAAGGGCCTTGGAATTGCACACATGCTTGTAATTATTCTGACCACAGATTTTGTTGGAAGGCCAGAGGATATATCTTCTTGTATTATTTGCTGTTGCTGTAGAAGAAACATGATATAATTTTGATATTGCTCTGTGCATATAATACTGGTTTCCGATTGATGGCATGTCATTCTGTTTAGGAGAAGAGGCTCAAAGATCTTTTTGACTATGTTCCTACTATGGATGAACTCTCTGCTCTTGAGCTTGAGGGTTTACGAGCTGATATCATACTTGTAGATGCAGAGAAAGATAAGAAGCTTTCTATGCTAAAGCAGTTGATTGTGACACTGGTTAAAGGTTTAAGCTCAAATCCTGCGGCTATGATAAAGAAGATTGCCGGATTGGTGAGAATATTTTTTTAAACTTCATCTATATCTGGAATTTTAGCATCTTATCAGCAATCCAGTGAAAATGATTTATGCATACTTATTATTATTATTTTTTTTTTTGGGGGTGGGGATTGGGAATCTGTTAATGTGCTTTATCCATATTCCATGATTTTGGTTAGGATATCATATTTCCTTGATCGATAAATGTTTTTCCCCTTCACTATGTTCCTTGTGAATTGCAAATTTCTTCGTAAGGTAATGGCAAGGAAGTGCTTTGGTCATAGGTGGAGAAATTGTGTCGGGTTGGTTTTCAGTCTTCTCATATCAAAATATTGTCAATGGGGAATATAAATATGAAATTAAGTCTTCTAGGAGTCGAGGATAGGTCACCTTTATCCTCGTTGGGCTTTATTGTGGTGATCAAAGTCTTGATTAGGTGTTTCCCTTTATGAAACACATAGATCTGGCAAAATTGATCTAGGACTGTGGGCCGGCCCGACCCGCCAAAAAGTGGGCTTTGGGTAGTCAAAATTTAGCCTAGTGAAAGGTGGGCTGTCTTGGCCTGGCCCGCGGGCTATTTTTTTATTTTATTATTCTTTGATATTGTTGACAAAAAAAAAATGTCAACTTAAAAAACGAATCAAGTAGGGAATTATGAAGAATAAATTCTAACATGTGTTCTTGAATAATAATACCAAAAAATATTATGAATATAATATATATATCAACTTTAGTCTTTCTTTTACTCTCTTATCTTTAATATTGATATTATATACATTTATCAATTAATTAATCACAAGATTACTATGACTACAAAATGTCTATAAAATTATTGATTGTTTTATTTCATTTACTAATAATAGTAAATGATTATGTAAAAATTATGTGTCATAATTGTAAATAATTAGAGTTAGTATTTATTTCAAATTATGTGTTATAGTTGTAAATATATTAAAAAATAATAATAATAATAAATTATGAAATTCTAAAATGGTCTGGGGGCTTCATTTTTCCAGCCCGCAAAAAGCTGGGCCGTTTTGGGCCAGCCCGACCCGTTCACAACAAAAGTTGCAAGATGGCTGACATACTTCTAGAGAATGGATCACTCCTTCCCTCCTTCAAACTCTGTGATCAACATAAAACTTCTCAAAGACTATGGACAAACCCAATTTTATCTAATGAATCAAAAAGGTCAGACCGCTAGATGCCAAACTGTTGGCAAGGTGCAGCCGGCACAAGACATACCAATCTAAACACAAAACCTTGTACGGCTCCACACTTGCAGTTTCTATTGGCCTTAAACTGAGCCATTATTCTTTTATGAGGCTTGTGGGATTTTATTGTAGAGGATTTCTTTGTACACATGCAAAGCAAAATCTTAGATGCCCATTTGAGGGTTTGAACGAAGAAAGGGTATTCACAACAATTGAAGAAAAACATCCTGTGCTCATCTTCTTGTTTAGAAGCATCTGTTTTACAATTATTTTGTCCATAGTCCACTCCTTGTATTAGTCTGTTAATGTGGATGTGCTACCCTTTATGTACATGACTAACATTGGTTTGAAGAGCCTAGATGAGGTAACAGTTAAGTTTGGTGTCTTATCATATGTATTTGTGAATCCATTTGTTGATTAGTAATGGAAATAAAACATTGTTGCCTTGGGTTGGGTTGATAGAGAGAGGTGAGATTTTGATACTCAAATTGCTTCCCTACCAGTTACGGTTAATGTCCTTTTCTTCTTGGATGAAAGAAGGAAGATGCTGCCAGCCTGTAAATATCCTATGGTCAGTCGATTACTAGCTTTTTTTGTTGCTGATCTTGGTATATACTCTTCTATGTTTTTCTTTTAAGGATAAATATCCTCTGCCGTATTAAATTTCTGTTATTTCTTGTTTAGGTGTCTGATTTCTATAAACACCCAAATTTGGACCTAAGTTCAGTAAAAGCTGCAGTTGAGGAAACCTCTCATGTGTCTGTCAATCGAGGTGTTCAGATGCTAGGACAAATAAAGCATGGTTCATGCCGTCCTCGAGCAATATTATTCAAAGTTCTTGCGGATGCTGTGGGTCTTGAAAGTAGGCTAATGGTGGTAAGATTTACTTATGTTATAGAATGATTTACTTATTTTTATGTTACTAATTTATTTATCTCTTACAATATATTTAATTTGTCAGAAATATTTTTTGACAAATCTAATTAAATGACCTTAAATATGGCTGTCATATAGTAATAATAAAGAGTTCTGAATCCTATTTGATTCTTCCCTTTCTAAATAAATTCTCATACAGGGGTTTCCTAATGAAGGAGCATCTGAGTGCGTAGACTCATATAAGCATATGTCTGTAATAGTAGTCCTAAATTCTGTAGAACTACTGGTAGATCTTATGCGGTTTCCTGGCCAATTGATACCACGATCTACCAAGGCAATTTTTTTGACTCATGTATCTGCAGCTGGGGAGAGTGATTCTGCTGAAAATGATTCCTGTGATTCGCCACTAGAACCGAACAGTCCTCTGTATGGGGTTTCTGATAGAGTTGATCCTGAGAGGTTAGAAACATAATATAATATCTGTCCATTTGAAGTTGCATCTACAGCAGCATTTCTTTTTCCTTGTACTTTTCCAGTGATCATCTACATCCTGAAAAAGTTTTCCGAGTGTTATTGACTTTCAGAATTTGCTGGAACCTTGACTGTTGCCTTCTAGAAACATATAGTTGATGGTTTATTTTTTATTTCCTATATTCTGCAGTGCTGATAAAGATGATGGCCTACAATACCAGCGGAGACTAGATGCATCTTTAAATGTTCCAGGGCCTTCTTTGAGGAGTATGATGTTGCGCTCCACATCTATTGACAGAAACTTGAGGTAATGTTCGTGCTCATTTTGACAATCCCTAATTTTAGCCCGGAAAGGAATGTTTAATGATATTCTATCCTCTCTACTATTCTTTCCTGTCTTATTCTGTTTCAAAAAGATTTAGAACTTTCTTGGAGCATTTTTTAAGTGGGTTTGGCTCTTACTGGATCTTTTTCACTGTCAGTTTATCACACAGTGAACCCAATATTGCAACCACATTTTGGCGAAGGAGCCGGAGAAAGGTTATTACTGAACCAAGGACTGCAAGTTCAAGGTTACTCTCGATGCTCGAGCATCTTGGATTGGCATTCGTATCATATAGATGATTTTTATTTTTTGGAATTCAATACTAATTTTTAAAAAATGGTATTGTAGTTTAGAACTTGAACAAGATTTACGACTAAATGTTTCATGGCTTAAGTCACACTGTAGCTATTGAAAGTCTACTTGACTTGCTGATGGTTATCTTCAACACCTTATTGTTCTAGATCCTGCAAATATCCAAAATCATTTGTAACCCCAAAATATAATCATAATTAGCGTAATATTACTTGGCAGTTGAATAATTTATCGTGATATTACGAACTATGGGTTTATGAACTACTTTAATTGCTTGTCAGCATACTGCCGTCTTGATAAAACCTCTAATTAGTGGTTCTAAGAATCCTGAGCGGTTGTCTTACCTGTATACTTGACACTGGTATCGGCTCTCTCTTCTTGAGCCGTTGTCCCTTTAATTCTTGCTTAGATCAATCGCCACCATGGACTTGTACTCCTAAATTATGATGCATTATGTGATAGGTGTTATGAGTTTACATACTTTACTGAACATTGTATTTTCTGATATCTATATGCTTATACTTCATGAAGTTTTACTTCTTAACTTCAGTCGGTGAGGACTGGTTAGACATGCACTTAAAGCATAAATAAGAATATGATTTACTCTTGTTTAAGATCAGAACAAACATCAAGTGCGGCAGTCAATATTTGCCTCTGGTAGTAAGAAATTCTTTCTTTTTTGAAGGATCATTGAGAAGCCAAAATCTTTCTATTTCAAAGGCTTGAGATAAATTCTTGAAAAAATCGTTATGAGAAGTTAGTTAACTAAATCATGTGATGCTATTCGAAAGTTTATCCTCAACAATGTCATGGAGAATTAGGGTGCCTGATTCTTTGCTCACAAGTATTCATGTTACTAGACACATCTATGGATCCCAGTGATGCTGTTGATGTAGAATAAGAGCGTGTAGACATAAAAGATAGTAGAAGAATGCTTTCCCTAGCAAGGGATCTACGAAGCCAGCGAGCGACATGCACACAACAAAAAAACACATCTTTTCTCAAAATCTGATTCTCTTTCATGGATAAAGTCTAGTATTTTATTAACAACCTAAGATTGTATGATCAAGTAAACTCAAACATAATGTTGACTATTAGGACTTGGCCTTTTTCTTGAACTTACAAGACCCAAGATATCATCTAAAACCCCAGATGTCAAAGCCTTTCTGGAATCCCTTTTCTAGAATCTGAAATACAAAGTTACCAAAATACCCTTGACACTTAATAATCCTCAGTGATTACAAAATTACTGCAATATAATCACATTAATCATAAATCTAGTTATATTTATGCACCATAAATTTTTAGACCTTCGTAGCGACTTGGGGGACTGTTCTAAGAGAGGATGTTGTAGTTTTTCCACTTTAGTTGTATGTGGGCAATTTATCCCAGTTAGTTGTCTCTCGTCTTATTTTTGAACTTCTTCATATATCTATGTCTAAAAGTCAATATTGTATCTTATTATTATATCTTTATTTTATTTTTATTCTTATTTTTGTTTTCTAACTGGCTTTTATAGTCCGGAGCATCCTTCATTTCGAGCACGTGGACGCTCCATGCTTAGTGGTGACCGCAAATCATTTAGAGATTATTCTGATGATATTGCTACATCAAGGTACTTCTTACAATGTTTTATCCCTTCTTTAATATGCTTAATTGACGATTCCAAGTTTAAAAATGGTGTGACTGCAAGCTTCACCAAAATTATCTGTATTTTTAGCTTTTAGTTGCTTGAATATTAGTAGCGTGTTTAGAGAATAGCTTTGTTGTTTCGAGATTTTGTTCTAACCTATTCATAATTAAAACTGTAGGCATTGCCCGTTACATTTAAGTACACAATTTTTTGCTTTGCTTTCCTTGAACAAAGATATGGCTGAGAATATAAAGTCTCACGTCAGACAAGTTAGGGCTTGCTATTCTATATATAAGTCATGCACTATTCCACTCGGCGTATAGGTTTTGAGTTGGATGCTTAAACATGGTATTAAGTTCTGATTTTTCTTGTATTTGTATCTTCTCGCTTGCATCTGTTTCAATCCATTTTATTTTATTTCTGCATTATATGCACTGCAGTTCATCTATCCATGTGCGGGGGAAAGTTAGAACATGAATTACATTGTCAGGCTGATTCCCTAATAGCCTCAGTTTTTGAAGGAATTAGTGACTTGCCACTTGGCTCTGACGTGTCATCTTTTAAGTATTTTTTTTCCAGTTTTTTATGTAAATAATTTTAAGTTTTAACGGATATAGTGGTTCTTATTTTTATTTTGTTTTGGAGCTTTGTTTATACCAGTTATTACTTATTATACTAGTTATTACTTGCATTTTCCTTTTCTTGGTGGTATGCTTAAACTTCAACAGAAATACTTTCCAGAACAGTGGAAGTTAATAAAGTGCTGAATACTGATTTTTGTTCCGAAGTAGCTACAGGTCAGAAGGAGCATCAACAGCAGAAACCCGTAGACCAAGAAGAAGAAGCATTAGTATTACTCCAGAGATTGGTGATGACATCGTAAGGTTGATGTTCAACCTATTTGTCTTATTATTATTATTCCTTTACTAATCAGCAAGCCCTTTCGATATTAGATGCTTACCGTTTTTGTTTTCTCATATGCTTGAACTTTTAAACTTCTGTGTCTTTTATTGAAGTTTACGTCCCATCATTTCTTAATTTAGAGATATCTGGATTGAAGTTTTACTTAGTAAGTCTAGATAGAATGCACCACCATTAGAATGGCAAGTGTAGGAAGCACAACCCAGGAATATACTAGAAGTATCTTATACCAAAATTTGAGTTTTAGTATAAAAGAATAACAACTATTTGTTTTGTACCCAAGACGAATAATAGTGTCAAATACTTGCATGAGTAGTGTACAAATAACTTCGTTACTAAGTTTCAATGGTTATTTGTGGCTGCATTATCTGAAGATAAAGATCCAAATGATAAAAGACTCGAGTAAAAGCTTAGGGAGGGTTGTGAATGTGAGTGTGCTAATTGAGTGGAAGAAAGACTGTGCCTTAATTACAGTTTTTCTTTGAGGCCTCTGCTATTTCTCCCACCCCTAAGGGTTCATTAGGAGAATCTACTATTATTATTATTATTATTAATATTTTGAAATATTAAGAGTCATAAATGTTATGTTGGTGTAGATGGTGCAAAATATGAAGCAGTATGAAGTCAGGAGCTGTATACCTGCATGTCTGTAGTTAGGGAGAGTTCAGTTAAAATTCGAAACCTATGTACTAGGTGGAGAGAAAATTGGATTCTTGCTTACCATCTTCTTAGACATGGTGGTCTGTTTTGTCTCCCCCACCCCCCCACCCTCCCCTCCCCCCTCTTTTGTAGCTTGGGGTTTGGAGAAGTGATTCTTTTGGATGTCTGAAGTGATTTGGTGGCCTAACATCGACTTTTATCATTTTATGCTTGTCAGGTCCTTTTTGGGTAGGGTTTTTAAAGGATATCCTGACCTTCTCTTTTCATCTATATTTATTATTTACTAAAAAATTCCACCAACATACTTCATAAAATTTGATAATTGAGTGTGCTTGTCTAGCTGATTCAAAAATACCGATGGAGCAGCTTTTATAGGATTGAACGATATTGACCTATATGTTTACATGTTTATAGATCCAAATCTGGTTCATCTATAAAATGTGAAAATATCAATTATTAAATTCCTGATACTTTTAACCTTATAAGTTTGTGTCTTCTTTATTTTTTTATGGATTGAATAATAAAATTTTCAATTTAGGTAATGAAGACACTTCAATATTAATTTATAATGTGAAATTTATCAAATATGATATTCTACAAGGTTGGAGTTAAAAGTTAACATGGCGGTTTGAGCATCCAAAAGCAACAACTGTGACCCAAAGAAAAAGTGGCACGATAAACTATTGAGCCTAATGCTAGGGGATGAAAAAGCCAAATTTCAATTGAATGGAGATAGTAAAGCAAGATTAGTCTTAAAGACCATATTATCCCTAGGCAGCTGATAATAAAATGAGTTGCTAGTTTTAATATAAACGATGGTAGTGGGACAGAACTGTAAATTCCAAAGATATTGGTTGTATTCATGGATGAATAGAAAACAGGGCCTTTAAAGGAAAGCGCTGAGAGAGAGATGATGCTTAGGGAGACTCTTGTCTGACCCCCCTCCCCCCCCCCACTCTGCAGTCGTGTTCCTCATTTCTTTCACTGTTAAGGCTCCAATTTGACCTCGACTTCATTGATGAGATGTACGTCTTGTTATAGGATCTGATATCTCGATCTTGGCTTTGAAATTTGGGTATCTTGGCTCATCCATCATATTTTGCAAGACTACCTTGCAAGGTTCTCTCTCTCTCTCTCTCTCTCTCTCTCTCCAGAAAAGGAAACATAAATTTAATGTGTAGGTGCATTTTTAATTAAACGGGTGCACTCTCGAATTAATTTTGAATATATGGTTTCCTGTATTTGTATACTCTTATACCTACAACATTTTATATCTACTTGACTTGCTATTTTTATATTTAATGTCGTAATATATGTTCCACATGGACAGTACAAATATTGAAAATACACCTTTAAACCTGAAATTCTGCACAACCATATTGCTGAAAAGGTAAATCAGTTTTTGAAATCATTTACTAGAAGTTACAATTTCATCTAACAAACATAGTATTTGTGTTGTCTTTACTGTTATGAGTTGGTAAATATTATTTAAAACATTGTAAATAAACATTTTTGGCCAAAGATTATAAGGATTTTTAGTAATTGTGTCGTCTTTCCATGTATGAGTTGTTAACTATTAGTTGAATTTAAAATATTGTAAATAAACATTTTTAATCAAAACATTATATTATAAGCCCATAGTGTAAGTACTCAATCACCTTAGATCTGAACTTGAATAATTACAATAAACTTCTCAATTTCTGATCAATTGTACATGCACAAGCAGAGTTAAAAAAAATAATTGTAGAGGCTGTGGCCTTTGATCTTTGTTAAGAGTTATCCTTTAGCAAATATCACTGTCGTGCAACACAAAGTTAGAGTTCCTCTGAAGCATCCTTTGCTGTCTATTAATACATGGATTTCATATGTGCATGTTTCTATTGCTTGTTTAAGATGTAATTGTTAAAAGCGGTTCTCTTGTCAATGATAGCCAGTGAGGTGGTTGATGAATACGATAGCCAAACCAAAAAATGTACTTTTTATCAGGGTGAATTTTTGATTGCTTAAGATACTTCAAAACGGGGTCTTTTAACTTCATTTTGAGGCTTGGGATGCTGATTGAAGGTTTTTAAATGTCTTCATAAATTTTATTTTTGGTGATGGCTGTTAGATAGTTCTTTGTAACGCGAAGATAGTTGGACCTTATAACTGGCTTAATATCCTGTTGTAGGGAAATTTGGAGCAGAATATTGGGAATAAATTCTAAAAATGACTAATTATGCATCGCCCTAAAAAAAAATCTTTTAACTTTTCCACCTCTATGAGTGATGATTTATGATTTGAGAAACTCTGGTTGGTAGGTATACTGTGAGATGACAAATTCCCTCCTTAATTGTTCCAGAGAAAAGATTGCCATGGTCTCTGTGTCTTTGTACTTCCTAGAAAGCAACTAATCAAACTGATCAATTTACATGCGAGGATTAATAACTGTTTACCGTATTTTCATAACTAATAATGAATACTAGCAAATGTAACCATAAATAAATTAGGACCAAAGAAACCCAGGAGACGAAACTATTGTAGGATTGACCTTTAAAAATTTATCTGTTAATGATCCTTTCAAGTCATATACCTTATCAAAAGAAAAGGCTTTATGAAAGGGTTAGACTTGGAGGAAGTCTTTTGGCAAATGAAAGTGGTGATTCCTCTCATAATACTAACTTGATGTGCCAAGATTTTTTCATATTCTTTATCCAAAGGATTTATCTATTCTAATGGATTATGTAGGGCTGTACGAGCAATGAATGAAACATTGAAGCAGAATCGCCTATTAAGGGAACAAGAGGATAGTAGTTTGTATCCTTACTCTTCGAATGACAAAAGCACTGGTCAAGATCTGCAAAAAAATGTACGATTTTTTTTCTTCTGGCAATTGTCAACTGTGGAATGCTTTAATAATTCTGTCACCTTATTTTTTACTGCTGATTTGTGTTTGTGAATCTGATTTAATGTTTATTTGGCAGATGTATTGATTTTTATAGCGTTTTTAACTTTGTTCATTTCAATTTCTGTCTCAGTCAATGTATCTCCATTGTCAATTTCATTGTACAAATCAGGGAAGGATTATTAATTCAACCCAAAGACCTACAACATAAAGGGTTAGGGTGGTAGAAGAGGGGTTTGATTGAGAAATGAACAAATGATAGAAGAAAGCAGGAGAAAAATAGAAATCCACCCTGGAACAATGACTATTTTGAAAAATACAAGGCACTATGAACTGAAACTTCTACATGCTTGCACTCTTAATCCTCCGATTGTCGTATCTTAAGTAATAGGACCGATTATGAGCTTTACTACCAGCTCAATATATCGTATTGATCTTTGAATTGTGTTAGATGGAGTATTAGGTATTGTAGATGTTTAGGGTTTTGATTCTATTTCATCGTACTCTCTAAGAGCAAGGTCTTAATTCTAACAAATAAAATTACTGGTATTTGTTACTACCTTCAACCCATTTTACTTGTACCCTTCTTTTGAGAATATGCGGAGTCATATTAAGATGTGCCAAAAGCACATTTGTATAGTACATTTTCACTATATTCCTATATTTTGAATATATATAGTACTGTATCAGCTATAAATATGTTAAATTTAATCTATAAATGTGTATTAGGTATGTCCTAAATTTGTACAAAACAAATCTTAAAAGAGGACTACTAAATTGGGATTGAGGGGTAGGAAAGCATATTATAAACTCCCTCAGTTCTAAAATTAGAGATACAATTTGATTTTTGTGTTTAAACGACGGCATATTAAACTTAAAATTAGTATGACTCATAAAAATTTAGAATGAAATAAATTTTGTGATTAATAGTTTTTTTTATATACTATACGATTATATAAATTGTATCAACTAAAATTAAATAAATTCACATCAATTTGAAGCTTTCGTTTGACCTCAAAAGTCAAATTGTAAACCACTGTGAACAATTTTTGTTCTATGAATAGAACTATATCGAGGAAAGGGAAGGTAGGAGTGTAGCTCATTTAACATAAACAGAAACAAGCTGTCTCCAAAAACCCAAAATCTATGTGTTCAACAAGGGGAGCAAACCTCCTCTGAAAAATTTAAGTTACACAGCCTTATATGAGCTTGGAAAGAAGCTACGTCAATGAAACTCATCATGAAGTCCCAAATTGGGAATAAAATTCCCATCCACCATTTTCTACACCAAAAGGATAATGACATAGGATCAAAGACTTAACACTTTGATAGTTTTTTTGTTCCTGATTTTTCTGAACGATGCTGTGTTATGTTAATTGGCTTCTTCTCGTAAGGTCAGCATAGTTGTACATTTACTTCTTATTTAGACATGTTCAGAAAATAAAGTGTACTGACCTCTCTTGAATCTAACAGGATTCTGATTCCTTATCAGTTGATTGTTGTACTGTGCCATGTTCAACTCTTCAATTATGCAGATTTCATGGCATTTTCCCCTATTTTATTTCTCTATCAATGTAATTTTTCTGGTACACTACTGCAGGTATCTGATTTTCACCTTGATGATCAGGATGAAATATCTGGTGGAAGGTCATCTTTGTATGCTTTTCCCAAAGAGCATTTTAGTTCACAGAAGGCAGTATCATTACCTTCATCTCCACATGAATATAGGAGCCAGGCGTCTGGGAGAAGTGGCGCAAATGATGAAATGGTCACAACATGGAACAAAATCCTGGAATCACCTATGTTCCAAAATAAGCCTCTGTTACCTTTCCATGAATGGAATATTGACTTCTCGGAAATAACTGTTGGCACTCGTGTTGGGATCGGTGAGCATTATTTTTCATGTATTCCCTGAGGTATTTTTATCTTCAATTTTTTTATGCTCTTCTGTGTATTGCCAAAAAAATTGGATTATTTGTTGAACTAGTTGCCAAACCGAACCCTCTGACGTGGGTTTTCTACAACTTGCATAAATATGATTAACTTTATAACTGTAGGTTGCTTTTACAACCAGAGGAATGAGAGGCAGGTAGTAGTTATCGTGTTTTTTTTTGGAATTCATATTTAATGTCATTAGAAACTCCAATAGAGTAATACATTTGAGTGCTATAATACTGCTTAATTACTGCCACTGGAATTTTATATGTTAGCAGACCCATGTGGACCAACGATCATCTTGAAAGATTGCAAATATAGAATTCTTTGTTCCATCTTCACTTAACTAAGTAACAGGGTTCTTAGTATCGAAGCTCTTTCTGTGAGATTTGTTCCAGAATTTTGGGACTAGAGTTTCGGTTCTATGAAACCGAGTATCAGCCGTTTCACTGATTAATGCCCCTTGAGTGGAGGCCTCATATTTTTTTTGTTTTTCCAACCATTTACTGAATGCTGTTGGTGTTTTTCAAAAGACCAAGTATGTCAAGCTTTTATGAGGGTAGCCATTCAATCATATCATTGCTCTTCGCGCATTATTGTCAGATACGGTGGATTAGATAAATTTTAGCAGGCCTTTTATTGTTTCCTTCCCCCCCCCCCCCTCCCCCTCCCTCCTCCCTAACTAGGAGTTTATATCCTCCACTGGTGCAGTAGGAGATTGTCCTTGAACCTAATGAATTTAAATTTGGTGATTTAACTGTCACCAAATTTAAATCGAGTAATTGAGCGCCAGAGAAGAGGGGTTTTGGTCGGGTTTCCTCTCGTCTCAATGAGTGTTAGACGAGAGGGGTTTTGATCATTTTGTTCCGCAAGGAATAACCTCTGTTCTTAATGTTTTTAAACTGCTAGGGCCTATACAAATGTTTGTGCATGTGTAACATTGAAACCATTCCTTTCCAGTAATATTAAAAGGATCTAGGCGCTTTCAAATGTAAAAGAGCTGTAAAATGCCAAACTGACGGCTAGTTTGTTTTTAATTATGTGGACTTGGTCAGGTCATTTGGATTATATGTTAATATTCGTCATATTGAAATTAAAGTTACCAGGTTTGATTGACATATACTTTGCCCAACAACCATCAATCCTAGGTTGACTATAAGTCTATAACTAGGGACGAAGATTTTCAATGAGCATGGCAATGGAGGTGCAGAATATGGGATGCAATGATTTTGTTAGGATCAACCTTGACCCTAAATTTTATTGAATTCCAAATCAATGAAGTTATTATGGAAATGATGCAGACAAGTGTAACGAAACAGCATCGAAACATTAGTAGAACAGTCAGATTTAGAGGATTTTAAGAAGAAAATATGTGAATTTAATAGAAAGAGAAATTAACAGAGATATGATCTTTTTCTTTGCATCTTAATAGGCCTCAGGCCCTCAGCCATGGGTGCTTTTAGAAGATTTTGTGTTATAATCTTTTTAGATATTGGGGAGCTGCTCTCTTTTGAGTATTTCCTTTTTTCCACTTAAAGGATGGGTGGACTACTTGTTTCTCTATGCTTGTTTTGTCTCTTTTCATCTGATTTCTTTAAAACAAAAAACTAAAAAGCTCAGAGAAGAAATGGGCTAAAGAAGATTTGTGCTTCACCTCTTCAATGAATCCACAAAACTTGTCCATTAGTAATGATACAGCAGCCTAAAGCGCAAAACTTGACTAATGCAATATACTGCTCTGTTGCATCTAAAGGCAGTACGTCACACACGCAAATATAGGAATATATATATATGCATTGTACACACACAGATCACAATGCTTAATCTAATGTGACTAAAATACCAAGAAATTCCCTGATAAATAATTTGAATAAAACACCATAGACATTGAAACATATAGCCTACTAATATGCATCTGTGCTGGATGTTGACCTTCCCCAGCCAACTAATATGTATCCGCTAAAATACAACCTGAAAAGTTGCAGTTTTAAAAAAAGACTTGCCTATTCTTATTAGCGAACAAGAGAAAGCTTAAATTTTGACCTTTTTGCCCCTCTGTGTATATGTAGGCCAGCCGCTACTTATGAAAATGGAAAATATAGGCTAGTTGCTCATCTTGCGACTTCTGGATAAAAACAGAATTTCAAACTTTTGGTTAATGATTGCAAGTCTAGGTATAAACTACCATGCAACATAGTTGTGTCTTGCTTTGTCGTAGTCTTGTTTTTTTCTAGTCTCCACCATGTAAAGGCTCAAGGTGATTACCCAAATCCAGTTGATGCCCCAGTGATTTGGCAAACTCAGATGATGCATTTTATATGGCATTTAATCATACACTCTTGTAGAGACAATTTTTTTTAGAGAGAGAGAGAAACCTAGATGATGTACCAGTAATTATGCAAACTCAGATGATGCATCTTATCCTATGCTCTTATAGAGAGGAGAGCAAACATTATTTTGATAGAGAGACGTATTTTATTAGGATGCAAAAACTCCCATCCGCTATTCTGAATTGTGGATAAAATTTTGACTTATACTTCCTTCCTAATTTCTGAATTATAAGATTAATGTTGACTTTTTAAAAATCAATTTTAAATATTTTCAAAATCTAAATTGACATGAATTCATTTAATTTATGTCAATACAATTATAAATATCATAAACTAACTAAAAAGTACTATTAATTATAAGATTTATTATTTTCAAAACTTAAACAAATTATGTCAATTTTTAGTTTGAAAATGTTTCAAACTGACTTTTAGAAGGTCAATAGTGGTCTTATAATTTGGAACGGAGGGATTATTTACTGCTATTGAAGTGGAGGCATAAAAGGAATTTCGCATGACCATGTTGTCCGCTTTCAAGAATAATGTGTACTAACTCTTTTTTAAATTGCAAACATTCCTATTGTATTTTAACGGCAACAATTAGTTGGTTAGCGAAGCTCCACAGCCAACACCAGCTGTGGATTGGTCCCTATATATAAGTGTGTTTTTGTATTTTTAGATAATCATTGTGTTGTTATTATTATAAGTACGTAATTACATGTTTAGATAATCATTGTGGTGTTATAATTTATCTTTTGGCCGTAAATTCGTAGGATTCTTTGGAGAAGTTTTTCGTGGCATTTGGAATGGAACAGATGTTGCGATTAAAGTTTTTCTGGAGCAAGATCTGACTGCTGAAAACATGGAAGATTTCTGTAATGAAATATCTATCCTGAGGTATGATGTTAGCTTGGACAAAATGATGGGTGTAGTTTCTTTTAGTTATATATTTTTCTAACTGCACCATCTTTCTCTTTCTAAACACACCATCTTTCTTGTGATGTCTCTTTTTTTCTTCCAGCCGACTTCGACATCCAAACGGTATTTATCCTCATTTTCTTAGTTTAATTTGTATTGTTTCTCTCAGATTTGTCCTATCCATAGATTGCTAGCTGTGAGAGTTGCAAATAAGAAAATCTACTTTCACAAACATTTCCTCCGCTCCACCCTGCCAGAATGGATTGGGCCAAATCTGTGAAGGGAGAAATATATGAACATTTTTAGATGTGAATTGTATGTACAGTAATTTCTCTCATTTAAGGAATAAATTAAGAAAATACTTATGTTAAAACTTTATGAAAAAAAAGTAGTTATGTTTGAATATACTAACCTCTTACTGCGTAGTTATATTATTTCTTGGAGCATGCATGAAGCCTCCACGGTTATCAATGGTTACTGAATACATGGAGATGGGATCATTATATTACTTGATCCATTTGAGTGGTCAGAAGAAGAAACTCAGCTGGAGGAGAAGACTTAAAATGCTGCGTGATATATGCAGGTTAGCTTATTAAGTGTTCATCTTATGATTATATTGACCATTTTTTTTTCATTTCTTTTTTTATTAATATTATTCTTGTTGAATTTATCATCTTTAAACGAAAGTGATGTTCTCATCTGCTTATGGAAATTTATATGCACATGCAAAAGATTAAATTTTGGCTGGTGTTGTCTTCATTGTGATGTTTACATGTGCATTTCTTTAGATCTCAACTTTTTAAAAACAAGTTCAAGCTCATTCAGTGTTAAATTAATCAAGCTTAAACTATTATCTCATGTTCATTGCTTGACAAGTCAATCTTGATCAACTCGTAGCTCAGCTTGAGAAACCTCGTTATACAGTGTATAGATATTGTACGGTGATGAATAAAGTTTTTGGATAAAACTCACATAAACAGCATGGTGAAATAATTCTTACACAATTTCAGTAGAGGCAATGATACAGCAGTTATTATGAAGAAGACACATCAATCATAAAGAAAAACCTTTGGGTTATACTAATTGCTCATCTGGTGTCGTAATTTTTGGCCCAATATTTTGTGAGGCCTTGTATGCAGCCATTTTTGTGTTAACAGATCTTCAAGTTGCTTCATAAATAAATTGATATACAATTATTTAGGTTTATAAGGCCAGTGGTTTGTAATTCAATCAAGTTAATCTAGATCTACTTCTAAAAGGTTTCCTCTTTCTTGATATCAGTGTGATTGAAAAAATTGAACAGAAGTCATCAGTTTGTTAGAACATCCACCTTTGTAGCTGACATAAGAGTCCCTATATTGCACTTTCTGTGTGGTATTTGACTTTGAGCTAGGGCTAGCTGAAGGACTGCTGTGCATGCGTAAATGTGTTAGTGTTGAAATAAGATTTCAAACAATTTAACTGTTCTCTCTGAAAGCAGCACTAACTAATGTCTGCTTTGACATCAAAGAAACCTTTTTGTTCCCAAGTCTGCTTTGACATCAAAACTACCCGTTGTGAAGTGTTTGTGTATATATGCTGAAGAAGATGCAAAACTTTTACAATGAAGCAGTTCTATTGGCCGACTGCCTAATATCATTGACTTCCTATTGATGAACTTGATACAATAGTGGACTAAATTTATTGTGTAGCTTCATGGCCTACCTATTTTAGGTGGGTTTTTTTCTGTCCCTTGGCATGGTGCAACATTCTTTCCTTGGTTAAAATATTCACGACCCATAAAAAAATTGGAATTTTGTTTTGAATTTGATTTACTTGCTAAATTTTATTCTTCTTCTTTGTCCTCTTCTCCCATGTATTATGTAGATGCCTTTAACATGTAGATACGATTATAATGTTCAATTATGTTGGAGCAATATCTTATGATAATAATCCTGGTATAACCGTTTTGCAACTTTAAACTGACTTACTGTTTATGTCTGGCTACTAAGAGGGTTGATGTGTATACACCGCATGAAGATAGTTCATTGCGATCTAAAAAGTGCAAATTGCCTTGTGAATAAGCATTGGACGATTAAGATCTGTGATTTCGGGCTCTCAAGAATGATGATAGACACACCCATGAAAGATTCCTCATCAGCAGGGACTCCGGAGTGGATGGCTCCAGAACTTATCAGAAATGAACCTTTCACTGAGAAATGTGATATTTTCAGCCTGGGTGTGATAATATGGGAGCTATGCACTCTAAGTAGGCCATGGTATGGTACACCGCCAGAGAGGGTACGTTGACATACATCTATGTTTAGTACTGTCATGTTTATTTACATCTCTGCTTTCCAGTTGGTATAAAAGCTACAAGTTGAGATACTAACATTTGTTTCGCCTGCTTAGGTTGTTTATGCTGTTGCGAACGAGGGATCAAGATTAGAGATCCCAGAAGGCCCAGTAGGCAGACTGATTGCAGGTATTCCTCATTAGATTTTACTAAATTGAACATTGTTGGGCTGTCTTAGAGAACTCATTCCTTAATTTCCTTGATGCAGATTGTTGGGCAGAACCGCAGGAACGACCAAGTTGTGAGGATATCCTCGCCCGCTTGCTAGACTGCGAGTACTCACTCAGCTAATGCAAGCAATTCTGTTGTATAGAAAAACATACCAGAGGTGGTACAATATTTTTTCGGCTCAAATTATAGTAAAACTTATGTATTATTTTGCCATTCTATAAAAGTACATGTACTGGTTCATCTTTTGCTTCAAATGGCAGAATCCATTATCGCCTCTTTGTGCAGTCAAAAGTGGAATCCCGCCTTGTCTAAAGTGTTGGATCGATCATCCTCATCGTGCACTTTTGCAATAAATAAATGAAAATTGAATGTTATAAAATCTGAATCCGGATTACATCTCTCAAAACACGTACACTTTTCAAACTTGTATTTTTGTTATCTGAAGTTTAGTTTTTTTCACTAGTATTGGGTGTCAGCTTGTCTTGGTCAATAATTTGACGTCCATTTAGTGCACTTTCAAATTGACTACAGGAATATGCTCTCGTCTCTGTACTCGTATAATTCTCTGGGGCTGGGTAGTAATCTTCTCTCAGTTGAACATGCCTCGAGTTCGGGCTATTGAGCAGGAACTTGATGAAATGTTCATCGGCAGTACCATGGAAAAAAAGTTTCCTTAGGGTAGGACATTCTTAGAGCAATCCAGCTGCAGGCAGGGAGATACTCCTTTGGTTAACATCCCTATCCTGTGGCGGCCAGTAATCAAGCTCACTGAGGCTCAATGTTTGAATTCCAAATACATAAATCGTTCCCAGAGGCTCAAATCTGTGTCCGAATGGTGCAGTGTCAGCAAACCCTATAATGTCTCCAGACTCTCCACAATCCAAATGCAAATGTCTTTGACAACTTGGCGGTATCGATCAAGGAAGCTCAATCCAAATGCGTGCTGAGATGGTTTTGACCAGTCCCTACAATCTCCATAAACCTTAATACATATTCCTCCAGATTAGGACAATTTTTGAGACCTGCTGCTGTTACCGGCGGACTCAAAATCTCACCAACAGAAATCCAGAGTGAAATTTATTGCAACCTATTTGATGCTGGTAGATACAGGTTTTGGTCTATTTTCTTAGATTAAAAGAGTTAAAGTCGGTATTATTAGCTCTTTTATTAAGAGTAGTTCATACCTACGACTGCGGCACCTAAACGAAGATTGGTATTAAAAAATAAGAAAACGGACATGATCCATCGAGATCGGTACTAATCACATGAGATGCAACTCCCAGCCGTCCATACCGCCTCTCTCGCATCCCGTAATGGCGACGTAGAATTAATTTCCACGCTGTTCATGGTCATTGGTCAACCCATTAAATTATTATGTGTATATATGCTAAGCGTAAAAGTCGATGAATGGCGCTCATAGCTTCTACAGCCAACTTGGATAATCCTGGAGTGAGGTCAATGCCAGGTGGGTGTTTCCTATTGATTCAGTTCAACTAAGAGAGGCCCACTCAAGCATGGGAGGCTCAATCTCCTCTCTGGGTGGCAAATAGAAGCTACCTAGCCATAAATAATTAGGAGACGATTAGGAAATAGTCGGTGGAGAAGTACGTACTGTATAATTTAACTTTAATAAATAAATATTTTTATCAATACAGTATAATTAGAATCTTCTATCTTAATAATGTATACGTTAGTCATACAAGAGTGAACTGAAAGCATGTATATATGTATATATAAAAGAGGAGTCATCCCCTATATAAGTATATCATTTGATCTATCAACTGCATTTTCAAAGCAAGTTAAACGTCCTCAGCATATACTCGTACTCGAAGATTATGACGGTAATTAGCTCTCTCTGTCTGTTTCCTATGTATATATAGAATTCTAAATATCTAAGATTATATTTGTTTGTAAAAAATATATTTGGGATTGAATTATTTATCTTAATTTAATACTATTTTACACTATTTAATCATTTGATGAGAGATTATTAATCCATTAATGTTAGACTATTAGTCTCATAAAATTATTTAATAGCTTAAAATGAGAGACTATTAATCTCAATTTTTTTATGGGATTATATAATTTCACATAAATAGCCTTAAGAATAATTAAAAAACAATCCATAGGACTATTTAAAGGACTGTTAATCTCCCATCATGGGATAAAATAATTTGAAATAATGTTAAATTAATACAGATAGTCCAATTTTAAATAAATTTTTTTTACAAATAAATATAGCCTTAGAGTATTTCATGAAGAGGTAGATTAGATAGTTGTTCATGCGTAATTAATTGCACAAACTGTTGTCTAAATTTCAATAATATAATATTGTATCTATTCTCCAAGCTTCTGATCATTATATTAAAGTACTAACATTAATTACATTAATTTCATGTAGTAATTATGTCTCTCAGGCATTAATTTATTAAAATTTGAGGGAAACTATGTTCATAACTCCTTTCAATTTTTCAAAATTTTTTTATATTGAGATTCGTATATATCATTTGTTAAATGGTATAAAATCAATTTATTGAAAAGTTATCATAACAAATGACTGCTATGGATCACTATATATATATATATATATATATATATATATATATATATGATTGATCACAAGGAGATCAAAGAAAGAAAGCAAATCAAAATATGATGTGCATCGTGTTAAGTAACTTTAATTGTGTTTGCGCTCCTTTTTCTTAGCTCAATTAGATAAAACTAAAAATGCAAAAAAAATATTTGCACGTAAAGGGCATATCACCTCCCAGTTTAGAGTAAAATTTTATATTCAACTATATTTCTAATCTGGATAGATCATGATAGTATTCCATTTATGTAACTAAGGCATAAGTAATGACATATATAAATTTTATATCCTTCTACAGTTTAAAATTAAAAATATATCTTGAATTTTGAAATGAATTAAAAACGAAAATATATATTTGATTTGTAATATGGGGAACATAAAAAGAAAAAAAAAGCTTATTCGAAAATTAACAAACCATCAATCCATGTTAAACCAACTAACAAAACCACTATACATCTGGAAAACATTATCAAAAATTATGATTTAACCATGCTACATGTTTCCCTCTCTCACACACATACACATATACAAATCAGTTATATATAAGTTAGTAGTCATCCATCATTTGTTGTTAACAAATCACTTGAGTTAATAATCTTCCACCATTTGTTGTTAATTTAGACCACAGAAATGCAAGTGCATATGGATTGCCCTGGCTGCGAAGCCAAGATTAGGAAAGCTCTTGAAAAGCTTAAAGGTATCTTATCGAATTCCTTTGTGGAAACATTTTCTTCTTAATTACTTTCCTAGAATGCCCTTAAATTTTATCAAACTCCTCAATTAATTTCTTCGGTGTGTATACTATATATTCAGGAGTGGACAATGTGGATATCGACATGGCCATGCAAAAGGTGACGGTCACAGGATGGGCGGACCAGAAAAAGGTTCTCAAGACCGTTAGAAAAACCAGCCGGAGAGCCGAAATCTGGCAGTTGCCATACAACCCCGAGCTCCGTAATAATAATTACATTAATAATGCTTGTTATGCTCATAATCAGCACCATCAGAATGGTCCATCCACTCCTCAACCATCTGGCTCCTCTTACAACTACTACAAGCATGGTTACACCAACAGTCATGGAAGTAGTAGTAACTATTCTCATTATCCTTGGCATTCGTCCTCGATTTTCGGACATCAAACTGGTGCTGCGTTCAGTGATGAGAACCCTAATGCTTGTTCCATCATGTGATTAACGTAATCTCTTACAAAAGCTATATTATATATCCATGATATATGCTAGTTTCTTTTCGTATTTGGTAAGTCGCAAGTTAATTTTTCTCTAATATTTATGTGGATGGCCTATGTTTTGATATCTTATAATTGTTTCCTCAGTCTCAAAAATGATGGTTCACTTTCAAAGTCAAAATTTTTACAATGACATAAGTTTGATGCAACAATCGTCTGATATTTGTTATGTGAGTTTGTGTTGTTCCCTTGTTGTGATGAATTTTATTTTCTACTTACTATGGGACTTCTATAAAATATAAAAATTTACAATAAGACCCGAAGTCTAGAAGTGCTGTTACAGCATGGACCGAATGGGCAATGAGTAGTGTAAATTAGTGAATGCTAACAAGTTGAATTATTTGTATAAAGGATGATATAATTTTAAATTTCTACCTACTGGCTACTGAACAAAAGTAATTGAAAATTCTTTATGTGATTTTCAACCAAAAATAACAGAGGATACATAGCATGAAAGTTTGTAACTGCAAATGCAAATTCGTTCACTGCTACTGAAAAAAGAAAAACTAATAACATTCTGGAAACATACCACTTGAAGAATATTACCAGAAATCTACCACTCACTGATTAATCCACCAATGCACAATCAAACTTATTTATGCTAAAACTATCAAGTGTAAGTAAAATGATTCTAAGTAGGATAGTTCACTGAGATTACCAGATTGAGCATTTTCTTCAAACAGACTAAACTCTCACACGATTGGTCCGGTGATTAGAATCATGGAAGAAGACGAGCCACTAGCTGCACAATCGTCACTCTTCCCCTTCGCGGTGCAGTGATCAACAACCGCCGAAGAACAAGCTGATTCCGTTCCTTCCATTAATGTCGGCACCATTTTTGGCTTCTTTTTCTTTGGTTCCGAATTAGAATTTGGGGGTTTGAACAAAGTGATGGAGCATTCTTTCCCATCGAGGTCGATTTGGTCCTTGAGTGTCTTTGCCCTCAATTTCGGCTGCTTTTTCTTCAACTCTGATTTCGATGCCGATGCAATGTTATTGGAAGTTTGGAGGTTCATTGAATCGTAGTTCACTGAATTTAGGGTTTTGAACGAAGTGACAGAGCATTCTATCCAGCCGAGGCCGATTAAGTCCTTTATTGCCTCTTCCTGAGTGATGAATGCGCACGAAGATATGTGATCGTCCCCGAGTGTGGACCGAGTCAGATCCATCAACTCAATTGATTCCACCGCATCGATCAATACTTTCTGTGATAATACGAAAACGGAAAAACAAACAAACTTAATTCTAGAGAGAGAGAGAGAAACGATTAATAATTACAAAGGAATTTATAGATTTGAATATAAGCTGCTTGCCTTTTCAGTTTTCACAGTTTTCAGCTTCTTAAATCCGTGCATGCTAACAATCTGTCACAATTACCAAATGAAAACTATTAAAGATAAAAAAAAAAATGCAAATTCAATGTTGAACAGATAAAATTTTAGAGAAGCTGCGCTATCTCGTGAAAACCTTTCACTGAAGATCAAAGATATTACGGAGCATTTTTTGAGTTTCATGAAATCGATCAAGCGAAGAACAACAATTTCAAACATAGTTCACTACAATTACTAAACAGATAATTAGAAAATGATGAATAGACAAAATACTTATGAGGCTAAATCTAAACTTATTGTAGAATAGATCTCTGAGCTCGTAGATCGTATTTCAGATGTGTGTGTAGAGAGAGAGAGAAGTGAGAGAAAGAGAGGACAAATTACCTGATTGAGAGAATTGATGGTGAGATCCAATTGCTTACGGCTCTCAGTGAAATCGAGGTACTTCTGCAGAGTTAGATTGTTCCTCCTCCTCCTCATCATCATCACGTTTCCTGCATCTGATTCTCCACAGGGAAACTCCATTGCCATTTCGTGATCTCTGTGTGTTTTCTGCGCGGTGTTGCGTTTTTGGATTCCCTTCGTTCTAAGAGTTGATTGTTTGTTTAGGATATAAATTTGGCGCGATGATTTGAATATAAGAATTATGGTTTTGGAATCACGTGACTGTTGGCTCCCTCACGTGACTTCAGTTCAGTTAGCAACGAGATTTCTATTTCGCTTTTCTCCCTGAATAAATTAACTAGTACTATAAAATTGCGTGATAACTGAGAAATAAAGTTAACTATTAATTTTCATGTAAATAAATAACAAAATATTTTTAAGAAATTGATATTTTCACAAGTTAATTTGATATTTTCATAAAATTAAATAGACCACTTATAAATATATCAAATTAACTCGTAAAAATATCAATTCTTTCTTTTTATTATTTAACTTGGGTAATGTTTCAAAACAATTAATATTTTTACAAAGCTCTACTCATATGAATAGTAAGTGAGGCCAATAAAACATTACAAAAATACTAATTCCCTTAATTTAAATGAGTATGAATTTTAATAGTATCTTTCAAAATTCATTAAAATATAAATAAATTAATATTTAATATAGAGATAATATGATAAATTAAGTCATTAAACTTTATAAACGACACTCTAAAATGACAAATAAAATGAAACGGAGGGAGAGTCCTATAAATCAGTCAAAAGACAAAGTTCTACACTTGTAGGATCCAATGATTGCACTACTGGAATGGGGTATGGCTGTCGCCTCTGTAACAGCCAACTTCTTATCACTGCAAAACTCCTATCCAAAATTCCGAACCATTAAGGCTTCGTCTGGAATTTAGAAAATAGGGAAAGGGGGGAAAAGATATAAAATATAACTGTAAAAAATAAAAAAAATTATATCAACAAATACTATAATCTAACCATCTAAATTTTAAATTTTCTAATATAATGTTAAAAATGAATAAAAATACTCCAATATTTAAATTTTATTTTGTTTTCCTTTTCCTTTTCCTTCCTTTTGGCCATTCATAATGTCGGTGAAATAATTATTCTGTCAGAATAATTTCGTTAATGCATATTTATTTTGATAATAAAAAATATTAGTAATATCACACTGTTATCACTTCAGTCAAAACACTAATACTATTCCCTACGTGCCACAAATATTGTCACATTAATTATTTTGTATAAATTAATTAAAACTCTGGTCTGTTATTACATGGTCACGTTAATGCAGATATGTTAGTTGTACTTGGTCTGTTATTATATGGTGGGTGGCTTTTGGCCTGAGATCCTCTGTTACGGATTTCTGTTCCGTATCTCTGTTATCAGCCATGGATTTTTATTGTTTCTAAAAAATAAATATAATCAACAAGATAACACCCAGTCTAGAGAAATGATGGGGGTAAAATGGTGAACAAGGAAACAAGGGATATAGATAATAATAATAATAAATAAATAAATAATATTTCATTTAATTAAGAGAATAAAAGATTATACATTTATATCCTTAATTCTCCATTTTACCCCACATTATGGCTGGGATTTTAAGGAAATTGAACACATAATAAAAGTCAATAGACATAACAGCGGTAATAGAATTTTGAAGAATTGCCAACTGAGAAATTATTAATCTCTGAGGTTTAGCTATCAAATAAAGAAATTACTATCTTAAGGATTTTATGTTGCAAGAAAAAACTGCTATTTCCTGCCTAAATTGAGGTAAGATTGGATAGCAGTACTGAAGAGTGTATGAGAGCCGTACGATAATCAATCGGGGCATATAACTGCCAAATGAAATGAACTCCTCGACAACGTGATGGCTAGGACAGACCATCTCCTTCACCTTGCCACCGTCTGGTATATGTTAAAGATCGGGACAATTCTTATGGCTTCTGCTGGGCTCTGCTCTTGATCCACCTTCATAAACAGCACAACAGTTGTTACGATTCAGTTTTGACAACAATGAAGAGGCTTGTTAACAACAAAAAATAAAAATAAAATAATAAATAAATTAGAAGATTTGTCAGTGAATAATGCAATTGTTATTTACCATCGGAAATCAGTTCAATCTAGTACTCAGATTTCAGAATCAAGAAAAATTGTTGTAAGAATAAAAATACATAACAAAAAGGGGGAGAATAGAAGAAACAAATAAAAACAAACTCTTTTTAAGTCCCAGTATTGCTATGGAACAAAACCCCACTCAAAACAGAGTAAGGATGCCACCAAGATGAATTGAACTTAACTACTGATCAAAAACCAATTAAGGAATGGGAAAAATAAGAAAGTAGAGGACCGATAAAGATGAGAGGAGTATTTTGGACGGAGGAAGATTTACCTGGCGAACATATCACAGCATTAAACCTGTCAGAACCAGAAAATGCCCCTGCAACAACCGGCTTCACATTATAAATATCATCCCGACTTGATTTTTTAAGTGCATCTTGCGCACGGGAAAGAGATTCAGCAACCTCACTGTCCCCTGGGAGTTCCCTCCTTAAGACCTCATAGTCTCTGACAGCTTCGTCCCATCTTTCAAGCTATAACACCCACAAAAAAATAAGGGGAAAAAGGAAAGAAAGTAAAAGTCCATCCGCAATAAAAATTGAGAATAGATTAAGATAGCCCAAAAGAAATAGATGAGCTGATTCACCTTCGAATTTGATACAGCCCTCCTGAGAAGAGCTTTTGTGTAATTTGGTTGGATCTTGAGGGCGTGATTGCAGTCCTCCACAGACTGCTCCCACAAACCAAGTTTAGACCAACAAACTGCCCTATTGCAATAGAGTATAGAGTTGCACAAATCATATTTAAGACCTTCACCATAAGCAGAGCATGCCTTGGTGAATTTTCCAGCACTAAATAGATCTTTACCCCGGGAACGGGCTCTAGATACCAACTTCACATTATTCAGCAACATTGCAACTTCTATGTTATTAAAATCAATAAGCCCAGCCTTCTCTGCTGCAGCAACTGCGTTCTCAAACCTGCAAGATTTTACCAGTCTCAGTCAGACCAGAGTTACAAGTATTTTCCTTATCTGATGATTTAAAAAGCTAACCTTCCAAATGTCATGTCCACCTTCGCCTGGACATACAACACATAAGCTTCAGAAAGTATTCCAAAAAACTTTGTCTGGGAACAGGAAGCAGGATAAGGTTCTAATTTAGGAAGGTTGGATAAGCTAGAGTCAGCATCTGCATGTTGCTGGAGCTTCAAAAAGGCCTCCGCTTTACAGGCAACTATCTGTAACTTCAACTGTTCAGAAATCCAATTTTTTTCCATAAAAAATGGAAATAATAAAAGAATGTATCATGCTGATCTTCACCTGGGGGGAAGAAACAGCTCCAGCTACCATGGCTGCATCACATTCCCGTAGTACTCCCTTCCAGTCACCTATCTTCCTAGCATCTGTGCATAGGCTAATATGCTTCTCCAATGAATGCAATTTCTGCAGTTCAGTTGTGTCGGGCTGCTGCCCGTGAAAACAAAGGTGATGTCGAGCATTTTCAATCTGTCCTAACCTGTAGAAATAAGGTCAAAATAATTTCAACCATTTGTGGAACTACTCTACAGCTTGACATGTGAAACAAGACTAAAACAAACCCCATGAACCTAAAATAAGCAACCTAGTAAACTTGTTGGAATAAGAGATGGACCTTTTAAGTAGTAAACCCTAAGACATTTATTGCACCGTCGTAATTCAATAGACTAAGAGATTGACCTTACAATAAGTAAAACTTAGAACAGTTATTAAACTGTAGTGAATTGAAAGGTTCCTAAGTAGGTAATCTACATCTTAAAAACCTGCAGTCATCAAAGCAACATCCTGTGATTCTCTCTGAGTTTGAATCTGAAAAAGGCATAAGATATATCATATTCGGAAAGCCCAATTTTGTTCTCAAAAGATCTATAATTAATGAATTTGAAATCAAAATGTAATTTTATAAGTGAATCAATGGTAAAACCTCAATAATTAAAAATCATGAAAAAACTCAGGGTATACACAAATTACAAAACAACAAAACTTAGACGCAAAATTCAGTTAATATCTTAGCATGGTTGTCGTATATCTGTAGTGTTGGGTGAGGAGTTTGTTTCAACTCTCAAAATAATGATGGCCATGATGACAAAACGCACAACAACTAGGGGTGCCCTTGGCACAGCTAATCAACCACCATCTATCGACAGATGCAACCCAAAAAATAAAGCTAACTCATATTTGACCACTCAAAGCCCAAAAAGAACCCCAAGATTATTAATGCTCACTGGCAGTCACTTTGTGAATTAGCCACACAGAGATCCAACATCCATTCAAAATTGATTGAACCAGAAAGATAAATAACAGAGTGAAAGACAATCTGGTGTTATATATGACTCGACAAACCATTTCAAAACAAAACTGAAGCAATATAACAGCAAACTAAACCAATCAATGAGAAGAAGTTCCAAAGAAAAAGATCATCCAATTGGCAATAATTCCACTACCAAACACACCATAGATCAACAAACACCAATAACATTTCTCCAACAAATTCCTTACATCAACAGCAACAAAAATCAAACATACTAGAAAAAGCAAGAATTGCATATAACAATTAATCAAACTGACCTGAGATAAAGAGAGGCCAGCCGCTGATGAGCCTTCCCATATCCAGAATCCAACCTCACTGCCTCCTCACATTCCCTCACAGCCTCTCCCAACCTCCCCAACATAGTCAATGCTGCCGCCCGGTTACTCCTGTAGGCGGCATTTTCCGGTAAAATCCCAATAGCCCGATCATACAACATTAAAGCCTCGGAAAAATTCCCTCTTCTGTACAAGTCATTACCCACCTTTTTTACCTCCTCCGGATCAGAACTCATCATTGCCCACTTGACTGCTGACCCTGCTTCTCCAACATATTGCACATTTACACGCCCATTACACTCCAATTTTCCTCCACCCTTCATTATGCTTCCGTGTCCATAATTAACAGTCCCAGAACCCAGCTTTTCAGTTCGATTTGAGGTACGGGAACCCATATTAGATTTCAGAATTTTTCCAGATGGGCAAATATTTCCAGTTGGATACAAAATACTGTTTGGCGACGAGACTGAACTGACACTACTAGTATTATTATTACCGCTACCACCTCCACCGCTGCCACCAGTACTAGTGCTGCTGCTAGTGCTAGTGCCACTACTATTACTACTATGGTAATAACTTGGAGCACTGCCTGAATATATTAGTGGGGCGCCGGTGGAACTTGATCTCCGGTGGCCCGCCTTCGAATTACCGGTGGTGGCAACGGATCGGACCTTTTCAAGCTCGCCCGAGTGAGTGGTACGAGTTTCATTAGATCTTTTAGGAGAAACTGTGTGACTTGAAATGGAAGTGGTGCTGGGTTTTGTTGCTGAGTGTGAACCCAGATCGAGTTCTTTGAAATCTGGCTTGTTTTGCTCGAATCTCAATGAGTCTTGCAGTCGATCGGCTAAAGAGTCGAGACCCATTTCATGAAAAGGTTTACCAGAATGCGACATTATATATATTATCCAGTCTATATATGAAGATAGAATAAGTATCCTTAAGGATTTCCGAATTCTTATCTGTATGTCAAGGATATTGTACTATAGGAGGGAAGAAGAAAGGAGAGGGGAGAGTATGTGAGGAGAGATGTAAACTGAAAGGGAAAGAAGGGGGGAAAAGGGATGGAGATGGGGATCTCGTGATATAAAAGGAAGAAGTAAAGAATGAAAATGAGCTGTTTACGACATAGAGAAAAAGGGTTGGAGAGATTTTTGTGTGTAATCTTTTTTGGGCTTTAGCAGTAAATTCACGAGAGTTAAATCTTCTCTTTCCGTGTTTTGTCTCTTCCTCTTCTTCTCAACTCGTCTCTACGGCTACCTCTTTCATTTTCTCTCTCCTCTCTTTTTCTTGCTGTTTTTTCGTCATCTTTTAAGTGCCTGAACGTTCAGGAGTGATTCAAATTAATTTATAAATTATTTTGATCAATTTATAAATTTAATTAAATATAAAAACTCTATTATTGTTATTTTAATAATATTTATAACTTATTTTAATTTATAAGTTATTCTAAATAAATATTTTTATAATTTAATTTATAATTTATAAATTAAAATAAATCATCAGCCAAGAGGTCAATGGCCTCCATTCATTTATTTTTGTCACCATTTTACGCTTCCCTTTTCTCTTCTCTCGGTGTAATGTAGTTACCATTAATGAGTCTTAACTGTTACCCATGAATTTTGACTTGAATATTCAATATTTGGAAATTTGAGTTTTAACTCTTTTCTTCTAGTAATATCAAGGTTTATGGAGTTTAAACATTAGTATTAAATACTAGTAATTTCAATAATAGTAATAATTTTAGGGAGTTTAGTGTTGACTAAACTTGCTACTTCTATGTATAGTGAGTCTACTATCATTTCTTTTGGTGGATCTCCCCGTCTTCCTATCCATTAGGAACTTTAGTATATATTACGAAGAAACTAAGATAGATAATAATGGTAATAACTTCATCTAAAGTTTACTTTTTAAATTTCCTTGGAGATATTTTTAAATTTTAAATTTTAAATTATTGTAATTTTTTAAAATTAATAAATTTTATAGTTAATAGTAAATTTTGCAATTTCCAATATTATTTGATTTGAAAGTAAATAAATTCACATTATATTTGAATTTAAAATATCTCTATATATCAATGCTATATTTTAGAAATGAGAGAGGATAAGTTTCTTCTAAATTTCTCCTATGCCCCTTGATTTTTTCAGATTTTCACTAAGTCCCTCAAACTAAAATATGATATTATAGTGTCTTTATTAAACTAAAAAAAACAATGTCTAAATAGATATTGTTGTAATTAGTTGTTATTGGTGATCAACATTAATTCAAATATGACTATTGTAAGATTATCCAAAAGATAAGTGAGCTTCTTGGAAATCTTCTAAGTTCAAAGCGGAGTTTTGTATTTTTGAGATAAATTATGATTTATTGTATTACAATATATAAAAGGAGATGGCGTATATTTTTGAGAAATAAAGTTAATTTGTCACTAAAGGCAGATATGACTCGGGCTTTAAGTAGATCAATTACGTAAATTTTATTTCTTGTATTTGCTATTTAATTTCTTTTTACTTTATTTTTCATCGAGTTGAAGTTTTTATTAGTTTATAAAAGAAAATACTATACTAGAAAATTACTCACTAGCTACCATTATAGTATTATGTGAGAAGGATATCTTTATTATATGACTAAAAATTTTTAGAAATAAAATAAAGTAAAGCTGACATTACCGGCTTAATTTTTTCTCTAGGTTAATGACTCAGCTTGCATGTACTTTTTCTAAACATAATCAACTACAATATTCATCCAGTCATTATTTTACTTTACACATTGAGTAATGATAGCAATTAAGAAAAATAAAGGTATTACGGTGAGTGCCTAGGAATTAATTCTTGATAGGATTTAAGAAAAATAAAGTTGAGGTGAGGTCGTACCAAGGAATTCCTTAGGAGAGACGAGAGATTATGTGTTGGGTTTCTTCAGATTTGGAAATAGGAACACTTCCAATTCCTTCTTTCTTGTAATATTGATGACTGAAATGGATACCCTGGGAACCGACTCCCCAGCTAAAGTCATTTGGACAGCAAACAGGGACCACGAAGTGAGAGATAACTCCACCCTCGAATTTGATGCCTATGGGAACTTGATTTTGTGAGATACGGATGGTACTATTGTTTGGTCCAAAAATACCACTGGCCTCCCCGCAACAACTGTGCTACTCGAGCAATCAAATCTGATGCTTGTAAACAGTAGTTTCAGCACGAGTATAATAGTGCTGGGGTGTTTTGGCAGTCTTATAATCACCGGACTGACACTTGGCTTGACACACAAGAACTGCAACTTGGTGGGAGGTTAACCTCTAGCATGACAGCTTCCAATTTGTCATCAGGTATGTTCTACTTGACCGACTGATGTTGGCTTACAAGCTTTTCTTGATTCCGATCCCCCACAACTGTATGCAACTCTCCGTCGCTGTGATATTATTGGTGGATATGTGTATACTCCTTTTGGGTCCTTGGACTGTAGTCCCTCTACATTCTAAATTCAGAATATACTGGTACAGATTACTTCATAAAGTTGGATCCCGATGGGCGTTTAAAATATTATACAATGCTTTCTAATCGTTTTACTCAGAATGAAGTCTCTGTAGATGGCTGCACTTACGCCACTTTTTGTGGGAGTTATGGGGATTGCACCAGTGGCCTTTGTGATTGTCCTATGGGTGATGCAAATTTAAGTTATTTTCAACAGACGAGTCCTGGAGAACCTCAGAAGGGATGTGATCCCATAACTCCTTTGTCCTGCCAAGATACCCACCTCCACACGTTTCTTGAGCTTCCCCATGTTACTTACTTTGATTTCGTCCCCTCGCTGTTAAATGTCGATGCAGAGAGCTGCAAACAGGCTTGTTTAAACAACTGTTAAAGCTACCATGTTTCACCGCCAACATAATAATTTCTCATCAGGTAACTGTTCACTACATTCGCACCTCCTCGTTGACGAGTGCTCAGGATAAGGATGGTTCTAGATCGCAGACATTCTTTAAGGTCCAAAACACACCACCTCGTGTACCATCAAAATCTAAAACATCATCTTCTTTGGTTACTGATACCCATTCTTTTGGTTGGGCTTCTGTTTGTCTGTCTTCTTGCTGGGTGGCGCTATTATTACATAGTGATGATAAAGAAAGTTGAAGATAGCAAAGAAGAAGCAGAAGATGCGGTTGTTGACATAATGGCACTGAAGTTGCAGTAAAACACCTGGAAAACCTAGTGGGGAAGGAATTCATTGTTGAAGTCATCACAATAGAAAGCATTCACCATTTTAATTTGGTGACACTACTTGGTTATTGCTCTCAGAGATCTAACAAGCTTCTTGTATACGAGCACGTTGCCAATGGATTTTTCACCACAACTGAGCAACTCTTATCTGGGAAACTAGACATAAAATCATTCTTGGCGTTGCCAGAGGACTTGAATATCTCCATGCTCACTGTGATCCAAATGTTATTCATTTTGACATTAAACCCCAAAATATCCTTCTAGATGGAGAATTTATTGTCAAGATTGTCGATTTTGGGTTGGCCAAATTGATTGATAGAGATCAAAGTCAGGTGCTGTTGACAAGAGCAAAAGGAACACCAGGATATGTAGCTTCCCAATTGTTTACAGGAAGAAATATTTCGACTAAGGTTGATGTATATAGCTTTGGTATTTTGATCTTGGAGACTCTGTGCGGTAGAACAAATATAATTTCCACCCAAGTTGATTCATTAATTGATTTGGTGAGGATAAAGGCAGAAGAAGATCAACTTGCTGAATCAATTGATGTAGTCTTGCAGCCCAATACGGAAGAAGCAGTGAAGATTATAGAGGTTGCTATTTGGTGTCTACAACCTCCCTCTAATAGACCGTCTACGTCAATGATTGTGAATTTCCTAGCGGGTTTAGCGGATATTGAGCCTATTACAAATTATGAATCCTTGAGTATGGTTCAGTTTGGGAATCCTTTAGAAGCTAAGCCAAGCGTTTTGCCTCCTCCAGAGGCATCAATCATATCAGGACCCATATGATGGAAGTTGGCCATTTCTGTTAATTTGATTGAGCATGTACACTCGGAATAATTTGATACTCATAGAGTTTGAAAATTATTCAGCCTATTTGTATGCTTATATGAGGCTCCTTAAAATATTAGGTAATGCAACTCTTGTTTTTGTAACCTACTAGTTGCATAACTGCTGAATTGTTCATTTGTTTGTTTGTTGCACGATTAAACTAATTGAGATCACTTTACAATCTATTTGTTTGCCTGTTCCCGAATTAAATTAGTTGAAATTGCTTTAATACTTATTTTTTTTGTAATTATTCTCAATTACATTCTCCATGCAAACAAAAATGACTTTTTAAAAAACATTTATTTACGAGATTTGCTAGTGCTTAGAACATGATCACAGAAAACAAATTAGCAAACAATTGTAGCAGAATTCTCTGGACTTAAATCAGCCTTTAGTACAGCCTACCAGTAGTGAGTTAAGAAGCTTTGAATTACACTTCCAATGTAAAAATAGGAAGTATTGCTCATCATCTAGGCCCTGATAAGAGTGATGCTGTGAGAGGAGATGAAGAATCTATATGAACTGTACTTAAGAAACTATAATCAGTGATAGGCTCCATTCGTCTTAACCCCTCCGAAACCTTCACAACCATAGACATAAATGGCCTTTTATCCCTGGACTGTAGACACCATATAGCAATCTTTACCATCTCCATTGCTTCTTCTTTGTGGCATTGCATATCATCAGTATGTTCATCAACTAGATCAGATAATTGATCAACTTCTGCGTTTCTCTGTACTATACTTATTAGGGTGTCAATTCGAGTGGTGGACAAATTTTTCTGCCCAGAAACAATTTCCAAAATGACGACTCCAAAGCTATAAACATCAGCTTTCACCGAAATTCCACCCCTAAATAACTCAGGTGCCATATAGCCAGGTGTTCCCTTCAATCTGGTTACTACTTGACTGATCTCCCGGTCAATCAATTTAGCCAATCCAAAGTCAGAAATCTTCACATTGAAATCTTTATCTAACAGGATGTTTTGGGGTTTGATATCAAAGTGCGCGACTGCAATGCTCATGGAGGTATTCCAAGCCCAGTGATATGCCATGGATAATCTCTCTTCTTGTTTCCCAGTTGAGAGTGGTTGATATGTCACGGTTGAATATCCATTTATCCAGAGATCCATTGGGCATGTGTTCATACACGAGGAGTCTATTTGATCCCTCCATACAGTAGCCAATCAGTTTCACCAGATGAAAATGATGAATGTTACCAATAATATCGAGTTCAGCCAAAAATTCTTGTCTTCCTTGTTCAACTGAATTCAAGCGCGTCACTGCAACTCTGGTTCCATCTCTCAAATTACCTTCAAACACGGATCCGAAACCACCCTGCCCAAGCGTTGATTGAAAATCTTTTGTGGCAGACCTCAAATCTACAAAGGAGAATCTAGTAATGGATGCTCTGACAACTGGATAAAATCTCATGTCCCATTTATCCGCAACTGTGTCTTTCTTTTTCACCACTCCATAAAAGCATACCCAAATGACGAAAGTTACGAGTACTACAGAAGCAGCAAGAGAGGGTGCCAATATTTTAGCCATGGATGGATCCTTGGTCTTTGATTTTGCAGCAGGTTCTGATCTTTGTACCTTGATGAACGTCACAGCATTGTAAGTGGAAGTTTGAGATTGTATTCTCCTGAGAGAGAAAAGCTGCAATGGCAAAGAGCAGTTGCCAGATGAAATGTTGTTTTGATAACGGAAAACAGCAGCTTTGCAAGAACAGTTGCTCAAGCAAAGCTTTTTTGCAGCCTTCCACATTTGTACCGAAAAGGGATGGGACAAAATCAAAGTAAGTGACATTCTCTAAGTCTAGAAAAGTATGAAGCTTAGTGTCTTGGCAGGACAAAGGAGTTACAAGTGCACATCCCTGACTCACTTCCGTAGCATTCAGCCGTCTCATGTATGTCGTATTTCTTGTCGTATCAGAATGACAATAGCATGACCCCTCAGAACAAATCCCGTAGTTCCCACATACTGTTAATTGGGTAACCACATGGACCATTCTCATTGTCATTGAAGATCAAGGATTTGTCATTATAATTTTCATCCCCGTCGTTAACTTTTCCATTTGGTTCCCAGCCTCAAGAAATTCAGGTCTGTCTCTTCGTTAACATAGGTCACATACGTGGGGAAGCGTTGGAGGTATCCATGGCGAAACTGCTTGGTTTCGTTACCATGAGGATAGAGGAAGAGAGTGCCGTACATTTGTGGTGGACTTGCATTAACAAAAGCATATATGCCACTGTCTTTTACAGACAGGATAAAGAGACCATTGATTAAACTCATACCTGATTGAGGGAGCCATAAATTAGCCGGGTGTTCAAAAGACTGCCAAACCACCATTCCACGATCATTTACAAGTACTAAATTTCCATTTAACTTGAGTTCCATGATAGTAACGTTGAGATTGGACGTGTTCGTGGACCAAACAATACTGCCATCCAGGTGATCTTTCAATACCAAGTCTCCATTCCTTTTAAATTCAAGACTTGAATTCTCTCTGACGTGATGATTGCTATTTGCAGACCACACTATGTTGGGAAAACCAGGGGGCGATGGTTCTATGCTGGGGGGAACAGCTGGCGATGTTGCTAGTCTGCTAATGTTGTTCCGCGATACTATCATGTTTCCCTGTGGTGGTGCCATAGTGGGTGATGGCGGCGTACCTGTTCTATTACGATAATCATCAGTCATGAAAGAATATACAGCTAGGACGAAGGCTTGGTCTTCCATTCGCAAGAAGCCTAATCCAAAACTAGTACCTTTGTCGATATTATCAGAATGGGCCAAAAGGATGTTCCTCATGTCAGCATCCACATAATTCCTCAGATTGGAGGTGTTGGTTCCCCATGATATTGGTGGATCTGATACTTGTGCATCGGAATCTGATGATGAACTTTCAGAACCAAGGCGCCCTGCATATACCAACTGGAGGAGGAAGAAGATCGTAAGCTTGAGAACTCCCCTTGGACCGGCCATAACTAGCCAGTAATAGATATCTAGTCTTGTCTCAATTTGCAATTGAAAGAAGGAATCAAAGAAATAGGAAACTTGAACAATTATGTCTCCATTAGTTATAGCTACTGTTTTCTGTCCATTTTGGTTTGGTGGAGTTATCCTTGAGCAAAGTAAGAATCATGTAATGATGAACCCCACTAACTAATTAACTCATTAGTAAAGTTTGGTTTAGACGACGACTTATGGCAGGTAGCTGTCAGTTTGATCAAAAATTAGTATGAACAACTAAAGAAATTAAGTTGGAAGAGAGGCATTCTTTACATCACTAGTCAAATTTGAACGATTCACTTTTTTAGGATTGTCTTACGCGGTTTACTGTGGCTAAACTCGTTACGTGCCATAACCCAGCTGTGGAAATTGTTAAATTTTACTCTCACAATGTTTACGGTACGGACAACACAGTATATTAAATTTCCAGACCCTAGAGTCCCCATGTAATAATTGTGGCAGCAAGCCGATTAAAGAATTGACCGAGGCCAATTGTCGCTGAAATAATGAGACCTTTTTGTACCGAAACATTACTTCCTTCACATTCTAATGACAAAGATCATATTGGTATTGTATGTTCTTTTTATATGTAGAAGTTTTGCGTGTTAGGCCGGTGATTGCTTCTAAATAATAATTCCGATATTAATTGCAAAACTTTAATTAAGACTCTTCTGTTTTCTTTTATTGTGAGATTTCTTTTATGTTCGTGCTTACTTAATATTATTATTGAAATATTATTGAGACTAATTATGTAATGATTCATTGTATTTGCACTAATATTTCTCCCAAGTAGGAAAGTAAAAAATAAGTTGAGGCATGCACAAGTAATAGTGGATGTTGTTGGAGTGATTGTCGGGAGAACATTGTGCAAGAAAATCAAGATACGAAAAATAATAATAATAAATAAAAATTTGTTTCAAAAGTTAGATATTAAAATATTGTTTTGATGGGTGAAAAGTAATCACCTCATCATAGTAATCGATAAGGGTTGAACATTTGGCCTCTAATATAATGGTGAAATGGAAGTCACGTACAGAGGGACGGTTTATATGGTGGAATGGAATGTTGAAACCATTAGCCAAATTAAGCTACTCTTAGGCCCATTCTTCCAATTCCGCCCTGCCAATCAAAGTCTCAAACTTCTGCATTTGGAAAGTAACTACCGGAATTGTAAGCCTAACCTTTATCTAACCCATCAATTACTAAATATCACAAGATCTTAAGAGATTTTATTTTGGGTCCACTTGCACTAATTTTGTAATTAGCCCGAGTTATTTTGATAGGTCACGTGAGTCAATTCCGAATTCATCATTCAAAACTTTTTAAGACTCTCCATTATATTATTACATGCAATGTATGCTTTGTTCATATCCATATTAAACTTTTCGTATAATATATTTGTATTATTTTCATAAACTTACATTCATTTATATAGAAAATATATACAATGATTTGATCCTTTATACATGTATCATGCAGAAAATATCTATTACTATATATAACGAGGTAATTGGAGATTTTATCTAATTTTGAGTTCACCATCTTTACTGATACAATGTATGTCATGTTCATAATTATACCAAACTTTTTGTATCTTTTTTTTGCCAACAAAGGATGTACATATATATATATACACACACAATAATTTTAATATACATACAATTCTTCAATTATATATTTAATGTATTATCATCATTTATACTATACTATTTATACTCAAATTATAATATCAAATATCACACACACCACAATTTTAGATTATATTATCGATATTAACTCGCGACTTACACGGGTACACGTTATCAGTCATTTGATATATATATATATATATATATATATATATATATATATATATATATATATTGGAAATATATTTTGTTTTTATAAAATATATGCTCTACAAATATTCATGAAATACTTTAAAAATAATTTGTACATGTATGTATCTACTGTTTTCAAGTTTATCTATACATGTATAAGCATCTTATATGATGTCTCAAATTTATAAATAAATAAAAAATTATGGAAAGTTCGTAATTGTAATTGCTTTTTAATTTATTTCTCTATATTATATAACATTGAAATTACACGAGTTATCAATTTAGTATATTTTAATAAGAGTGGATTTACTTTTTCTGTTGCCATGTTTATTTGTTTTTGGAGCTTGACACGAGTCGGGTTAATCGTATCATTATTCTTATATTGAGTTTCGCATACAAGTGTTATTTTTCTGTACAAATCAGGTATGAAAACCATGCGTAAGAAGCTTTAGTCATACCCGATTAGCGTCGCTGGTAAATACGGACATGATGATCATGCAACAACTTGGTGCTAGACCTAGTCCACATGCAGTATATATAGGGTGGACTCCGAAACATGGCAAGAGTATGCGTGTAAATGCATGTTTACATATTTATGGTGGATTTTCTGCTAGTAAGGGCATGTTAATTCAGTTGAAAGGAAAGTGGGGATTGAACACACATGAAACGTATCCCCCGTCTGTCAACTTATGGGTATCATCATATTTGTTAGGGGTCTGTGAAACTGAAAACTGGCAATAAGTATATTAGAGCAGCAAAAATAATCACTCTCTTTTCACATGCATCTATTCTAGAAGATTCAACTTCCAGTTCTTCTACTCGGGTGATTTAATGGGGAAAGCCAGCAGTTATTTATCTCATCAATTTTTACTACAATGTTACCCAATCTAATTGAAGGTCTTCCTCATGAATTTTGCCATATGGAGATGGAACTTTTCCTTTTGTTTTTCCTCGGTTGTTATGATAAAAAGGAAAAACCTTTCGAGTTTATTGGGCTTCAAACTTGTACATCAGTCAGAATCCTAGCTTAAAATGGATGAACGAAACGGCACGTACCGTGAAGCATCTAAATCCAAATAAGAGGTCTATAAGATGGTTTAGCAGTTCAAAAATGTTGTATATGAAGTTAATATACATATGAAGACAAACTAAATTTAGCCTATTGATCGATATTAAATTTCAGGCACATCTAAATCATAATGTTTTAACAGGCACGTTGCTAGACAATGAATAGGAAAATCCATAACCCAATTGACAAAATAAAATTGGTAAAATCTATCTATATAAAGCAAGCTCAGTACCGGTGTTGGAGTACACAGGTTCACTAAACATTTGATTCATAAATCCTAACTATAGCTAAAAACCATGGTTTCCACAAACCAATACCAATGTATCTGCCTTGCTATGCTCTTCATTTTGGGAGCCTTGGCTTCTCTAGCAGAGCCATCAGTGCTCGAGAATCACGAACAGTGGATGGCTCGTTATGGTCGTGTATATAAGGATGCCATCGAGAAGAGTATACGCTCTAAGATATTCAAAGCGAATGTCAAATATATACAATCATTCAACAGAGCGAACAACAAGCCTTACAAGCTAGGAGTCAATGAATTTGCAGATCTGACAAATGAAGAGTTTAAGACCTCAAGAAACAGATTCAAGAGCCATTCTTGCTCCCCAGCAACAGCTTTGTTCAGATACGAAAATGTTACTGCAGTGCCATCTACTATGGACTGGAGAAAGAAAGGCGCGGTAACACCTATCAAGGACCAAGGCCAATGTGGTAAGCATCATCAACTTTCATCAAAACTCAGAAAGAAAGTTAAATTTCGTTAAAATTACAAGTTTTTTCTGACACTGCTTGTCAAAATATATGTACGTACATAGGGTGTTGCTGGGCATTTTCAGCTGTGGCAGCTATGGAAGGAATCACTCAACTAAAAACCGGGAAATTGATTTCTTTATCTGAACAAGAACTGGTGGACTGTGACACTAGCGGTGAAGATCAAGGCTGTGAGGGTGGATTAATGGACAATGCATTTGATTTCATCCAACAAAACCACGGTCTTTCCACCGAAGCAAACTACCCTTACAGTGGAACTGATGACGCTTGCAACGCCAACAAGAAAGCAAACCACGCAGCAAAGATAACTGGACACGAAGACGTGCCTGCCAATAGTGAAAGTGCCCTGCTAAAAGCTGTCGCCAATCAACCAATCTCTGTTGCCATCGATGCTGGGGGCTCTGACTTTCAGTTCTACTCAAGTGGCATTTTTACAGGTGAGTGTGGTACTGAACTAGACCATGGTGTTACTGCTGTTGGCTATGGCACTGGCAGTGATGGAACCAAGTATTGGCTGGTCAAGAACTCTTGGGGGATGAGCTGGGGCGAGGAAGGGTACATAAGGATGCAAAGAGGGGTTGAAGCAAAGGAAGGGTTATGCGGTATAGCAATGCAAGCATCATATCCCACTGCATAAATATCAAGATTCATAATGAATAACTACCTAATGTAAATTATGTACTGCTTGCTGCCATATTTCCTAGTCTAAATCTTGCTCGTACTTGCAGCAAGAACTCGTGTATACGTCATGATGTAATATTGTGCATTTATCACATATAATACTACGTTAAAAGTATCTGCTCTCTTTAAAATTATATACAATTTTTATGTTTCTACAACATAAGAAAATGGAATAAAATCACAAAACAAGCAACAGAATTTTAAGGATCTCAAGTTTGTTAATCAGCTGCCACCGTTATTGAATCATTCAACTGGAAATATGTCCAGAATGTTGACCGATATTGAGTTGATAAGAGAACAAAATAATACTCTTTAAGACCATAACATTGATAAAATGAATGCACAAACAATCACAGAAGCAAAGTTGGTAGCAAAATTATTGCACCAGTAAATTTTTTATTATATGCACATGATGGCACTCACTCATCGAATGGTAAAGAAACTTGTGAAATATGAGATAGTAGCCAGTTTAGGAGAAAAGGTATGATCCGTCTCTATTATTAGCGAGCATATCTAATTCTCTTATCTTACTCCTGCAAAAGCACTCGTGCTTATACTTACAGGTATAAAGCATAATGAAGGCTTTCTCCCATGAATTTCCAGGTATTCAACACAGCCATGTAACTTGTCATAAGATGATTGAAATATGAATACGGAAACCTCCAATTTAATTTATAAGTTCCAGATATGCATTCTGAAAATAATTTTAACGATATTAATAGAAACTTAATATTATCCCAAAAGTACCTACGTACACATCACACATCACCATGGTCAGAAATACCACATAAAGAACAATGCTACAACAGAAAAACTCAAGCAGACCATTTAATACTTCAGCACTCTAGATCTAACGAGCCTTTCTCCTTCAACACTTGCCCTGAAGGATATTATTGCTGTCCTCGAAGTGTCCTTCAAAACTTTAGTTGCTAGACTGGCGCAGCTCTGGACGAACAAAATCAGCATCTGCAGGCACTGAAATGTCAACTGACGGTCTCAACTGGGCACATACTTCAACAGCTCCGTGCACTGGGTCTGAGAGGAAGTTGCTGATGAGATCCCGATTGACGGGAACACCATTGTCTACTGCTACCAAGGCCTGTTGGGTGAGAATGTAATCAAAGCGTGGAGCCCACTTCCTTGAACCTAGTCGCGCTGTTGTTGAACAATTATCTACCATAAACGAAACTCCACGGGCATGCATGAAAGGATTCAAAGAATCCACGGACTCAATCAAACTCTCATTTATAATCTCGGAATAGGAGTGCCCTTTCTTCCTCAGTATCTCAATCTGTTTTTACCAGAATATAAAATTGAAAAAACAGAATGTCAGAATCCATATTCGTAAATAGAAACTTCTCACCACATTTTCTTTCCTACTTAAAAAGAGAACACTTCATATTTACCATCAAATTTAAAGAATTCAATATTCACAATTACACCCTGTGGCAGCTTACAAGTCCAGCTTTGAGGCTTTGAGTTTCAAATGCACCAATCAGTACACATTTTCTTTCCTACTTAAAAAGAGAACACTTCATATTTACCATCAAATTTAAAGAATTCAATATTCACAATTACACCCTGTGGCAGATTACAAGTCCGGCTTTGAGTTTCAAATGCACCAATCAGTACTAGATTTAGTTCAACAGAACAATGTCAATTTACAATTAATTATGCTAAAATAGACTTGCTATTCTTGCTCAAACTAACCAACTGAAATGGAGATGAAAGAGACTGGCGGGACAAAAAATTAAATTTATTAACTTCTATCAACTTTTGTGGTAAGCTACCACATCACTGAGTGAGGCAAGCTATTTTTTTTATTGATACAACAGTGAGGAAAGCTATTTTTTTTTATAGATACAACAGTGTGTGTGGAAATCTAGTGATAATAGGCAAATTCCCATATCAAGTAGAAGGTAATAATAAGTTAAGTGGTTTACAAAGGGGGTCATCACTAACTACTAACAACTTGGTTTATAGCATTTTGATCCAATTTCAAGTTGTTGGCCCAGTTGGTATTTTAGCTCAGGACCCACATATGACAAATGGTATTAGAGCAACTGCTGCTTCATTTGTCACGCTCCGGTGATACTTCACACACTAAAATGAATGCTTAAGCCAATTTAGTGCTGGAGACCATGCACCTCAAACCTGATCTTATTATTGCATTTTACTGACGTGGCCCTGGAGTATCACAATCATGTTTTTCATAAATTGTGACAAAATATGTTCTCAAACAAAGTAGAAAGGAAAAAAAATAGTTCAGCAAGCAACCCATTATTAATGTGTGCATGGGCAAGACAACTAGCCTTTCAAAACCCTATTCAACTTGACAAAACTTGAAAGAAAGGTTACCTGAGCCATCATTAAAGCCACATAGACACCAGCAGTGAAAGGATGTAATGGGCCTAGGTCACCAGCTGGCCGTGATGCACGAACTTGTTCACCTACTTTCCACATCCGTGTCTGATCAATATTTCCCATAGGGAAAGCTGGTAGACCTTCCTTTTCCTGCAACATCGAAAAAACATATTAAAAATCGTTTGGGTTTTGTTCTTATTTCAGTCCGCTATATATTTAAAAATATCACAAAGAAATTGAAGGTTCAGTAGCCTTATTTTTAAATGTAACTGCATAAAGGTTCACAAGACAACAAGTAAATGCAAGTGATTTAAAAACAATACAACAAACCACATCCATGAATCTAACTAAATAACAGAAAATGAGATAACATACGTAAAATCGGCGCCCAGCCAAGACAACACTCCTAATCTCGCTGCCACTGGCTACATCTTCATAGCACTCGTATAAGATATCCATACATGGATAAAAAGAGGCACTATATGCAGCCTCAAACTCCCTTTTGCCATCTTCTGACAATGAATTGTAGACTGCCAACATGCCCTGTTGGATGTAACAGAGTAAATAGAATTAGACATCATGAATATAATAAGCGAAATGTACCAAGGAGATGAAGAATCATAAAACAGCTAATTTAATAAATAAAAAGATTCACTTCCAAACTGACCAAGGAATTGCAAAACCAACCTTTGACGATATTGTCCTGGATATAATCCCTGTAATGCCCTCCACAGTATTCTTATAAGCCAAATCTTCACTCATTCCGTTCTCAGTATACCTTCTAAACAAGGACTCCACAATACCATGAACAGCACCAAGCAAAATTCCTATACATCAAGAGGTTAAAATAAGCCATGGTCATCATCATAAAGTGACTGAACATACTTCCATAAGAATGAAGGAATCACCTCGTTCCCCAAATATGTCACTCTTATACTCCTGCTCGAGTGTAGTGGCAAATGTAAAAGGTGAACCAAGGGCAACTGACCATCCAAGGGCAACATCTGTGGCTCTACCATCAACATCCTGTCCACAAAAGATAGTTGAGTTGCCGTAGAACCTTACAAAAGACTACATGGAAAAATGGAACTGTCACACAAAAACAGAGACCAACCAACCTGATGGATGGCAAAACTTGCATTGATTCCTGCACCATTGATTTCCTTGCCTTGCACATACAGACGCCTTACAGATGGGCCCATTCCCTTAGGACACACGGCTACCACACTTATGTTCTTAGGAAAATCGAGGCCAATTGACTGCAAATGGCCCAAAAGGAACCCATGGGAAAGCCCAAGTATGCTGTTTGGCCTCATGCAGGATAACACTTTCTCATAATTATCAGCCTGCATCCAACAATTAAATACAGGATATGAATTAAAGTTCTGATAAATGATTAACAGAGCAAAGCCCCACATTATGCCTGCAATTCAAACACTATATTATTTAGTTAGGCCAACTGCAAGAGAACCCCGACAATTTATTTCTTTCCTTTTCTTAGATCCACTATTAGAGCCAAAAGGGGTGAATCCAAAGTAAACATGCAATAGACTAAAGCGGAGGAGAAATGAAAGGTAACCCATGCCCCAATAACAATCCAAAGACATGCTAAATAATTGGAAAAGACAAAATGATGAAACAGAAAGAAGGATTTCACGTATGAACACGCAAGTCATTATCAAAACATTATACTTTCAGTATGAAGCATACAGATCAGGAGTGGAGGATAGTTTTACTCAAAAGTGCCAGCACAGCACCAAAATAAACTAGAACATATATCATTTTATGTTCGTGGAGGATAGTTTTACTCAAAAGTCATAACCTGTAATTCAGAAACCTAGTATTGTATACAGACAGCAAAGATTAGAGTTAATCTTACAAACCTGGGCCGCATCAGATATCAAGAGCAGGACCAAGTCACTTCCTGAAATAGTTTCCCATATATCTCCCAGGGTCCCATTTTCTTCAGTAAATCCAGCAGCACGTGCCTCAGCAAATGAACGAGAACCTTTCCTTAAACCTATCTGTTTATAAAGCAATAGAAAAGAAAGAGCATATTCAGACAAGAGAACTCAAATACCAATCATCAGTTGTAAAACGTAAACAAGGTACTACAAAACCACCTTGACCATGATATCAGATTTTGCTTCTGCAAGAGAATCCCTTAAATTCTGAGCTTGAGCAGGGCCCTGTAGGTAACAGTCCAACAAATTCAATGAGATATTTGCAAGATATATTAATATTTTCAAAAGGGAGAAATCAGCTTTAATCATTCAATTGGAAGATTTCATATTCTCTGGACTATAGGAGGAAGGACGTGGTTTGGTCTCAACATTCTTATTTGATTGAGAAGGGTGTTCCGGTTCCCATCCAAGTTCCGGTTCATTTCTTGTTTTCCCTGTTCGCTATTTACTTTCTGACTCTAGCAGCACATGACATTTCTCTGTCATCCATTGTGAGAGGGCTTGCCCCCCAGGCCCCAAAAACAGAGGGTCAAAGATGTTCAAGCTTCAACCAAATCACGATACATTCCTGTATACATCCAAATCACCGACAACAATGCCCAACTCTGTTTGACCTGATTTATTTGGTTATATTTGGCAATGACCAAGCCTTTTAAGAACCGAAAATACAAAAATCAGAGCAATCGACTTGAGGAGAAATCCAGATATTCAAATCAGGGATTTTTTACAATGTTTTTGCTTTAAATATGTTATCCAATAAGCAATTTTTCTTTATAAGTTTAAATATGCATTTCACAAAAAGTTAAACTTATCTGCATCATATAATATGTACTACATCATTCAAACATATACATACAATATCATAAATATGCATGAATAAGACAAAATCAGTAGGCATTGTACACGGACAGATAAACGGAAAATTTACACCATTAAGACACAATCTTAGCACTCAAATTTCTACTCTTACACCAGCTTAATAATGTTTATATGGTACTTTTAGCAATTTAATTAGTCAAGTTGCAAATGATATTAGCGCATAGTACCAAAATACCAAAATCAAAGGAGCAGCAAGAAAGAACGTGGCATTCTAGCTGACTACCCAAAACATATTATGCAATAAAAACATCAGGAACTCCATTCTACAAGTTCAACAAAAACTTCAGAAAAATCATAATCAACAAAAATTAATGCAAGAAAGATTAAAAAGTGGAGGTTTATTCATATCATTTCTAGCATTTTCTAATTGGCCAAATGGCCAACCAAGAGTTAAAGGTTTCTCTCCATGATCTAGTACAAAAATAAATTAATCCTCCACCCCCAACAAACCTCGCCAGCATGTAACCCTTTCCATATACAGACCAAAGTTTTGATTTCCCTTCTAAAAACATTGAGAGGGGATGATAAAATATGAACTGATAGAATTTAGTATTGTATATTTTAGAATATAAGAAAAGAGAAATGTCTTTTTCATTTCTCATTGTTTTTACATTTCATCAATTAATAAAAACAAAGGTTTCATTTGGCTGACAAAAAATACAACTAGTGTTTCTTTAAAACAAATTATTGATAAAAAAATCCAAAGCATTTACATTTGTAAACCAAGTTGTAAATAACAAAAAGTGGTTTTTTATTCTCTTTCTCCTAGTTTTACATTCCTAATTAGTTTTTACATTTTCAACAATCAAAAATTGGTAAAAAAATCAATCAGTAAAGGTGTCATTTGCTTATCAAAAATATATAATAAATATATTTGCCGAATTTTATACTCAAACTTATCCATGTATTTGACGATTTGGTTATTTTTTATCAAGATAGGTAGTCTGTACAATCGGCCACATTATCTACTCGTCAAAGAGAAAACCTTCTTAAACATATGATTTTCAAATGTAAAGATTACATTTTTAAGGGACAAACAAACACAGCAAACTACAAATGTATATCAAGATTAACAATTAGCAACAAAAAATGAATCATAATTACCTGAGAACCCCAACCAATAACACCAATCTGCTTAATACCCTTGAATGCATCTGGCAGTAAATGGAACAAATCTCTTCCTCCCCTCACAATATACTACAAATTACAGAAACCCATGCGTGTAAGGAAGATATATAGGTACCCAAAAACAGAGAAAGCGAGGAAAAAAAGAAAATACCTCGTCGTGACCAGCGAGAGATATTTTCTCTTTCTTAAACACAGAAGTCTCGAAATCGAGGATAGTCGGAGGCTTAATCGCCGGTGCAGACACCATGCGAGCCCCAAGAACTGATCCCGAACCTGGACCAGAACCAGAGTCATTGCTGGGTAAAGCTCGAGCTTTGCGAGCGCTTAAAGCTGTTCTAGAAGCATTAGAAGAGAGAAAACCTAGATTAAAAGCTACGGTCTTACCGGCTGGATTTAGGAATTTGGCCGATGATGAGGAGGAGGAAGAAGAAGATGAAATAGAGGGAGAGAAAGAGGTAGCCGCCGCCATTACTGATGCACACTGAAAATGTGATGAAGTAGAAGAAAGTGTGCAGATGCAGAGACCAGAAAGAGAATTATATATGTGGAATTTTTTTAATAATATAAGACCCTATTTGAGAATCGTCTATGATGCGCCAGGTGCGTCTTACGCACATAAGATTTTTTGATTTCCTTACATTTATGATTTATTAAAACTAGGGATGAGAAAAACAAAATTGAATATTAAAAAAAATAAACTGCAAAAAATTATAATCAATGAAAAATTCAATTAATTTAAATTAAAAAAACAAATAACACATTTTGGGTACAAAATAATTACTAATAAAAAATTACACAAAATTAATCGAACCGTACCAATATATATGGGGAGATGATGCTTGTCCAAAGTTAGACTCATCAATCAAGTATCTATCCGTTCAATTCAATCTTATCTATTCATTGTAAAATCAAAAGATCTATAAATAAGGCTATCGCATAATAATTATTAGGAATTTAGCAAATTGTTTTGCAGTACTTGGCTCGTACAACAAATGACCAGTTTGCCCTCGAATATATAATATGGGGTATCGTAAGATTATTTTATACAGTAATTAATGAATAAGTACTACCACATAATAGTTATGCGGTACTCTTTTTTCCTATCAGATAGCGAGCAGAAGTAGCACTGTACCACCGTAATAAGTTCTTATACCAAAACCTTCCATCTCTCTTCGAAACAACGAAAACTCTAAGAATCCAATCGTTGATAGACAAATTGAACGCACTACCACAAAATCGAACAACTGATCGACTTGTTTGCAACCATCTCTACAAGATCTAACCAAAAATATAAGTTTCTCTAACTAATAAATAAGTTATGCCTCTTACTATTAACCTTGAGATGAATACATATATATAGTTGTGTGTGTATTATATGTATAATTGTAGCCAACTTTTGAATTTGGATGTCCATCCAAGGATGGATCTAAGGTTCTAATACCTACGATTAATTTTAAAATTGATATAAAAAATTAAAAGTGAATTTAAAGGTATATATCTTTGATAGTTTATGGTATTTTATTGAGTTTGGAGATATATTATGCAAAATGTTGATAAATTATAATATTCTATTGAAAAATTGTTGCGATGAATGTTGTTGGTAGGGGTGCACACAAAATCGACCAAAACCAAAAAACCGACCGGACCGAACCAAACCGTTACTATTTCAAACCGAAAAACATAAAACCGAAAAAACCGAACACTATAAAACTAAAAAACCGAAACTAGTTCGGCCGGTTTGGTTTGGCTTCTCAAAAAACTGAAACCGACCAAACCGACCGAATAATTTAAAATTATAATATAATCTATATGTTTTTCTAATAAATATTTATTTTATATAATTATATATTTATTATATACATTTATTATATTCATTATAAAAGAAGAAATTGATCGGGAATAGTAAATTCCTAGTAAGTAAAGAGAAATGTAATAAAGTTTGATGATGAGTGCATGGTCATAATAAACTTGGTTCAGTCATATTATATAAGCACAAAGTCCAAATTCTTCTTTCTTATATGTTGGAAAAAAAACACATTCTATGCCTATAAACTTGGTTCAGTCATATTAATGAATGGTTATATCAGAAAAGTAAACAAAAAGGTAACAAGCAGGTCAGCCCTCTACGTATGTTTATAATCCGTAAACTTGTAATCTCAATAATAAGAAACCAAAGAGAGAAAATAAAGTAGGAGGGCAGGACACTTACATTGCTCAGGTAACCCATATCAGATCACTTAAGATGATGTTCAAAATTTGATGCTCGGTCAAAAGAAGTAAGAACTGAATAATGAATTAAAAATTGACAATATAATAAATATCAAATTATCAATTACGGAACCGAATAACCGAATAAACCGACCGATTTAACCGAAACCGAATAAACCGATAACCGATTACGATATAAAAATTTGGGCGGTTTTGGTTTTTAATTTTTTATAACCGATTTAAATGGTTTGATTATTTTTTTTCCCAAAAAACCGACCGTGTGCACCCCTAGTTGTTGGTAATTTATGACATTATAGTGTTACATATTGTCAATGTTGATAATTTGTAATCTATTTGTGGGTATTTATTGTGATTAATATTAGTGGTAAATTATAGTAATTGATATATACTGTGAATGTTGATTATTAATGGGTAAATTTATTGTGAAAAAAGTTATTTATCTTGTTAATGTTGTTTATAATAATATTATTAGTTTAATAATTTATATGTTGATGAATAATTTATATAATATTTTTTATATATATAAAATGAACTTCAATCCTAGACTACATGATACTTATGTACTTTGGGATCAAATACAACACTAATATGTGGAAGTATGAAATAATGAGGATGATAGTACTAATAGGTTACGTAGTGATGAAGGTAGGAATCACTTGGCATATTTAAGTTAACCTAAACCCAAATGGATTTATTAGAAGAATTAGATATTGGGGTGTTTAATGAGCTTAGGATAACCAATGAGATGGATGCGTCTTTAATCTCTACATTAGTAGAATGATGGAGGAGTGAGATGAATACTTTCTATTTTTCCATCGGCGAGATTACTATCACGTTAGAAGATGTGTTTTATATCCTATGATTAAGTGTGATAGGAAAGCTAGTTACTTGTGGGCTTTATGCATAACCAAAAAAAGAGCTACGAGAAACATTTGAATAGTTTCAATTTGTATAAAAGGGTATAAGACTTACAAACGCAGTAGTATAAGCACTAGTTAGTTTTTTGATTTAGGGAATTATTCCAACGTGTCACTCCCTGACTTTTTAGGATATACATAAAAGCATATGTTTTGTATGTCACTTTGATAATATTATTTACAAATCTATATTAGAACGTATTTCATGCTCAGTATTTGTTATTTTTGGATTATGTCACAAAGATTGTCGCCATGTTGGCTTGCCTATACCTTAATTTACACAAAGCGACAATGATTGGTGCAAGTGCAATTGGCGGATGTATTATTCTATGACAAGTAAATTGATTATAATTACATTTAAATTTAATTATTTTAACATAGATGTATGCCTGTTGATTTGTTATTTATTTTTTCTTTTTAAGTATGGGCATATGAATGTATTATCATTAGGTACCAAATTCATCTCAATGGTCCATTTTTTTTTACCAACGAATTGTGGTTGGGCATATCATCTTAAAGAATATAAAAGATATAAGTATCCCCACGACAACATCATGACATGCCATGAATGATGCAATGGCCACTTAAATGTCATATCAGCCGTATAATATGAGGATTGGACTGGGCTTGAGTACGACGAGGCCATTTATAGGGGAACATCCAGAATCCCACTCATATGGTTCGATATTATGGATTTCTAGATGTCAGTACTTTAAGACAGTTTGGAAATCTATAAGATATCCCAATGGATGCAAATGATATGAAAGTATTGTAAGACCCCGAAGTTATGAAATACAAATTTATTTTTTCTTCGTATATATTTTTTCCAAAACAATAAGTGGTTAAATTGACAAAGTTAAAAGTTAAGGATGTTATGTGCAAATTTTTTTTATGTCGGACAATATTTGTTTGGTCAGGGAATATTCGTTTTATCGGGGAATATTCGGGTCGTACGACAGCGCCGAAATAACTAATCATTGGTGGACCCCACAACGGAATATTTATCGGATATAGAAAACGACAGAAGTAATTTTTTTAAATAAAAATAATCAACGGTGTTATCACTTTTAACTGTTAAAATACCGGTGATAAAAGAATAGTAGCCAACGGTAATTTATGGTATTTTACTGTAGCACGTGGTATTCTACAATAGCACAAGGTATTGTGCGGCGTTTATATTATTGAACTGATAAATTGGTTATTACACAGTATTTGCATTATTGATATGATAATTGACACCGTAACTGTTGCACATCATTTCATCAATAATTGTTACTGCATAATATTTTATGTTATCAATTCAATAATTGTTGTTACACAGTATTTTGCATTATTGATTCAGTAATTGTCGTTACACTGTATTTTATATCACTGAGTCAATAATTATTGGTGCACTGTATTTTAAAATTATTAAACCAAATAATTGTCACAGTAGAAAATACATAATAATTTATATTATTAAATTAATAATTATCTGTAACGTGTTTCTTACATTATTATTGGATTATTGTTGTAGCATTCTTTTATTTTATATAAAGGATCCACATGAAGAAAAATAATTTTTTTTAAAATAAAAAAAATAATTATTATTTTTAAATAGTAACATGTGAGGCCACATGAAAATCAAAATGTGAAATTTGTGGTTGGAGGGTTGGTGGATTAGGCAGCCGACTGTGTTGCCAATTTAGAAAGAATTAGGCAGGCGTGCATCACGCCTGTTGCCACCTACCGCGCATAGTAACTCATTTTCTTCTATAAATAGTCTGCTTAGCTGAATAGAAAAATTACACCTAAAACATAAAATTTTCTATAAGAATTTTATGAGTTTTTTTCTGAGAATAGTAAGGTTATCTTGAGTGTTTGAAAGCCAAAAGTAGTGCAGCAATTTTTCAAGTAAGTCTTTTATTAAAGAGTTGTAATTTCATAAATTCCTATTTTTCATGGTATTCACAAATTTTCCTTTAGAAGACTCTTCTTTAAGAAGATTCATTTTTAAAAGCTTTATTTGGAATATTTATTTTGGAATATTATTTTTAAAAACTATTTTAAAGTTGTTATATTATACTACAAAAATTATGTTAAATATATATAATTTTGATAGTTCATATTATACGAGTTATCATACACTTTGAAATTTATATGTGGTAATTACTAATTTTATTATAAGTATATAGGTTGATCAACCTCATTTAAATCAATATCCAGTCACGTGTTAAGGTAAGGAATATCATCTTCTTTCATATTCTATTATTTTAAACTTATTACGGTAAGGGGTATCATTCTTTTCATCATCATAAATGGATATTATTTTCTTTCTTATTTGTAAGGAATATCATATTTTTTCATCTTCTATTATTTAAACTTACTATGGTAAGGGATTATCATTCTTTGATTCTTGAAAATAATATCGTTTCTTTCTTACTCATAAAATGTGTCATTTATTTTCATGTATTAAATTGTGGGAATAACCTTACGACAAGGATTACCGCATATTGGTGAATAACCTTTCGTATTCATTCCTTATTAATCTCTGAGAATAACCTTACGGCGCGGATTACCACATGTTTGGTGAATAACTCTTCATATTCAAATTTTATTAAATTGTGGGAATAACCCTACTGCGCGGACTACTGCCTGTTGGTGAATAACCCTGTGTATTTATTTCTTATTTGTCTCTTGTAGAAATAATTTGTCTACACGAATTATCACATGACACTTTTATTCCATATTCGTTTGTAATATCATTTTCTTTCATATTCGTAAGTGATATTATTTTCCTTTATACTCATAAGGGATACTATCTTTTTCATCTTCCATTATTTAAACTTACTATAGTAAGGGATATTATTTCTTTTATACTCTTAACTTACTATGGTAAGTATTATTTAGTAAAGTTTCCTGAAATGATTAAATGTTCCTTGATAGTTTGTGCTTCATCTAATATCATTTCAACTGAACCTTCCTATTTTTCTAAACATTTCTATTGAACTGTAACCGTTATTCTGAACTGTGGATCTTGGATATCATTTTTGAATTTCACTCCACATCATGTTAACAATTTGAACATTATTTGAATCTGCACAAAGTAAACTTCCGATACACATTGTTTATCCTGTTTCTTCTGTTCATCAATTGTATCACTGTTATTTGTACTAATCATTAAGAATCAAGCTGTTGTAAATATTTGTGGCGGGGGGCACAGATGCGATATAATTGTTGAACAGATGATAGGTTAAAGGCGATACATCTGTTCAGTGTCTTTTATGACACGTGGTGAATGTTTTCTTTGGCCCGTAGTGCAAAGATGAACTGTTGTTTGGTATGATTATAACCAAAGGCTGAATCTGATATAATCTTGACTGTTGGTGTTATATTGAATATCTTTGGCCCGTAGTGCAAAGATAAATTGTTGTTTGGTATGATTATGACCAAAGGCTGAATCTGGTATAATCATGACAGTTGGTGTTATATTGAATATCTTTGGCCCGTAGTGCAAAGATGAACTGTTGTTTGGTATGATTATGACCAAAGGCTGAATCTGGTATAATCATGACCGTTGGTGTTATATTGAATGTCTTTGGCCCGTAGTGCAAAGATGAACTGTTGATCTGCATGATTATGACCAGGAACTGTGAATTTGTATTATATTGACTAATGATATTTCAGATGATAAAAGTTGATGATGTTTTTCCTAAATAGAGAAGCGAGTGAACATTATAGTCTGCATTATTCTTCTAATAGATTGCTCATTCCGCTGCTATTATTGATCTGAACATTGTTCAAGAATTTAACTGCAGTTTTTAATATAAACCTTGTAGTCTATTATATTCTATCAAGAACTCAACTGGTGAAGGCTAATGATAATTTATTTGTCATTATCTTAGTCATGATATTTCTTACTGGGCTATTTGAGCTCACCCTTTCTTTTTGTTTCATTGTTTTTCAACAGGAGATGAGAACGTAGCTGGGTCTAGCCAAGGGATGGAGTGAGAGTCCGAGGGATAACTATCGTAATCTTCACATGTTGTAAAATAGTGTGGCAATAACAGTGAATACTTAGTTGTGTATTATTATACATTGTATTGTTAAACGTTGTAATAATTTTGTTGTAGTTTTTCGACAACTCAAGTTTGGGCTGTGTGGGCCCAGATTTGGGGGTGTCACAAGTATTGCGTGCTCCGCACAAGAATATTGAAGCAATGAACTTCATCCAACTAAGACGACATATATAGATCTTTGGAATAAGTGGTGAGATCTATTGGTTGTTTTATTGGCCGCTACAAGACAAGTTATCCTTATATCATAATACCTTTAGTGGTATAGGAGGGTAACTAGACTAAGGATTCAATATCCGTGTCTCGTGCAATATGAGAAATATGCAACATGTGGACTATTTCCACAACACGATAATGACGATATCATGAACTTTCTAAGTATTTTGATTAAGTTCATTTTTGATTAAATTATCCACACATAGTTATCGATTTATTTATATTTATATTTTTTCTAGATTCACTATTCCATGGACTTCGTAGGAAAAATATTGCATTATCCACTTGTGTAAGAGGATATGACAATTTACTTGGATTAGTATAAAAAAGTTGTGAAGTTTGACCAACAAACTAGGGAGAACTATGACACTCAACCGAGATATGCACCTCCTCCTCTGTATACAACTTTATAGTAACTGCCAGTGGCTCCCGAATCTGAGTTCAATCAGAAGATTTCATATTCCTTCTTTCATCCTAGTACACAATCTCTATATCGACCTGATCTACTGGTGATATTAGATGAAACAATGGAAGATAGTTCATATCCCTTGTATTTGTATGTAACATCCTTTATTTAAGGGTATGAAACTTATACGAAATCGATACAACTAACTCTTATTATGGAAGAAACCCCATTGAGTGTCGAACGATCGAAGGAGCAGCCAAGATCGAAAGAATACATAGAGTTTCCATTCTTCGTACCCATTAACCGTAATTAAAGGTTTAGTTACAATCCACTTCGACCTTTAAAACGGGAGAAGGTTCTATGGATCAATTGTAACGCATTTTCCGAGATCGTGGATCAAACTCTTTATCCAATGGTACATCCAAAGCAAATATACACTTAGGCGCACAACTTGGTCTATACTTTACAATCAAGGCATGATGTGTACGATATTGTTGTCGACGCTTACCTCAACTTACTAAAGTTAAAGGAACGAGATATTCAAGACGATAAAATGGAGCGATATAATTTTTTTTTTCATGTTGTGCGTGTTGTTTCAGCTCATAACCATGTAGTGGTCGGATTATGCTATCCTAAAGTCTAATGCAAAAGGGACTCTCAACATAGATCACATTGTGCCTTACTTTGCAAATCAATGGAATCAATGTAACTTTGTTGATAGCAACATAGCCTTCATTTTGATTTGTTCGGAAAATCAATTCTTTCTTTTTGTGGTCCTTATTAAACAATGAATATTCATCCTCATTGATCTAGCATTTGATGACAATCGATGACTTGTGATGATCATAAGATACATGATGGTGATAACATATGTGGTAAGTGTGTCATTTGCATTAATTTATCTATAAAGTCTTAATATTAGATGCTATAACGTTTACTAACCATTTTTTCTTTTGATATGTTGCGGGAATATATTTGCAATACTCATATATCGATTGACTATGAATTTTTCAAAGAAACTTATGTCTTGCGCAATCATGAAAGATCGCACCCAAGTAAAAGAATGGAACAAATTGTGCCCATATATATGTCATGAAATATTGTGATTACACTACTCGTGAAAAAAGTCTAACGGACTTGAATTGCAGCAAATAAGACGCAATATTATTTAGATATAGAATAACACACAAGATCCGTAAATATAAATCTCGTGATCATTTAGCGAAAATGAAATTAAGGTTAATTTGTAATGTAATTTGAGGGTTTTATAATACAACTATTCTATTTACTTATGGATTGAAAGACCATTGTAATTATTTCTTATTAACTGTGTTGATATTAGTATTAGCAGTTTTAATATGTGTGTATTGTTTATATTATTAGTTGGAGTTCAATATAGTACTTTGATACTTATCATGAAATTATTATGATTAGATTGTGGCATTTATTTACAATTGCGGTTAATTAATAGATTTTGGCAGAAAATTGATGTGCATAACACTTGATAAGAAAGAGAAAGAAAAAGAAAAGAAACATAATTTTTTATCAACTTATTCCGAAATGTTACGTGCATCTGATTAGACCATTACTCAGTGCTATTTGTGCATGCCTTATAATGATGTGTGGTAGAGATTATTTATTACTTATATCCATAATTATAAGGGATGAAGTCTCTCTAAAATGGGATTACAGCTATCTAATGCACAAGTTCCTAAAGTTGCAAATCGACAAACAATCATGTTTCGGCCATATGCTTTACATGTGATATCCATTTAGCCAACTTGTAGGGAGTTCAACAAGACACAGTCCAAACTAAAGGAAATTAATATTCGTATATGAGATTTTGATATTTTTACATGTAAATTTTATAAAAAGTATTGTCGTAGATATATAATGACGGTTTTCGTCGTTATAGGCTCTACATGTAAATCCTACATATAAAAATATTAAAATCTCAAGTAAAAATATCTCTCAAGTAAAAATATCAATTTTCAAAATAAATACTTAGCTTTCAAGTTATGAATTTTGCTGTAGAAAAAGAGCTCCAAAGGACAATAGGAAAAGTAAGCAAATGAAGCAGTTTTTCTTCGTGGAAATCTTAAAAATTTCAGTCATGATAAGTAAAGTGTTACAACACTAATCTTAATAAGGATGGTTGCTAAGAATCCCCCCCCCCCCCCCCAAAACCCAACCTTTTTGTTTGATGACCATGCACTCGCCAATATTTTTGTAGTAGTTTATGTACTAACTTCTTCCAATTTTTGTCTTGAGCACAGGGTTGGCTTTTTGAAGCCTCACATTTATGTTATTTTTCTTTAACATGTCATTTTAGTTAAATTATTAGTCAATGTTATTTGTTGGATTTTGAGATGAGGAAAGTTTTGTACGAAAACCCAACCAAAAGAGTACATAGCGTGGAGTTAGCAATAAAATTTGTAGAGGCGTTTTTATAAAAATTAGGGCCGAGACACACGTGGTGTGTGTATAATTTATACTTTGTTTATAATTAAGTTTAAGAATTGAAAATTTTATTTTGAAGATAAAATAAAAGCATTGTTAAAATTGTAGAGTGAAATAACTTTTAAATTTAGTGATTGAATTTTAAAAATAAATATAGTCAGACCAAGGACTACTCCTGCTTCATTATAAAAATAAACAATGTTTATGTTTATACTCGATTAAATGCAAGTACTTATTAATTTATCTTAGATCACCGTTTTAAAAATAATTTTATTTGTGCTAATTTTAAGAGTAATAAAATGATCATGGCAGTTTTCAGGTAAAATTTTTGAATAGATTATAAAGATATTTTTTTATTGAAGAGGCCGGATTTTATTATTGAGAAAGTCTTGGACGATCTGTCCAACTTTTTTTTCCCTTTTGACACATAAAATATTTATTCTGATAATTTTTTTTACAAAATTTAATAATATTAGTGTAATATGAATATATATAAATAACAGTGCTCGTACAATCTCTGGAACCGATCCAGTAGAAAAATTCTTTATTATTTGGTTTTTGGGTTTCATTGTATCATACTCTCATTATTATGTGCATTAGTCTGTTTTTATTTTATTTTATTTTTTGGGAGAGGGAGGGATTGTTCGTCCCTATTCGAAAACTATTTATAAGTTGATCAATTTAATTTATAACTAATAAAATTAAAAAAAAATGTTGGGGACCAACTTTTTTTTTTGTTTATAAGTTAAAAATAAAATAAAAAATAAACAATTAATTGTTGTTTAAAAAAATTAACTTATAAGTCTTTTTTTTAAAATCGGTCAACCATTACGAAACGACAGAAATGTATTTTTTTATTTTTCTTATTAAAGAACATTTTAGTAATCTTTATATTTTACTTAACTTATAAGTCATTATTAATCAAACACATTTATAACTATTATTTATAATTCTCGATTTATAAATAAAAATAATGTCAAATATTTTTATTTATAAATCCATTAAAATTTTAATTTTAAATAAAAAAAATAAGTAATTCTCGAACGCCATTCTCACTATCCTTCTTAGTTCTTACGGGTATAAATACCGTGTGCTCAAAGATTCTAGCATTCTTCAACAATGCCATTATCGACTTCCCTCTCCCCCTAACTTACTCGTGTAATGCTAGTTCTGCTTCTGAAGTATGATCAGTACGGATAAATTCAAGATATTCAGGGGGGGGGGGGGGAGTGGAAGTTTTTCTCTTCATAAAACGCCTGCTTTCTCTCTGTTAATTTACAGAAAGTATTGTTGTTAGATGTTTTCTTTCTGGTCTGTACTCCTTCTGAAATTTCATCAATAGCCCGCTATTTGTCTTCAATCTTGCATGAGATTTTTTCACTAGAAAAACAAAACAAAAATGGAATTTTCGAATTCATTTGATGGGTTTTGGGGACATTATGGCTCTCCGGATATAATAAAAGGTGGGTCGTCTTTGGTTTTGGATAATGAGAGGGCAGAGTTTGTGAGGGCTCTGGCGAAGCCTGCCCAAAAAGGGGTGAAGCCTGAAAAGGGACTGGCGGCTTTGAGGAATCATAGCGAGGCGGAGAGGCGGCGGAGAGAGAGAATTAATGGTCATCTGGCTAGTCTTCGGAGTGCAATTCCAGGTCCAAATAAGGTCATTTACTGTTAATTGATTGATTTATTATGTTTGGGTTTCAGTTTGTTTATGTAATTTAGGTACTTAACATTATAATAGTGACAAAATTATAGAATTGATAATTGTGCACTCCCTGCAAAATGCTCATGATAGGAAAGTCTTATAATTATGTCTGGTACTATTTCTACGTGGTTTAGGACTACTTTCTTAAGAATGATCGCTTTGCAAAACTATAATTTCTTTTTCCTTTTTTTTCTTATTCTGAAATGGGTTGCTTGACATCTGAACGAGCATCTAATTGCATCAATCATGAGCTGAGCTCGAATATGATGATTAGTTCTCAGCCTAAACCTTAGTTTGCCATTAACTCATAGAGTAGTCGCATACTAGATAGCTGATAACTTGTTCAGCATACTCCAGAAACTTGAATAGAACCCTGGCTGCTCTGAGCGTTGTCTCTATCTTCTGTTTTTGAGAATAAAAAAATGCGAAGTTAATTTTGTCAGTCAGACTATCAATTTTGGTCTATGTGAAGTATTTTTCTTGACTTGTACTTGTGCAGATACCTTGAGCTCAGTTACAAAAACAAGTTATGTGTCATTAGCCTAATATTGCTGACAATCTGAGATTGTCAATAAATTGGATTGCTTGTATAGATATTTTCAGATTTCTGTATACAAATCTGAATTATGATGTCTCAATGGCTGCTTAATATAATATCACAGTATTTTGCATAGGTGAACAAACTACTGAAGTGAAGAGAAGTGGGTGTATGTTATAGTTGGTCATTTTTATAAATAAATAGGACACTTCCAAAATTAACCATATTTATTGAACTTTAAAAATTTATTCACTTGGTGGAACCCTTGTCTTAGTAATTTATACAGGAAGAAAATGTTGTCAGCATTACCTTATTATTTATGTTGTTTGAAAGGTTTAAATCTACTTGATTGACACTGCCGAGGATCTACTGCCATTATGCTTGTACAAATTTTTTGCTTAAATGTTATCAAACACAGCTGAGTTGAAAATTTGGATATATAGATGGATAAAGTCTCATTGCTTTCTGAAGTTATCAGCCACTTGAAAGAAATGAGGAGATGTGCAGCAGAAGCTACTAAAGGTATTCTCATACCAATGGACATTGATGAAGTTAGAGTCGAGCAACAAGAAGATGGCTCAGACGGAGCTTCTTATTCTATCAGAGCATCTCTATGTTGCGAGTACAAACACGAGGTTCTTTCTGATCTGAGGAAAGCTCTTGAGTCCCTAAAACTTAAAACCGTGCAGGAAGAGATTGCAACCTTGGGAAGCAGGATGATGAATAATTTTGTGATAACTGGCTGCAAAGAAGGGAACATCAAAGATACTGAAGGATGCCAGCTTCTTGCAAGTTCTGTTCGCCAGGCCCTGAGGTCTGTACTTGATAAATTTTATGCTTCAAAGGAGTTTCTTTTTTAAATTCTTCAAGCTTATCTTCATTAGGAGAGCTCTGGTGAAAGAGGTGATTTTTAATGATAGGTCACATTTTCTTCATCTCACTCTTACATGTACATAGCTTTGGCATACATTGTGGTGATGGTGGAATAGCATATGTTTCTTCTGTTTTTTCAACACAAAGTATATGTATGCTAATGTAATGATCTGTATATTGTTGAATGTTATGTAATAGTTGCAATTTACAATTCATATAGTGAAGGTAATTTTTATGATTAAAGTTCCTCCCTACCATACCTCTGATGAAGTTATTTGATGCCTTCATAATAACAACATTTAAATTCGCAAAATTCCCGTACATGAACACCACAAGTTATTTTCTGATCATGTACAATTTACAAATCTTAGAAATATTCCTATGCACGTTGTTATACAATTTAAACAGTAACAGCGAAGTGGTGAAAGGAGATTCTAGTCTTTGCAATTATCATAAAAGAGGAAATGATAGAGTACTCAAGTTTCTTTATTGAAGTATTATTGTTCTCTCAGTTTCCAAAAATGGCCCTCGAAGGTCTGTCTGGGATAATCTATAATTTATGACAATGGCTGCAGTTATTTTAATCATGTTGCATAGTGCCCGCAGTAGAACTAAATATATATATATATATATATATATATATATATATATATATATATACACACACGTGTATATGTGTGTGTGTGTGTGTGTGTGTGCATATACTTAAAGGATCATGTGACTGACTAATTGCTTGTGTAAAAGAGGATTTTCCAAAAACATATTCTCATTTTTCTTATGCATCGCGTCAAATGTCTTTCATCTAGTAAATGATTTCGATTTTGATATATTTTAGTTTTCTGCAGTCAGTGCACCATTGACCTTAGAACTTATTTATATTGAATCTCGGCAATGTATGTCTACTGCTTCAGGTAATCATACTCATTCATTTGTATTGATGAGGCTTGCATTCACATATTTACATGTTAATCTTGCATGTAAACATCCACAAGGTGATTATATTTGTCCTCATTCATCTTATTAAAGACAATAACTTCTACACTGAGTATTTTTAATTAAAACCATCTTAAGCTACCAAAGCTGTGGTGGAAGTGGTAGAAAACCAAAACAAGAGGATTTAATAGAATCCCAGCAAAAACATCTCTGTGTACAAAATAAGGTATATAGAGTGTTTCAGTATATTATCAGAAACCTCTGTATCATGCATTTATGAGGATTCACTTCTTAATTCATATTCTGTGCAGAAATAAAATAGTTTAGTTCGTAGAATCAGGCATCATGAATGGTGCCTATGAAAAAAAGCATCTAATACAAACTACATTTGTCATACATGGCTCATCTAGGTGGATAGTCTCATACCACAAGATAGTTATATTATTTCACATGAGATTGTTTGATGCATCCACCCTTTACATGCAAATTCAAGATGCATCGTTGTTATATTTTATCCCTAATTTTTTTTAGCACTTACTAGTTTTGAATTATTTATATTAATAATTTAGGCAGACAATAAATTAATTGGTCTAAAATGATATAAACTTCCTAGGAATGTCTTTTTAGGTATTCAAATTCTTGTATCAATCGAAAAATAAACAAAACTTAGTGTTGGTAGAGTCTTCACCATATCATTAGAATGATTTAATGGTTATTGAGTTACGTTGCCCACCAAAACTTAATTAAGCTTGCCAGTGATGGCCGCATGAATAAAATGTGTGATTTCTATAATTGCTTCTTTGTTCTTTTTTATTGTTTTCTGGTCTTATAGGCTGGGAGTTTGCCAGGTCCCCGTGCATCTCATAAATTTGTGCTGAACTTTTAACTCTTTTATGTTATATTATGTTTTTTTTTATTGATATATGATCGATTATATAATCTGCTATTGAAAGTAAACTATTTTATTCAAAGTGGAGGTTTGTTACCTGATTAAACTGTTCACACTTTGTTGGGGGTAGAGTAACAGCCAACCTTTTACTGAATATAGAAAACTTTAGACCTACCTTACCTTCTGTCATCCCAGCATGGGCAATCTCAATGATTTTTCCACAATGATCTAATGAACACTTCTTAATGGTGCACTGTCTCATGTTCGTCAAAAAGTGTATCCTGTCACAGAAAGGTCTTCACAATTCTTATTCTGCTTCTTTAGTCTCTGATGCACAGGTAGAAATTTAACTAGCCAGAATATATATATATATATATCCACACCCACACCCACACACACCCCGACATTCTTGTGATTATGATTTCTTGATGCACGTATTCCATATCATCTCTCCCAAATCCTCTTGTGAGAGGAACAAAACACCTTGATAAAATTCTTAGCCTTTGAAATGACAATCTTGCAGCATAATCTTTCATGTTTATATATTATCTCAGTTCTGTTCTTTACCCAATCTTGCTCCATAACACTCCATTTATAAGTGATCACATTGGAAAACCATTCCTCCTAGAAAAAGGGGTACATATTTTTTTATTCTTTTCTGTTCTTACTCTAACTTAATAAGGATATGATGGTTATAACATTAATTCTGGGGAAGTTTAAGTAGTTTGTCTCTCGTAATTAATGTTACTTCAACTCAGAAACACAGGACTGACACCTGACTCACACCATTGGTGACCACCGCCTCAATATATGACATGGTACCACCATTTTCACCTTCCTAGGTCCTAACAATTCCAAGTAGAAATTCACTGTGGCCCATCTACCAATTGACATTGCACCCTCCTCTATTTTATAAAAGGGGTAAAGGTTCTGTTCTGGGGCAGAAAATCATTTATTTGAAAGCTAGCTTTCATAGCTGCAATCTGGGCAGTCCATAAGCAGGGTCCACTGTCGACTTGTTGGTTACTCTCTCAAGATTTAGAGGAACCTGGTTTTTTGTAACATATGGAAATCCTGTAACAGCATCTTATTTAAAACGTGCTAAGGAGCTCACATTTATATTTAGCGACTATTTTCTTCTTGTTTTGGTTCTGTCATTTGTTATATCAATGATATTTTATTTATGATGTGATTTTGACTCTTGTTCAAATGTTATCCTTAGCTAAAGTGATATTGTTCTCTTTCTACTGTAATGGTTTAGATATTAGAGTGTTGCAGCCTTGCAGGGAAGTGCAAACTGCAAAGTTTAGTTTACTCAAATCAATTCAAAAGTGTCGGCAACTTTAGGAATAATTTAAGCAACACTAATGACAAAATTATAAAAGATTTGAACAATTAGCACAAAACAGTGGTGAAAGTCTCAACCAGAAACAAAAACATTTTAGCAGCAGTCCGACTAGCTGGAAAGTTACACTTACTCCATAATATTTTTTTTTCTTCTTCATCATCAATTATATTTCTTAAACCTACGGTCTTTAGAATGCCCCATGTTTTTTCACCAGGCTATAGGTTGCCTGTCAATGATCTTAGAAACAAAGTTAAATACAAACAAATCTTTGGTCTTCTAATTATAGTAGCTTGCAATCCTTCTAAATTCTGCTTCGGTAAGATCTGTACCACAAAATCAGAAAAGAGAGAATTCTATACCCAAAGATAAATGTTAACATCGCAACCAAATTGCTCCACTTTTGTGACTCCTTCAGTTTTTGCTGTGTCAGGAATTCTTCCCCGTACAGTATGCATGAACCTTCAGTTTTCTCCACGCATCTCCATTTCCCCTTCTCTCCTCCAAACTCATTTATCATAAAACACTCAAATGGATACTTGAACAAGCTCAAATAATGCATGAAAATCCAGTACTTGGGAATGTTGTCCTTTGATATGAAATATCCAGAAAACAGAAAAAATGATCCCATTAGCCCAGCAATCAAAGACATTCCCATAATAAAATTTGGCACAAGTGCGCTAAAGCAAGCAATGAAAGAATTTGACATCATGACAACCGCCCAAACCACTAGAGTGAAGTAGAGAAATCCATCAACATCCTGTCTCAATCCAACTAGCCAGTAAACTGACGTTGCATAGAGTAGGGCCACTAATAGAAGGAAAGGCAGGAAAACAAGAGTGGTGGCAATTATGTAAGAAGCGATTCTGTAAGCTCCACTTGAAGTTTCCTGCATTAAAATCCTCCTTTCTTGCAAGAAAATTGGTAGAGCTTCTGCGGTGGAAGACAGTAAGAAGTTGAGGCTGAAAGCAAAGAAACCAATTTGAGTTTGCAGCTTAACTTTGTTGGGATCATTATTGGCTTTCATAAAAATTGTCCCTAACATAATCCCAACAAATATTGCTTGAAATATTTTTGCTGCAAATAACTGTTTGGTTCTGAAAATGTTGTAGGAGAATCTCTGGCTCAGTATCAATACCTCCTTCAAGGGAGAATTAGCATAAAACATGAGACCTTTGTCAACATGGCCCAAGTTGGCTAATTCTCTGGTATGCTCTTGCTCATGTTTAGCTTCGCTGACTATGATTTTATTTTCTTCAGTATCTGTTAGCAGGCTTTCAGTCACATCAATGGCAAACTCAAGCACATTGACTTGCCTAGGAATGCAATAGCCTGCAAGCGTAAGCCTCTCTTCGAGAAGATGTAGTGATCCATGATGGAGTACAATTCCCTTGGATAACAAGACAATTTGATCAAATAGCTCTAGAATTCGGAAACCAGGTTGGTGGATGGTTAAAACAATCGTCTTACCTTGATTCTTAGCCAAAGATTTCAACAACACCATCACATGAAGAGCTGCTGCAGAGTCCAGTCCAGATGTTGGTTCATCAATTAAAAGAACAGCAGGGTCATGAACAAGAGCAACACCAACTGATACCCGACGCTTCTCACCACCAGATATGCCGTGCTTTGATTCACTGCCGATTCTCACACCAGCAACATGGTCTAATCCCAGCTCCTTCAGCAGCTCCCTGACTCTAGCCGTGGCCTTATCCAAGCCCCCACGCAGCCTAAGACGTGCACTATAAACAAGCATTTCTTCAACAGTAAGCAGAGGAAACAAAGCCTCATCTTGTGTGACATAACCAGATAATCTACGAAAATACCCAGCATTCATTGGCTGGTTGTTTACAAGTACATGGCCTGTGACTCTACGCTGAACAATCATTCCAGCAAGAATCTCCAACAATGTGGTTTTCCCTGCTCCACTTGGACCGGCAATTGCTGTGATCTCCCCTGGTTTGGCTTCACAGTCTACATTCTTTAAAATGTACCCATCAGTTTCGTTGTAAGCATCCTCCCAGCAAAACCAGCTAAAATACTCATTATACCGCTTAGATAATTTGTACGAGAGGTTCTTGGCCTTAATTCTGTATTGGGTTTTCAGGTTACCAGGATTCACCATTTTCACCGGTAAATCCATGGATGGTGACGAAGGAACTTGAAATATGAATTAGCTGGGGAAATGAGGTAACACACTAAGCTAGTCTCAAAGCTATAATTTGCATGGGTCAAAACTCTTTTCTACATAGAAGTTGCATCATAGGAACAGCTTAATTAGTATGCGATCAAAAAAAAAAATTTAGTGCTGCTAAATCAGAATGGTGATTTTCACATGGGATTTACCTGGAAGGGACACACTTGCATAATTGGTTAGTTTATTTGGTTTTTCAGATGTTTCTTGTGGTGGGCACATGATATATGCCACTATTGCCTCATTATTTTGGCTTGGATTATTGACAGTTTCAAAACTATTGAAAAAGAGAGAAGGGCACCAAAATTGCTTTCCAGGTGAAATGTGTGGTGTTGACCCATGAAAAAGGTTTTGGTGACAGCGCAAATTAGCAGTTACTTCATCATATCTGAGGAGGCCTTAATAAGGTATGTGGTGTGGTGTTTACCAAGAATGGGGATGAGGTCGGGGGTTTTAACGGGTAAAAATCAGACTATGGTTTTGGGTTGGAGGGAGTGATTTGTTGGCAAAAACAGTTGGTTTGATCCCACGGCAAGCAAATAGTTTCATACGGTATGGGAGATTTTGTTACACATTAGGCATTCGTGTCCGTCCATCCCATCCATAGTTTTAACTGTATTTTCTCTATAGAAAGTCGATCAATAGAATTAAGTAAAAATATGAAAATAACCACCACCTACGATCCTAAAAGCATTTAACACGAAATATAATGACAGACAGGAAGATAAAGCTAAATACTTGTTTGAAAATTTTCATTTATTTTTCGATAACAAAAAGATCATCTGTTTGATTGCTTGCTTGCTTGTTAAATTGTTGATTGAAAAATCAACTTTGTAGGCTTGATCATCATCATTTTAGGACCTTAAATTTGACTTGCCAATCCTAAGGTTGGACTTCTTCCCTGCATTGAGTTTTATATGAGCAAGTGATGGAGGAGCAATCCTTTTCTCAATCATTATTAATTGTACTTCCTTTCGAATCGGATGATTGAATTCTTAAGAATAATTGGACAACTCAACTATTTGTTTAATTGAGTACATGGTCCAACATGTGTGCATTTGGACTTAAAAGAAATAACAATTAATAATATAAATTTATTATTAAATGATCAATAACTCTCTTTCAAGTGGTTGTAAATATTCATAGGTATGAACAAATTACAATGCATCTCATTGCTTCCATGTCAGTCTAGTTAATTTTCTTTATCGTTAACTGGATAATAAATTATGCAGAATTAGCAGCAAAAGATAAATAAATAATAATAATAAATTATGCAGTAATACAAATTGGTGTTACAACACATGTTATTACTTTTATTTTTTTTCTTCTTTTGGTAGTTAATTCTAGTTATTCATCTTTCAGGGGGAAAAGGTAAAAATCTCTAATAAATTCTATATACCAAATATGTTGCATTTTCCTTTTTAATAGTTCAATTATTAATTTATGTTAATACTGAATAAATATTTAGATAATAAATAATTCTGATATCATATTCACCTACTATTTGTATCGATTTACACGTGACATCATCATATTAGTCATGTAATATGATAGATGATACTCTTAATGAATATTGTATAATCTTGAAAAGTGGAAGGACATTTTAATTTTTCTCTTTTATATATTGTTGGAATATAATTTATTAAATTTAGGATTAGGTGTGGGCCAAGCTTATTTACAATTTGGAGTATGGGGTGAATTATTTTTTATACACTATGATAGGTCAGATGTTGGGGCATGCCCATTCAAGAACTAGTTAGGAGAGTTAAAGTTCTTGTTGGCTTAAGATTCTAAATCAAATTAGGATTTAAATTATGGCTTTTCAATCCTAATTGGTCACGGAAGTAAAGGAGATAAGAAAAGTATAAATGCAATTATGAGCATGAATTCACGATACACACAATTTCTCATACATAATTTTTTTACATTAAATATCAACTATTGTTTTCAGCCGTTTGAATTTTTCATTGTTACGTCTTTTGGCCTGTCCAATCCATCACACCTTTTAGGGAATTGTTTACGATTATTTTTTGTACAAGTTGATCGTTATTTGGTAATTTTACAACGTACAAAATCAGACGTTAATATCTATTTTATTAATATATATCAATGAAATATAGGTACTCAACAAACAAACAGATATAATGCATGTAAATTTTAATATTTGTCAAATGTTATTTAAATAACGAAGAAACGTTATTTAAAGCTAATTTTTTTTAAATAAAAATAAAAATAAAAATAAAATTTAAGAGTGAAAAAGAATAGAAACGTGTATGCTACATACACGGACATTCTAAAACCAAACAGTACTAGTTGTTCCTGTAACCAAACAGTATCTTTTATTAGGGTTCATTTGGTATATAATAAATCATAATATTAGGTCTCCTTCCCGATAGTTCCGTCTTCATCCTCTCTCATCTCCAGTCGCTGTTTCTATCTATGGCATGGCGTGGTGTATATAAATAATTGGATTTGTAATTTGACGAATATTAAGGTTGAATATGAGGAAAGTGATGGAGGGAGATGTTCAAGTTAATGTGATCCATTTATCTCCTCGATTCGATCCTTCTATCTTTTTTCAAGCAGTTGCTTTTATGGTTTTTCTCAAATGATTTAATCGTCATCAATTCAAAAAAAAATATGATGAAATCAGAAAATCTTAGGACACCTTCTGACACAGCTTGACAATGCCTGTGTATGAGAACAAAGATTTCAATTTCTGATTTTTTTTTGTTGATGATGATGTTTCTTATTATCCCCGGAAAATCTTTAGTCTTAATTTATTCTTTCTTTTTTTTAATTTAATTTTGTCTTTCGTAATGTATAGTACAAATTTGTTTGGTTTGCGCATAAAAATGAAGTCCTATGGAGATTTTATATTTTCTTCTTCTCTCTCCAGGTTAAGGTGAAATTTAAGATTGGATCTCAAGTCCAGTATGGAGAACGATTGAAATGGGCAGAGAATGGGGATTAATAATGGTGAACAATCCAGAGCAGGAACAAAAGGAGCCAGATTTTTTGGTCAATTTTCAGTTTAGAGAAGCTTGTTTGAGTAACTTTGAGGTTCAAATCTTGCAACAGCAAACAAATCAATTTTGTTTTATACTCCTTGCATATCAATATTAATTTTAAAAAAAAAATTAATTTCAATTTTCTTAAATCCAAAATTAAAATAAAATTTTATAATTTATGTTAATATAATTATAAATATTTATTTAAAAAATATTATTAATTATAAAATTTATTATTTATATAAATTATATTAAATTTAAATTTTAAAATATTTTAAATTCACTTTTAAAAATTCGGACCAAGTATATATTACAATAGCGATATATTTCATATGATGATTGAATTATTGTGAGAGACTGAGAGTTGGCCATTTTAAAATGATCAATTTTCTGTTTAGATTGTAATTTTCTTACCATTTAAATCTTAATATATTTCAATTTTTTGGATTATTCAACAAAAAATAATATTTTTTTCTCTTCTTCCTATCTTCCAAACAAGTAAAATGACGTATATTTTTATATAATTTTCTCTTACCTTTTTAGGCTCTCACATAATTTTTTTAATCATTTCACTCTTATATAATTTTTTTTTATATAAAATTATAAAAAATACATATAAAAATAATATTCTCCTATTTTTTTATCCTCAACATAACAAAGAAAGTACACTCTTATTTTTCTATTTTTTTTTAATTTAATTTTTATGTCGGTAACGGCAGTTTATTCCCACAAGGCACAAGTCCTATGGTTTAAACTTTATCAGACCAACAAAACAATAAACTTAATGAAGAACAAAGATAACATATACTACTCTAATAAATTTACTTTTAACATATAATAATAATTCACTTTAAGATGACAATGAAGTTCAAATAATAGAATAAAAATAAATAAAGAAGAAAACAATAAAAATAAATAAAGAAGAAAACCCTAACATTACGTAATTATTAATTATTATTATTATATATTTACTGTTATTAACATATATTACGTTTATTATTTTTTTTATAAATAATAAGTAAAATAAAAATAAAATAAACTTAATTTTTTATTTTAATGTCATTAAGATAATATATTCTAATAAGTAATGTCCTTAAAATAATATATTCTAAGTATTTAGTTAAGCAAGTAACATCATGGTGAAGACAATTACTATTGATAAATAAGTAATGTCATTCAAATCTTAGGAGGAAAGATTTTTTTAGCTCCAAAGGTAGGGGAGCAAAAAATCGAAATTGATCCAAAATCGCACTAAAAATAAATCAAATCGCACTAACGGTTCTGACGTATATAACGATTTTAGAATAATTAAGAAATCGCATTTGCGGTTAGATTTTAATTTTTGGCCAAAACTGCACCGCATTAATAATGGTCAAAACGATATCGTTTTATTTTGTATTTAAAATTACATGGCGAGGATGAGAAATTGGGGGGCAACACAAGTTTAGTAATTATCTTCTGCAATAAACGTTTATTTATATTATATTTTGCTGCCAGGGTAGTGCTAATTTATCCATCCTTTAGTTTATGCAGCCTGAATTTTGGTGGTTCTTTTTTATTGTATGAAGGAGAAAGGGGGAAGTTAGATTACACGCGATATGAATGTGCCAATTCACATTATAAAAGTAGTACTCGACACACATCGATACGTGTATTTAAGTTTGCTTAAATCCCGCCAGAATCTTTCGTCTGCTTTATATCATCTCTTGTTTACTTCTTTCTTTGTCTCAGTTCTGTATAAGCAACTATTTGGCAGACAAGTTTTTATTCCTTTCTCTTCTTTTTCACTGGTCTAGTAACAGTACTCATACTTCCCATCTACTATGTTATACACACTTCATAACTCGTCTACAGACTCCAAAGCATACAAGTATAGATGTAATAGGGGTGGAAAAGATACTTTGAGATAAAAATATAATAGTGAAGATCTAAAATATTTTATTATTCAGTTTTTTAGAAGCAATTAGCATAAGTCTTGCCCATAGTCCTATTTAGTACCTGAATCCTACATTTCCTTTTGGTGGTGTTAGACGTTCAAATAAATGCTACTAGTCTTACTTTTCGCAAGCTTCTTTTTAATGTAGTATCCTTGTGAAAAAGCAGTCTTGAAATAGAGTTCCTGTTTTGCTAGTAACATCAGCATCCCAAATGTGTTCTTTTCATCTCTGCAATTAGTGACTTTGAGTAAGTGTCTCTTCATGGTTTCGTATCCAAATTCAAGATTACATTTTGATTACAAAAGACATTATAATTGTTAATATGTATATATTTAATTGATTTTAGAACTGAAATTGCACCGCACTAATTATAAACGGTTTCACGTGCGGTTTTAGATTTATCAAATCGCACCTAAGTGATTTCATGTGCGGTTTAAATTTCAAAACACACAAAACCGCATCATGCTCACTCCGTCAAAGGTGTTAAATTGACATGTCAGTAGTTTCCTTGCTCAATATCAAGTATATCTTGTTTTGCTCATTCACCAAGGCTGATTGGGTTATTTTCTTCCCTGTCGAAGCGTACCTTCCATTTTTTTATCAATAACCAAGCACTAACACGGAGATCCGAAGCGACCCGCTTCCTTCAATTTCAAGGACTCTATTCTCTTAATAAAGTAGGCTAAAGTCAAACTTTTGGCTTGCTACAAGCTGGGTTGCTGTACTCAATCAGAATGTTTTTACCTGCAAGTGGATTTTTAGGATTAAACGATTTCCTGATGGCTCCATTGACATATACAAAACTCATTTAATCGCAATTCTACTTTTATTTTAGGAGTGATCTACCCCTTTCTCTTAAAAGAGGTTGTTAATATAGTTACGATTCTTTCTTCACGTCGTACTACCTCTTAACATTACACCACTTAATCCCCAATCTTAAACTTCTTTTGATTATTCAGACACACCGACTAGTTCCGAAATCGCATTGATTATCTTTACTCGTGTCCTAATTCATCAGAAAGCTAAATTTGCCCAAGTAGTTTGGTCACTAGTGAACTAAGAAATATTAAATGATGATGTGGGTGGAAAATTCTAAGGAACACAAATAACCTATTACTTTCTATTGAATAGTAACGAGGGATTAATTAAGATTGATTCAAATTAGACATACATAATCGTCCATTTAAAGATATATTAGAATTAAAAAAAATTCTTTACAATCTTATCTAATAAGTTAACCAATTACTATATATATATATATTAACAAAACATGGATTTAGCTTAAACCCCGCTTCCTTCCCTAAAATTTTTACATACAATGTCATATATGCAAGTCAATGTCACATAACAGAGTAAGGTTTAGGATCTAAATTTTTATATAATAAAAAATTTATTTTATATTAATAAATAAAAAGATACGTAATATTCAAATACCCATATACCACCCAGTTGACTTTTGAATTTTACTCTTTTTAAATACATGATTGAAAACAAATTCAAATCTCATAATACCTCGTACATAAATCTTAAATCTGAGAGAGAACTGAGAAGCCAAGAAAAAGAGGGAGAACAGAAATTGAGTACAACTGATACTTTCTTCGAGCCATCCCTAATCTGGTACGCTTCTAGCAAAGTCGTAATCTTTTTTTTTTTTTTTGGGGGGGGGGGTTTCGAACTTTTATGGATCATTAGCAAGCTTATAGGATTAGAGAGTGATTGATAAAATGGTATGGAATTAATTTTTAAATTTCTCCTTCTATAGGAAATGGCGTAGTTTATGGTTAAAGTTAAATGAAATGTACATATCTAACATATCTATATCTATTTATATACATGTATGTTAAACCACATCTTAGTTTAAAGGCATTATGTAAAAAGATGTTGTCTTTATTGCAATTGAAGTAGAGATAGAACTTCTCTTTTTCTGTTTTTGTTGTTCTTTATTTTTGGGTTGTGTTGGTGAATTTCCTTTGTTTTATGTGTTTCACTTCAAATATTTTATTTTTGAGATACTTGTTTCGTTTTAAATCAGTTATTTGAAGACTTTCATTTTTGAAATTTGGTTTCTCAATTAATTTGTTAAAGTTGGTAGCGGTCTCCTTTATTTGGTCCGAAGAAAGTGTTTGATGAAATGTGTTAGAAACTGCGTACACTGGATGTTAATTAGAACTACAGAGACCACAAATTACAGGATGCGGATCTTAACCTTTGTAAAATCCACATAGAGGTTTCTGATTTGAATGAACAAACTTTGGTCCCGTGCCTGACAAAATATGGATGGAACTTTCTTAGAAAAAAGAACAGGACAGAAAAGAAGTTTTCAAACCGTGTTCTTTCTAATTCCCATTACACCGTCAGTTAGTTAATGGTGTTGATAAGAAGCTGCAAAATGACTTCATTCCCGGACTTTTAACAAGGAATTAATTTTCTTTTTCTGGTCAAGTCTTTATTTATTTTAACAGATAAGCAGTTTAATCAACGAAGACTCTCATTTGGTTTGCTTCTAGAATGATAAAGACTCTGGCTCTTCCTTGCAAAGTATGTACTTGGTCCTGTCAGTAAACTCAATCATTTAATGATATTGAAATTTATCTATTTTTCCCTTTTCTTTTTTTGATTAAAATCACTTGAACTTTCTAAGTTGTTCATTGTATGTTGTAGTTACGTATACTGTTTAAATGTGTTGTAGCTGTTTCCCCATGCTTGAGTAATTCTTGAACAAAAAAAAAATTATTTTTCTCATGTCTTTATTACATTTTTGGTACATATTATTGTAGTCTTTTCTTAGTTACATGATTCTTCTGCTCTCTGTTTGAAGTCGGGAATATAATTAGCACTAGAAATTATAATTTCCAACAAGATTTTGTATAAATTATTCAAGATGAATGTCGGGGGCTCTTCTCATGTACCATTTTGTATTCCCTGATTCCTTGTATATATAATTCTCCAGTACTTTAGGATATAATGTACTCCACTACTCCTATATAGATGTGTATTCATAAAAAGTACAACGTATATAAATATTTGAGCTGAGATTTTTTTTTTCATAATGTATTATAGATATTTTTTGGGATAAATATAATAATAATTTAGATATTTGTTGTGGTGTAGGCATCAAACTTACCTTTTGGAAAAGTTGGAAGGCCTAACAAGGTAAAAGCAAGCAGAGCAAAGATGGAGCTCACAATTACGAAACCTGATGATTGGCATCTGCATCTTCGAGATGGTGACCTTCTTGAAGCTGTTGTCTCACATAGGTTGCTTAAAGACAATTTTCATTTTGGTTTTGCATTATATTATATTTTCAACTGGGAAAAATTGTTTGGCAAAACTGGTTTAGTTATGTTGTAAATGGTTATGAATATTGGTTTTATCATAAATCTATGTACAGTGCACATAATTTTGGAAGGGCAATAATCATGCCAAATCTGCGACCTCCTATCACCACTACAGCTGCTGCCACAGCATATCATGAATCCATCTTGAAAGCATTGCCTAATGACAGCGATTTCATGCCTCTTATGACACTTTATTTGACAGATTCAACAAGTCCTCATGAAATTAAACTAGCAAGTGAGTCCACTATTTACCTTATATTTTGCAAATTCTTTCAAGATTATTAGCTTTTCATTTAAGTATTGGGATTGAATTATGTAATGAAGCTGAGTTGATGCTCTAAGTTGACTTTATGAAATATTTTCTGTGTAGTTTCTTAATGATTCGATCCATTTGGAGTGCTAGCTTCCTCATGAATTAATATGTTCAATTACTAGACCTTTATAGGGGTGTACATGTTTATGTAATCTAATGCTATATTTACTGCTTTGACAAACTCGATAGTTGTAAATTGTAATATTTACAATCTAATATTGTTAATATCCTCATTTATTGTAAATCGTAACTGGCATTTTCTGTACCCTATCCTCCCTTCACATTTCTTCTTGTGACATCTCTTTCTTTCACTCCATACCAAACCTCTAACCATTTTCCTATTTATTTATTTTTATTTTAATCTCAACTCTAACAAAATTTCCCCCTTTATTCTTGGTATCATTGCCATGAAAATACAATGAGAATGAAAGAAACTAACCCTTGGGGCTAAATCTCCTATTGCCAGCATATACCTGCCTTTGACTGGATTGTGGTGAGTGAGGACAAAGCCACACAAGAACCAAGAAAAAGATGTTTAACTTATGTCTTTAGGGATTTGGCAGTTCATTCCTTTGCTTATCAGAAAAAGAGAAAGGAATTTGATCTCTGCCTTTTGCATTCCTTTCATGCAGGTTTATACTTTTATCTAGTTTGTGACGTACATTTTGATTCAGTTTACTTGACATTTCTTAAGCTTATAGATTTTGTGTTTACAGAAACTCCCAACCTTTAAGGAAGCCATCTTAATAAGGAAAACTATATGAATAAGGCTGACAGGCCTTAAAAGATGTAGTATGAATTTTCAGTTTGCTTTTCTGTTGTGGTTTAAATCAAATTGCTGTGCTTAGGAGAGAGTGGGGTTGTTTTTGCTGTAAAGCTGTATCCAGCTGGTGCTACAACAAACTCTCAAGATGGTGTTACTGATCTATTTGGGAAGTGTGTGCCGGTACTAGAAGAAATGGTTGAACAGAATATGCCCCTTCTGGTAATCTTATTAATTTCTGTTGACTATGAAGCAAAATTTTTGTATACAAGATTGTGAAGCTAGGCTCACTCAGCAAGGAAAAAAATTGGGTTTCAGCTAGCCTACACTTTCAGAAACTTAGTCATGGAACTCTATTAACCTAGTTTATGTTGGTCATGTGATGTTCTTACCAATGTCAACAAGCCTTGATAACTTTTCAAAATTTTAAAAAATTAAATTAGTCCATCGTCTAATCAAATGTTATGTTTCTTATCGTTTTTAAGAGGGATAAAGAGAGAGGTTTACGTGGGGTGCTACCCATGGTTGGATAGACTTATATTTTCTTGTTATGTCTTATAATAAATTACGGATAACTTTATAGTCTCTTTTCTTTTCCTCTCTTTTTATGGTAATTCATATTTTTCTATGTATAGGTTTGATGAATAAACAGAGAACAACTGATATATTGCAGTCTGTAAAATGACCTACTGCTTAGAAGAAACCTAGTCTTCTAATTATAATCTCATGATGGGTCATGGGTCACTGCAAACTTAAAGCACCAAGGCTACATACCTGTGATGCTATGATAACGAACAAAATTCAATGAAGTAGAATTGACTATCTGTTAGGCAGGACTCATGCTAATTAGTAATTATAGGTTTTATTAAAACGTGAGATTATTGACATCTCTTGAGCCCTTGTCCAAGGTATATCAAATTGAAAGTCTTGGGCCAGTTCTCCATTCTTATTGTGTATATGCTATTTTGGTCGCCGGTTAGTTATGCAATGATTGACCAAGTTGGACTAAAAGCCCTCGTTTCATCTTCAAAACTAGTGAAGGCCTCAACTACTTTCATTATAAAACTTTTAAGAGCTAATACTAGGGTCTAGAATGACCAAAAATTATGTGACTGGAGGTAGTAAAGGAGTTGATACTTTCTGATTTAGTAGAAGATCTTGCTCTAAAGTAGTTGGGTGGGTGTGTATCCTTTCAACCATATGTGCGCATTTGTTAAAGTTAATTTTTCTTCCCATTCTATCATTTTTAGCTACCTAAATACAGAAAAGTGAGTCCTGATAATGTGTGTGAGATTTTACCACCAGGTCCATGGAGAGGTTACAAATCCGGATGTTGACATATTTGACCGTGAAAAAGTGTTCATAGACACTGTTCTAAGACCCTTAATACAGAAGTTTCCTCGATTAAAAGTTGTGATGGAGCATGTAACTACCATGGATGCAGTTAGGTTTGTTGAGTCTTGTACTGAAGGTAATTTTTTTATTTAGTTGTATCTTAATGCTTCAGTATGCTATTTAGTTTTCTCCTTTCTCAGCTGAAATGAAATAGCTTAATCGCAATAGAAAAACAAGTGAAATAGCTTTACATCTTTTGTTATTTCAGATTTTGACATTTTATCTACTTGTCAAAAAAGACGTGGACATTTTGTTTGACTTCAAAGTGTATTGCCAGGATATGTTGCAGCAACTGTTACCCCACAACATCTTCTTCTCAACAGGAATTCCCTCTTCCAAGGAGGATTGCAGCCACACAATTACTGCCTTCCAGTACTTAAAAGAGAGATCCACAGTATGTTCTTTTTTTCCCATCATTGTCGTAAAGCCTACAAATTTTTTCACTTTTATCAATTTTAAGGGCTTGTTACCATTTTAAGGAACCATGAACCCCTAGTTATTGGAAGCCATGAACTACTAAAGTCACACTCTATACAAAGAGCCTCTCAAAAAGCTACCTACACTAGGTTCCTGATACAAGTTCTCCCCAAAAATCAATAAAATGAACAATAGAGCCTATAAACACCTCATGGAGGCAAAAGAAAAAGGCCATGTGACGATGATCATGACCAGGACTTGAGTTCTGGTTCTAATTTTAAACAACAGGATTTCAAATCACTCGTGATTGTGCCGTAAATGGCCACAATGTACTCCCAATGGTTCATAATATCAACTTCAAGATTTAGAAAATGCTTGGAAAATGGAACCGTTAAGGAGTTGAGAGATTGTCTGGAATGTATCTTGACAAAAGTTTGAAGACTCTTGGTTTCTGAAAAGACCCTGTAAAAGTTCTTGGAGAATATTGCGGAGTGAAATAAGAGAATGAACTTCGTGGTAGTTAAAGAGTGCATGTAAAAATAGAGAAACATGATCAGATATAAAACAAAGTAGAATGTTATTCATTAGGATTTTGGCATTGATTTGATAGTTGCAAATTATATATTATGAAGTTTCATGATTCTACACTTTATGGACTATCTGGATTCAATTTGGTCCACTACTGCCTAATCAGAAGATCGAATAAATTACTGTCACCTGCAATTTTACAACTTGTCCCTCCCTCTCTCTCTCATCTTTTATTTTGGTCAGTTTGAGCTTATTCATTTGTTCTACCTCTAGGACATGCTCTAGTGTCAGCTGTGACTAGTGGTAGTAAAAGATTTTTCCTTGGAACTGATAGTGCGCCTCATGAGAGACAAAGAAAAGAATGTGCTTGTGGATGTGCTGGTATTTACAATTCCCCCGTCGCCTTATCACTCTATACTATGGTTTTTGAAAAGGTAACGTAATCCCTAACCTTCATACTTGTGTTTCACCAGTGCTACTTTCTCTTTTCAATTTCTTTCTGTTTATCTGAAAGTTTCATTAGTTAAATTGTTCGACATCTAATGCCACATAGTAATTAGTGGTTAAATGAACTTGCACAAGCTTGACTGAAAGGCCAACTGATCTGGCATTATTAGGATCAAGTTTACCATTGAAATATTGCAGAATTCTAACATCTTAAGCTATTTCAGATTCTTTTGCTTAACTGAGTTCTATCGATGTTCAAGATGAATTCAGGCAGTATTGTGTCAAAGTCCATCCAAAGTTCTCTTTCTGCTGCATGAACTGCATCATTCTTTGCTATTTTCAGTTTCTGGATATCTCGTTGGTTTAGTTTAGGGGTAAATTAGCGAATATATGTTTAGTTAACAAAATCTTTTCTCCAGAGTGGTTCACTTTGTCCCTCAAATTCCCCCAGCTCCACTACTCATGCACAAAGAAGACATCTCAATCAGTTGGATGGGGTAAATGGACCCCTTGCACACACCCCGCACCACCTCACCCTAACCCGCCCCGCCCCCTCAGACCAACTCTGAAGTACAAGATGGTGATGATTATATGGTTCATATATGTGCAGGACTGCTAGTTGAATTCGTATTGGTCAAGTTGTCAAGTTAATTCATTCTCCCCTTTGTTCAACTGACCAGTAGTTCTCTTTGGTACTAGTTTATCTTATAGGTCCATGATTAACATCAGTCCAAAGCAACAACAAAATAACTAATGATTTTTTTTTTGATTTATCTGTTTGTTACCTCCCACCTTGGAAGTGCTATTACTCTGATGGGCTACCTAGTGTCGTACTTTCCTTTGCTTTAGACGCACTGATTTCTAGTGGTGAATCAGTTGTCTAAATGATTAAAATATGTACACATATTTAAATCACAACGAGAAGTGCTAGAATGTGCGTGCATGATATATATATATATATATATATATATATATATATATATATTGGTAAGGTAGTGATGAATGCTCATGTACGCGATACACGCGTCATATTCTGAATAATTTAAGACAACCTATGTTTGATAAGTTAAATTCCAAGTATGGAGAATTTGATTTATTTTTTACTTCCACTCTTAAGTGACTTGTGTGAATTGTAACATGCTTGATGTTCCCTACTAGCAGCATTAGTCATTTGACTTTATTTTATAGGCAGGAGCACTGGACAAGCTAGAGGCGTTTACAAGCTTTAATGGACCAGACTTTTACGGGCTTCCAAGAAACACGTCAAAATTGAAGCTGAATAAGACCCCATGGCAGGTCCCAAAATCTTTTCCTTATGCATCCGGCGAAATTATCCCAATGTCTGCTGGTGAAACACTTGACTGGTTGTCAGAAACTGTGTCATTAGAATGAGAATGTAAGAAACAGGTTTTAAAATTTTCATTTACCATTCATGCATGCTGGAGTGTACGATTAGCGTTTACCTGATCGTACATTTCCATTATTTTAGTGGGACGTAAGCATGCAAACTTGGTCTCTCTAGTTATGATGATGCAGCTTGGTTTTGTTGGAAGAACTCCATATTCTGTATTTTAAAGTCTTCGCACTTTGAAAAAATAAATGTGCTCCTCTACTGAAGTAGTGTAATAAAATGGTCGATGACGATGGCATAATAATGGCAGGCGTGTCCTGTTGAGATTGATCTACTTTATGTTTTTTTAGTAGTTTAAAAATGATTATGATCATGATAATTTATTAGTGGTGGGAAAAAATTACTACTAGTCACCAGTGGTACACAATTTGATATTAAGGTGCTTTGAAAGATCTTCCATTTCTTCTTTCAAATATTTTTGATAGATAAATGTAATCTATAGGAGGACTTTAGCCTCTTTTATTTTATGTTCAACCAAAAACCATCATTTCATCATCTAGGGGAAGAAAGCGTGAATGTGAATCCCACTGGGCTACACTAGCATGGCTTTATTAAGATCAATTGACATTTTCCAACTTCCAAAAAAAAACCAATATCTTTGTTAGCAAGGCAATCAGAAGTTCAAGACCACCTCCATCTACTACTGTTATTTAGTCGGTGAAAGTTCAATTGACAAAAGAAAGGGGTACATGTATATGTAGAATCTGGTCTTAGGCATTTGACTGTTTGAGCGTGTGAGAACACAATCTGCTGCCAAGTCGAGGAAACAACCATTACAACTTTTTCAACAGAGGATGTATATATATATATATATATATATATATATAGCTAGAGTTCAAGGTAAAATGCAAAACTTTTTCAACAGAGGATGTATATATACAACTTTTTATTTATTTATTTATAATTTGAATTATTTTTTTTAAGATAATTATTATTGACTCTTTAAAAATCTATTTCATACATTTTTAAATTTAAAATTGACATGATTCTTTAAAGTTTTTAAAATAACAAATCTTATAATTAGTAGTATTTTTTAAGAAATTTATAATATTCATATTTATATTGACATAAACTAAATAAATTCATCTATTGATCTTATAATTTGGAACGGAGAAATTATTAATCAATCTCAAACAACATTAAGAGCTTGACAGGAAGTTCATATTCCATACATGTTCAAACAAGTCTGTCAATCGGAAACAAAAATGGTACAACAGGTATGAGAATGATTGCGAGCTTTCCAAAAAAGAAAAACAAAATGGGAAAACAAGGGACATAATGAGTCTTCAGCGCAACCTTCTTGCCTCCCTCTCAGATTCGAGCAAAGTAAGAACATCACCCTCCCTGACTGGTCCCTTGACATTTCTCATGATAAACCGATTTTGGTCATCAAGGAACTTGACTCTCACCTGAGTCACCTGCCCTCTGGATCCCGTGCGACCCATAACTTTCACCACGATAGCATGTTTGATCTGAGACTCCATTCTGCAATTGCCAATATTCACAACAAAGAAATCAGTCCAAAGAAGATACAATATCCATTACAAGTGAGAGAAAGCCGAAAGGAAGTATAACAAGAACAAATCTAAATCTTCATTTGACTAGTCAATAAAAGTATGTCTGCCCCATAAAAAGAATCAAAACCCTTAGAAGAAGCAGAGGTGTCAACTCCGCCAGGACTAAGTGTAGACCATAATAAAAGTTTGAAAGCATGAGGACCGATTGGTAAACTATGCAACAAAACATGCCACGAAAACATTAAATTTCAGAACAGCCTTCTCTTAAATGGCACAAAAAGTTAGAGCATCAATAGTCGACATTAAAGAGCATGGAACTCATATCAAATATTAAATGTCTGTTACAATTCACTTATAAATCACACAATTCACCTCTCATAATCCCATAGGTACCAAATTATACAGAGTCACATACTATATTTTTGGGCCACATAATAATATCATTCCTAGAAATCAATATGTCCAATAAAAACATAATAGATAAAATCAAAACAAATTAACAGTGTATGCGTGCTCACTTTTAATGTACTAAATACTCTTCTATCAAAGTAGGCAGGATGTAGCAATGCTGTCTATGTGCCTCAGAGATTGAAAATGCAGATAAGAAATAACTAATAATAAAGTAAAACTCAATTCAGGCAATGAGAGGCTGAACCTCAACTGAAAACGAGAACTGCTTTATAAAATGAAATGCAACTGTTTAAGGCATTGACTGAGGTAAAACTGAGTCGGCATTTTATGATATTGCAAGTGTAATTGAGGAATTCTGCGTATAATAACTAACTAGCAGATAGTTGCACATCAATACCAAAGACCTAGAAATAAATTGAATTGCCTCATTTTCATTATGCTATTGCTCTCTATCTGGATGTGGACGGCAAGATAATGGTAAAAAGGATTTTTCTTTTCATACTCCCAATTTTTTTGAAGGTGATTCAAAACTGAAAAGTGGAAGACAGAATCACAAAAAAAAAAAACTAGTTTTACATAATCTAAAGATGATAAGATTTCATATTGTATTCAAGAATAATTTTGGGGATTAACATATCACAGCAACCTAACCCATAAACAGGATAATGGCAAGACAGTATACAGTTATACACCAATCAGCTCAAAATTAAAATGAATATTTACTAAATAACAGCGCAGCAACTTCAAAAACAAATACCCAAACCACATAGGCACATACTAAGCTAGGCTCGGCAACTCAAGCCTTTGAATTGGTATTGAATACTAAATTGTAAGTAAATTTCAAGTCCATGAACAAATTGCAGACGTGCTTTCAAATAAAGTTGCCAAACATACCATACATGTAAAACTTAACCGGATTGAAGTGTTTAGAGAGAGACGAACCTTGAGTTAGAGACAGACAGTGGAGTTATGCGGAGGCCCCCGAATGAAATGACGAAATAGGGGGAAGCACCATAACCCTACTGGGACAATTCGTTTTATATCGAACGAGTGACAAAAATGACTTCTTGATGATCTTCAAAAATTATTTGGACATTCATGTTAGGCAAACGACTTATTTTAACGTGACTTAAAATTAAAATTTAAGTTATTTATAAATTATTTTAAAGTATTTTTTATAAATAAAAATATTTATTATCAAATTAATTTATAACTTAAAAATTAAATTAAAATAAATTATAAAGATGTTTGGTTAATAAAGACTTATAAGTTAAAATAAAATATAAAAATTACTAAAAAAAATATTAATAAAAAAATACATTAATTTAATATCATATCATAAGAATCATTATTTTTCATTAATAAAACACTAAACAAATAAATGTATTATATTGTATTATAAATATAATATAATATAAAATAAAATAAAATACATATTTAGAATATTATATATATATATATATATATATAGATATTATATATTATATTGTATCAATTATATATACTTATTTATTTATTGGTTCTCTTAATATGTGCTCTAAGGGCGCATGCTAAACACGAAAAACAAGAGATGACACCTACTAAATATTATTTGTTTATGTATTTGCACTTAATTCAATACATGAGATCCACTAATATATTATTTTCTTATACATTGAATTCAATGCAAATGCATAAATAAATAATATTTAGTTGACCACATTTTTTTTTGTTTCCTGTACTTAGCATGTGCCTTTAGAGCACATGTTAAGAAAATCTTTTATTTATATGGGTGACGATATTTTTGTCTTAACATTTTGAATTATATGTTTGTTTAGGTCGGAGAAGAAATAAATATTAAGTTGAAATGATAAATATGTAATTTAACAAAATAGAAGAGGGACAAAATGGATATTACATTTGTTCAAACTAACTTATTAAGAATGACTTATAAATTATTTTTAAATAAGTTCAAAATTAGTGCTTATCTAGTAAGTCAAGTTATAAGTTCAAAAATAAGTCTTTACCAAACATCTCAAACACTAACAAATGACTTATAAGTTGATTTGACTAATTTATAAGTCATTGTAGAATAGGGCCAAAGTAGTTTTCTATCATTTATTTATTTAGTTATTTTTTATTATTATTATTGTTAAAGTCAACTTAAGAAATTTTTAAATTTAAAATTAATCTAAAAATATTTTAATTTTAATTAATATAATAATAAATATTTTAAATTATCTAAAAAGTATTATTTGCTGTAAATTTTATTATTTCATAATTTTTAATTACTCATAGTAATTTTAAATTTAAAAATATTTTAAATTGGCTTTTAAAAAATCATGTAATTTGAAACAGAGTGAGTATCTTTTATTAGATTTTGAAGGGTTATTTTTGTTTTTAATTTGTGTGTGTGGGGTGAGTAGTATTAAGCTCTTGATGGAAATAAAATACAGGAAAACTATCTACTAAGAACGAAGACAAATTTTTGTTTTCGTTCTCAAATGTTCACAAATCTAATTTTGTTTTCTTGAAATTAATAATACAAGGGCAAAGTTTCAGAAATATATTTTAATGGGATCAAAATTATTACTAAATAATAAATAATTTGATGGGGGTTCTGAAGGAGCACCTATCGCCATTCTTTTTTTAATATTTTTATACTTTTGGATCACACACACACACACACACACACACACACACACACACACACACATATATATATATATATATATATATATACTATATTATAATAACAATATAATAACTAAAAATATATGGTATATATAAACTCTATTGACTCATAATAAAATTTTCTAATCATAAATGTTCATAAATAATTAATTCATTAATTATTTTGAAAAATAATATAAATTAAATTATTATTTAGTTTAAAAATATTATATATATATATATATATATATATATATATATATATATAGTGGAGATACGAGTCATGTGCGGTTAAAATTTGATTGACAAAGTTATAAAATTTTAATTTGAGTCCATATAATAAAAAAATTGAATAGAATTAATTTATATATATTACTTAAAAAATTTAAAATTTACACGACATTATAAAATAATTAATTTTTCCGGTAGAGTCAATTGTGTGATTATGGCAGCTCCGTCGAACATGGAAGGAGTCGAAAAAAGACGAGTCGACGAAAGATCACCATCCCCACCAAGGAAGAAGATCAAGGCTGAAGCCTCCTCCATAGGACCATAAGCGAAACCAATATTATTCTCGAACAATTACCACCAAGCTCAATTTGGCACATGATCAACGCCCATAAGGGAAAATGCAAGTCTATCACTTTGGTAAGCGGAGAAAAGACGCGCCATAAAGTTATGGGACACACGCACCGGGACACTAACTAGCGCAATACAAGGCTTCCAAGGCACAGTTTCTGATCTTACCATTAGCTCAAAACAGTTTGCTTGCTGCTATGCTCACATCAAAGAGTTTGAGCATTCGGGGCTTGAATTCTGGACAAAATCTTAGAACAATGGATATTTGTATCCACTGTGGCCATTAGCAGACCCTCGAGTCGCTTTTATGCAGGGACAAGGCCATGTTGGGGGAGTACGGGTCAATTGACCCCACTAGAAAAAAAATTTATTTTAAAATATATGATAAATTTAAAAAAAAAATTAAGTTAAATGAACAAATTGACCACATTAAAATTTTATAAATTTTTTGATATAAGGGTCAAATTAAAATTTTTATAATTTTTTCAATCTGATATCACTTTTAGTCCTTTATATATATATATATTTCTCAAATATTTTTAAAATAAATAATAATTTAATTTATATTATTTTTAAAACTATTAAAAAATTAAATATTTATTAACACAGTTATGATTAGAAAATCGTATTAAAGGCCAATAAGGTGTTTGTGTGTGTATATATAATAATATTACTTGTTATATTAATAATATTGTAACTAAATACATATTTTATATATGTAACTAACTAAAAAGTGCAAACTTATCTAAAACTTTTGGCTTGGGGGCGCTCTTCAAACTCCGTCAAATTATTTTTAGACTCAGAATATTTTAACCTCACTGAATAAAAATTCTGACTTCGTCAATGCTGAAAATAACCGTGACATCAAAATATGGGACTTGCTAAATGACCATTACAATTGTGGGGATATTTTGATAGTAGTTACAATGCTATTTGCTTTTCGGGGACAAAAACATATTTTGGTCGGGACATGATAATGGGAAAGAAAATCAAATTTAGCACTATCTTGTCTTAGAGAATTAGTTATGGAAGTGAAATGGCCGTTCAAACACAAGCGATCACTTCGCTGCAAGGTGGGACTGTTATGCTGAGCAGTGGAAGGGATAATTTGTACAATTTGGTTGATGTCAAAGTATGCAAGTGTGTGGGAAATTTAGGACAAGGGGGAATATTGTGGCTATGAAATGTAGTCGGACATGCGTTAGCCAGGATGAAAATTATGCTGATGTGGGTTCTACTGATGAATCGGTTTATGCGTGATCAATGAAAATGGGACGAATGATGAGAATTATGAGGAAACAGAGTGCTGCTGTTCTTAGTTGTTAGTTGTTGTTGGAGTGGCATAGGGAATTCCATAGCCTCCATGGAACTATTTGTAGATGGGCATAAGGTTCTTTTGGTGTTATTTTTCACTGCACCACTTAATTTATCATTATATCGTATTCACTCTCCCTCGTAAACATTTTAATAAGAGATTTGTTGTGTTTATTATATATATGATATCAATTTTTTGAATTTTTTAGTGTTTAATTAAGTTGCGATGAAATAATAATAAAATTTTAATGATAGCTTAATGATATTGTGTCACTGACGGCAATATTAATAATATAAAAAAAAAATACTCTCTATTTTTTTCATAATTTTTTTTGTTAATTTAAAATCACACATTATTAAAATTATCATTAATTTTGTTATCATGTCATTACAATTTATTACAATCCAAAGAAACGGTAGCAATTTTTTTCGATTAAACAATTTATACGATTAAAATATATTAAAACTGTAACTCCTTAATATATACATAAACAGCATAAAATAAACCTAGATTTTTTAAACGAGTCTGTAGATTTGAGTAGTTACTCGACACTGCCGATCCATGATAACCTCACTCAAATACGAAAAATCTGTTCTCGTCAATCCAAGTCCACACACGAATAAAAAATTTCGAAGGAAAAAAAATAAAAATTGGGGAACGGGTGGTAGAGAAGAGAGACTGTCATTGAGGGCCTGTTCGGGAATGACTTTTTTTTTTTGACTTAAAGTTAAAATTTTAGTAGATTTATAAGTTAAAATTTTAGTAGATTTATAAGTAAAAGTGTTCGAGAGTATTTTTACTTATAAGTCGGGAATTATAAGTAATAGTTGTGGATATATTCGGCTAATAATGACTTATAAGTTAAGTAAAATGTAAAGATTACTAAAATGTCCTTTAGTAACAAGAAGGAGAAAAAAAACAAGGAGGGACAGTTTTGTCATTTCATTAGAGTTGACCAACTTAAAAAATGACTTATAAGTCATTTTTTTTAAGTTCCAAAAATTTACTTATTTTTTTTGACTTTTTTTCGACTTATAAGTTAAAAAAAAAACTATTCCCGAGCACCACTTTTAACTTCACAACTTATAAGTTAGATTGACCAACTTATAAGTTGTTCCCGAACACCCCCTGAACGGGTGCAGTTAGCACCGCCCCTTAGTGCAAAGGATGTAGGATCAAATTAACGCCCCCGCCCAAAAGCTCTTAAACCCTTTACATAGCAACCCATTGTTGTCTGTCCTCTGATCGAATTAAGTAGATGGCACTGTGCACCCGTCCCTAGCTCCACAATCTCTGTTCAATGGCAGCCATTTTTATTATGATGGAATAAGACGAAGAAGAAATGGTGGCGTAAGTATAAGAAGCATCCAAATGGCGGCTTCGGCATGGAATTAGTGGGATACGAGGAGGGAGAAAGAATTGGAAAGACCAAAATGGTCGGGAGAAACCCCTGTTTCTCGTCTGGTTCGAGCCCTCATTTCCTTCAGACCCCTTTTCTCTCTCCTCAAGCTTGGTGCCCGACAAGTCCTCATCAGGTCCATTCCATTCCCCTTCTCTTTCTCAGATTGTAATTCTACCCAGTTTGTAATTATCTTCTTTCTACTACCCACCTGCACATTTTCACAGTTCTTCAACCTTATTATTATTATTATTATTACGATAATATTGGATTACTTTTTTCATTAGAAGAAACTTTTTATAAATTCAAGTTCTTAAACATCTAAAATGATTCCAATACAAAGGAAAATTTTCATGTTCCAAAGCTTTTATCTTTTTATTATTTTTATTTTATTAGCAACTTCTTGTTTTATTTTCTGTTTCTTTAATTCTTAGTTATTCTCAGTTAACAAATTTCACATAATTTTAAGATTTAAATAAGGACAAAGATCGTGACTTATAAATAAATTAATTAGACGTGAGTCTAGACTTGAATGCTATGTTTGCTTGTAAAAATTATACTTTGGAATTGAATATTATTTCGAACTATATTTATCCTATGATAAGGGATTAATAGTCCTTTAAATAGTCATTGAACTATTTTTTATCATTCTTAAGACTATTTATGAGGATTATATAATCCCATAATGAATTTGGGATTAATAGTCCCTCTCATTTTAAGCTATTAAATGGTTTTATGGGACTAATAGTCCAACACGAAAGGACTAATAATCCCTCATTATGGGATAAAAAAAGTCTGAAATAGTTTTAAATTAATACAAATAGTCCAATTACAAGTATGTATTTTGCAAACAAACACAGCCGAAGAGTTGATAAAAGAAAAGTACTAATAAATAAGAACTATAGCTACTCATCGAGGGAAATTGGGAATATGGGATCATAGATTCCTTGAATAAATATTGATAAGAAACACTCAAAGAAGTGCTCCAGATTAGATCTGAAGAATCCATCATGAATAAATACATTCTTGGTCAATAAAAAAATTCCATTATTTAGTTTAGAAATGTACTTTGCCCTTGAATTCTTCCAAAATCACAATTACTGCGGCTGACCAGCTGTGCTCTTTCATTGTTGAACCTGATAGGGCTAGTGGTTTGTTAAAATTGGTAGGTCTTAGCTCAAATTGGGTGGCTGAAACTAATATTGTAGAATGTTCAACAATACCCTCTTTTGTTGACGGATATATACTTGTACATATGTGATCAGGGAAATAAAAACAGCCAAACTACTCAGAACACAGTTTGTATATCTTGATTAGAAGCTCATTTGAGACCAACTTGAATATATAAACAAGTTACTTTCAGCCTCATGTAATGGCAAGTTTAGTTCATTTATTGGATTTGCTTCTTCCTGTTTATTGATGAATGGTGCTCATCCATCTGTTATTTCGATTGTTGAAAAGGATACTATTGCTTGATAAAATCTCCTCAGCCCTTTAGGACTGGTTTAAAAAAAATAGAAGTTACTTTTACATGTATTCAAGCTGGTCATTTTATTGAACTTGGCTCCAACTTGATCATCTATTGAGCAGCCTATAACTATATCTATAATCTAAAAACAGTTGGTTCCATTAAAACCATAACATTCAAGTTTAGCTCATGACTGGATTTTCTAGGGGCACCTGACATCAACACTAACATAAAAATACATTCAAAAAAAATAAAACCAAAGCTTTCCTTGGAGCTGGATTAAAATCCTGCTATAAATTATCATTCATTAACTGACTTATATATAGAAGGAAATAAAACAAGTTGTCATCAATTTGACTTTTCTCTTGCTTTAATGTGGGTTTATTATGTTTCTGTTCCATTTCTTCATTGATATCAGATAATGGACTTCGTGACTGCTTTATAACAGCTAATCTTATCCTTTCCATGCATGTGATGAGGGAAACCTTTCTTAGCTGGTAAATATTTATTCTTCCACTAAATTTTATCAAAATGCTTGCTTTTCCTTTGTTCTGAAAGTAGGATTAGATTTGGGCATTTGATGCTTGTGTTGTCGGTTATTACTATTCAATGTACGTGGATACATGGGTTAGGAGCGTGTAAAGAAGAGGCTCACATATTACCATTCTATTTTATAGCTCATAGTTTCACATTAGTCTCAATTCCATTTGTTGATTGCTACTCTAATCAGATTTGTTCGTTGCTACTCTATTCATTCAGTCTTATAAGGGCATCATTGTATGATTATTTTTTATTAAAACAAAGCTGTTGATCAGTTTTGTTTATGGACAACTTTACCTGATGCATTGATTTTTTATTTAATCAAGTTATCACTGGGGGTTCAGAGGTGGGGGAGGGGAGGGAGGGCTAGGAAAGAATATATAATCCATCACGATCCATATATGTGAACTTTAATTAATTACTGAAATAGCATTATTCTATTTCAGTTGACTTATGTAACCAGCTCAATAGTATACCCAAAATATAATACTAAGCCCAATATTTTTCCCAATACTGGAATAACTTGCTTAGTGGCCAAGTTCGTCATGCTTTAAAAAAATGTACCATTGACTAGTTTACTTGGAGGCCAAACCCGCAAAGCTCTATATCTAGGCCTAGTCTGGCATTTATGATGCATTGGTCAATTTGATTCTCTTTTTCACAAAAACACACCTAGTTTTCTGTAGAAGGTTACTTTCAATCCATAAGGTTAATGGCTCTTTAGATTCTCCGTCTTTTATTTGATTTTTTTTTTCTTTTGGGTGGGGTGAATATGCTTAAGCTCTTGATGGAAATAAATTACCAGAGAAATCTCTCATAAGAAAGGAGACTGTTTTGTGATTTCATTCTCAGATGTTTACAAATCTAATATTGTTTTCTTGTAATTATAATGGCAGCTTCATTGAACATTACTTGGCTATATCATGGAGGATAGTAACATGGAAGACGTCGAAAAGCCACAAATCAACCAAAGATCACCATCCCCACCAAGGAAGAAGATCAAAGCAGAATCCCCCCCAAGAAGTGAAAGCAATGCTGTTGCAGCCTCAACAGAACCAATAGCACCAAGCTCAATTGGGCACAAAATCAACGCCCATGAAGGAGGAATATGCAAGTCTATCTTATTTCTCAACAACTCACACACTTTGGTAAGCGGTGGAAAAGACAGTGCCATAAAATTATGGGATACAAGCAATGGGACACTAACTAGCACAATTCAAGGCTTCCAAGGCACAGTTTGTGATCTTGCCATTAGCTCAGACAACAGTTTGCTTGCGGCTACGCTCACATCAAACAAATTGCGTATTTGGGACTTAAATTGTGGATTAAATCTTCGAACAAAATAACTGGAATCAGTTATCTACTGTGGCCATAAGCAGACCCCTGAGCCTCTTTTTGGTCAGGGCTGACAATAATCGTGTCATCAAAATATGGGACTTACAAAATGAAAATTCCTGTTTGACAATTTTTTTTTACAGTAATTCCAATGCTATTTGCTTTACCAAGGATGAAAACACATTTTGCTCGGGCCATGATAACGGGAAAATTAAATTTAGCAATATATTGTCTTGGAGAATTAGTCATGGAAGTGAAATGGCAGTCCATTCGCAACTGGTCACTTCAATTTGCTCGCCACAAGGTGGGAATGTTATGCTGACTAGTGGGAGGGATAATTTGCACAATTTGGTTGATGTGAGGAGTATGCAAGTGTGCGGGAAATTTAGGATGAGGGGGAATGTGGTGGCTACGAAATGGAGTCTGACGTGCATTAGCCCTGACAAAAAAATTTTTGTTGTGGGTTCTACTGATGGATCGGTTTATGTGTGGTCCATGAAAATGGGACGAATGATGAGGATTATGAGGGAACAGAGTGCTGCAGTTCTTTGTTGTTCTTGGAGTGGCATGGGGAATCCCTTGGCATCTGCTCGTGATTATGAACTATTTGTGTTTGGACATGAATTTTTTTTTTAAACTTCAATTCTGCGTAATTTAATTTTCAAATTCACTATGCCTCGTGAACTTTTCAATAAGAAACTTTTTGTGCACATGCTATGTAATTGTTGAAAATATACATGATGTCACATTTTTGAATACTCTCTTTTATAAAAAGAGCTTCCTCCCTTTTGTTGTTATAATATAAAATAATATAATATTATTAAATTTATTATCATAATTTTATTATAATGTCATACAATTAAATTATACAACATCAAGAGTATTTGACCAGATGGTAGCAGTTAGTTTCACCCTCTTTTTTTCTTTTTATTTTATGATAATTCATTCAAAATCTTACGGATAGTTATTTTACCGTTATCACGGTCACCCCTTTGCATTGCAAAGTATGTAAGGTGAAATACCCCCACCAAATATTTTAATCTCTTCGCATAGCAAAGAAGGTGAGATCAAATATCCCGACCACCAAAAACATTCCCGTGAATCTCAGGGGTGTGTAGTGCCAACTTATAAGTTGATTAATTTAATTTATAAGTTGATAAATTAAAATAAGTGTTCGGTCACGATTTTTTTTTATACTTATAAATAAAAAAAAATTTTAAAAAAAAAGTTTTTGGAACTTAAAAAAGAGACTTATAAGTCATTTTTTTTAAGTTGGTCAACTCTAATGAAATGACAAAAATATTCTTTTTTATTTTTTTAACATTTTTCTTATTAAAAGACATTTTAGTAATCTTTACATTTTACTCAACTTATAAGTCATTATTAACCGAACACATCCACAACTATTACTTATAATTTTCGACTTATAAATAAAAATGATGCCGAACACTTTTATTTATAAATCTACTAAAATTTTAACTTATAAGTCTATTAAAATTTTAATTTTAAATATAAAAAAAATGTCACTCCCCAACGACCCCTTAATGGTATCCAAAGAAAATAATAAAAAAAGAAGTTTGAAAAAAAGCACTAATACTACTAAATGAAAAGCATTATTTTAAAATTTTCTTAATATCAATTCAGCATCCACTCCACGAGTCAGATTTTAATTCGCCAAAGCAAGATTCTGGCAGTCATGATATGGCGATAAGGGTCGGGCGCTCTAGAGAATTGAATTCATTTGTAAACGAACTGCTATATTCCATTGCCTCTCTCGACTCTCTGTCCTTCGATTGAATTAAGTAGATGGCACTCTGCACCCAGCCCAAACTCCACAATCTCTGTTTCAATGGCGGCCAAAATTATTATGGAACAAGACAAAGAAGAAATGGTGGTGTAAATATGAGCAGCAGCATTCCAATGGCTGCTTCGAGCAGGGAGTTAGTGGGATATGAGGAGGGAAAATTGGAAAGACCCAAATGGGCGGGAGAAACCCCTGTTTCTCGTCTGGTTGGAGCCCTCATTTCCTTCGAACCCCTTTTCTCTCTCCTCAAGCTTGGTGCCCGACAAGTCCTCATCAGGTCCATTCCATCCCCTTTTCTCTCCCAAATTATTTATTTTATTAAATTATATAAAAAAAATCTGAATTTTGGAGATTTGGGTGGAGTGGAGTTGCAGTACAGCTGAAAAGAAGAACATTCCCTGGCGAGAAATGAGAACAGAGATTCTTGAGTCTGATGCCTATAAATTGATGGACAGCATCCAGGATCCTTCCATTATCTACCCAGATTGTAATTCTCTTCTCTCCCTACAACCCACCTTCACATTTTCACAATTCTGAAACCTTATTATTTTTATGATCTTGGATTTATTTATTATTTATTTTTATCAGATTGATATGTGATTCAAGAAAGAAACTTTGTATAAATTCAAGTTCAACTCTATATGCAGTTATAAACTTTGAAAAAAAATCCAGCAGAGAAGTAAGATTTTAATGTTGAAAAGCTTTTACCTTTTCAAAATTTTTAATTATTTAATTGGGGTTTTCGTCGATAGATAGACACGGAATTCTTTCCTCAAATGAGCAAGGTTTCTACAACAGAGAGATGGATAACGCCTCGATTTTTCCTAGTGGCTTATATATATGTATAGTGCTCCACATATTTGAAATTCATAACGTTGATGTGGATTCATGCCACTCTCCCTGGTGAGCTCCTACCAAAATCCCTCTATAGAAGCCCCTCCCCGGCCAGAGAGCCTTCGGAACAAGGATGCGGCGATCAACCGTCCACTCTGGAGATTCATATCAGTTCATATTGATCAGTCTATCTCTGCGTCCTGCCTTGCTAGGCGTTCTTCTGTGCGGGTAGAGCTTCCTCTTGTTAAAAGAGAGCTCTAACTCTGAAGGAACTACTCGCTCCTAGCTAATTCAGATCTCCCACCCGTGGTATCCTCACTCAGAGCGACGCTAAGGAAGGGAAGCTCGAATAGCTTACGGGTGAGCTTATGCTTACTCTCAGCCTCTTTGATTGGTAGGCGGGCGGGCCAAGCCCCCTACTTAAGATTCAATTCATAAGGGCATTTGGCAACATCTTTGATAATGTGAAGAAAGTTGCTACAAGCTCATATTGCTTTGGAACATTGGTGGACTGATTGGAATGAAAAAGCTTTTAGTGAAGCCAAAGAGGATCTAAGCAACTTCTTGTTCTATTTTCGGTTTCTTTAATCTTCTCTGACATAGGTATTCTCTGTTGTTTACAAATTTTAGGACAAATTTCGTACAATTTTAAGCAAAGATTGTAATTTATGAATAAATAAATTAATAATAGAACCTAATGAGAAGTGAATTTAGACTTCCATTGCCGATCAAAGAAAAGTTATAAATAAGAACTATAGCTACTCACTGAGAAATCGGGAATATGCGATCATAGATTCATTGAAAAAATATTGATAAGCTACACTGAAAGAAGTGCTCCATATTAGATCTGAAGAACCCATCCTGAATATAAACATCTTTGTCAATAAAAAAAATCCCACTATCTAGTTTAGAAATGTACTTTGCCCTTCTTCCATAAGCACAATTACTGCAGCTGTGCTCTATCAACGTTGAATCTGATAGGCCTAGTGTTTTGTTAAAAATGGTAGGTCTTAGCTCAAAGTGACCTTCTGAGGCTTGGGTGGCTGAAAGAAATACTGTAGAATGTTCAACAATACTTTCAGCATGCATTCAAGGCTTTCAAGCTGGGCAGTTTATTGAGCTTGGCTCTGACTTGATCGTCTATTGAGCCCAAAAACATTCAAGTTTAGCTCATGACTGGATTTCCTAGGGGCACTTGAGATCAACACTAAGATAATATAACGTTCAAAAAATCAAACCAAAGCTTTCCTTGGAGCTCTATTAAACTCCCGTGATATATTATCATCCATTAACTGATTCACAAATAGAAGGAAGAAAAATAAATTCTCGTATATATGATTTCTCTTGCTTTAATTGTGGGTTTCTTATGTTTCCTATATCATTTCTCCATCGATATCAGATAATTGACTTCGTGACTGCTTTTTAACAGATTATCTTAGTCCTTTCCATGCATATGATGAGGGAAACCTTTCTTGGCTGGTAAATATTTATTCTTCCACTAAATTTGTTCTGAAAGTAGGATTAGGTATGGGCATTTGATGCTTGTGTTGTCATTTATAGTTTGTAACTGGCTTTTAATGTCTATATGAAGTTTTAATTCTCCAAAGATCTGTGTTGCCACGTGACTAGTTAAATTTATGCTACTAACATGAAATGTATCTGTGATACAAGTCCAATTGGTCTGACTTTGCTTTCCTATTTGTTTTCATCGCTCGTGGCAAGGGGAAACCTGCTTATTTCAACTTGTAATTTAAAGAATGACGGTCTTTATATTTTCTTATTTTTGTGTTGTTCTGGGATAAGCCAGTTTACTTTTGTTATCTTTATGTTAATCTTATGTTTGTTATCTAGTACTATAAGGTTCTTCTCAGTCCTAAGTTTTGGCTTTGAGACTAAAACATTGTCGCATGGAGATACTCAACGCTTCATTTTTGTTTTACCAACTACCAAATACACTTCAGGAAGTAGTGGGTTCAAGAATCCACATAATGCTGATATATTTTTCTTTACTTGCTGTTCTACTGTAGAGTAAATTACACACCTACAATATTGAAAAGCAATAATCTTTTCAATATTGTACTTGCTGTAGGCTGCAGCAGAAGCAGAGGCTGCAACTATGTCAATGATGAGACGAACAATACCTGATGCTTCTTCGTTAGATGAAGCAAATCAAATAGTTCGTGGAAATTGGCTTCAGGCAATTGAACAGCATCATAAGCAGTATTCTGGAAATATAATGATTGGAGACATTCTTGATGTCGGATGCTCAGTTGGAGTGAGCACAAGATATCTTGCAGATAAATATCCTTCTGCAAAAGTCACAGTGAGTTTTAAATTTTAGTTATTACAAAAGTTATGAAGCAACCCTTTTATAGTATGAATAGAGCTGACATTGATGAACTTTGTATTCAAAACATGCTAATTAGAGTTTGTTGATGTATAATGTGGATGTACTATCTTGTGGTCATAACTGAATGCGTCTGCTGCAGGGGCTGGATTTATCACCTTACTTTCTTGCTGTTGCTAAATTCAAGGAAATGAACAGCTCTCCAAGAGAGAATCCAATCAGCTGGAGACATGCAAATGGTGAAAACACATGCTTGCAATCCCAATCATTTGACCTTGTTTCAGTTGCTTCTGTGGTACGTCCAATCATCTAACCACGCGTACGGATAAGTCATGTAGTTTACAATTTAGGGGGAGTGTTTCACAATGAAGTTGAACATGCCCTTTTCAAGATTTGCGTAACTTACAGAAATGATAGTCATTCTCCTTATAATCAGTTCCATATAGTTAGAAAGACTGAATTCTGGTAGAATCAATTTACATAAAAGTATTTTCTTTTGTTCTTTTGCAAGTTCTTGGTGGCATTTATTTGGTCGGAATATTACCTCAGTACCTAACAATTTATGCAGCTGCATGAATGTCCTGTGAGAGCGATTGTTAATCTAGTGAAGGAAGCATTTAGGCTGCTTCGACCTGGAGGCACAGTTGCTTTCACTGATAGCTCGGTAATTAACTTGGCTATTGTGTTTTAACCTTGAAGTCATTGTGGCGCTGATAAAACTTAACTAATATGTGCCTACTTCTGCCCTATTTTTTGCAGCCAAAATCAAAGATCCTCCAGGTATTTATTTATACTTTCTTGGCTAAAGTGAAATGGCTCGTAACTGAACCATCCTAAAAATCTTAAAGATCCAACGAAACTTTTAGAACTTTACCAAATTTTTTGATGGGTTAAGAATTTGATTGATTAAGAACTGTATTGCGTTTGGTATGTTGTAGGAATTGTCTCCAGTTCTGTTTACATTAATGAAGAGCACTGAGCCTTTCCTGGATGAATATTATCTGACTGATCTGGAAGCAACAATAAAGGAGGCTGGATTTGTGAATGTACAAACAGTTCTTACAAGTCCTAGACATATGACTGTGACTGCGACAGTGCCTTACTAACATGTCACGTTTAGCTGCTGCTAAAAATTATTCTGCTTGCTTATGGGAGACTTGTGAACAGAAAATGCCATTTTGTTGAAAATTTCTTTCTGATTACCAGTAGTTTATGAAGCTGAGAAACGATCTTTACTGGCTTACCATAATAGCAATTGATTGCCTGAGTTAATGAGTTCTAAACTATGCTCAAATATGAATATTTTCCGACTATCAGAAATCGTTGCAGTGATCTTTGCAACGTTTTACTCTTCCATTTCACAAAATGAGTCTAATTTGTCAAATTTTTTGCTTTAAAAATAGAATTGACTTGTAGTGACAACAACATTGAATAAATGACACAGTATTCTTAAATTTGTCATTGTAATTTTATTATAATATCGTACTTTTGATAACAGCTTATAATTTTAGAGATGCATTTAAAAAATATCTTTAATATTTGAAGATTTTGTGAATGAGATACACTTTTTTGTGGGACGGAGGAGGGAGTAATTGTTTGACGGAGTATCTATCAATATAAAAGGCAGAAAATGAAATATTTAATTATAAATTTCTTCTGAATTGAGGAGTAGTTTTAGTCAAGGATTAAAGTTCAATAAAGGTTAGCACTTAACAGAGTTTAAGTATAAAAATTCATTAATTCTGCACTGACAATGTGGTTTAATGCAAATCAGGGACGGAGACATCAATGAGTTCTTGGAGGGACAAACTTAAACCAAATAAAAATAAAAATATAGATGTAGTTAAATCACAACATTTTTTTTTTGGTTGATAAAACATGATTTGTTACAATATACATATAAATAAGCACCACCTTTTAGAACTTTATTTTAAAATAAATTTTCTTTCTTTCCACATTGCATTTTGGCCTACATAATTTTATTTTATTTTTGTTGAGATTTTTACAATTAATATATGCACAAATATAAACATAAGTCCCGTAATTAGCAAAAGATATATATTTATATTATTAAGGAAAGCAATAGATTTTTTTTTTTTGGGACTCTTAGTCTTTTATATTTTTTTACCCTAATATTTGTATTCTTATTTTTTTTTTCTTTTCCGCCCCGATTATCCACCACTTCCTCATTTTTGTCCACCACTAAATCATGTATTTCTAATTTTAAAATTTGTATAGGCAATTTTGTATGCGTAGGTAATTAGTATATAAATATAAGCCTCATTTTCTCATGTACTAATATATATATATATATATATATATGTGTGTGTGTGTGTGTGTGTGTGTGTGTGTGTGTGTGTGTGTGTGAATGATCCATAGATCAAAAAATGGACAAATACTATCTATACTATTAAAAATAAAAAAGAACGGTCAAAATTAAAAACTGAAAATCGACGTTTGCTACTATTAAGAACGGACGTTTATTTTTTTTTTAAACATTCGCTACTAATAGTAACAAAAAACAATCATGACTTTTTAATTAACGTTCGCTATTATTAATAGTAGACGTTTTAAAAAAAAATTAAACGTTCACTCCTTAATAATAACCGACATCGATTTTTAGTTTTTAATTCTAACTGTTCCATTTTATTTTTAATATTATAAATGATATTTGTCAATTTTTGATTTATAATATATTATGGATCATTTTCTATATATATATATATATATGTTTGATCGTATCATATTTTTTGGAATCAATTTCAACCTTTTACCCCTTTAGTTTTACAAGTTCAAACTCTATGAATGGAATTTAATAAGGTTTCTCAAGCCAAACCAATAAAATATTTCTTGAGAATCAAAGAAAAATATTTTCTTATAAATCAAGCAAACCACTACACCAAACCATCAACAACAAATGTTGACCTCCATCACATCATCATCTACTGGATAAGCACAATCACAGCCGTCGGTTGAGCCTACTTTTTATATTCCTTGTATATCAAACGGATTCCATAACATTTCATCCAAGTCCCCAAATTTGCTTAATTTTCAGAGAAGAGTCGAGTTGCAGATTCATCTCAATACAATTTTCTCTCTCTAAAACAAACAATAAATTCTGTAGATCATGGATAAAGAGCATAAGGTGGCGGAGAAAGTAGATGAAATTGGAAGCTTAGATGAGAGAGAAGACACTGCAGAAGCAGTCGAGCTTGTTCTGTATCAAGTTTCGGAATGTTACGTTTATTTGGTATTTCAATCCTGATCTATATCAAATTCACTCTCTTTTCTATAATTTATATATATGTGTGTGCTCGCATTTATCGGTGATTATGTGGATGTGTGAGCCGTGCAGCTCGATATTTATCGCTTCTGGGGATTATTCAGTTATTCCCAATTGTATGTTATTAACATTAAGCATTTAGAAAATAGTGGGAATCGATCAAATTGGGTTTGGATTTCTGTCGCTTCAATGTTGTATTTGAGGTTCTTTGAGTTTCTGTTAAAACTCGTATCTTTATGATAAAAAAAGCTCAATTAAAACAATTTCCATTATATCTCCTGTTATCCAATATGGAGAGAAGTATATATATTTAACATGACTAGTTAGGCATATAACATAACTCGTTCAATTTTGCAGAAATTTCGTAGCTTTGTATCATGTAATAAATAATTTGTTGCGTAAATTGTTTCTAAATTAGCTTCTTATGAGTGTACCTTTGACTTGGGGTTATTTTCAACAAAATTATTGAGGTGATTCTGTGAAATTTTTTGAATTTTCATTTATTAGTATAGTGACAGTGTTTGGTGGGTTTGGGTCTATATATAGATTTATAGTCTATTTCTCTATATCAGGATATGTTAATGTTGCTTGCATTGTTGAAAGAGGAGGCAGACCTTTATTGCGATGAGTCTAGACTCAGCTGATTGAGTTACTTACAGAGAAAATTATGAGGGTTCTTGGACAAGAGGTCCATAGTTGATGAATCTAGAGTTTCTATTCTGCAAGATGATGCAAATATGCAACCGTTTAACTGACTGTTGAGTTAGTTCTAGACTAAATTATTGAAGTCTGGGCATAAAGTGTCAGATGGATTTCAGAGAAGTTATTTGGAGGATGTTATGCTCTGCAAAGTTATTTATTCTCTTTCTAGTCTATCTGCAATATGCCAAATGGCCTGTTTCTGTGGCTCAATTAATATGTAAATCTTGTCTAATAAGGGATGTAGTTTAGGTTCTTACTTGCATTATAGTAGCTTGAAGAAATTTTAGACTGCTTTGGATTTTTCTTGATGGGCAAAATTTCATTCGAAGTCTCCCTTACGTTTTACTATTTTTACACCGAGTGAAATCCTATACAGCTGAAAACAAAACCATATATATGTGTATTGCATTTTATGTTTGTGAGTTATAGGATCCAAGTTTTACACTATGATCTAGCTGCATATACAAATCTGAAGTACTTCACTCACTCCTTCCTAGAAGATTTACATTACAATGGCAAAAGTAATAAATGGCATCAAAAGTCTGAATTTTATTGTCAATGGTGTTCACTGTTTTATTTCATATTACAAGTGTTGCACGTTTCTTCAGTCCTTTTGTGGAAGATTTTCAAGTCGCTTTGATGCTAACCTAATATGTATCATTTGTAATGTTTCTGCAGATACCCCCAAGAAAAAGTGCAGCTTCCTACAGGTTTTACTCAATTTCTGACTACGATTCTTTTTTATGCGTGTTTTCTATAAAACCTGTTTTCTGTATTCAGACTCACACTGTGTTTCTGCAGTAGAGGAACAACGTTTTTTCTCTGAAGTTTCTTAATTTCAATAATAAAAGTGTTTCTTAGTTATCTGAAGATGTATCTATTATTTGTTTATAGGGCTGATGAATGGGATATCAATAAATGGGCATGGGAGGGGACACTAAAAGTTATTAGCAAGGGAGAAGAATGTATCATCAGACTTGAGGATAAGACTACAGGTGAAGTTTTCTACCATTATTAACTGTTGGCAAGAGATATCTATGTTAAAAATAATAATATGTGTTACTTATCAGAAAGAACAGTTTGATGTATTGTTTTGTGAATTGAAATACAGTTTTAACTAGTTAATTCATATATTCATATAGGTGAATTGTACGCCCGGGCATTTCTTAGAGATGGAGAGCCGCATCCGGTGGAGCCAGTAATTGATAGCAGCAGGTATTTTAAACTGTCACTGAAACAAAAGTCCACCTTCCTTGAGCACTATCAGTAATTGTCCTGTCAAATTATCAACAGAAGCATGAGATCATAACTAGCACTCAATGTTCTAAAAGGCGCTAGGCGGCCGGGCATAGATGGGATTTTTTTTTATTTTAAACCAATTTTAATATTTTATCTTACATTTATCCAAACAAAACAATAATATAAAATAAAACAATCTATAATAAAGATAATAAAGGTTTTTGCTTAAAGTTCAAACACATCTATATTGTCAATGTCAAAGTTCAAACACAAACATGCAATTGTTCAAAATTGTTTAAAATTCAAACACAAACAAATAATAAAAAATATAAACTAATAGTCCTCATCTCCATATCCCTCTATATCTCTAACTTTTCTTCTCCATATCCCTTCAAGATAATGTCCCTATCGGACTTACACTCATACTCCTCATTTCTCTCTTTTTCTGTGTCATCATCAGACAAAAAATATTTTTCATGAAATTCTCTTACTCCAACATTTCTACTACTTCTCCTAGGCTCTAATACGCTATTCTCTCTGGATGCTTTACCAACCGCCTACCAAGTAAGGCCTGAACAACCCTAAACTTCATCATCCACTCCCACGATGTCGTTTTGTAGCGTAGTTATTAAAAAAAATAAAAATTGCAGCCCTAATTTCTCTGCCTTAATCACCTACACTCACCTAGTCCTGTCTAATTTTCTGGAGGAATTTTTTTTCCGTCTTAGGCCTAGACGAGACGCCAGGGGGGCCTAGCACCTAGGCAGTTGCCTAACCCGCTTTTTAAAACACTGCTAGCACTTTTATATTCGTGAGTTTGAACCCACATTTTGTTGTCTTTGGCATCATAGCCAATTAACTTTAGAATGTCAATAATTCTATTTTTTTGGTTGTATATTCTTCAGATACTTTGTTCTGCGCGTAGAAGAGAATATTGGTAAGCTACATTGTTGATTCTTCTGTAAGTCTGCAATGCTTTTCTTTTATTTGGAACTCGACTGTTTATTATTTATCTTTCTATTTGTCCTGTAGACAATAGTTCATTAAATTAATCATAATGATTTTCTGGCATTCCATGTCAGTCCTTGCGTCACTGTCAATGATAAAAAAATCAGCAAGAGAGAAATTTTATTCTAAGAAAGAAAATACAAGTCAAAAGAGCTAAGTTAAAAAAAGAGAGGAGTAAATCCTCTATGCATCAATTGCTATTATTGCTAATGCTATATTTACCTTTTTAGCCTGCCTCCTATTTTGATTTCATTTTTAAAGATGGTGCTTTAGTACTTCTGTGGACTCGTGCAGGTGGTCGCCTTCGGCATGCTTTTCTCGGTATTGGATTTCGAGAAAGACCTCAAGCTTATGACTTCCAAGCCGCCCTTCATGATCATATGAAGTACTTTCCCATCCATTCAAATGCAATTTAACCCCCCCCCCCCCCTTCTCTCTTTTTTGTTTTCTCGTGTTGTATATACGAGTACAATGCCAGCTCTAGTTATATAGCACAGTTGTTTTCTTAAGCAATATTGCTGCACTTACTGTTGTTACTGAACTTATAAATTCTGGAATTTTCTGAAGGTACCTGAACAAAAAGAAAACTGCTGAAGAGATGGAACAACAGTACCAAAACAGTTCTGTTGATTACAGCTTAAAGGATGGGGAGACACTTGTTCTTCAAATAAAGAATGTTAGTTCTCTTCAATCCACTTAATTATCTTTTTGATAAGTATTTATATACTTGTCATTTTTGTGAATGGTCTGAAGTTCTGTATTTGGTTATGCTAAATAAGTTTCACCCGTTTTGTTGTAAACAGACAGGTGGTCGTGGTGTAAGGTCCAAATTTTTTGAGCAAGGTTTAAATAATCTCTCACTGGAAGAAAAGGGTAATGGAAAAGAGCCAGTTATCTGTCTCAAACCACCACCTCCTCCACTGGCACCACTTTCACCTTCTGTAACTGCTGCTAACTCTCCTACACAGTCGCCGTCAAATTTAATTCTAGAGGAAAATTCAGAAGACAAATCATCAGGTACAGTGGAAGCACAATCAAAAGAACCACTTACTCCAGAAAATCAAACCTCGCAAGACATACCAGATGATGACTTTGGGGACTTTCAAGCGGCAGGTTGAAACCGATTTATTTGTATTTTTAAGTATTAAGATTCTAGTTGGTTTCGTGTGTTTGATTGGTTGGTATATATATGAATTTTTTATTTGAATCCTTTTTCAGTTGAAAATTCCAACCATCTGGTGCAATTACTACAAATTTTATAGTTTTACTTTTGTGACCTGAATGACATTGGGGCAGTGATGCCCATTGAGCATGGGGACGGGGTAAGGTGATCCAATACTCTTCTTGTTGGCAGCCTGGCAGGGAAACTTTAAGATGCCAATATTTCTAAATTGGTCCAATACGATATTGTGTTTCTTTCACATAAAAAGTAATGTCTCAACATTAATGTAAAATTTTGTTTGTATAAATATTAAATTTTACTCGTAAAAATATTAATTTTTTATATGCGTGTGTTCATATAGTGTATCAGCTTTCTTTATTTCAATTGTTGAGAATTTATAATCAAATTGTTTAATTCAAAATGATGTCAATTAACATAGATATAAACTCCATTTGTCTTAAAAGAGTATTCATTATACTTTTGTTGATTTTGTTCTCATCTGACTTGAACATAATCTTTTCCCATAATTGCTTTCTAATAATATTATGTAGTCTTTATAATTTATTATTAAATAGTAGTCATAAAGAAATATATAAGTGTATCACATATTCCACAAAAATTCAATAATAATAGTATTCTTTCTATTCCACAAAAGAGTCATATATATATATATATATATTGTTCTATAAAAAAAATCTTCATAAAAGGAGTCCTATTTTATAATTATATTTTTTAAAATTAAATTAATTTATATTAAGTGTAAATTCAAAAATATTATCATCTTTTTAAAAAATTAATAGTATTTATTATATTTATAAATAAGACTTTTTTTTTAAACACAGACTATTATTAATTTTTTCGTTTCTCATAAGTAAATAATATGGTCTTTGGCTATGTAGACTACAATTTGAAATTATAATTTTTTGGGGGTAACATTAATGCGTTTGATTAGTAGAAATTAGTACATCGTGAATTGGTAGCTAAAATTTGCCAAACTATGAGCTCTAGTTACAAAACGCTTAAGAACATTGATAATATATATATATATATATATATATGGGGAATGATCCATAGCAAGCGTTTGCTATGGACACTATTCTAGTAAATACATCTTGAACCATTGAAATAATGATTTTAATAGATAAGATGGAGTCCCACCTGCTATCTAAGATAACGGGTAGGAAAAAAAAAAAATTCTAAGTTAACTCGTCATCTAAGATAGCAGGTGGGAAGAAAAAAAGAAATTAAAAAATTCACTACCCGTCATCTAAGATAGCGGGTGAGAATTTTTTTAATTTTTTTTTAAACGAACTTTAATAACAATAACAAAAAAAAAAAATTTTTTTTTACTTCACCAGGCATCTTACTTAGTGGGTGGAGTAAAAATTATTTTTTTTGGTTGTTAAAGTACTAAAAAAATAAAAATAAAATTTTACTCCACCCGACATCTTAGCTAGCGGGTGGAGTAAAAGTTTTTTTTTTTGTTAAAGTACTATAAAAAATAAATAAATTTTTTTACTCCACCCACTAGCTAAGATGCCGGGTGGAGTAAAATTTTATTTTTATTTTTTTAGTACTTTAACAACTAATTTTTTTTTTATTTTATTCCACTCACTACGTAAGATACCGGGTGGAATAATTTTTTTTTTTTTTTTTTTTGTTATTGTTATTAAAGGTCGTTTAAAAAAAAATAAAATTTGATCATTCCTTGTATATAGAATCCATACTAGATATAGAATATAAGAATAATAAAATTTGAATTGGTCGTTGAGTAACCCTGTGGATATTAAACTTACAATTTTAAGTTTTATTTGTAGATGAATCGTAAAGTTTGACTTTATTAAGGGAATTAATATTTTTATAATTAAGTAAATAGTTGAGCTACAAAGAACACCCCCAAGAATTCCGTCTTTACGTTTCTGTTTATCCCAACTCAACAAAAAAAGTATACAAAACCCTCTCTTCTTTGATACCACTCCTTCATACCTGAATTAATTTCGTTTCATATATGCTATCTCAAGGTTTCATGCTTCTGGGAATCAATCTTATAGTAAGTAAGTACCTCTGCTTCAACTTCTACCAATTATTTATTTATTTATTTTTGATAAATCTGTCTGATGTGTCTCTGTTTTCAAATTGTGCATTAGGGTTTGTGTTTGTTTTTTAAAATTATTGATCAACAGTTAATACCCACGTCAATTTGGGGAATTGATGCGAGTTTCAAGTTTGATTCTTTGTGATCAACTAGCTGTATAGTTTTTTTTGTGTAGTTTTTTTTGGTGTGTTTGTTATTATAATTGTTGTATCAATTGAAGACCTTTTCCCCTTTTCTTTTCAGAAACGTAGGAGTATTTTGTTTAGTTGCTTCAATTTTTTTATAAGTTTGCATTTACTGTATTATTTAAGTGGGTTAAGTATATTTCTCATAGAATTTTGGAATAAGTGCTGTCTGGTGAATGGGAAGGAGGAACTCCCCAAAACTCATGAATCATGATACTGGGAACACCTGAAATGACTTTAAGCACTGGAAAGCATCAAAAGATTTTCCTTGCAGGGAAAATGTTTTTGCATCATATTCACTACAGGAAAAACTTTATAAACTTTGCCCTTCTTCTGCCAAAGGCATACTCCTTCAGCAAACCAAATTGATTTCGACTCAATCCAGCAATCCTACATCTATTCTCCTTTAAACCACTACTAAAAAGAAGGAGACTCTTGAGGTTATTTGCACAAGAATCAATCCTCATAATTCCTTTGAATATCAGCATATTAAATTCTTTATTGCAATTATCTGGATAAATAAGACTGTAAATGAACCAACATACTTGAGCTCATCTGTCTTTGGCCGTCTTTGGGATTGGAGTTGTAACATTTTTGAACCAAGCTTGATCGCATAGTTTGTTAACATAAGTTGCTTGTCCTGAGTTTGTATTGTTTAATAATCAGGACTCTGTAACAATGTAACATCTCAAGCTATTCAAGCTCCACTCATTGGAGATTGGCTCAAATGATAAACAATCATTTAAGGCTAGTGTGAACTTAAATTTAGACTCATTTATTTGATCATCGCAAAACTAAGACTATCTTGGCTCATTTATACCCCACTAAAACATCAGCTGCGGTGTGTGTTTCAAAGTTATGTGTATCTTCACAGTAATTTGACTGGCGTTCACGCCATATACTTTGCTATTTAGTATAGCCCATCAAGTATGGATCTTGATTTATTTTTATGGTGCTAACATAATGTCAACGCAAAACAGGTTTGTTTCTCTGTTTAAAGTGTTAAAGCTGCTGAATGAACCATCATATTTGCAAAGGCGACAGATTTCAGTAGAGGTTACCTTTTTTTTCCCCTTGGATTCAGTTTCCCATTTCTCTAACATAGCTTATTGTGAACTCAAAATTTCCTTAATGATAAATGAGTCCTTTCTTATAAACTAAAATTTGGCAGTTGGTTTACTGGATTGCTAGAAAAAATATTCAACTGATAGAGCTTCATATTTTGAAAAACATGGATCGTTTCCATATTGGCTGATTTTTAGTTTGTGTGTGGGAGTTCTAAGCAGTATTATATGTCTAGGACTCTATGTATACTTGGTGAATGAAAATCTTCTATCATTAATACATTCCTTTTCAATTTGATATGATGCTTTATTTTCTTACTTTTTCTTGTTTTCTTTTCAAGCATACAAATTGCATTTTTCCATGTAGGATATTATAGTTCAATGATAGAATACAAGTCAGTTCATTTCAAAAACGCATTGATTGAGGTTTATCCGACTTTCTGCAGTTCTAGAGGCTCCATCTTGGTGTAGGAAGTGAATGAAATTTGAAGACATCTGATATAAGGGTTAATACATTAGCACCATGGACTTTAAAGGTGCTGCCTGGGTTGGAAATGTATACGAGAAGTTTGAAGCTATGTGTTTGGAGGTTGAAGAAACTATGTACCAGGTAACTCCTAGTCATCTTTTACCCTGATCCTGTTCCGCAGGTTAGACTTTAAAGCTTCAACATAGAATTTGGTGTTAGCGGTGTCCGTATAAATGCTAGTATTAGTAACTCGTCCTTTGCTGCCCCTCTTATTACTACATTTCCCTTTGGCATGCTTTCTTGTGCAGTTGTTTCTTCTGACAATTTTCTTCAGCCCTTGAGGCGTATAATTATTTGGTGTGGGGATAGTCCTCGCTTAGATGCATGTTTGTTATCTGATGTGCACTGTCATCATGCGTTTTTAATTATAAGTTTTCTAGCTACATACTTACATCATGTAACTAAATGTATATATCTGATTTTAGTCTTCAACTGAAGGTGGTCTTTTTTTTAATCTTGTATTTTTATTGTCGCTAATGTTATTACTTACGTACAGGACACCGTTAAGTTTGTTGAAAATCAGGTTCAGAATGTGGGATTAAATATGAAAAAGTTCTACTCAGATGTCATGCAAGATTTGATTCTCCCGTCTTGTACAGATCCAGTGAAACTAGCTATTGCTGATTTGCCCCTGAACCCCTATGCGGATACTGGTGCCCATAAAAATCAAAAGGCAAGCATCAAAGAAGATACTAAAAAGGTTGATGAGCTATTCGCTAAGAATTTAAAAGTGATAGATGAGGTGGATGGAGATCAGGTGTCATCTCTTGATGGATTGCACAAGGTAAATCATATGGAAAAATCATATTCTAGACGTTCCATCAAAGGATCATACTCGATGAAAAATGAAGATGGAGAGAAATATGAACATGCATCTCAGAAGACAAGCTCAAAGAATCAGGTGTTGGATAATTGGAGCAGATCATCATCAGTCTCCGATATAATTAAAGATTATGCAGCAAATGACCAGATGGTCATGACATCACCTCAAGCTTCCGTTGTAGATGAAGTAGTAGGATGGGACTCCAGAGAAGAAGAGAAAGAAGGGAAAAGTCGTGATGATATTAACGGTGCAGACTTATTGATAGATGACTGTTCTGTTGATGATCCAATATCTGATATCATTCTATCACCTAAATCCAAGGGAAGGAAAGGAAGAAAACCGAGATGTAAGGGTGAAGGCTTGGCAGCAGAATCTATAGGTAGTTGTTTATGGGCTTTATTTTCCTATTTTTGTTATTTTTCAACTCCACTTTCTTTGTGCTGAATATTTTTATGGCAGTTGCAGAAACATGTTTGCTCATAGATTCATATGTTAATGGCGATGCACAGAATAGTCAATCTGCAGGTGGGGAGGCTTTTTTGTTGGATCCAGGTATGTATCCCTTAAATAAGCATCATATTATTTGAGGCTTCTCTTTTTTGCATCGATGGAAAGGAAAAGTGTTTTTAAAGTTAACGTTGGTCATATTGTGCAAATGATTCGTGAATGAAATGAATATGGAATAGTAGTTAAATTTTTTTTTACTGTATAGGATTTCTGTGCAAAAAAGTAATTATTTTTTCTATGCAAAAAAGTAATTATTTTTTTTAAAATCATCTTGTGGTCTATATAATTAGTGTAGTTCTCTTTCACAATCACCTGGATGTAGTTATTTATCCCTGGTTTTGGTGCTCTGCTTATTTTTACCCTCTTCATAAAGTGTTATATCCATGTCACTCTTGGATGTAAAGTTCTACCTGTATAACCACTTCTGTGCCTGTTTATGATTTTTGTACTAAGCTTGGTGCCCCAACCAAAGTTCCACTGTGCATTTATTCCTTCACCTCTTGCTCCACTTTCTCCATAGATCTAGACGATTGCTCCTCCATCTGAGCCACAACCACCCTTCACCACATGCATCACCATTGCTTCACCCTAAGATTTTTATCTTTCATCGTGAAAGGAAAAGCCACCATCATGTCATGGCAATGCTACCACCTAATCAGCCAATGCATCCAATTTATATAATCATATATTATTTTTTTCATTTATTAAATAATTCTTCTTGTTATAGAATATGCAGGACAAAAAGTGTCTCACTTGTAAAAATAAAATTATTCCCCAAAAAGAGTCCTCCTTTTTAATTATGATAATATAAAATGTGATAATGTCCTCATGTATAACAACACTGCTAAACCAAGCTCTCATTTTAGTTGGGGATAAACATGGAAGAAAAATATATCCTTAAAGTTTGCAAATTTTGCAAATGAGACTTTTTTTTATGGAATGGAGGGAGTAGTACCTAATAATGGTCATGGTTTTGTAGATGGATGAGGGGTTATTAATTCTATTGGTTCAAATCTAATGAGCCAAAGTGCTGTGCCCCTTGTAAAATAGTTTGAGGGTAAGTAGTCAATGGTTCATAAGCGGGAGGTGGGGGGATTATATAATGATCCCTAATTTGTATTATGTTGATTCTGAATGCTGAAAGAATCATAATTCCCACACCTTGTATTGGATCTGTTTTTCCCCCTTTCGGATCACCAACACCTTGTACTGGATCTATCTCCTTCCTTTCTGGTGTTTGCGTGCCTTTATGCCTGTTCTTTTCAAAATCACTTATTGTTGACTCTTAGTCTGTTTAATGAATTCGTGAAACTTCTTCAGGAAGGCCAGGTAACTGTGATACAGATGCGACTGAGAAAAATTATAGTACTGAACCAAGGATGGAAACCATTAAACAAGATGATGAGCCAAAGTTGGAGGAAACTTGTGTCTTGGTGGATGGAAATAACCTTCCTTTTGTGTCTCTCAAGGAAGGCAGACAATGGTCATACAAGGTACTTACATTTCTGTGCGTGTATGAGTGATTGTGACCCACACGGATTATTGAAACTGAAATTTTATTTTAGAAAAAGATGCGGGAAGCTTTTTCTTTGAAAAAGAAATCAGCTAAGAGGCAGGAGTATGAGAAACTTGTAAAACAGTATGCATATACTGATATGAAACCGAGCCTAACAAGTGTGGACTGTATGTCCCCAGACTCGAACACAGCAAAGTTAAAAACTCACGAGGTTTGTGAGTCAGAGTGGGAGTTTCTTTAGTCATCACCATTGATACTTCTGCTCAAAGATGCTGCATTCCACCCCCCCTCCCCCCTCCCCCCTCCGGCGGTCGATGAGAGGGTATGAAGATGCGTTGCTGAATCTCATTAATGGCAGCCTAAAATATGATCTCTATGGAACAATACTGTAAGCGGGTAAAAAGCCCAATGTTTTAGTGGTTATGCCTATTAATAATCTGTAATTTGGGGAAGCCTGTCCAATGTTACGGGGAGAAACTGATGATATAGTGCTTCTGCATATAAAGTGCAACCTTATTTAAGGTTTGTAATTACTAATGAATTTCATATCATGTTTGTCTTTCTTTGTGTACGTATTGAAAGATTATTTGCCTTTACTTTTCTGGAATTTGTTTTGAAGGTGAGAAATTATAGTTGCATAGAATTTCATTACGTGCATACATTTTATGGTGAGAAATTATAGCTGCATAGAATTTCATAATCACAATTTAAATTATATATATGCACATGCATTCATGCATACATTTTTTTTTTTTGAAAAATATTCTTAAAATACAAAATGAGAATGAATGAAAATGCCGTCTGAACACATTTTCTGAATTGTAAGAAAATGTTTTTTTTTCTCCAAACATTTTATTATTTAACGAGAAAACTTGATTCACAATATATATATATATATATATATATATATATATATATATATATATATATATATATTATTATGACGTGGGAGATCTTTGGAGATTATTTCACCGGTAAACCGAACCGCACTACACTCTTGTATCGAAAGCTAACAAGTTACGAGACAAATAAGAGCGTGTGGATCGAGCACTAGGAATGAAAGAAAGATTTCTAATAAAAGAAGATAATTTGTGAGATAAATGAATAGTCAAACCTGTTGACGCTCTGATAAAGATCACTTGATTGTTTGTGGAGTCCATTTTTGAGTTCAATAATTATATTTGGCTTAGCGGATAAAACACGCCAAAACCTCTCTCTCTCTCTCTCTCTCTCACACAAACACACACACATATACACATTTGAAGTTTCTCAACTCAACTCGCAAAATTCATAAAAGAACAAACAAAGTACTCTCCCGGTTCTAGATTATAAGATAATTATTAATTTTTAAAAATTAATTTAAAATTTTAAAATAATAAACTTTAGAATGAATAATACGTATTTTTTTTTACAGATAATTTATCATGTTCTTAATTATATTTTAAAAGAAAATTATGTTAAAAAAATAATTTAAAATTTTGGAACGGATAAAGTTTTATTACTTCTTGGGTCGTTATATCGCAGTTTGTTTGTTTAAGCAATCCATTCTCAATCCGGCTGCTGCTTCTATTTGAATTTATGTGCTTTTTTAATAGCAACCAACTAACAAAGTTGGTAGACGCAGCCAAATTTGATTCAAATCTATTCCTCCGATAATCATCCACTCAATTCCGTGCTCCAAGCAACAAACATATGATTATGATATATTCCACCTTTCCTACCATCACCACTTCCTTCCATCACTAGCCTAAGAGGTGGGCCACCAATTGCTTGTTTATGGCCCACCTGGCCCCAAGTTGACATGGCGTAATAATCCATGAATCCGAATCATTTGACGGGTACAAGTTTATTTATAAATTTACTTGTTACGGCATCAAACAAAACTAAGGACAAAATTAGCTACGTTGATTTTATAATTAAAGATTTTCTATTTTAAATTAAAGCCTCGGGCGTTGAATTTCGTCATTTTTGTCTCTAACTTTGTAGTTATTTTCCGTTGCTAATTATATATTTTTCTGTTGCTAATTATTATATACGAAAGAAGAAGACTGACATTTTGTTTTTTTTTTTTTCGTCATTTTCTTTAAACGATTGAATCAAGAAGAAGGCTAGAGTCTGGATTATATGCCTCCAAAGTGCATAATAAAATGCGTGTGTTTGTCACTAAAATTAAACTTGGACGCAAAAAACTTATGTTGCGTTTGAATTGAATTAATGGAGTAGAGAAATGAATAAAATAATTTTAAGATATTTCAAGTATATGTTTGATTGTTGGTGAAAGTGAGTGGTGTAATATGATGGTAAAATTATTATATATATCCATTTTATTAGAATGAATTTTATTCCATCACTTGTCACATAAAAAATAGGGTTGGTAATATTTAATTATTAGCAATCATTCCGTTCCAAATTATACAGTCATTATTGAGTTTTAAAAATCATATATTTTCAAATTTAAAATTGAGATGATTCATTAAAATTATGAAACAATAAAACTTACGACGAATATTAATTTTTTAGATAATTTATAATATTTATTATTGTATTAATTAAAATTAAAAAAATTATGTTAATTTTGAGTCTAACTCTTTTAAATTGATTTAAAAAAATTAATAATAATTAAATAATATAAAACGGAAAGAATATTTTCTAATGAGAAATTAATGGACCTTAATTGGTGAACTTGGGCCAGTATCGATTTAACCCAATATAAAATGCATGTTCCACTCGGAGTATCCTGGCCCACCCAAATAAAAAAGGTTTTAAAATATGAATAAAGAAAAATTAGAAAGAAAGTGATGTAGTGTTAATTAAGAAAGCTCAATTACTAATAATCATGTCTTAATCTTAAGCCTTATCATTACAGATGGATCAAATCTGGAGGGCCGGGGAAGGAAGGGGATTTTTCTTTTCTCTCACTAAATTGAACTCGAAGTTATATTTTTATTATTAAATTATTATTTTTTATATTCAAGTTATTGAACAATATTTTTTTTTTATAAAAATCATCTAATAATATTAAAAGTTACCGAAATATCTAAGTGACACCACGTTGAATGTATATATGGACTATTTAATATTAAAATATTATCTGATAATAATGATGTGAATTAAAAATTGAAAAAAAAAACCTTATTTTTTAATCAATTAATATATCATTACATAAATCTAAAAAGAATTAAACAAACAAAAGAAATTAAACAAACTAAAAGATTTAAACTGTTTTATCCTTTGAATCATACACAAATTCCAGGAAACCGTTTTCATCATTCGAATCATAAATCATCCTGTAAAAAGTCTCCATTTAGAATCCAAGAAAGACGGTAAGAATCATTCCATTCCACTCAGTTTCAATGCCCCATTTTTCGGTCTTCAACTTTAATCTCCGCTAGCGGGTAGCATGACATTCCCTGATGAATAAGAGAATACAAAATCACCTACCATGTTAACCAAATTATAAAATTAAAACTAATATAAAATTTAGACTAATTAAAAATTCAAAAGCTGGAAATGCTGCTTCTTTCCCAAATCAAGAATCTTAAGTTCGAGTTTCTATCTCATCACAACTCAACTGGTCTCTCTCCTTCTTCTCTCTCTAGTCTTCAACACTACTTCCTTTTCTGTCATTGAAAATTTTAACAATGTATCCGTCACAAACCCAAGAAAAAACAGAGTAGAAGAATTAGAAGTACTAATTCGTAAGACCCCCGATCTATATAGAAAGGGAGAGAGGTAACGCACTCATTGTTGGAAGCGCACTGCTCCTAAAAACTCTAACAACAGGGACTTTTATAACTAATTTGTCCCATGTATTTAGTTACTATAGCGGTGTTCTCGACAACCGGTTGTTTGTTGTGATACAGATCCATATATACCCGCTAGTCATTTTGTTAAAAATCAAATATATTAACAGAATTTGTAACGATTTGTAAAAATTGTAGTTTAATGAGTCGAATGTAAAAAAGATTACTAGTGATTTTTAACCCCCTTTGATTATAAATATCCATATGTTGCTTTTAAAATTTAAATAAAATTACATCAATATTTTTTTTTTTTTGCTAAGTTAAATTACATCAATTATAAAATTTAAAATTTTATAAATTAATTATAAAAGTTAAAATGTATCGCTATTTTTAAAACAACTTTATATATAATAATTTACTAGATAATGACTATTGTACAAAATAATTTTTGTGTTGAGAGAGAGAAAAAAGAGCTACGTACAAAATATCAATTCTGCGCATTCAGACACAATCAATCACAAAATACGAATATCAAGCTATTCTTAGTAGAATACGAGAAGTGAACCTTGACCACTTTCCTCAAGATTAAGAGGATTACTTACGTTTAAAGAAACAATCCCAACATTCCAAGATTATAAATGAAGAAAGAAGCAAGTAAGTCCATGTGAATGGGGAATGATTGGTCGCATATTCTTTTTATTTTCTCTTTTCTTTTTTCCTCAATGACTCTACTCAACCCAAAAAAAATAGATGAAGCCCCGTTTGGCTGTCTCATATCATATTCAAACATCATTTTCAACACTTCATTTTAGTAAAAATGTAATTAATTAAAATAATATCCAAAATCACATGATCATAGCCAAAAATTCATAACGAATTCAAATCATGCTTCTTTGGACCAACTCATGGGAAGAAATAACGAACTACGAAGGAGAGAGGAAGAGGTATCTAATAGTACCTGGGCACATGGAGGATGGTAACCATCACCCCACATGTTGTCGGCCATTTCCATTCCGTGAACCACTTGATCGTTAGACCTACAATCTGCGGTCTGTTTGGTTCCTCTCTTCTAACAATTTTATTCTAATCACGTGCGTATTAGCTTTAAGCAATATTTAAAAAATCGGATCGGACCGATGATTCAACTGAAAAAAACCAAAACCGGTCCGTGCTTCGGTCCGATCTAGAACTTCAACCCAGTTTCGACAAAAAATTGGTAAAAATTGGTGACCGGTGGTTGAACCGGTAGACCCAGTGAACCGGTCACTAGTTCACCAGTTCAAACTAATTATAAAAAAAATAATTAAAAAATAATAATTACATAAGATGTTTATGTTCATTTGTGCTTGATTTTATCACTTTTGAGTTATGAGAATGATTTAATATCTTTTTTTTTTCATATAAATTTATTATTTATTTGAATTGTATAAAATAAACATTGTATAAATAGGTTTAGTTTAGTTTTTTTTTTTTTGTAGATAAATTGATTAATTTTACATATTTGAAAGATATTATATATAATATATATTTATATAATAATTAATATATTTATTATTTATTATATATTAATGACGTCACTGAGTCAATAACTGTTCGATCGCTGGTTGAACTAGTGATCCATCCACCTGGTAACTTTTTCAGTTCGATGATCAGTACGATTTTTAAAACATTAGCTTTAAGTAACTCTCTTCCTTAAAATTAGCCGTCCTTTTATTTTATTTTATTTCATACACATATAAAGACAAAAAAAGAAGGAGAAGATTTAATGGCAATATATTAGTTATTGTTAATAATCATGTTTAGATGATGTTGTCATTAAATTTATTAGCTTTATAATTAAATATATCCGGTGAAATTGAGTAAAAACTATAATAGAGAGAATTGTGTCTTTTGTTTTGTCATCGTGCATGGGGAGAAGAGAAAGTGTTCGGTGATGGATTGATTAGGGCTGGCGATTTGGAAAAAAAAGCTTACATTTAGAAAGATTATTTTCATTTGCTGTCCGGTCCTCACCATTTAGGGAAGTAATTAGGTGCATTGGAACTTTAGTTTCCTGTCTTCCCCTCCCTCATACTTTATGATCATTGCATATGCGATAATAATAATATGCGCATGAAACTTGAGCCAACAATTGAATGTGCCACCTTTTGAGCTGTCAGGAATTACCACTGGCAACTAAAGTGGACAAGTTAGACGCTAGATTGAGCTATAGTGTTGTTGTTCATTTTCTTATAAATGGTCAATATTAATAGCTGGATAATTGACTATATAAATCTCTTGATTCAAATACTTTGAGCAAAGCTAGCTTACCTATTGATATTGTGGGTGCCCAAAACAGCTGTGAAACAGAAAAATTAGGCAAGCAAACCATAATTGAAAAATGTGGTGGGAATTCTAAACTAAACTAAACTATACTAAACTAGCTTCCAATCACCTACCAAGAATAACGTCACTTTTATGAAACTTCTTCTTGCTTTCTACTTTCTCTACAATAAAAAATAAAAAGATAATAAAATTGACCCAACCCCACATGCAAGTATACCCAAACCCATCCAATAAGATTTCACATACCGATCAGAACTATATTACAAATAGGACTTTGAGGCACATTCCATGTACGCCTTCCAAGCTCCTCTCTACTTGTACTTTTTATATATGCATTATTATATATTATATGGTACAGTTACATATTATAAAATCACAACTTTTTCCCACTCCACGTCTTTTCTTTAACAAACAGAATCTGGATCGAAATCCAAGATGAATTCTCTGCTTGAATTTATGCTCCTCTCAGTATTTGTACTTCTGTGTTGGCAACAAACAACTGAGGCTCAGGCACAGAATTACATCAATGCCAGTGCCACCAGCAGGACAAGCAGAAAGCTAGCCAGGGGGTGCAATTTTTTCAAAGGCAAATGGGTATATGATGCTTCTTATCCCCTTTATGCTTCTTCGAATTGTCCCTTCATTGATCAAGAATTCGACTGCCAAAAATACGGCAGGCCCGATAAATCCTACCTCAAATATCGGTGGCAGCCCTTCTCTTGTAACCTCCCAAGGTATCTACATGCATAATAATACACAATTCAATACGGTTCGTCTCTTTTCTTTGTGCGCTTAGCTGCTAAACACACTGCATAATCTTGTTTGTCTAGACATTTATTTAACTCAAGCTAGCACGGCGTATTTGGACCACCAGTGCATTTGGACCGAATAAGCCGTCCCAAAAACACAAGTCTAATTAGACGAACAAACTTTTTTTCTCTTTTCTAATTAGGATGAAATTAACTTGTATGGTGCAGGTTTAATGGGTTGGTTTTCTTGGAGAGAATGAGGGGGAAGAAGATCATGTTTGTGGGAGATTCATTGAGTTTCAATATGTGGCAATCCTTAAGCTGCCTGATTCATTCAGCAGCACCAAAGGCCAGGTATACAATCATAAAGAGTGGCGCACTTTCTGAAGTTGCATTTGTGGTGAGTTTTTGAACTTTCATTTTCATTATCTTTTTTTATTCAGTACTAGTACGAGTATTAATTCACGGAACTACAGTTCGTATTTGATTAGGAAAAATAGTTGCTTTATTCGGTGCATGCATGCCCTGTCTCTCTTTTCAACTTTTGAGAAAGCTAAAGTTGTAGGTCAATTACAGTTGGACTTCGCTGTTTTCTTTTTCTTATTTTTTCCCCAGAGTTTGAGAGGAAATGACGAGCATTAAATTTTCTGGTAATAGTACAACTATGGTAGGGATAAGTGTCTGAAAAAGTGTATTAATTCATCTTCATAAAGTTAGTTTATACAAAAAATCAATTTGAATTTATTTTTTCTTTTTTGGAAATTTCCATGAGGTATGAAATGGTAGCGAAAAAAGCAATAGTCAAATAATTAGTATTTACAAGAGAACATAGGCAGCATGATTGACGATTAAGCAAGAAATCCAAGTAGAATCATGATAGTAGGTAGGAGCAATAATGAAAACCAATTTTTAGTCCTAAAAAATGATGAAAAATTATTAAATCTCTTGAGGTACCTGTTACGTAGTGATTCACACCACTCATGACAGCACATGAGTTGTTCACGTGGCATGTGCTCCATGACCAAAATAATTACTCTAAAATGACACCGCCAAGCATTAATGGCTTTGTCATTGGGGAAATATTTAGTAACTGACTTATCAAGCCTGTTACATATGTTTTGTTCATCTTCCAACTCCCAACAATTCGATTAGTGTGTGCTTGTGCTGTTCTGTATATGTTTCACCTCTCATTCTTCTTTTAGCCTTTTTTTTTAATTCTAAATAAGTAGGTCTCCAAAACTAAAGAAACCCTTTCCACCAAGCAAAAATAAAAATATTAATCTAAATGAATGACTACTCAGTCGCTCCTTTCCACTTGCAAGCGTGATAGATGGGTAATTAAAATAGACGAAAATTGTTATATCACGAGGATGGTAATGTGGGAAAGTTGGACCACACCTGCATGATTATTGGGGGGGACACGCACTCGGGGGAAAAATACAAAAGCAGCAGTCTCCATTGCGTGAAAAATCCGAGTACATACCATGATTTCTGAGGCTTGTTTGGACACGCTATTTTGTAGACCATCCCTTCTTTTCACGTTGCACAAACTCTGCTTTCTACGGTCTAAACAAGCATATAAATAAGATTCTAAATTTCAATTTTTAAAAGGCACAATTGACCCTTTAAATTTGAAAGCTTTCTTTATCTTTATTTTAGATTTTAGGACTGTTGATACTATCAGAATAATATTTATGCTGTCAGAGCAAATATGTATTTATCAACACATTTATATTTGTTTTAATAATATTTTAAATTTTTAATAACAATAATTATTTTAGCAGCATAATTATCATTCTGATATTATCAATGCCCTTATTTAGACCGTGACAAATTGATTACATAATTATCGGCTCATATTATGGATGTGCTTAGAATTCAGACCACGTGCATCATAATTTTGAGTACTGTATTGATCACCATACTTCTGGTATTGATTGTGCCACCTGCCCTTATACATACGTAACATTGCTCGTCTTTTTGGACACAGGACTATGGACTTAGGTTAATGCTGTATCGGACAACATACCTTGTAGATATTGTACACGGGGAGATGGGTCGGGTCCTTCAACTTAACTCCATTCAAAGCGGCAATGCATGGACAGGAATGGATATGTTGATCTTCAACACGTGGCATTGGTGGATCCACACCGGAAGAACTCAATCGTAAGATTGCTATTCTTTGCTTACAAACTCGTACTTTACATAAGAGGAGTGCTGTATATGTTGACTTGCACTAGATACAAACTGTACGTTGTAATTATCCTCAACTTTGTGGGTATTTATTATGCGTCTAATGACTCTAATAGTCGTACCGCCGCCTCAGTATATGAATAATTTTTATTTAACATAGCGACACCTTTTCAATACACGTGTTTATTTTAAGTGGCATTGAATTTGGTATATGTGTTGATTTTAATTAGCACTTAATTTGGTATATATATATATATATTGTGGATCAATGTACAAATAAAATATTTAAATGGCTATAATGGTTGCAGATGGGATTATGTTCAAGATGGCTCCAAAACGTACAAAGATATGAACCGTTTGGTTGCTTTCTACAAAGGGTTGACGACTTGGGCTAGATGGGTCAATCGAAATGTTGATCCTTCCAAAACCAAAGTATTCTTCCAGGGGATCTCTCCAACCCACTACGAGTAAGCTAACTGATTCCCCCTTTCTATGTAATTTACTAATCGTAAAGTAAATGTCTCTTTTTTGTTACCCTTGTTTGTTAAATCAGGGGTAAGGATTGGGGTGCACCATCTAAATCATGTTCCAAAGAGACGCAACCGTTCTTTGGTATAAGATACCCTGCAGGAATGCCCATGTCAGCAGTTGTTATAAATAAAGTTTTGAGCCGGATCAAAAAACCAGTTTATTTGCTTGATATCACATTGTTGTCACAATATCGAAAGGATGCGCACCCGACGGTCTATAGCGGCGGCCGGCATACACTCGACTGCAGTCATTGGTGTCTTCCCGGATTGCCGGATACCTGGAACCAACTTCTCTACAATGCTCTCTTCAGTTGAACATAACTTAGAAACATTGTTATCACAATACGATTTTTATTCTGGACTTCTCTGCAAAAGCGAGCAATAAAAGGAGGGTGGTGATAATGATTAAATTGTAAAGGATATGATTATTTTTGGCATAAGGGAGGGGCATGCCTACATTTTTAATGAATTTTCAGTTCTACTTGCTTTTCAATAAGTAGCTTTTTTATGTTTAAATGAATCGTGAAAATTCTTCCCTTTCCCAAGACGGAGGATAGAAAATAAAAGAAATACATGTTCTGATTTTCTCTCTTGAAATATTGAATAAAACTAATTTAAGAGTTTATACAGTACTTATACTATAGTGATTTAACTGTGTTTTAGTGACAGTTGGTGAACATCTATCTGTTTGTGTATCCCCGAAACTCCAATTTCATCAAATTAATTTCAAGAAAGTAGTTTTTATCATCAAATAGATAACGTAGGACTCAAACTCTATATATATAATTGTCAGCAAATTTTGCCAAGCAACAGTTGGAGTCTTGGAGATAACCGACAATTGATAAGTGAATGTGAGTTTACATTACATGCACCACTACTACAACTACTACACAGAATGTATAGTACAAACAACGTACATTTAAGTTGTTCAACCATCTTCAGTCTAAACGCATGCTATGCAGATTGTTGCTAGTACATACTTGCACAAACATAAAAACACACATCATAAAATAATAATAATAATAATAATAATAATAATAATAGTATCAAACACAAACAAAAAATGTAGGGGGATGTTTTTGCCGTGGATTTGTCATACTACCATTCCTTCTTGTAGTAGGTCATGCTGCTACTCCCTCTTGCAGTATACCAATTTTCTCATTAATTAGCCCTGCCGTTAATCCCTCTTACTACAGTTTAGATTTGGTTACTATCAACAATCGGTTGTTATTGATAATTCTCAACATATATATATATATATATATATATATATATATATATATATATATATATATATATCAAAACAAACAAAGCTGGTCATTCTTCATCTTACACTACTAGATTTGGCAAGGGTATCATCTTCTTCCGGCTTTTAAAATCTTGCTCTGGCGCTAACATAAAATTTAATAAGAGACTTTAGTCTAGGAATCCCAAATTGGACCCAAGACAGGTATCCCAGCAGCCTTACATGCATCCACAACCCCACCGGATTACTCGTAACAATCACAACCTCAGCATTCCACCGCTTTGCGGCATCCACACTAAGCCTAGCTACATTAGACCGCCCTAACACCGCCGTATCATGCACAATAACTTCGTTGTTATCAAACCCACTCACTTTTTTAATTAATTGGGTTAACAGTAAATTTATTATCTCTTCAATTTGTTTCTAGATGAACAAAATCAATGCATGCGTGAGAAAATTATCATCCATCCATGGTATCTTATTTGGAAATATAATTTTGACAATGTTTGGGCTTGAAATTAATTATTCAGTTGCATGCAGCCCAAAACTAGAAGAGTAGGAGTGAACTTGAAAACAAGCGTACGTGTAAATTTAAAATTTTCTAGTGTAGCTATGTACGTACGTAGTTCATCATGCTTAAATTTGTCTTCTGTTTTGTTCTAAATGCCACAAAATCAATACAGGCGTCAGAAAATCATCATCTTGATTATTTCAAATCATAGTTTGGAAAATTTTAATTTCATAGTTAAAAATACTTGTCCAATAATAATTGCAGTCTAAAACTGAAAGAGTAAGGATGAATTTACCAACTTGAAAACAAATGTGTAAATTTAAAATTTTCTAATGTAGTTGTGTATTTCCCAAGTAGAAAAGCAACATAGTTGGTATGTTTTGTAGTCTATATTCATCCGTTATAAAATTAAAAATATATTTATAAAATATTTTTTTTGAACAATATATATATATATATTTAAAAAAAATATTTCTTAAACATTAATGACAACATCACATTAGGACAATAGTCTTGACAAATATGTGCGTTGTCGAACACCCTTGACAAATATGTGCGTTATGGAACACCACCGCAATGTATATATATATATATCCAGTAGATTAACCAGAACCTGCGCACACCCATCGGAATGCGCGCCACTAGAACCTTGATGAATGTTCTAATATAACTATATAAGTACGCACGCGGTTAAAGCTAGCGGAATTCCTTAATTTCATAGCTCATATTTGATGAAATACAAAGTGATATAATTTAAAAAACGACATTCTTATCACGAGCTAGCTACTTATCTCTCCCTCATGACATAGCATGCTCGTATATTATATTTGTATATGGTGCAACAAGGTTAGTAGCTAGCTGGGGCACTTCTTTCAGGCTACAAATGGATGTACTTTTAAATTCATCATAACACATTTTTTTAAAAATTGATAATAACACACTACACACCCAAATTAAAATGCTTCCATTGTTTTTATGCCCAGAACGGCAAAGTAAATATTCTCTATAACAAACATTCCTTTTGCATAGCACAAAAATGTCCAAGACAGTAGACAATGATACTGCAAAAACTACATTTTTTTCTACCACACGACTTGTCGAGCCTGACAAAACACTAATCATCAAAACTTGCTGCCTAGACCATTCAAAATGTTACAATACGCCTATAAAAAATATTAACAGTAAGTTATGGGATATTTAGTTTAATTAATCAATGCTCCGAGTCGGTGAAAAAATTCAGCTTTTTCCTCCTAGTGAAAGGGAGATGGAGCTAATTTAATACAAGTAGATGCTGAAATATAGAATTAACAATTTGTGTATTCTACTAATGAGGACAATTAGATGCGACAGCATATTTAGGACAACGTTTTTATGCAGTTTTCAGATAGATCGAGTCAAAGTAATTAAGAAGTCTATATTTCGTAAAAATAATGTTCATATGGTCCATGAGGCGGCTCTGGAAAATTTTGCACGAGACAACATTCTGAAGGTATAAAGAAGCTTGGGACTAGGGAGACCACGCACATATCCAGGTGAGTACAATATTTATTTGTTTATTTATTCTCTACTACTACTACTACTCGCAGTACATAATTCAAGATTCTGAAGGGATTAATAAAAATCCAGGGCAGTTCCCATCAAAACATACATATTTCAAGATTCCAAAGGGATTAATAAAAATCCAGGGCAGTTCCTGTCAAAACATAACAGGCCCTGGGTAAGGGGCATATGAGCCACCACAAGTTCAAGGAATAAATATGCAGTTCTTATCATAACCAGATTTTTACTCATCCCAAGAACCCAATGTTATCTAATTCTAGTTCTTGAACCAGTCCTCATGCGGCTGAGCCCTTGAGGAGGAACATTAAAATTCTAAATAGTCCTTTGATCTACAACTAAAAACCGTAAAAAGAGTTATTCAAGAACCAAAACCAGTTAATTTTTGAAATCCACTGAACCTAATAACCACAATGTAGCAGTCACATGCAAATCTACACTTTTGTTTGTTTTTTTTTTTTTTTGGGGGGGGGGGTGGTTAAACTTATTTACGCTGTACAAATGTAACAACTTAAGTGGCAGAACCATATACTGATAACCCTTTTAACTGCTGACGAAATTTATCATTGTTTTTTTAAATTAATGACCTGCAAGATAAAAGGCAAATATCAGCAAGTGTGTTTCTGTACAAGGCCATAAAGCAATTTCATAATTTAGCTCGATAGTAATGACCATCAAATAATAATAATGATAATACTACTTTTTTTTATCAACATCATCATCATCATCATCATCAATAATAATAATCTAGCTGGAATTTTGGGAAAGAAAGAAAAACTGGTCTGGTTGACCATCATAATGCACAGAAAGTCAATTCAGGTCCTACACTTTTCCCCAAGATATATGTATCATAATTTCATTCAAAGGAAGTCAATAATTGAAAATGTAAAACTAATTTGGCATAATGATTACATAGATAAAACTCTACCATAAAAGAACCCCTACTGACTTGAATAAACACATTCTCATTCGCCTAATGAGGGTTTCGTTAAAAAAATATTAAAATAAATAAAATAAATTTTGAACAACAAGCAAATGCGGGCTACAGGCCCTTCTAAAGTTGCTGCAGACTAGAATCCAATTGTGACATGCAATACCATCTTATATATCAAACCACCAGTCTGAAGAAGAAAAATGGGACTTGGAAGTTTTTTCGCGAGTTTTATTTCTAATATTATATGGTACATATATTAAGGGTACTAGTTTCAACTTGAATTGAAATAATTAGTATCTCATGGACCAATTAAACCATGAAAAACTAGGTTGAAATTCCAAAAGGAAAAAAAATTAAATTGCATAAATGCTTCATAACATAATCATAAAGCTTGTATAGAAATTTTTCCCAAACAATAAATTCACGAGAAAGATGGATAATAATTTAATATTCCACCAAGCAGAGACAGGGAGAGAGAGGTACAAAACATAATAACTTCACAACTTCCCTCCCCCTCCTTCCTCGCCTCCTTCGTACTTGAAAGTTTTAATGGACTTTAAGTGACAAAAGCATGATCTATAGAAGATAAAAAGTGAGGCAACGTAATGCGGAACAATAAGACATATTGATAAATAACTTCGTAACTTACCTCCCCCTCCCTCCTCACCCCCTTCGTACTTGAAAGTTTTAATGGACTTTAAGTAACAAAAGCATGATCTATAGAAGATAACAAGTGAAGCAACTTGAAAGTTTTAACGGACTTTAAGTGACAATAGCATGATCTATAGAAGATAACAAGTGAAGCAACGTAATGCGGAACAATAAGACATACTGATAAGTAAGACAAAACACATCATCATCATCATTATTATTTTTTTTTGGAATGATTTACCTCCCTCAGACCTTTTAAAATTTTACATGGACCTTCAGCGACAAAATCTTGACCACTTGGAGAAAACAAGTCAACCACAAACGAAATGATGTAATGTTTGAACTCAGATTACCTAACCACTTCTAAGGTAATTTTTTTAATAAGTAAGCATATTATTAGAAGCCGCTAAAAAGGAATGGCACCCATATACGATCAAAGTAAAAAGCCACCACTGGATAACATAAACATACTCCACAACTCCATCCACCCCACTCTATCCCCTGTACATTAGATCTGCATGATCGCCTAAAAACGCTATCCCCCGTTAAAATCTTGCTATCCACGACCCCAGAAAATCAATCCCCGAATATGACATCAGCAAACTCACTCTAAATAATTAAACAAGAAGCAACAAAGATCACATACAGATTTTTCATTAACATTCTTGACAGAAGATCTATTCATAAAATCCATTTTTTAGTACACTTAAAAACTATGATTTTCCTCGGGGAACTAAATTTACTGAATCTGAACAAAAGTATATCATGTCTAGGAAACATGCAGCTTCGATACTCTCTTAGGTAACTCTAACATGTAGATCTTTTAGAAACCACCACCACTATCACCATCAATAACAACATTGATCATCATCTGACTATACTGCAGGCAATCAGGCCTCTGTGCTCAGTTTGTTCTTCTAGGTTTAATTAACATGCTTTGACAGCTCTTTAAAGTTTAAAATTATCTCTCTAATGATTCATATGGTGCCCTCGCATTTATGCTAAAAAAGATAAATACAGAACTCTACATGTTAAGAAAATGTAGCAAAATATCAAAATTTCCCAATATTTTTTAATATAACGAGTCAAAACAAGCTTGGAAGAAACCATATTAAGACAACTGTAACTTGTTAGCCACGTAAGAACAATAAGCACAATTTTTGCAGTTGACATGGGGAAAATTCATATATGACCCTTGCTGGCTCTTAGAACAATAATGCCCGGGCAAAGAGGTATTTGACTCACACATTCGGCAGGTATGAGGGAAATTACGCCATCTGCAAACTTAAGCTACTATAACTTTTTCTAAGACCTAAGTGCGGCTGTACCAAATTTGACGAAAAGAATGTTTTAATTGTTTTCATCCTAGGCTATGATAGCATATATTCTAAAGCCCAACAATCATTGTCTACCAGCAAAAGTGGAGAAAATTTTGAATTAATTATTCAGCACATAAGCTGAATAAGTTAAAATTCTCTCCTAATCAGAATGGATTTCACTTTAAATTCTGTGAAGACCAAAACAAATTTCTTTATAAGTTTCATTTAGGACCACATGCACCATATGACTTAGAATAGAAGCATATTTCCAGTACACCTCAAATAACAATAAGAAAAAGGTATAGAAGGACATCATATTACCTAAACCCTAGGTGACAGTCCTGCATCATATTCCTACCTGGAGGAACTTCCGCTATCAGAATCTGTAAAGTTACAAAGTAATCACAGAATGGAAAAGGTTAACTCCTAAAATAAGATGTATTAACATCATGCATCACCAGTAATTAAAAAAGTCATATATTAAAGATTTTAATAACAGTACCACTACAGGATCCAGAATCACTACTAGAGCTGCTTGATCTACTTCCATTAGTTGAGACATTGCCCTGCTTTGCCACTCGAATGGGAGATGAAGTGCATGTGTCCTTTTTATCTACTAACAAACAGAAAAAACTTAGATCCATTATTCTGAAGGATATCAGGTCTTCATCAAGTGAAATTGCCATCAATTCCCATGTATTAAGAAATATTACCTGTTTTAGTTTCTTTGGGAGCCTCTACCACAATTGGAGCTGGGTGCTATCTCAAAAAAGTTGGAAAAGATGCATTAACTGTCTTACATTTCTATATAGGAAAAACATACAAAATATGACCAAGCATTTACCTCTGTGTGGACACTCGGCTCAGAAATGGCCTTTGCTTCATTTCCAAGTCCAGCCTTGTTTTTGTTTTTGCTCAAACACTTCTTGTAGTTGGTTACAAACCTATCAAGCTCCCAGAGAGTCTCAGTATCAAAACTATCAATGTCCACTTCTATCTCATCCTCGTGTTGGCAAAGAGATGAATTTCTCTTCTTTATGATCTTGACGACATTCTCCAGCTTTTCAGGTGGCAAATTTTGCAGGTTTGTGCTAAGCTTATGCTTTTCTTCATAAGTCATTTCCCTTTTATTAAGATCCTTAGCCTTCGGCTTCTTCGGGACAGTGGTCCTGCCTGAATGAGCAAAATTCATTACTTTTGAGTTGGGCTCGAGGGGATGAGTAATGGATTCTGACCTCTCTAAAACCCTTCTCATTACAAGAGGTGGCGTATGAGACTTCCTTGCTGTAGGTGTATCTAGACTCCCTTCATGATCTACAACAAGCTTCATTTCCCGCAAATAATCAGCCTCTATAACCACCCACTTCTCCTGAAATATTTGCATCAACTGATCTGCCATTAAATAAACATCCTGTCCTTTTGGATTATAGGTCATAGCATTGTGAAACGTAATTCTCACATCCTCTGCAAATTCTCTAGGAGACTTGTACCAATTCTTACTCAGCCTAGATTTCACAGTACCCAAATCCATTGGATTCTTGATAATATCAAAATAGTCATGCAAACCAAAAGCCTTTGCATCAACTGGTTTATTAAACACCCAGCCATGCTTGTGCTTCATTAATTTCTCAAGTAAAGCATTACAACTCTTGTGCAATTTATTTGAAAACTTCCCCAACTCAAACCCAATTTCACCCTCGCCTTGCTTCTTCCCATTTGATTTTGACTTCTTGTCTGCTGCCGGAAACTTATCTTTAGCAGGAAGAAACTCTCTGTTCCTATAGAACTGGTTTGCCTTGGGTGTCCTCCTTTCTTTCTCTGCATTTACACCTTCACTATTCTCTAAAACAGATATACTCAGCTGATGAAAAGGCCTTGACTGACGAGGTCCTGCCTCCGCCACCTCCAGCTGCACTCCTTTCGACCCACCACCAACATCAACATTACCACCCGCTTTTTGATGATCTTTTGCATCAATCTTCGTCACCCAATTCCTTACCAAATTAAGCTCACCATGGAGCTTCGTCCGAAGCTCCCTCACCTCCTTCTTTGTCTTTGAAGCCAAATTAATAGTAACACCATTCTCCAGACTTGGAAACCCTAATTTCGGGCCTCCAATAACTGCCCGTGTACGATTACGATTTAGACTCGAAGAATCATCAGACGTTGCATCAACGCAATTATCTTTTTCAGAAGCTAGGGTTTCAGTTTGTGGCTCTGTTACATTTGTGTTTAGACCTTCGAATGACTTTATGTTATAATCCTTGCTATCCTTCACTTTAGGCTTCTCCCTAAAACCTTCATTCCCAACATTTCCATCCACTAGTGACCCCGAAGCCATAAATATAAAATCCACAACGCTGATTTCAAACCGTGATGAAATTCACCTCTACTTTTCCAACTCGAAAGAATTAGATATTTAAACCCTTATTTCAGAGAAAACGATCAAATTAACTTGTATGTATATATAACTAGGGTATATAGAAACAGTACAGTTTAAAAATCATACCTTTGTTTCTGGATTTGTCGACAAGATTCCCTTTCTGCTTCTGTACACTTTCTCTCTTAAATCTCTATCTGTATTCTCTCACTCTCGGCAAAGAGCCATGGTAGTTGAGTGTCTAAGCATCAATGATGAAGTGGGTGCTTGCTCACGCGTTTGAAAGGAGCGTGTATGACACTTAAGGATCGAAGGGTAACTATTTACCACAGTTACGCGAGGGGAAGAAAACTTTGTGATTTTAATTCAATCATTTTGTGTTTACTCACACGTGAAGGGCGGCGCATGCACAAACGACTCCTGTCGTGGACCTGCGTTGAGCCGTTGACAACTGTCGCCTGCCTGGTTAAAGTCTACTGGTTCTAGCCAGTAGGTTAGTCGAGCCCACTGGCTTCGGCCAGTGGGCTGGTCGGGTTCGACCGGGTTCTAGTAAGCCCAAGCCTCTTCTGGCCACAATTTCTTTCTTCCTTTTACTTTACTATTTAATTGTTTTACCCTCTATTGATAGATACTCCCATTTAAAAAATAAAATAAAATAGTAATAAATGAGTTTGTTTATACCCTTTTATCTTATATATCTAATTAAATTCGTATTTAATTAATATCAATATAATTTTATCATCATATATTATTAGTATATATTTGATTATTACATTGCAATTCACCCAATTAAGTTGGTAATCAAATTAAGTTTACATCACATTCATATATGGATGTAATCTCACATTAAGGCACACAATTACATAAACAGTATTGTTAAGAGTTTTAAAATTTTAATTTTAAATGAATTTTAAAAAATATAATATTAAATATTTTAATAATAATTTATGATATAATTAATTATATAAAATTTATTCAACTAATATTACAGTGACATTATTTAAAATATATTTTAATATTTTAAAATTTCTAACATCACTCTTACATGAATGTCAAATCAAACATTATCAACTTTTATTTTAACTTCAACGTTCAAACCAAACCGAGAATTAGATGGTAATATAGTGTCGGTAATATATACTCCTATTTTAGCCTTTTTGTTAAAAAAAGAAAAGAAAAGATATTAATGTAGTGTCAAATATAAATGTTGCACGAACTTTAAAGACGAACAAACAGATGGGTTATAAACTTATAATGACATATAACCACTCTATTATGATCACTTTCCATTCATTATAATATTAGATTAAATAGTAACATTCAATATCAAATCGGTGAATAGTGAACCAAATGGGACCGCTATAAAATTGTCCTCTTATAATTACTCATTTTACAACTTGTAAAATCTAATTTTTTACGATTCACCAGTGAGCTTACGAGATCTTCCATTTTTATTTTTTGTTATGAGGATATAAATATATATATGGGGTTAATTTATTGTAAATAATTGCTATAAATTTTTATAAAACATATATTATTCATAATTTTCTAAATAAGAATAAATGGTTAAGATTAAAAATTAAAAATTGACGTCCGTCAGTACTAAATCACCTTCTAATAATAATAGCGGACGCGCTTTTAGAATTTAATTTAGGGTTTGACTTTTAAATGTTACTATTACTGACGGATTTTTTAAACATCCGTACTATTAGTAGCGGACGTAGATTTTTAATTTATAATTATAACTGTTTACTCTTGTTTTGAAAGCTATGGATAATATATGCCCTATAAGGATTCATAATAAATACATACTATGATTACTCTCCATACATATATATATATATATATATATATATATATATATATATATATACATAATTTACAATGGGCTTTTAGTTAGTCCGCTGCCTCTCAACCGCGTTAGGGGTGTCCTCCATCAATTTCTAAAGAGAAGAAGAAGGAACTTCAGTTAGCCATTCATTATTAGGGGATAAATTATATATTAATTCAGTTATTGTCTACTGCTACCCCAATTCATGCAGAATAACATATCTAAAACCTTGCCATTGACCTATATATCTAAATCCAATAGGTTTGGGATAGGTCCCTAATCCAATATGGACTGTGGCTATTTACTATATCTAATCCGCATTAAAATAGGAGTCAGGTTTCTAGATGGTTTAGGAGATTACCTTCCTATTCAAACTATACCACGTTGATGGACAATCCCAAAGGGAATGGGTAAGAGTCAGATAGGCATTATAAATACCCAGTCAATGATGGAGGAAACGTTTACGTACACATGCACATTACTACTTTACTAAATACACAGACCTCCATTGTTGACCTTTTTTAAAACCTTCACTAACTCTCACACAAGAGGAGTCCACCAACGGCCCAAGCCGTTAGGACTTTTGTGCAGGTATCATATCCGGACGGCCAACAGGACAACCGGACAGAATCAGACGTCAACAATTTCTATTATATAAATATGTTCATTGCAATTAAGGAAGCCATTTTCCGTCCTTCCTTGACCAAAGCCAAACTTCACATATAGATGATTCAAGAATATTATTCATTGCCCCTACCGGCCAGTTAGAGTAAATTTGGAACTTCAAAAATATAGATATTGTTCTTGATATTAGATTTGTTGAAAATACAGATATTTGACTTATGTTTATTTAAATAATTTTTTTCCTTTTATATTAGTTTACCTTTTGTTTTCTTTTTCTTTTTTCTGTTTGTTATGGTTATAGTTGTCGTTTATCAGAGTTTTGATCGGTGGTTCCCAATTGCCAACTTCCTTTCACCTTCCAGCAATGGATAAACGTCAACCCTCATACATGGTCTTGCATCAATTTTTAAAAATCTGTGTTTTTAATAAACAATCGTCCGAACTTGTTACTGTAACAACTTTTGTAGTTTAATTGATTAGATCTGAAGGGAGAGACCATGTACAAGGTCTCATAATCCTTCACTACTTATTTTTGAATGATCATAACCAACCTTTACTAAGAAAGCAGTCATAATTATATAGATCATCATCAACAAAATTATTACTAGGTTTTATTTCCCCATTAGGCCGTAATCTAGATTCTAACAGAAGAAGAACAAAAATTAACGAGGAGGAACTTGTAAGAATAGAACATTGTGTGAAAGGATCAATGAACACATCAAGTAATAAAAGAACAAGAGTTCAGTAACTTCATTTGAAAAGTAGCAACCAAGGGAACCGAAGCAATGTTTTTTTAAGTCCTAATTGAAAATGAACCCTAAAACATGCTTGTATCAGCCCTATAGTTTAACAAAAAAAGCGTGAGCTTTAGGCCCCAATTAAAAGGAAGGCCTCGAATTTTTAAACACTATAAATAACTCATATAAAAAATGCCTTATAAAAATATAAACTCAATTAATCCTATAGGGCTCATATATAGTCCAATTCATTTATTAAATATCTAAAAAAATTAACAGTATAAAAAAAATAGAGCTTCATTTAAATAAAAAATATTAATACTCCATCCGTCCCAAGATAAAAGTCATCAATTGATTTTTGTAGTCAAATTGACCATTTATAAATTAATAATTAAACATATATATCTAAATTTTTAAAAAAGTAAACATTAACATTAGTACTAAATTATATGTAGTTTATAGGCTTTTTGCGTATATATTAAATAATAATAAGATATATTGATTTAAAAAATAATCAATTTAATCATAAAAGTTAATAAATGACGTACCAAACATAGAATATCTCATTTAAAAATATTGCTTTAGGCTCCAAATTATTTTGAACCACCCCTGACTTGTATAGACATATATATCTTAATCAACTCATGGTGCGTAAGTGGTAATTCTCACTTTATGGTATTCATGAGGTCGAGGAATCTAATTTTGGTAAAGGTAAAATTGTTAAATTTCCCTTAAACTAGCAAAAAAAAAAAAAAAAAGAGTAAGACAATAGAGTAAAGTTAAACATAATATCTGATCATACGTACTGCAGAAAAAAATATATATAAAAGAAAGAAAAAAAATTATGACAATTAATTAAGACAACATAATTTTTATTACTCTACTTGCTACCATTGGCTTACAAGCGCACGGCAATGCGACAATGCCTTGAAATATAAAGGGTGCCTCAGACGGACAAATTAACAAACATGTAAAAATAAAATTGAAACCTGATTAATTATACTATATAATTTTTATCCTTTTATAATATATATGAAAAACAAAGGCATGCAAAATCCGTTTTACCAAGGGCAAATCTATATATCCAGCCCCCTACACATCTTGATCCTCAAGATCATTTGTAACTGCATGGTAATTAGTTAGATAATGGTTGGGAGCTTGTTTTTTTTTTTTGCTAATTGGTGTTAAATAATTATTAATGAGATCGTGCTATTTCATAGAATAAACATATATAAATAAGAACTTACATGAATTGAGAGAAGACATCTCGTACGTATCACGTATTCACTGCGCTTAAGGGTGAAGGTCTTCAATTGTCTCTCTCAATCTTAGGATGGATATATGGGTGTGTATAAAATTCTTGAGACGACAATTGGGACCAAACCTTAACTGTTTTATTTATAGAATAGCTAAGGGTCAAAATCGTCCATCAAGATTATGAAACCCTAGGGCCCATTATGCCAAATACTATTAGTAATATTACTTATGGGTCATATAATTACCAAACCCATAAATAAAGTAATTAAATTAATACAATATGTAAGCCCAATAAATACATAAATAGTAGAGGCCACATTAGGAAATAAAATATTCTAACATTCTCCCACTTGGCCGAAATACTTTTTATATACAAAACATAATGCTTACAATCATTAATTTGGCCAAGCATTAATTTAATAACTACATCCTGTTCAAACAAAAGCACCAATATGAATTAATACAATCTTTGTGTCACAATTAACACAAGATCCCCATTAGTTACATAACTAGTACTTTAATTAAAACAAGGATTAACATTAAGCATAACAGGTATGAATAGAGTTTACATAAGTGGTAATAATTTAAACTCATTTATATGGTCCAAACATAACTGTTTGCTCATAAGTTCTCAAGTGTGCACAATAAAGAGAATAGCAAACCATAATCCTAATGTGAAGTCAAAACAATGAGCTCAAAATTAAGTTGTCTTACATCAAAGTAACTTACTAATTAAGACTACCAGTTAAACCCATGCCGGCAACATGTTCTAAAAAAAGTTTGGGTGGTAAGCCTTTCGTAAGTGGATCCGCTAACATATCATGCGTACTAATATACTTAATGACAACATTTTGATCTTCAACTCTTTCCCTGACGAAGAAGTACTTAGTGTCAAGGTACAGTCCAGCGCCACTCAAATTTGTGTTGTTGGAAAAACTAACAGCAGAATTATTATCGCAAAATATTTTCAATGGCCTTGAAATGGAATCTACAATCTTAAGTCCTGAAATAAGATTCCTCAACAATATGGCGTGACAAGTAGCATGATAACAAGCCACATATTCTGCCATCATCGTGGAAGTGGTAGTTAACTCTTGCTTATGACTTCTCCACGAAATAGGGCCTCCTGAAAACATAAAAATGTACCCTGATGTAGATTTCTTTTCGTCTTTACACTTAGCAAAATCAGAATCAGAATAACCAACAACTTCAAGGTTATCTGTTTTTCTGAATGTAAGCATAAAATCCTTAGTACCCTGTAAGTAGCGTAACACCTTTTTAGCTGCTTTCCAGTGATCTAAACCTGAATTTGATTGGTAACGTCCAAGCATACCAGTTATATACGATATATCAGGACGAGTACAAACTTGAGCATACATAAGACTCCCAGCCACAAAAGCATAAGGAATAAGATTCATTTGATCACGTTCCAACTGATTCTTAGGACATTGATATGAGCCAAATTTGTCACCCTTAACAACAGGGGCAACAGTAGGGGAGCAATTTTGCATGTTGTATTTGTTAAGAACTTTGTCAATATAAGCTCTTTGGGATAATCCTAATATCCCGTGAGACCTATCTCGATGAATTTCAATACCTATGACATAAGAGGCTTCACCGAGATCCTTCATATCAAAATTTTCAGAAAGAAAACGTTTTGTCTCATACAACATGTCTGAGTTATTACTTGCAAGTAGTATATCATCAACATACAAAACAAGAATAACAAATTTACTCCCACTGACCTTCAAGTATATGCATTGATCTACTATATTTTTCTTAAAATCAAAATTACTCATCACCTCATGAAACTTAAGATACCATTGTCGAGAGGCCTGTTTTAACCCATAGATGGATTTATTTAGTCTACATACCATATGTTCCTTGCCTTTAACCAGAAAACCTTCTGGTTGTGTCATATAGACATTCTCATGCAAGTCACCATTAAGGAATGCAGTTTTAACATCCATTTGATGTAACTCCAAATCATAATGAGCTACTAGAGCCATGACTATTCTAAATGAATCTTTCCTTGATACTGGAGAGAAAATTTCATTATAATTCACACATTCCTTTTGAGTGAAACCCTTGGCAACCAATCGAGCTTTATATCTTTCAACGTTCCCTTTAGGATCTAATTTGGTCTTATAGACCCACTTACAACCAACAGATTTAACACCTCTCGGTAATTCTTCAAGATCCCAAACGTTATTAAGCTCCATTGATTTCAACTCATCATTCATGGCATCAAGCCATTGAGTTGATTGAACAGTCGTAATAGCCTCTTTATAGGAAATAGGATCATTAATCTTACTTGAATCATAGTCAATCTCATTAAGATATGTTATAAAATCATCAAAATTAACAGGCTTTCTGGGTCTTTCGGACCTACGTAAAGGCTGCACAATTTCAGGAATATGATTTTCAATAATGTGGGGTTCAACATTAGGTGGTGGCTCAGCTATCTCAGAAGCATCATTCGCTTCATCCTCTTGAATTACAGGATAAGGAACATAAATCCTATTTTCTTCAAGATCAATTTTCTAGGCTCACCACGCCCACTTAAATTGCCATTCTCTAAAAACTCTGCATGCCTAGTCTCAACAATTCTAGTAGTATGTGAGGGACAATAAAAACGAAAACCCTTAGATCTCTCAGGATATCCAATAAAATGACAACTAATGGTTTTAGAGTCAAGTTTCTTTATCTGTGGATTAAAAATTTTAGCCTCGGCCGGACAGCCCCATACCCGTAAATATTTTAAACTAGGTTTCCTACCTGCCCAAATTTCATAAGGAGTCTTAGGGACAGATTTGCTAGGAACCCGGTTTAAAATATTAACAGTTGTCTTTAATGCCTCAGTCCACAAAAATATAGGTAAGCTGGAATTGCATAACATACTACATACCATATCCATAAGGGTACGATTTCGCCTCTCAGCTACACCATTTTGTTGCGGTGTACCAGGCATTGTATATTGAGTAACGATTCCATTTTCTTGACAAAATAAGGCAAATGGACCACGACTATGACCTGTGTCAGAGTGTTTACCATAATACTCTCCGCCTCTATCTGATCTCACTACTTTAATTTTTCGGTCAAGTTGATTTTCAACTTCAGCCTTAAAAATTTTAAACATATTTAGTGACTCAGATTTTTCATTAATCAGGTAAACATAAGTATAGCGAGAATAGTCATCAATAAACGTAATGAAAGATTTGTGTCCACCAATTCCAGGAGAAAATGGTCCACATATGCCAGTGTGAATCACCTCAAGGAGTGCACCACTTCTAGTGGTTCCTTTCTTACTACCTTTCACAAATTTTCCTTTTATACATTCAATACAATGGTCAAAGTTAGAGAAATCTAGTGAATGAAGAATTCCATCTTTTATAAGACGTTGCATTCTGTCTTTTGAGATATGGCCTAAACGTTGATGCCACAATTTTGAAGAATTCTCATTATCTAGTTTTCTCTTATTTCCGCTTTTAAAGGTATTTTCTATCACATTCATTGTTAATAAGGATTCAACAAAGACATTATCCAAATTTAACTTATAGAGGTTTCCCTCTAAAGTGCCAGAACCAACAACATGAGAGTAATGATAAATAATTATTTTATTATTCCCAAACTTAAACGAAAAATCATTAACGTCAAGTTTAGATACAGAAATTAAATTCCGTGTCATACTGGGAATATAAAGAGTATCATATAAATACAAGATGAAACCACTCTCCAAAACTAAAGGAAGAGTTCCTACAACTTCAACTTGTATAGACTCTCCATTGCCAACTTTAATGGTTCTTTCCTCCTTTTGGAGTGACTTCTTTGAAAGGAATCCCTGCAATGAATTAGTAATGTGAACCATAGAAACAGTGTCAAGCCACCATGTATCAGAAGGAATGTCAATTAAAAAGGATTCATAAGTCACATAATTAAAAGACATACCTTTCTTTTCAAGCCATTCTCTAAACTTAGGGCAGTCTTTCTGAATATGTCATTGTTTCTTACAGAAGTGACATTTAGTGTGACGCCCCCAAATCTAGGCCCACACAGCCCAAACTTGAGTCGTCAAAAGACTGCAACAAAATTATTACAACAAAGCACAACGTACAACAATACAGTGTATAATAATACACAACTAAGTCTTCACTATTATTGCCACACTATTTTACAACACGTGAAGACTAGGATAGCTATTCCTCGGACTCTCACTCCATCCCCCGGCTAGACCCCGTTACGTTTTCATCTCCTGTTGAAAAACAATGGAACAAAAGAAAGGGTGAGCTCAAATAGCCCAGTAAGAAATATCATGACTAAGATAATGACGAATAATTTATCATTAGCCTTCAACAGTTGAGTTCTTGATAGAATACAATAGACTACAAGGTTTATATCAAAAACTGCAGTTAAATTCTTAAACAACGTTCAGATCAATAATAGCAGCGGAATGAGTAATCTATTAGAAGAATAATGCAGACTATAATGTCCACTCGGTTCTCTTTTTAGGAAAAACATCATCAACTTTTATCATCTGAAATATCATTAGTCAAGATAATACAACTTCACAGTTCCTGGTCATAATCATACAGATCAACAGTTCGTCTTTGCACTACGGGCCAAAGACATTCAATATAACACCAACGGTCATGATTATACCAGATTCAGCCTTTGGTCATAATCATACCAATCAACAGTTCATCTTTGCACTACGGGCCAAAGAGAACATTAACCACGTGTCATAAAAGACACCGAACAGATGTATCGCCTTTAACCTAGTATATCGCCTTTAACCTATCATCTGTTCAACAATTATATCACATCTGTGCCCCCGGCCACAGATATTCACAACAGCTTGATTCTTGATGATTAATACAAATAACAGTGATACAAATGATGAACAGAAGAACAGGATAAACAATAAGTATCGGAAGTTTACTTTGTGCAGATTCAAATAATGTCCAAATTGCCAACATGATGTGGAGTGAAATTTAAAAATGATATTCAAGATCCACAGTTCAGAATAACGATTACAGTTCAATAGAAATGTTCAGAAAATAGGAAGGTTCAGTTGAACTAATGAAATTCAACTATTATGGAACATATAATATTTTCAGGAATTATAGAAGCAATAGTTCCATAATAAGTTTCGATTTAGGTGTATGGAAGAAAGTAATATCCCTTACCGTAGCAGGTTTGATTAACAAAAGGTGAAGGGAATTAATATCCCTTACCATAGTAAGTTTGAATAATGGAAGATGAAAAAGATGGTATCCCTTATGAGTATAAAGGAAAATGATATCACTTACGAATATGGAATAAAAGTGTCATGTGATAATTCGTGTAGACAAATTATTTCCACACGAGACAAATAACAAGGGTTATTCACCAACAGGCGATAATCCGCACCGTAAGGTTATTCCCATCAATTTGAATACGAATAGTTATTCACCAAACAGGCGTAATCCGCACCGTAAGGTTATTCCCACAATTTAATAGAATTTGAACACGAAGAGTTATTCACCAAACAGGCGTAATCCGCACCGTAAGGTTATTCCCACAATTTAATAGAATTTGAACACGAAGAGTTATTCACCAAACAGGCGATAATCCGCACCGTAAGGTTATTCTCAAAGATTAATAAGGAATGAATACAAAAGGTTATTCACCAACAGGCGGTAAACCGCGCCGTAAGGTTATTCCCACAATTTAATACATGGAAATAAATGGCACAAGAAAGAAACGATATTATTTTCGAGAATCAAAGAATGATAATCCCTTCAAGTAAGAAAGAAAATAATATCCATTTATGATGATGAAAAGAGTGATACTCCTTACCGTAATAAATTTAAGAGTGTGAAAAGAATGATATTCCTTACCTTAACACGTGACTGGATATTGATTTAAATGAGGTTGATCAACCTATATATTTATAATATAAATTAGTAATTACCACATATAAATTTCAAAGTGTATGATAACTCGTATATTATGAACTATCAAAATTATATATATTTAACATAATTTTTGTAGTATAATATAATAACTTTAGAATAGTTTTTAAAATAATATTTCAAAATAAATCTTCTAAAGAAAGCTTTTAAAAATGAATCTTCTAATAGAAGAGTCTTCTAAAGGAAGATTTGTGAATACCGTGAAAAATAGGAATTTATAAAATTACTACTCTTTAATAAAAGACTTACTTGAAAAATTTCTGCACTCCTTTTGGCTTTCAAACTCTCAAAATAACCTTACTATTCTCAGAGAAAACTCATAAAATTCTTATAGAAAAATTTTATGTTTTAGGTGTGATTTTTCTATTCAGCTGAACAAGCTATTTATAGGGGAAAATGGGGTACTATGCGTGGTAGGTGGGCACTGTGCATTTGGTAGGTGAGAGAGGCTGCGCAAACGTTTTTTTTTAAAAAAAATTTCAATACTTGCACAGTAACTTTGCACAGTAACTTTAAAATTTTTAAAAAGTGAACAGTAATGAACAGTAACTTTTGTCAGCCGATGAATAGTGATTTCCGGGAGTGAACAGTGACTCCGGAGTAACTTTTCCGATGTGAACAGTAACTTCCGTCAGTGAATAGTAACTTTTGAAAAATAATAATATTTATTTTATTTTATTTTATTTTATTTATTCTACCTGTGGATCCAACATATAAAATAATGCTACAACAATGATAACAATAATGTAATAAACATGTTACAGATTATTATTAATTTAAATAATATAAATTACTGTGTATTTGCTACTGTGACAATTATTAGATTCAATAATTTTAAACTACAGTGCACCAACAATTATTGACTCGATGATATGAAATACAGTTTAATGACAATTATTGAATCAATAATGCAAAATACTGTGTAGCAACAATTATTGAATTGATAACATAAAATATTATACAACAACAATTATTGATGAAATGATGTGCAACAGTTAGGGTGTCAATTTCAGATCAATAATATAAGACACTGTGCAATACCGTGTGCTACTGTAGAGTACCGCATGCTACTGTAGAATACCATAAATTACCGTATGCTACTATTCTTTTATCACCAGTATTTAAATAGTTAACACCGTTGACTATTTTTATTTAAAAAGGTTACTTCTGTCGTTTTCTATATCCGACAATTATTCCGTTGTGGGGTCCACCAATAATTAGTTATTTCGGCGCCGTCGTACGACACGAATATTATATTGCGCCGTCGTACGGGCAGAACGAATATTCCCCGACAAAACGAATATTCCCCGACAAAAAGAATATTGTCCAACAAGGTATAATTTGCACGAAACATCCTTAACTTTTAACTTTGTCAATTTAACCACTTACTGTTTCATGAAAAAATATATATGAAGAAAATTAAATTTTATATTTCATAAAATTCGGGGTCTTACAACCTCCCCTCCTTATGAAATTTCGTCCCCGAAATTGACGTACCTGGCATTTCGAAGAGGTATGGATACCTAGACTTCATCTCAGATTCTAGCTCCCAGGTCATTTCCTCAATATCTTGGTTCCTCCATAAAACCTTAACTTGAGGTATAACCTTTGAGCGTAAGATCTGCTCCTTCTTATCTAGGATCTTAACAGGTACTTCCTCATACGTTAAATCTTCTGCTATAACGTCTGGTTCTAACTCAATGACGTGGTTTGGGTCCTTCACATATTTACGTAACATAGATATGTGAAAAACGTTATGGATGCGAGACATACTTGGTGGTAAGGCTAGTCTGTAAGCTACAGTTCCCACCCGATCGAGGATTTCAAATGGGCCAATAAATCGAGGGTTGAGTTTTCCTCTCTTTCCGAATCTCGTAACCCCTTTCCAAGGAGAAACACGTAAGAATACATGATCTCCGACGTTGAATCTCTCATCTCTCCGATGAAGATCGGCATAACTCTTTTGTCGTTCTTGTGCTGTCTGTATTCGTTGTCGGATCATTTGGATCTTTTCGGTCGTCAAGCGTACCAACTTGAGTCCCAACAGTTTTGCTTCTCCTACCTCATTCCAACATACTGGAGAGCGACATTTGCGTCCATATAAAGCCTCGAATGGAGCCATACCTATACTTGCTTGGTAACTGTTGTTGTAGGAAAATTCCACCAATGGCAAGTACTTATCCCAACTTCCTTTGAAATCTAGTACGCAAAGTCTCAAAAGATCTTCGAGGGTCTGGATCGTCCTTTCCGATTGTCCGTCCGTTTGAGGATGGTATACAGAACTAAAACGTAGTTCAGTGCCCATAGCTTTTTGTAGACTGATCCAAAAGCGTGAAGTGAATCTAGGATCTCGATCAGAAACTATGGAAACTGGCATGCCATGCAATCTCACGATCTCATTTATGTACATACCGGCAAGACGTTCAAGTGAAAAGTTTTCTCGTATAGGCAAGAAATGAGCGGATTTGGTCAATCTATCTACGATGACCCAAATTGCATCTAAGCCTTGAGAAACTTTGGGAAGACCCGTCACGAAATCCATATTGATGTGTTCCCACTTCCATTCGGGAACCTCAAGTGGTTGTAATGGACCTTTAGGTACTTGATGTTCTGCCTTGACACGTTGACAAGTTAAGCACCTTGAGATAAACTCTGCAATCTCCCTTTTCATATTGTTCCACCAAAATGTATGTCGAAGATCTCGATACATCTTGGTACCTCCTGGGTGGATTGCAAATGGCGTGTTGTGTGCCTCCATCATGATTTTATGCTTCAATTCAGGATCGTTAGGAACACAGAGTCGAGAGTTGACTCGAAGTATTCCTTTCTCGTCGATTCTTGCTTCGGGGATGACACCTTCTTGTACTTTCTTCATCATGTTCATCAGTTCCGGATCGGTAGCTTGAGCAGCTTTAATTTTATCGATTAAAGCCGGTTCTACTCGCACGTGAGCAATCTTCGAGTGGGTCCCTGGTGTCTTTAGCTCTATCTCCATCTTTTGCAAGTCGTACAAAATACGCTTTTGTGTTGTCAGCAGTGCACTTGTACTCGCATAAGATTTTCTGCTCAAAGCGTCAGCTACAACGTTCGCCTTTCCCGGGTGATACTGGATTGTGTGATCATAATCCTTCAACAGCTCAAGCCAACGTCGTTGTCGCATGTTGAGTTCCTTCTGGGTGAAGAAATACTTGAGACTTTTATGATCCGTATAGATATCCACTTTCTCTCCGTACAAGTAGTGTCTCCAGATCTTCAACGCGAAAACGACTGCTGCCAACTCTAGATCATGAGTAGGGTAATTTTTCTCATAATCTTTGAGTTGTCGAGAGGCATAGGCTATAACCTTTCCATGTTGCATAAGGACACAGCCTAGACCTTTGCCTGAAGCATCGCTGTATATGACAAATTCTCCCGATCCTGATGGAATGGTCAGAACAGGAGCTGAAACAAGTCTCCTCTTGAGTTCTTGAAAACTCTTCTCGTATTCCTCGCTCGAATGATACCGATATCTAATAATCAAACTTTCATCTCTTGGCGTTCTATGGGAGCCATTTGGGCTTTGGAAAAGGGCTTAGTATCGGGTTCAAGATCGATACAGAATTCAATTTCTCGGTTTGGGGATAAGCCAGGAAGTTCCTCAGGAAAAACGTCAGGAACTCATTAACAATAGGAATATCATTCAAGTTTGACGTGTTTTTGTTCAAATCAATGACATAGGCTAAAAAGGTTTGACATCCGTTTTTCAATAAACGAATGACTTTATGGCTAGAAATAATAGTTATAGATTTCAATGGTTTAGTTGCTTGAATTTGCATGACAGGTTGATTAGGAATATGAAAACTAATAATCTTATGGAAATAATCAATTTTAGCATGATGGGTAGTCAACCAATCAATTCCTAAAATCACATCAAATTCATGCATCTCCAAAGAAATAAGGTCAACAGGTAATGTGAGGTTGTTGATTTGAACTAGGCAAGATTTATAGATAGTAAATGTAATAGGTATTTCTCCCAATGAGGTTTCAACTGATAAGACAAGATTTAAGTTTTCAATAGTCAAATTTAAACGTTGAGTACATATAGGTGAGATAAAAGAGTGGATAGAGCCAGTATCTAACAGAGCGTAGAATTCACGAGAATTTATGAATAACTTACTAGTTATCACCTCCTTCGGTTTCTTGACTGTTATCGTCAAATCGAATCCCGAGTACTTCATTCGGATCTTCACGTATTTCAACCATGGGAATACCACTAAATAATTCTCTAACGAACTGTTTCTCGGATTCCTCAACTTCATCAGTAGTAACGTACCAATGATTTCTATAAGAATAGTATTTTCGATAGACTGCAGTTTCCATGATAGTGACTAACTTAACCTGAATTCCTTTAAATTGTAACGCCCAAAAGTATAGAAACATCATTTTTAAATAATCTTGAAACTCATAGCTGGAACACCATAAATCCCAAAGACTAATATGAAAAGTCCATATATTCTGATCCTTTGTTATAGAGCATAACCAGGTGATATGACTCTCCCAATTAGTGAGTAAATTAAAGGCAATAATTTCCGCAAGTTCATTACTTCCTTTAATTGCTTCTAATAATGGATCTGGAACGACTGTAGCAGAACTTTCACCTTCATCCTTACCGGATAGAACACGCATAATTTTTGCCTTAGGCAAATGATTCAACTCTGAGTTTGTAAGAAGATTATTCGTCGCCTCTTGTTTTGCAGCTACATTTGTTTCGGTCATTTCATAGTTAACCTCCTGATTTCCAGATGCCATACTTAACTGTGGTCACAAAATAAATGTTAGTTCAAATAAACTGACTCATCACTTCATGTCCCTATATTCAAATCAACTCATTAGATAATAAAATCTAATTTAGGTGGGACACACTAGTGACCGATTCTATTCGTCTCTCCCCTCCTAGTTCTAACCCCAGATCTCCATTAAAGACCATATCCCTAAGCTCTGATACCAACTGTGACGCCCCCAAATCTAGGCCCACACAGCCCAAACTTGAGTCGTCAAAAGACTGCAACAAAATTATTACAACAAAGCACAACGTACAACAATACAGTGTATAATAATACACAACTAAGTCTTCACTATTATTGCCACACTATTTTACAACACGTGAAGACTAGGATAGCTATTCCTCGGACTCTCACTCCATCCCCCGGCTAGACCCCGTTACGTTTTCATCTCCTGTTGAAAAACAATGGAACAAAAGAAAGGGTGAGCTCAAATAGCCCAGTAAGAAATATCATGACTAAGATAATGACGAATAATTTATCATTAGCCTTCAACAGTTGAGTTCTTGATAGAATACAATAGACTACAAGGTTTATATCAAAAACTGCAGTTAAATTCTTAAACAACGTTCAGATCAATAATAGCAGCGGAATGAGTAATCTATTAGAAGAATAATGCAGACTATAATGTCCACTCGGTTCTCTTTTTAGGAAAAACATCATCAACTTTTATCATCTGAAATATCATTAGTCAAGATAATACAACTTCACAGTTCCTGGTCATAATCATACAGATCAACAGTTCGTCTTTGCACTACGGGCCAAAGACATTCAATATAACACCAACGGTCATGATTATACCAGATTCAGCCTTTGGTCATAATCATACCAATCAACAGTTCATCTTTGCACTACGGGCCAAAGAGAACATTAACCACGTGTCATAAAAGACACCGAACAGATGTATCGCCTTTAACCTAGTATATCGCCTTTAACCTATCATCTGTTCAACAATTATATCACATCTGTGCCCCCGGCCACAGATATTCACAACAGCTTGATTCTTGATGATTAATACAAATAACAGTGATACAAATGATGAACAGAAGAACAGGATAAACAATAAGTATCGGAAGTTTACTTTGTGCAGATTCAAATAATGTCCAAATTGCCAACATGATGTGGAGTGAAATTTAAAAATGATATTCAAGATCCACAGTTCAGAATAACGATTACAGTTCAATAGAAATGTTCAGAAAATAGGAAGGTTCAGTTGAACTAATGAAATTCAACTATTATGGAACATATAATATTTTCAGGAATTATAGAAGCAATAGTTCCATAATAAGTTTCGATTTAGGTGTATGGAAGAAAGTAATATCCCTTACCGTAGCAGGTTTGATTAACAAAAGGTGAAGGGAATTAATATCCCTTACCATAGTAAGTTTGAATAATGGAAGATGAAAAAGATGGTATCCCTTATGAGTATAAAGGAAAATGATATCACTTACGAATATGGAATAAAAGTGTCATGTGATAATTCGTGTAGACAAATTATTTCCACACGAGACAAATAACAAGGGTTATTCACCAACAGGCGATAATCCGCACCGTAAGGTTATTCCCATCAATTTGAATACGAATAGTTATTCACCAAACAGGCGTAATCCGCACCGTAAGGTTATTCCCACAATTTAATAGAATTTGAACACGAAGAGTTATTCACCAAACAGGCGTAATCCGCACCGTAAGGTTATTCCCACAATTTAATAGAATTTGAACACGAAGAGTTATTCACCAAACAGGCGATAATCCGCACCGTAAGGTTATTCTCAAAGATTAATAAGGAATGAATACAAAAGGTTATTCACCAACAGGCGGTAAACCGCGCCGTAAGGTTATTCCCACAATTTAATACATGGAAATAAATGGCACAAGAAAGAAACGATATTATTTTCGAGAATCAAAGAATGATAATCCCTTCAAGTAAGAAAGAAAATAATATCCATTTATGATGATGAAAAGAGTGATACTCCTTACCGTAATAAATTTAAGAGTGTGAAAAGAATGATATTCCTTACCTTAACACGTGACTGGATATTGATTTAAATGAGGTTGATCAACCTATATATTTATAATATAAATTAGTAATTACCACATATAAATTTCAAAGTGTATGATAACTCGTATATTATGAACTATCAAAATTATATATATTTAACATAATTTTTGTAGTATAATATAATAACTTTAGAATAGTTTTTAAAATAATATTTCAAAATAAATCTTCTAAAGAAAGCTTTTAAAAATGAATCTTCTAATAGAAGAGTCTTCTAAAGGAAGATTTGTGAATACCGTGAAAAATAGGAATTTATAAAATTACTACTCTTTAATAAAAGACTTACTTGAAAAATTTCTGCACTCCTTTTGGCTTTCAAACTCTCAAAATAACCTTACTATTCTCAGAGAAAACTCATAAAATTCTTATAGAAAAATTTTATGTTTTAGGTGTGATTTTTCTATTCAGCTGAACAAGCTATTTATAGGGGAAAATGGGGTACTATGCGTGGTAGGTGGGCACTGTGCATTTGGTAGGTGAGAGAGGCTGCGCAAACGTTTTTTTTTAAAAAAAATTTCAATACTTGCACAGTAACTTTGCACAGTAACTTTAAAATTTTTAAAAAGTGAACAGTAATGAACAGTAACTTTTGTCAGCCGATGAATAGTGATTTCCGGGAGTGAACAGTGACTCCGGAGTAACTTTTCCGATGTGAACAGTAACTTCCGTCAGTGAATAGTAACTTTTGAAAAATAATAATATTTATTTTATTTTATTTTATTTTATTTATTCTACCTGTGGATCCAACATATAAAATAATGCTACAACAATGATAACAATAATGTAATAAACATGTTACAGATTATTATTAATTTAAATAATATAAATTACTGTGTATTTGCTACTGTGACAATTATTAGATTCAATAATTTTAAACTACAGTGCACCAACAATTATTGACTCGATGATATGAAATACAGTTTAATGACAATTATTGAATCAATAATGCAAAATACTGTGTAGCAACAATTATTGAATTGATAACATAAAATATTATACAACAACAATTATTGATGAAATGATGTGCAACAGTTAGGGTGTCAATTTCAGATCAATAATATAAGACACTGTGCAATACCGTGTGCTACTGTAGAGTACCGCATGCTACTGTAGAATACCATAAATTACCGTATGCTACTATTCTTTTATCACCAGTATTTAAATAGTTAACACCGTTGACTATTTTTATTTAAAAAGGTTACTTCTGTCGTTTTCTATATCCGACAATTATTCCGTTGTGGGGTCCACCAATAATTAGTTATTTCGGCGCCGTCGTACGACACGAATATTATATTGCGCCGTCGTACGGGCAGAACGAATATTCCCCGACAAAACGAATATTCCCCGACAAAAAGAATATTGTCCAACAAGGTATAATTTGCACGAAACATCCTTAACTTTTAACTTTGTCAATTTAACCACTTACTGTTTCATGAAAAAATATATATGAAGAAAATTAAATTTTATATTTCATAAAATTCGGGGTCTTACAACCTCCCCTCCTTATGAAATTTCGTCCCCGAAATTGACGTACCTGGCATTTCGAAGAGGTATGGATACCTAGACTTCATCTCAGATTCTAGCTCCCAGGTCATTTCCTCAATATCTTGGTTCCTCCATAAAACCTTAACTTGAGGTATAACCTTTGAGCGTAAGATCTGCTCCTTCTTATCTAGGATCTTAACAGGTACTTCCTCATACGTTAAATCTTCTGCTATAACGTCTGGTTCTAACTCAATGACGTGGTTTGGGTCCTTCACATATTTACGTAACATAGATATGTGAAAAACGTTATGGATGCGAGACATACTTGGTGGTAAGGCTAGTCTGTAAGCTACAGTTCCCACCCGATCGAGGATTTCAAATGGGCCAATAAATCGAGGGTTGAGTTTTCCTCTCTTTCCGAATCTCGTAACCCCTTTCCAAGGAGAAACACGTAAGAATACATGATCTCCGACGTTGAATCTCTCATCTCTCCGATGAAGATCGGCATAACTCTTTTGTCGTTCTTGTGCTGTCTGTATTCGTTGTCGGATCATTTGGATCTTTTCGGTCGTCAAGCGTACCAACTTGAGTCCCAACAGTTTTGCTTCTCCTACCTCATTCCAACATACTGGAGAGCGACATTTGCGTCCATATAAAGCCTCGAATGGAGCCATACCTATACTTGCTTGGTAACTGTTGTTGTAGGAAAATTCCACCAATGGCAAGTACTTATCCCAACTTCCTTTGAAATCTAGTACGCAAAGTCTCAAAAGATCTTCGAGGGTCTGGATCGTCCTTTCCGATTGTCCGTCCGTTTGAGGATGGTATACAGAACTAAAACGTAGTTCAGTGCCCATAGCTTTTTGTAGACTGATCCAAAAGCGTGAAGTGAATCTAGGATCTCGATCAGAAACTATGGAAACTGGCATGCCATGCAATCTCACGATCTCATTTATGTACATACCGGCAAGACGTTCAAGTGAAAAGTTTTCTCGTATAGGCAAGAAATGAGCGGATTTGGTCAATCTATCTACGATGACCCAAATTGCATCTAAGCCTTGAGAAACTTTGGGAAGACCCGTCACGAAATCCATATTGATGTGTTCCCACTTCCATTCGGGAACCTCAAGTGGTTGTAATGGACCTTTAGGTACTTGATGTTCTGCCTTGACACGTTGACAAGTTAAGCACCTTGAGATAAACTCTGCAATCTCCCTTTTCATATTTAAATATTAATCCTAAATATTTATTATATTTGAAAAATATAATATTAAACTAACTAGATTAATATTTACAATCATTTAAATATTAATCCTAAATACTTATTATATTTGGAAAAATATAATATTAAAATAACTAGATTAATATTTACAACATTTAAATATTAATCCTAAATACATATTATATTTGAAAAATATAATATTATATACCTAAATATCATTTTTGTATTATTATTATTTTTGTTATAATTTTAAATTAATTTTTAAACATTTAAATTAATTAAAATTATCCAGAATGGCAATTCTGTAATTAAGTCGAAAAACTGATACGAGGGCAATTTCGTAATTACGCAGAAAAAGACCGGAGGGGCAAAATAGTAATTTCAGCCGAAAATGTCTTCCGCGCATCGCGCGCCTTACAAAAATTCGGGGGCCAAAACGGTGCCGTTTTGGAGACCCCGGAGCCGGCCTCCGCGCATTGCGCGCGGGTTAACTTTTTATGCGCCAAACGGCGTCGTTTTGTACGGCTGTCCGTCAGATTTATTTGGCTGCGCGCATTGCGCGGCCAGTCTTTTTCTTTTCCCCTTAGCAGATTGTGAATAGTAGTTTTAATACACCACTTTAATAAAAATTACACCTTCAAGTAAGCTTTAAAAATCCAAAAAAATTACCAATCACTTAATATCAATTTATAACATGAAAATTTAATTTTTCATGATTTAATATTAAAATTTTTTTATAAAAATTTTTACATCACATAAACTACCACAAATCATAACTTTTTGTGTATAACTCCATTTTGAGTGATTCAAACTTTGTTTTTCTCATGATTTAATGTTCTATAATATTATAACATTAAATCTAAATATTATAAAAATTATTTTTGGTCATAAATTCCAAGACTTGTTTATACACTACTAAACACATATTTTAGCATACAAAATATACCAAAATACACACCAAGCATATTAAACTCAAGAATGGCATAAATATTACTACTACACATTATTAACTATAATAACATGTTTATACAAACATGATAATTTATTTAATAAATAAATAAACTTCATTTAAAATAACCATTACCTCATTTTAATGGCTATCTTCATTTTTCTTTCAAAATGGGTTGTGAAGGAGGATGGCATGAACCAAGAATTCCTTCTCCTTCCATATCCTTGCTCTCAAATAATTTTCTCTCTAATTTGAAAAGTGAAAGAAGAAGAAATGACTAACATTTCTCTCTCTCTAATTACTTAAGTCTTCCATGATGTATAGATATATATTTTATATCTATGAATTTAGACCAACACAAGTTAGCTATTGGATACTTGTTCAAGAAAGCTAACCCATGCCTTAGTTGGTGAGAATTTTATGGGAAATGACTCACCAAAAATCAAAACAAGCAACCTAAATATTAAATAAATGAAAAATAAAAGAAAATAAAAACAAACTCATTTTCTCTTTTCTCTCTCCTCCCATGCGGCTGACTTTTCTTTCTTCTTGTCCCAATTTGATTGTCCAAGTCACTTTTTTAATTAATATTAGTTAAATTAAGTATTTTCCAAGTGGGCCAATCATTGGGCTTTAATTTAAAATACCAATTGGGCTTCTATTAAATTGTTTGGGCTACTAAATTGTCAAGTCCATTTAATTTATCATTGGGCTATTTAATTATATCCCAAATGATTAATTATTAATTTTGTTACACATTAATTATCCAATCCATAATTAAATAATAATTGAATTGATTAATTAATTAAATACTCTAACCCATTAATATTAAATTACTAAATGGACTAATAATATTATTAATAATATTTTATATTATTTACATTAATTAATTATCATATTAATTAATTTATAAAAATTTAATTCACTCATTATATTCAATTTAATTGAATATTTAATTAATGACAACTTGTCAATTATTTTGATATTAAAACTTTAGAGTGTGTTTGCTAATAATAATATATATAATCTATATATATTATTTATACACATCACCTTACCTCAAAAACAATTTCACAATAAATTATGAAATTAAAATAAATACAATATATAATTTAATATATATTATTTAGGCCATAAATTAAATTATTTAATATATTTACATTAAATAATTCATTTCTCATCAATTATGGAAATAATTCCATTTACCCGAAAATACATTGAAATACTAATATATTTTCTCAATTTCTTATTTAAATAATTTATTTAATTATTTAATTAATATTACACAAATAATTGTATAATTAAATTTCTCACTCTCATAAATCATTTACAATGATTTATTTAATTATAGAATATATTCATTTAATATATTAAATTACTATTTAAAATTACTTAATTAATTTAATCCCTTTATATATATGTACATATATATGAAATTAAATGTTGTACATATATACCATTACTATTCTCCCTTAATTAATTCAACTACTTTATATAATTTATAATTATATAAATTACATAATTATTCCTCACAAATAATTTATCAACAATTTGCATAATTGTTGATTAATGAATAAAATTAATTCCACAATAAACCTTTTAATTCAACTCGGATTAATTTAATATTAATTTATCTATTTCTCACAATTTAATTAACCATTAAATTATGTTACTAAATATGCACGCATATATATATATTCATATAAATACATATTTAATTTACACGCAATCACGTCGCGTAATTACATAACTCCACTAATTAATTCTCTTAATTTAATTAGACTTGCTGTTAGTCAAGTTTATTGAATTATCACTTTACTTGCTAAGATATCAAAAATTTTGATATCACCATATCTAAGTTAGTTTGTTAAATTTAATTTGGACCTCTATTTATCTATCACTACTAGGTTATCAAACTCCAACCTTTATTAAATATTAAATATTTTATTTCTAATTCATTTAAATATCCGGGATATTACATTCACCCCTTCTTCTAAAAATTTCGTCCCCGAAATTATCTCATACACATTTCTACCAATTTTCATCTCTGAGTATAACTTTTTACTCATCAAATTCTATTACCACCCTTTTCTAGGAAGTTCATACTTCTAAACTCATAATTCCAGAACAATGGAATATCTTGCAGAAGAATAAGTTGAAAATCAATATCTTATAGAAGAATAAATTGAAAATCAAAATATTCATTAAAACTTTCATACTATTCTGAGGAGTCATAAAGACTGTGAACATACTGCGAGAATGTTTATCAATCACAAAGACTGAAAACATACCACAATGGTTTCGTACGCTAGGTGATCAGCCTATCGTACTCTAGCGCTGTGCACAACGACTTCTCTCGGGGTCGAACTCTTTGGATTTACCAACCCATATCAGCATGCCACCACTGTTGGGCGCCCCCTCGCGGGTTCTTTATTCATGGCTCTGACATATCCCCCATTACGGGGTTGTTCACCTCAGACTTACTACAAAATTCCGCTCCAGCATAAGTTGGATTGGAAAATAAAACTTGAGTCATTTCTGACCAAAAGTGTCCAGTCAAAATAAATGACATCGACTCACATCATTGAACTGTTCGTATATTACGATTCAAAAAAATCATTTCAGATTAGTTAAAGTACTAAAATTCATTTATAGGACTTCATGATACCGCACCGTTGCAACAGTACGTTGAGGATTCCGTCTTTTTCATCTCTGCACCATGGCTTTAATGGCGTGTGATGATTTTATAAATACATTTTGATATTTTCAAATCAATTTGTCTAGCCAAAACAATTAGCATAGACTCTTCTTTAAACGTTTCAAAATACTAAAAATCATTTTGACTTTGTCATATTACATCATACCATAGTGGGCTTAAAAAATACATCCAACACTAGGTTACTCTGCATTGATGACTCCATCGTTTATCATCTCTGCACTAAGTGCATTAATGATCTCTAAAATACATTTGTCTTTTCAAAAGCACAAAAGTGCGAATTTAGCACGATTTTAAGAATTTCAAAGTCTAGCATAGCTAGAAGATTTGGAATATCCTAAAACCTCAAAACACCTCAAATTTTTCCTCCACATTCTTTTCCAGCTTAATAACTATATCTATTATAGCCTTAACCTGACTACTTAACTCTATCCATACCTACTGTTCATCAAACTTACCACGTATTTGGGCTCAGCAACTTACCACAATCATATGGTTTGAGGAACTTGTCCTAGTCAGGCCAAAGTCGCCCATTCGCTGAGGGGTTCCACCACATAACTATGAGTCACGAACTTTCCATGCGTGTCGGTTCTCAGAACACGAACTTAACTTAACATCCTCTACCTATTCGTTATACATGAGAAAAGAATCACCTTCTCAACATTCATATAACAAATAGCGCGACACCAGGTGTCAATCGATTATCACTATAGGAAGCTAAGTGGTTGTCAAACCAAACACAATCTCCTGCCCATACAAGAAATTGGTCAACTTGGCCACTAATCAATATAGAAAGTTAAGCGGTCGTTAAACCAAGAACAAATATATCAGTTTCCCAACTGTTCAACACTGTAAGGAACACCTGCCATCAGTGCATACGTTTATCCTACGATACACACTGATCGTGCCAAGTTTCGCAGCAGCATCTCCCAAATTGGTTCGCTGACATATCATAGCCCCCGCCCATACAAGGGTTCGTTCAACTCAACCACTATATTAATATAGGAAGCTAAGCGGTTCTAAAACCAAGCACAAATCCCCTGCCCATACAAAGAAATTGTACAACTCAACCACTAATATGAGTCCTCAATTAAAAACCTACAAACCTCTAACTTCTCTTAACTTGATATGAATTTTGTCAATTCATGCCTTAACACACTCAACACTTCAAGAGTCCACTTGTTACTATTTCAGTATCTTCATTGTTATAGCACCATGCTATCAACACAACCTCTTAATCATTTAACAGACCATTTGTCATTCCATGATTTTACTATGATCATCGTGATCTTATAACACAATTGATTTCACTGTACTATTTTTTCTTTATTCTAGGATCGTCTATCATCTTATCATTCATCTCTGATCATTTTACTGTACGATCCTTCTCTTTTTAAATTCTTGAATCAAGTGTTCCCTGATTCTTATTCCATTTATTTGGATTACACTCATTGAAGATCCTTCTTTGAATCTTTTCATATATCTATGTATTTATATAGATTTATTTCCTCCTTTATGAACTGTATATGTTCATTTCTAAACTCTATCTGAGTTTATCCTTTCACTGTCTTCATTATCTTTCCATGATTATAGCCTAAGGTACTGCTACCTAAGAACTATAACCTATCAGCTCTGATACCAACCTGTGACGACCCCAAATCCGGGTTCCTTTAACCCTAGACTCGGTACGTCACGATACATCATCTTCATACACGTTCTATAACTAATGCGGAAAATATAAACATAAATTTTTTATTCTAAAACATTTCCCAAGGTTTCTAACCTTAACCTACATATATACCTTTAGATTCATAAAAAGGTTTACAAAATTACTTACATCATATAACAATTTAGTTATAATGAATAACACTATAATCTTGTCTTTTGCTTCTGTCTCCGTCTCTCCTCGGACATTTGTATTATTCTGAAATTTGTTATCATGATATAGCAAGAGTGAGCAACGACTTTGCTCAGCAAGTTTAAATACAATAACGATATATCATGATTGAAAGAAAGAACAAGCTTTCGGATTTTCAACAATATAATAATTGTGAAAGAGTACGAATCATAATTTCAATAATTGAATGACTGAATCAAGTAATGTGAGTGTCAATAATGACCATGAACAATTTTTAACTGAACCTTATGGTAATGAAGGTGATCAGCCTTTCATACCTGATGAACACATGCAACAAGCACTATGTGCGAATCAATAATTTAAAGATGTGGAATAATTATACAAAATTAAACCATAGCATGCTTGAAACGTAATAACTTGAATTTGAGTTAGGGACTTGAACAATAAAATAATATATCCTGCTCGAATATAAATTGAGTAGGGTTTAGGAAACTTGCCTGTCTGCTCAGCTACTATAAATGTCTAGCTTTAACTAACTGGCTTTGAAAGACCTAACATTAATAAAGTTGGTCTAATAATTAATACGGCGTATTTGTACAATTATACGCTCACTAAGGAACTTATCTACCACACATAAGTATTAACACATAATTTACATCAGTCAAAACGATGTTATTAACCTTATAAACTCTCAATCAAATTAGGTTAATAATTTAATAATTTAGAAAATAATTTTCTCAAGTGTTAAACACTTATTAAACTATTAAACAATTTATTATAATTGTTTACACAAAAGAGTTAAAAGACATTTTCTTTATTTCATTTAATTACTATTTAATATTAATTAAATAGTAAGTAATTAACTACTTTTAGTTATTATTTAATAGTAAATAATAACTTACTAGATTTATTTATTATTTAAAGTTAATCAAATAATAAATAATTAAATAATCAAACTTAGTTGTCTTTAATTATTATTTAATAGTAATTAAATAATAATTAATTAATTTATCATCCTTGTTTATTATTTAATATTAATTAAATAATAATTAATTTAATCATAAATTCAGAAGATATAATATTAAACCAACTAGATTAATATTTAAAACATTTAAATATTAATCCTAAATATTTATTATATTTGAAAAATATAATATTAAACTAACTAGATTAATATTTACAACATTTAAATATTAATCCTAAATACTTATTATATTTGAAAAAATATAATATTAAACTAACTAGATTAATATTTACAATCATTTAAATATTAATCCTAAATACTTATTATATTTAAAAAAATATAATATTAAACTAACTAGATTAATATTTAAAATATTTAAATATTAATCCTAAATATTTATTATATTTGAAAAATATAATATTAAACTAACTAGATTAATATTTACAATCATTTAAATATTAATCCTAAATACTTATTATATTTGGAAAAATATAATATTAAAATAACTAGATTAATATTTACAACATTTAAATATTAATCCTAAATACATATTATATTTGAAAAATATAATATTATATACCTAAATATCATTTTTGTATTATTATTATTTTTGTTATAATTTTAAATTAATTTTTAAACATTTAAATTAATTAAAATTATCCAGAATGGCAATTCTGTAATTAAGTCGAAAAACTGATACGAGGGCAATTTCGTAATTACGCAGAAAAAGACCGGAGGGGCAAAATAGTAATTTCAGCCGAAAATGTCTTCCGCGCATCGCGCGCCTTACAAAAATTCGGGGGCCAAAACGGTGCCGTTTTGGAGACCCCGGAGCCGGCCTCCGCGCATTGTGCGCGGGTTAACTTTTTATGCGCCAAACGGCGTCGTTTTGTACGGCTGTCCGTCAGATTTATTTGGCTGCGCGCATTGCGCGGCCAGTCTTTTTCTTTTCCCCTTAGCAGATTGTGAATAGTAGTTTTAATACACCACTTTAATAAAAATTACACCTTCAAGTAAGCTTTAAAAATCCAAAAAAATTACCAATCACTTAATATCAATTTATAACATGAAAATTTAATTTTTCATGATTTAATATTAAAATTTTTTTATAAAAATTTTTACATCACATAAACTACCACAAATCATAACTTTTTGTGTATAACTCCATTTTGAGTGATTCAAACTTTGTTTTTCTCATGATTTAATGTTCTATAATATTATAACATTAAATCTAAATATTATAAAAATTATTTTTGGTCATAAATTCCAAGACTTGTTTATACACTACTAAACACATATTTTAGCATACAAAATATACCAAAATACACACCAAGCATATTAAACTCAAGAATGACATAAATATTACTACTACACATTATTAACTATAATAACATGTTTATACAAACATGATAATTTATTTAATAAATAAATAAACTTCATTTAAAATAACCATTACCTCATTTTAATGGCTATCTTCATTTTTCTTTCAAAATGGGTTGTGAAGGAGGATGGCATGAACCAAGAATTCCTTCTCCTTCCATATCCTTGCTCTCAAATAATTTTCTCTCTAATTTGAAAAGTGAAAGAAGAAGAAATGACTAACATTTCTCTCTCTCTAATTACTTAAGTCTTCCATGATGTATAGATATATATTTTATATCTATGAATTTAGACCAACACAAGTTAGCTATTGGATACTTGTTCAAGAAAGCTAACCCATGCCTTAGTTGGTGAGAATTTTATGGGAAATGACTCACCAAAAATCAAAACAAGCAACCTAAATATTAAATAAATGAAAAATAAAAGAAAATAAAAACAAACTCATTTTCTCTTTTCTCTCTCCTCCCATGCGGCTGACTTTTCTTTCTTCTTGTCCCAATTTGATTGTCCAAGTCACTTTTTTAATTAATATTAGTTAAATTAAGTATTTTCCAAGTGGGCCAATCATTGGGCTTTAATTTAAAATACCAATTGGGCTTCTATTAAATTGTTTGGGCTACTAAATTGTCAAGTCCATTTAATTTATCATTGGGCTATTTAATTATATCCCAAATGATTAATTATTAATTTTGTTACACATTAATTATCCAATCCATAATTAAATAATAATTGAATTGATTAATTAATTAAATACTCTAACCCATTAATATTAAATTACTAAATGGACTAATAATATTATTAATAATATTTTATATTATTTACATTAATTAATTATCATATTAATTAATTTATAAAAATTTAATTCACTCATTATATTCAATTTAATTGAATATTTAATTAATGACAACTTGTCAATTATTTTGATATTAAAACTTTAGAGTGTGTTTGCTAATAATAATATATATAATCTATATATATTATTTATACACATCACCTTACCTCAAAAACAATTTCACAATAAATTATGAAATTAAAATAAATACAATATATAATTTAATATATATTATTTAGGCCATAAATTAAATTATTTAATATATTTACATTAAATAATTCATTTCTCATCAATTATGGAAATAATTCCATTTACCCGAAAATACATTGAAATACTAATATATTTTCTCAATTTCTTATTTAAATAATTTATTTAATTATTTAATTAATATTACACAAATAATTGTATAATTAAATTTCTCACTCTCATAAATCATTTACAATGATTTATTTAATTATAGAATATATTCATTTAATATATTAAATTACTATTTAAAATTACTTAATTAATTTAATCCCTTTATATATATGTACATATATATGAAATTAAATGTTGTACATATATACCATTACTATTCTCCCTTAATTAATTCAACTACTTTATATAATTTATAATTATATAAATTACATAATTATTCCTCACAAATAATTTATCAACAATTTGCATAATTGTTGATTAATGAATAAAATTAATTCCACAATAAACCTTTTAATTCAACTCGGATTAATTTAATATTAATTTATCTATTTCTCACAATTTAATTAACCATTAAATTATGTTACTAAATATGCACGCATATATATATATTCATATAAATACATATTTAATTTACACGCAATCACGTCGCGTAATTACATAACTCCACTAATTAATTCTCTTAATTTAATTAGACTTGCTGTTAGTCAAGTTTATTGAATTATCACTTTACTTGCTAAGATATCAAAAATTTTGATATCACCATATCTAAGTTAGTTTGTTAAATTTAATTTGGACCTCTATTTATCTATCACTACTAGGTTATCAAACTCCAACCTTTATTAAATATTAAATATTTTATTTCTAATTCATTTAAATATCCGGGATATTACAATACATGATACGTTGCAGTATATTGGGCGTAATTAATACAGATTGCATCACATGTATCAATATTCATATAAACAGAATAGAATTATAACAAAACTTTTTGTAATTACAATTAATTTATTTTATGTGATAGCATAACCATGCTCATGATACCAAATGTTAAATAATTATTAATGGGATCGTGCTATTTCATAGAATAAACATATATAAATAAGAACTTACATGAATTGAGAGAAAACATCTCGTATGTATCACGTATTCACTGCGCTTAAGGGTGAAGGTCTTCAATTGTCTCTCTCAATCTTAGGATGGATATATGGGTGTGTATAAAATTCTTGAGACGACAATTGGGACCAAACCCTAACTGTTTTATTTATAGAATAGTTAAGGGTCAAAATCGTCCATCAAGATTATGAAACCCTAGGGCCCATTATGCCAAATACTATTAGTAATATTACTTATGGGTCATATAATTACCAAACCCATAAATAAAGTAATTAAATTAATACAATATATAAACCCAATAAATACATAAATAGCAGAGGCCACATTAGAAAATAAAATATTCTAACAATTGGTTGGGAGCTAATTGTGCTGTGAATTTGGTCCTGCCGGTGCAACTCTATCTCCTACAACTAGTGATCTCCTCCGGTACTTGTCGAGTGTAGAGGCATCAAACCCCAACTTGCTTAGAAAAAGTTGGGTATCAAAATTCTTCTGAATGGTACGTGCATCACCATGTTGAAGAATGCGTGATTCAGATGTTACGAAAAAAGAGAAGAATATGGTGAAAATGAGTAGCGCTAGCGGTATCCACTTGGCTGTTAAATTAGCCATGCACTCTATTAAGGAATATATAAACAAGAAGTACTTCTAATCTTAGAAAATTAAGTAATTGTAGTAGTGATTTGCATGGTAATTAATTCGTCCCTAAATTCTTCCTATTTATAGGGATTATTTTGAAGAAAGTTATATGAGGGCTGATAGTGGAATGAACATGTAATTTGGGTTTTTGTTTAAATAAACAGACAAAGCTTCCAACTAGGATATGATTGTTGTTTCTCCGTAAAAGAATGTCCCCTAATTTGACCATTTTCCTCTCTCTCTCTCTGGTGGAATTGCACGCCTAGCTAGTCATGCTGGCCTTTGTTGAAGGAACTTAACCAATAAATATTAAACACTAATATATATTCACAAATCATGACTCAAATTTAATTCGCTAGGATTATATATGCTTCTTACCTTCGTGGGATGTCGATTGAGTCTCATCGATCCTGCATGGTTATGGAAAAAAGAAATTATGGTACGAAAGGAAAAATTCATTGATGTATTTGCCAAAAAGTGGTATTTCGTTACCTAAATTTCAGTATAATATGCTGCTTCACCTAATTGTTCTATTGTTGTTGCCTATAAACCATGCTATAGTTGAACCATCTTTTTACCCGAAAGAAGGTTGGCCATAGAATAATTCGCGATCTTGATCTTAATTAATTAGAAATTCAATCGAGTTAACTCGGTAATTGATGAATGATATCTGTTAAGCTTCCTGTGTTAATAATTAATGTCATGCTTAATTATTAAATATGTATTCATAAATTGTTTAATTGACACAAAAACTCTGCAACATTCATGTATTTCAATTTAGAATCAAATGCAAAACATTGTCTATAAAAAATTTCGTTTCATTGACCATTTATTTTATAAACAAAATACATTTATCTAATTGTTTTGTACCAAAAAACGAGGAGACAGTGATTAGATATTAATTAGTAAAAAACTTATGTATAATGTCACATAAATTCACCTATACTTAAGTAGTTTCATCACATTGTCAAAATTCAATTTTTCTAAAATCAAATTATCACCACGTACTCATGGCTGAATCATATTCGTTACTATCAGAGCTTACTAGAAGAATTCAAACTGCAGCAATCAAAGTGCGAGCTACTAAATAATAGAATCAATTAATGCAAAAAACGACTCGTTGTTGAACACATGCTTGACTATACTCAAACAAAATTATAGAAGAATCATCATCAAGCTTCAAAAAAAGAAAATCTATGTATAATACTCCCTCCGTTTTTTTACTTGATGTTTTAAAAGAAAACAAAAATATTAAAAAATATAATTAATACTTTATTTGATTGACCAAAATAGTTATATAATTTAATATTATCCTTTTAAAATTCATTTAAAAAATAAAAAATATATAAATTAATATTTAATGTAAGAATAACATAAAAATTTAAGTTATTAAAATTTTCTTTAAATTTATAAATTATGACTAATAAAAATAAATAAATTTTATTCTTTAAAAAGACAAATAAAAAAGGATGGAGAGAGAGTATAATTTAGTCATTATAAAATGTCAAAAAAGACAAGACCCATGCTAGCTTCGTGCAGACTAATATACTAATAATAAAATATACATATATATATATATATATATATCCATACTGACTAGGGATGCACAAAAAGCCTACGGCCCACAGGCCGGCCTGGCCTGGCCTGAGCCCGACCTGGTCAAAGCCCGGACCGGGCCGGTCCGGCCTACAGTCTTTGAACAGGCTGCTATTTTGACGTAAAAGCCTGGCCTAGCCCGGCCTACGAAAAAGCCCGGCCTGACCCACGAAAAATCCCGGTCTGGCCCGGCCTACGAAAAAGACCGGTCTGGCCCGGCCTACAAAAAAGCCCGGCCTGGCCTAAGCAGAGAACCGGCCCGGCCCAGCCTGCCCAGCCTAGCTAATTCATTTTAACTATAGACTATAACTTGATATATATAAGCAGCAAAAAGACGGATGAAGGGAAGAAATTGTTCATTGTAGGGAGATAATAAACTTTGAAAAACTTTGTTTGGCTTTTTTGTTCATTGTACTAATCACAATTGGTTGACAAATCCGGTTAATGTTGTATAACTTTTTCAGTTTCAAAATAGAATTAATTAATTTAGGTATTCTAAAATTAATTTTAAAATATATTTAAATTTAAAATTGATTCAATATAATTATAAATTATCTAAAAATATACTACTCAAATTTTCAAGATTAATTTTTTTAAAAAGTTAGATAAATAAATTCATCAATAATTTTCTTTATCTGGCAGGGTATTGGATGAAAAGAGAAGTAGACTTAGCTCAGAATCGTTGGAGATATGCATTCATTATAGAGATTATTTTTCCGCACAAAAAATAGTACAAGATGTAATAGACGATCAAGATAGCTCAGAAGATCTCGAAGTTGGAGTAAAAACTGACGAAATTGCACATCTATGAATATTGAAGATATATATTTTTTCTTAAGACTGAAGATATGTTTCTTAAAGATATAACGAAGAGATAAATTTTGAAGATAGGAAGATACATTTTTTGAAGATTTGAATTTTGAAGACATTTTAACAATATTTTGAAGCAAAATATTTGTAACCGACTCATTAATTATTATTGATTAATTACTCATTTTTAATTTTTTGTCAATACATTTAATTAATATAGTAGTTAGTTTATTTAATATTTATATTTCACATTAAAAATTAGTTGATTACATTTTTAAGTCTGGTCTGGCTTGGCCTGGCCCGGCCCAAGGACTGGCCTGGCCTAGCCTGGGCCGGCCCAAGGCCTGGCCTGGCCTAAAGTCTGGCCCGGCCCGGCCTAAAGCTTGGCCCGGCCTGGCCTACAGGCCTCAAAAGGCCAGACTTCGATTGAGAAGCCCGGCCCGGCCCGGCCCGCAGGCCCAAAAGTCAAAGTCCGGCCTGGCCTGGTCAACGGCCAAAGCCTACCAGGCCCAGGCCAGGCCGGACCAGTCCGGCCTACTGTGCATGTCTAATACTGACTAATTCTAATTAACGGACTGTTCGTCTACCTTCCTCGGATGTTTACTCCCGTTTTGATTTATGTGCCATATGAAAAGTCAAATTAACCTGATCTTATACTCTAGAAAAGAGAGATTATTTCATATATATTCTTTTGTATTTGTAGCGAAATTATATAACTCATCATGTGACGCCCCCAAATCTGGGCCCACACAGCCCAAACTTGAGTCGTCAAAATACTACAACAAAATTATTACAACAAAGCACAACGTACAACAATACAGTGTATAATAATACACAACTAAGTCTTCACTATTATTGCCACACTATTTTACAAAACGTGAAGACTATGATAACTATTCCTCGGACCCTCACTCCATTCCCCGGCTAGACCCTGTTATGTTTTCATCTCCTGTTGAAAAACAATGGAACAAAAGAAAGGGTGAGCTCAAATAGCCCAATAAAGAATATCATGACTAAGATAATGACGAATAAATTATCATTAGTCTTCAACAGTTGAGTTCTTGATAGAATACAATAGACTACAAGGTTTATATCAAAAACTGCAGTTAAATTCTTAAACAACGTTCAGATCAATAATAGCAGCGGAATGAGTAATCTATTAGAAGAATAATGCAGACTATAATGTCCACTCGGTTCTCTTTTTAGGAAAAACATCATCAACTTTTATCATCTGAAATATCATTAGTCAAGATAATACAAATTCACAGTTCCTGATCATAATCATGCAGATCAACAGTTCATCTTTGCACTACGGGCCAAAGACATTCAATATAACACCAACGGTCATGATTATACCAGATTCAGCCTTTGGTCATAATCATACCAAACAACAGTTCATCTTTGCACTACGGGCCAAAGAGAACATTCACCACGTGCCATAAAAGACACCGAACAGATGTATCGCCTTTAACCTATTATATCGCCTTTAACCTATCATCTGTTCAACAAATATATCACATCTGTGCCCCCGGCCACAGATATTCACAACAGCTTGATTTTTGGATGATTAGAATGATATAAATGATGAACAGAAGAAATAGGATAACAATAAGTATCGGAAGTTTACTTTGTACAGATTCAAATAATGTCCAAATTGTCAACATGATGTGGAGTGAAATTTAAAAATGATATTCAAGATCCACAGTTCAGAATAACGGTTACAATTCAATAGAAAGGTTCACGTAAATAGGAAGGTTCAATTGAAATAATGAAGTTCAACCATTATGGAACATATAATATTTTCAGGAATTATAGAAGCAATAGTTCCATAATAAATTTCGATTTAGGAGTATGAAAGAAAATAATATCCCTTACCGTAGCAGGTTTGATTAACAAAAGGTGAAGGAAATTAATACAAAAGGTTATTCACCAACAGGCGGCAATCCGCTCCGTAAGGTTATTCCCACAATTTAATAGAATTTGAGTACAAAGAGTTATTCACCAAACAGGCGGCAATCCGCTCCGTAAGGTTATTCTCAGAGATTAATAATGAATGAATACGAAAGGTTATTCACCAACAGGCGGCAATCCGCTCCGTAAGGTTATTCCCACAATTTAATAGAATTTGAGTACAAAGAGTTATTCACCAAACAGGCGGCAATTCGCTCCGTAAGGTTATTCTCAGAGATTAATAATGAATGAATACGAAATGTTATTCACCAACAGGCGGCAATCCGCTCCGTAAGGTTATTCCCACAATTTAATACATGGAAATAAAAGGCACGTCTTATGAGTAAGGAAGAAACAATATTATTATCGAGAATCAAATAATGATAATCCCTTACCATAGTACGTTTGAATAATGGAAGATGAAAAAGATGGTATCCCTTACCGTAACACGTGACTGGATATTGATTTAAATGAGGTTGATTAACTTGAACAGTACACGTATACTTATAGATCTTCACAAATACTCAAGATGACTTAAGCACACTTAGAGAGAACTTTCACAAGAAGTATTTAGAGAGAGAAAGAAAGAACAAGTAAGGAAGTTTATGAAAAATCCTTAAGTTAAGGCTTCTATTTATAGCCAAAAATCTTATCATTCATTTAATCTAAACCATTCATTTAAAGATCACCTTTTAATCTACACCATCCATTTCAAATATTATATTATCTTTAATCTACACCATTCATTTCATATCACCTAATAATCACCTAACTTTATATTATAAACAAATCAATTTAATTATTCAACAATAATTCACACTTTAATCTACACCATTCATTTCATATCACCTAATAATCACCTAACTTTATATTATAAACAAATCAATTCAATTATTCAACAATAATTCACACTTTAATCTACACCATTCATTTCATATCACCTAATAATCACCTAACTTTATATTATAAACAAATAACTTTATCAATTCAATTATTATGACTAATTGTTATAAATACAGTATAGTTAGCTCTTAGATATCAAGTCAATAAATTAATGAAATACAACTGTTTAAATAACATCATAATAGAGATAACAATAATGTAAAATAAAGCATACGTTACTGTGTAATGACAATTATTGATTCAATAATGTGAATTACTGTGCATATGTTACTGTGACAATTATTAGGTTCAATAATTTTAAAAACAGTGCAACAACAATTATTGACTCAATGATATAAAATACAGTGTAATGACAATTATTAAATCAATAATGCAAAATACTGTGTAACAACAATTATTGAATTGATAATATAAAATATTATGCAGTGACAATTATCGATGAAATGATGCGTAACAGTTACGGTGTCAATTATCAGACCAATAATATGAGACACTATGCAATACCGTGTGTTACTGTAGAGTACCGTGTGCTACAGAAAATACCATAAACTACCGTATGCTACTATTCTTTTATCACCGGTATTTTAACAGTTCCGTTGACTATTTTTATTTAAAAAGGTTACTTCTGTCGTTTTCTATATCCGACAAATATTCCGTTGTGGGGTCCCCCAATAATTTATTATTTCGGCGCCGTCGTACGGCACGAATATTCCCCGACCAAACGAATATTCCCTGACAAAGCGAATATTATCCGACAAAATAAAATTTGCACATAACATTCTTAACTTTTAATTTTGTTAATTTAACCACTTACTGTTTCAAAAAAATATATATATGAAGAAAAATTAAATTTTGTATTTCATAAAATTCGGGGTCTTACAACCTCCCCTCCTTATGAAATTTCGTCCCCGAAATTGACGTACCTGACATATCGAAGAGGTAAGGATACTTAGATTTCATCTCAGATTCTAGCTCCCAGGTCATTTCCTCAGTATCTTGGTTCCTCCATAAAACCTTAACTTGAGGTATAACCTTTGAGCGTAGGATCTGCTCCTTCTTATCCAGGATCTTAACAGGTACCTCCTCGTATGTTAAATCCTCTGCTATAACGTCTGGTTCTAACTCAATGACGTGGTTTGGGTCCTTCACATATTTACGTAACATAGATATGTGAAAAACGTTATGGATGCGAGACATACTTGGTGGTAGGGCTAGTCTGTAGGCTACGGTTCCTATTCGATCGAGGATTTCAAATGGGCCAATAAATCGAGGGTTGAGCTTTCCTCTCTTTCCGAATCTCGTAACCCCTTTCCATGGAGAAACACGTAAGAATACATGATCTCCGACGTTGAAACTTTCGTCTCTCCGATGAAGATCAGCATAACTCTTTTGTCGTTCTTGTGCGGTCTGTATTCGTTGTCGGATCATTTGGATCTTTTCGGTCGTCAAGCGTACCAACTCGGGTCCCAACAATTTTGCTTCTCCTACCTCATTCCAACATATTGGAGAGCGACACTTCCTTCCATACAAAGCCTCGAATGGAGCCATGCCTATGCTTGCTTGGTAACTGTTGTTGTAAGAAAATTCCACCAATGGCAAGTACTTATCCCAACTTCCTTTGAAGTCTAATACACAAAGTCTCAAAAGATCTTCGAGGGTCTGGATCGTCCTTTCCGATTGTCCGTCCGTTTGAGGATGGTATGCAGAACTAAAACGTAGTTCAGTGCCCATAGCTTTTTGTAGACTGATCCAAAAGCGTGAAGTGAATCTAGGATCTCGATCAGAAACTATGGAAACTGGCATGCCATGCAATCTCACGATCTCATTTATGTACATACCGGCAAGACGTTCAAGTGAAAAGTTTTCTCGTATAGGCAAGAAATGAGCAGATTTGGTCAATCTATCTACGATCACCCAAATTGCATCCAAGCCTTGAGAAACTTTTGGAAGACCCGTCACGAAGTCCATATTGATGTGTTCCCACTTCCATTCGGGAACTTCAAGTGATTGTAATGGACCTTTAGGAACTTGATGCTCTGCCTTGACACGTTGACAAGTTAGGCACCTTGAGATAAACTCCGCAATCTCTCTTTTCATATTGTTCCACCAAAATGTATGTCGAAGATCTCGATACATCTTGGTACCTCCTGGGTGGATTGCAAACGGCGTGTTGTGTGCCTCCATCATGATTTTATGTTTTAATTCAGGATCGTTAGGAACACAGAGTCGAGAGTTGACTCGAAGTATTCCTTTCTCGTCGATTCTTGCTTCGGGAATAGCACCTTCTTGTACTTTCTTTATCATGTTTATCAGTTCCGGATCGGTAGCTTGAGCAGCTTTAATTTTATCGATTAAAGTTTGTTCTACTCGCACGTGAGCAATCTTCGAGCGGGTCCCTGGTGTCTTTAGCTCTATCTCCATCTTTTGCAAGTCGTACAAAATACACTTTTGTGTTGTCAGCAGTGCACTTGTACTTGCATAAGATTTTCTGCTCAAAGCGTCAGCTACAACGTTCGCCTTTCCCGGGTGATACTGGATTGTGTGGTCATAATCCTTTAACAGCTCAAGCCAACGTCGTTGTCGCATGTTGAGTTCCTTCTGGGTGAAGAAATACTTGAGACTTTTATGATCCGTATAGATATCCACTTTTTCTCCGTACAAGTAGTGTCTCCAGATCTTCAACGCGAAAACGACTGCTGCCAACTCTAGATCATGAGTAGGATAATTTTTCTCATAATCTTTGAGTTGTCGAGAGGCATAGGCTATAACCTTTCCATGTTGCATAAGGACACAGCCTAGACCTTTGCCAGAAGCATCGCTGTAGATAACAAATTCTCCTGATCCTGATGGTATGGTCAGAACAGGAGCTGAAACAAGTCTCCTCTTGAGTTCTTGAAAACTCTTCTCGCATTCCTCGCTCGATATAAGTTTTGTACTAGAATGAATGATACCGATATCTAGTAATTAAACTTTCAACTCTTGGTGTTCTATGGGGGCCATTTGGTATGGGACTTTAAAAATGGGCTTAGTGCCGGGTTCAAGATCGATACAGAATTCAATTTCACGGTTTGGGGTAAGCCAGAAAGTTCCTCAGAAAAAAACGTCAGGAAACTCATTAACAATGGGAATATCATTCAAGTTTGACGTGTTTTTGTTCAAATCAGTGACATGAGCTAAAAAGGCTTGACATCCGTTTTTCAATAAACGAATGGCTTTATGGCTAGAAATAACAGTTATAGATTTCAATGGTTTAGTTGCTTGAATTTGCATGACAGGTTGATTAGGAATATGAAAACTAATAATCTTATGAAAACAATCAATTTTAGCATGATGGGTAGTCAACCAATCAATTCCTAAAATCACATCAAATTCATGCATCTCCAAAGAAATAAGGTCAACAGGTAATGTGAGATTGTTGATTTGAACTAGGCAAGATTTATAGACAGTAGATGTAATGGTCATTTCTCCTAATGGGGTTTCAACTGATAAGTCAAAGTCCAAGTTTTCAGGAGTTAAGTTTAAACGCTGAGCACATGCAGGTGAGATAAAAGAATGGGTAGAGCCAGTATCTAACAAAGCGTAGACTTCACGAGAATTTATGAATAGCTTACCGGTTATCACCTCGTTCGAGTTTCGCGCCATTTGGGATGTCACAACAAAAGCTCTCCCTTGAACTACAGATTTTCCCTTATCCGCGCTAGCTTTTGGTATCATCATTGCAGCTGGACTTGATTTTGTGGCAGGACAGAACCGCGCAAGATGACCCTCTTTCCCACAACTGTAGCACTTTTTGGACTGCAGTGTACAGTTTGGGCTGATGTGACCTTCCTGACCACACCTATAGCATCTCACTGGTGGTCGATCTTCTCCCCTTGAAACTGGGGTCGGTGCTGGTGTTGGTACTGGTGCTGGTGCCCTTCCATAATTATTATGGAATCTCTTTCTTTTGAAATTGTTCCCACTAGATTCTCCTCTTCTGTTATTTGGTATGGAATTACCACCGAAGTGTTGGTTACCTCCTCGATGGTTCTCGTTCCTGTGGTTGTTGTCACTCCTTTCTCTATGCTGATCATTAACTCTTGGCTGCAATGTTTCATCTGTTTGCTCCACCCTTTGAGCCCTATCTACAACATCTGAATACAAACTAAATTTATGAGAGCTAAGTTGTTGACGAATTTTGAATCTCAAACCTCTTAGGAACATCCGACTCATTCGTGCTTCGTCATCCACAAGATGGGTGGCAAAGCGAGATAACTCGGCAAACTTGGCTTCATATTGGGAGACTGTCATGTTTCCCTGCTCCAGCTTAATGAATTCCACCTCTTTCATATGGCGGATGCTTTCTGGGAAATACTTCTCGTTAAACAGTTCTTCGAATTCTGTCCAAGACATTTCGAGTGCTGAAGGTTGGATACGTTTTACCGCTTCCCACCAATGGTCCGCCTCACCTCGTAACATAAAAGTGGCAAATGACACCTTCTGATCATCAGCGCATTGTAAGACATCAAGTATTTTTGTCGTCTGCTTTAGCCATGCCTCCGCTTTGAGTTGGTCAGGCTTCCCGTGGAATTCAGGTGGTCCTAATTCTTTAAATTGCTTAACAGTGACCATCCTCAAATTGCCAGCGTTTCTACCGTTATTATTGACTGGATTTCCTCTTCCTTGATTCTGTATGAACTGCATGAAATTCCTAAAGAATCCATCGTTCATCATGTTATCAGGAACATTATTTCCTGAGTTGGCAGGAGGATTGTTTGGGGCCTCTTGATTCTCGGCTACATTTGCTTCAGGCATTCCATAGTTAACCTCTTGATTTCCAGATGCCATACTAAACTGTGGTCACAAAATAAATGTTAGTTCAAATAAACTGACTCATCACTTCATGTTCCTACATTCAAATCGACTCATTAGATAATAAAATCTATTTTAGGTAGGACACACTAGTGACTGATTCTATTCGTCTCTCCCCTCCTAGTTCTAACCCCAGATCGCCATTAAAGACCATATCCCTAAGCTCTGATACCAACTGTGACGCCTCCAAATCTGGGCCCACACAGCCCAAACTTGAGTCGTCAAAATACTACAACAAAATTATTACAACAAAGCACAACGTACAACAATACAGTGTATAATAATACACAACTAAGTCTTCACTATTATTGCCACACTATTTTACAAAACGTGAAGACTATGATAACTATTCCTCGGACCCTCACTCCATTCCCCGGCTAGACCCTGTTATGTTTTCATCTCCTGTTGAAAAACAATGGAACAAAAGAAAGGGTGAGCTCAAATAGCCCAGTAAAGAATATCATGACTAAGATAATGACGAATAAATTATCATTAGTCTTCAACAGTTGAGTTCTTGATAGAATACAATAGACTACAAGGTTTATATCAAAAACTGCAGTTAAATTCTTAAACAACGTTCAGATCAATAATAGCAGCGGAATGAGTAATCTATTAGAAGAATAATGCAGACTATAATGTCCACTCGGTTCTCTTTTTAGGAAAAACATCATCAACTTTTATCATCTGAAATATCATTAGTCAAGATAATACAAATTCACAGTTCCTGATCATAATCATGCAGATCAACAGTTCATCTTTGCACTACGGGCCAAAGACATTCAATATAACACCAACGGTCATGATTATACCAGATTCAGCCTTTGGTCATAATCATACCAAACAACAGTTCATCTTTGCACTACGGGCCAAAGAGAACATTCACCACGTGCCATAAAAGACACCGAACAGATGTATCGCCTTTAACCTATTATATCGCCTTTAACCTATCATCTGTTCAACAAATATATCACATCTGTGCCCCCGGCCACAGATATTCACAACAGCTTGATTTTTGGATGATTAGAATGATATAAATGATGAACAGAAGAAATAGGATAACAATAAGTATCGGAAGTTTACTTTGTACAGATTCAAATAATGTCCAAATTGTCAACATGATGTGGAGTGAAATTTAAAAATGATATTCAAGATCCACAGTTCAGAATAACGGTTACAATTCAATAGAAAGGTTCACGTAAATAGGAAGGTTCAATTGAAATAATGAAGTTCAACCATTATGGAACATATAATATTTTCAGGAATTATAGAAGCAATAGTTCCATAATAAATTTCGATTTAGGAGTATGAAAGAAAATAATATCCCTTACCGTAGCAGGTTTGATTAACAAAAGGTGAAGGAAATTAATACAAAAGGTTATTCACCAACAAGCGGCAATCCGCTCCGTAAGGTTATTCCCACAATTTAATAGAATTTGAGTACAAAGAGTTATTCACCAAACAGGCGGCAATCCGCTCCGTAAGGTTATTCTCAGAGATTAATAATGAATGAATACGAAAGGTTATTCACCAACAGGCAGCAATCCGCTCCGTAAGGTTATTCCCACAATTTAATAGAATTTGAGTACAAAGAGTTATTCACCAAACAGGCGGCAATTCGCTCCGTAAGGTTATTCTCAGAGATTAATAATGAATGAATACGAAAGGTTATTCACCAACAGGCGGCAATCCGCTCCGTAAGGTTATTCCCACAATTTAATACATGGAAATAAAAGGCACGTCTTATGAGTAAGGAAGAAACAATATTATTATCGAGAATCAAATAATGATAATCCCTTACCATAGTACGTTTGAATAATGGAAGATGAAAAAGATGGTATCCCTTACCGTAACACGTGACTGGATATTGATTTAAATGAGGTTGATTAACTTGAACAGTACACGTATACTTATAGATCTTCACAAATACTCAAGATGACTTAAGCACACTTAGAGAGAACTTTCACAAGAAGTATTTAGAGAGAGAAAGAAAGAACAAGTAAGGAAGTTTATGAAAAATCCTTAAGTTAAGGCTTCTATTTATAGCCAAAAATCTTATCATTCATTTAATCTAAACCATTCATTTAAAGATCACCTTTTAATCTACACCATCCATTTCAAATATTATATTATCTTTAATCTACACCATTCATTTCATATCACCTAATAATCACCTAACTTTATATTATAAACAAATCAATTTAATTATTCAACAATAATTCACACTTTAATCTACACCATTCATTTCATATCACCTAATAATCACCTAACTTTATATTATAAACAAATCAATTCAATTATTCAACAATAATTCACACTTTAATCTACACCATTCATTTCATATCACCTAATAATCACCTAACTTTATATTATAAACAAATAACTTTATCAATTCAATTATTATGACTAATTGTTATAAATACAGTATAGTTAGCTCTTAGATATCAAGTCAATAAATTAATGAAATACAACTGTTTAAATAACATCATAATAGAGATAACAATAATGTAAAATAAAGCATACGTTACTGTGTAATGACAATTATTGATTCAATAATGTGAATTACTGTGCATATGTTACTGTGACAATTATTAGGTTCAATAATTTTAAAAACAGTGCAACAACAATTATTGACTCAATGATATAAAATACAGTGTAATGACAATTATTAAATCAATAATGCAAAATACTGTGTAACAACAATTATTGAATTGATAATATAAAATATTATGCAGTGACAATTATCGATGAAATGATGCGTAACAGTTACGGTGTCAATTATCAGACCAATAATATGAGACACTATGCAATACCGTGTGTTACTGTAGAGTACCGTGTGCTACAGAAAATACCATAAACTACCGTATGCTACTATTCTTTTATCACCGGTATTTTAACAGTTCCGTTGACTATTTTTATTTAAAAAGGTTACTTCTGTCGTTTTCTATATCCGACAAATATTCCGTTGTGGGGTCCCCCAATAATTTATTATTTCGGCGCCGTCGTACGGCACGAATATTCCCCGACCAAACGAATATTCCCCGACAAAGCGAATATTGTCCGACAAAATAAAATTTGCACATAACATTCTTAACTTTTAATTTTGTTAATTTAACCACTTACTGTTTCAAAAAAAAATATATATGAAGAAAAATTAAATTTTGTATTTCATAAAATTCGGGGTCTTACACATCATACACTCATTTATTATCAATGTAGTGCATATTTATATAGACCGGTCTAATAAATATATTAAATTATTTTTTTATTTAAAAGGTTAACCTATTAAAATGAAATTGTTATATACATATTAATTTATTTATACTGTTAAATTTTATTCAATATAAAATTCATGTGAAATATTTTAATAATTTTCACTTGAATACCCATAATAAGTATTATATTAGAGTAGTCATTATTAAGCACACCTTCTTTTAATTTATTTTAAGAGTCATCCTCAACTCTAACACTATTCCACCACGTTAGAGGCAAACATGAGAGAATAACCTTGTAACTTACTTTCACTCTGAACCGCTTTCTAAAGCCATTTTGAGCTCACTCCACTCAACTCAAAACATATTACACTGCATAGTGACAAACGCATAAGTGATTTATTTGTGCTCCACTCGACTCAATTCTATTTTCTCCATTATACGTATCACGTGCAGAGACAAACATGAGAGTACAATCTTACTCTTTGTGAGCCATTCACCTTGAGCAGCTTTTCAAAGTCATCTAGAGCCCATTCAACTCAACTCAAATCAAACTTAACAGCGTAGTGGCAAACACAGATTGATCTCCTTATGCTCCACCCGACTTAATTCTATTTGCTCCACTGCGTAAAAAGAGTAATACACAACCTGAATGCTTTACCATAAAATGTCAACTTGATACTTAGGAATAAATTAAGGTTAGTTAACAGGATTGCAAGGGGACAACGCACCTTGAAAGTCAAACGTAAGATGTAATTGAGTTAGAGAATTTATTAGTAATCCGGTCTTGAATTTTACTAATATATTGGGTTTGAACTCATGTTATAGCGAATAGGGTTTTCTTATTATTATAAAATATTATTTAGTGTGTGAATCATTATAGAGTGTGTAAAACATCTAATAAATACATCAGACAAGCAAGACTAGTCAAATTAGTGAACCTAAGTATATTATGTATTCTTATTTTTTTCGTTTTTTATCTAATTTATGTGTGATTGTACTATATTTCGATCTTAAATTTTAACACTATGTAATATAATATAAATAATTTTAATTCATCCGAAAGTACAAAATTATTCAAAAATGGACTTAATTATTTTTTGAATACTTTAAAATTATCTCTAAATTAAAATTTTGAATTAAATTTCACCAATAACAATCTTGTGCTATTTTTTAACATCATTTTTATTGATGATGGTCAATGACTCAATATAAGAATCAAATCATCGATTGTTTGTTGCTTTTAGTAGTATTTTATTTATACTATACTGTACACACAGAGGAAAAAGGTAATGGCCTAGTGGTTATTCTTTTTTTTTTTTTTTTTGATATTCAAGAAGTTGAAGTTTTTATTCTTATTGTGATGTGTGGCGGGGGTTAAAATTAACACACAAAAAAAAAAAAGAAAAAAAAAAATTAATCAGCATGCATATGAAATTAAAGCTTGATCGACCAACTATCTGCCTCCACCCATTTAAACGGGGCACCAGTAACCCAACGTGCACTTCAGTCTAAAAATGGATATTTGTACGTTGGATAGAAAATTAACAATCTAGCATGCGGTGGCGGCGCCATGTTTTAGCACCTAGCTACCGATAATAAATTAAGAATCTACAGACGAAATCTTTTTGGCTAATGAAACAAGCTTATTTTAATCAGAGGATTTTTTTAAAAATGTGTCGGTACGCACTAAGCGTAAAAAATAATATATAATATTATTTATTTATATAGGTGCACTAAATTTAATGTATAAAAAAATAATATACTAATAGACTCCATGTATTGAATTCAGTACAACTATATAAAAAATTAATTTTTAACGAATCTCATCTCTTATTTTTTGCGTTTAGTGTGTGTCATTAGGACACACATTAAGCGCATACTTAATCAAATTGGCGTGCGTCAACGGTAAGTTAATGGCTGTACGTAGATCAACATTAATTTTGTTTTGTGGAAGTGTAGCTAGATTCGATCAACATATACAATGAGCCGCATGCCTGCATGGCTGCACGTGCCATGATAGCAATAGCATTCCACTGTACATAAAATACTAAAAAAAATAATATATATATATATATATATATATAAAAGTAAGACACATGTACTTTATTTTATTTTATTTTTTGCTCGGCACAGTTAGTTTACAATTAGTGAATAGAATTATTTTTGGAGAATCACGGAGGATACTATTTTCTTGTTAATATAGGTATCGAATTAAAATAAAAAAAAATATTATTATTTCTAATTTTTATAGGTTTCAGAATATAAATAAATATGATTATCTTTTAATTCTAAAATTAATTAATTTAACCAAAAAAATCAAACAACTTGATACTTAATGTTTTGCCAATAATAAAATAATTTCTAATAATAAATTATTTATGAACGTGTAAAATGATACAATTTTTTTAAGTTTAAAATTATAATTTCATTATTATGAATTGCTACAAAAACAAACACTCATTATATTTAAGTGTGGGCATGCACACGTGTATGTGTATGTGTATGTGTATGTGTATGTGTATGTGTATCTGTATATATATAATATTTATAAATTTTGCAAATGCATGCGACTCTTTTTGTAAAAAAATTATTCTATACACCTAGGACATGATGAATAGTATACTCTCCCTCTCACATGAAAGTGGGGGCCACGCGTGTTGGGATCCGTGCCACAACGCGTGGCCCCCACCCTCATGTGAGAGGAGGAGCAAACTGTTCATCCATGCCCCAGGGACATGGAATAATTTCTCCTTTTTGTAAGGCGGAAGAAGTATTATTTTGTAAGAATAAATATGTAAAAAATTATACTTTTAGGCTATATTTATTTATAAAAAATTGAATTGGGATTGAACTATTTGTATTAATTTAACATTATTTTGGATTATTTAATCTCATGATAAGGAATTATTAGTCCCTCAATGTTAGACTTAAGGCGGAAGAAGTATTATTTTGTAAGAATAAATATGTAAAAAATTATACTTTTAGGCTATATTTATTTATAAAAAATTGAATTGGTATTGAACTATTTGTATTAATTTAACATTATTTTGGATTATTTAATCCCATAATGAGGAATTATTAGTCCCTCAATGTTAGACTATTAGTCTTATAAAGTCATTTAATAACTTAAAATAAGGAGGGCTATTAATTTTAATTTCATCATGGAATTATCCAATCCCTCATAAATAGTTTTAAAAATAATAAAAAATAATTCATGTGACTACTTAAAGGACTATTAATCCCTTATTATAGGATAAAATAGTCTGACATAGTGTTAAATTAATATAAATAGTTCAATTCTAAATACGATTTTTCCAAACATATATAGCCTTAATATTTAAAAATTTATAAATAAAACTCATTTATAGAACAGGGGAAAATATAAAAACAAAAAATAGCACAATGTTCTTTGGTGGTGACCCGTTTTTCCTTTTTCCAAATTTCATAAGCGATTCGGAAGATTAAGAATTAGAAACATTAGATCGGGTCTCTTTTTAACCATATATTGCCTAACAGTGCATCGAAGACCATCAGCACTAAAGATTACGCTACTTTTCCAACCTAGCCGCCTCGTACAAATGCCTGTCGCCATTGAATTCTATTTGAGAAATCTATGAGTTAATTATACCCTCAAGGAGTCAAAGGTTATATTTATATATTTTCCTCCGTTTTAAATTATAAATTAATATTAATCTTTTAAAAATTAATTTAAAATATTTTGAAACTACCATAATTTATTTGACTTTTAAAAATAATAAATATTATAATTAATAGTATTTTAAGGTATTTTATGATATTCGTAATTGTATTGACATAAATTAAATGAATTAATATCAATTTTGAATTTAAAAAAAATAAAAATTAATTTTTAAAAAATTAATATTAATTTTATAATTTAGAACAGAGATTATATGTCAGTTGAATAATCTTTACCTCTAAAAGAAATAATAAAAAGAAAGTGGTGGTGGGAACAAAAGCAAGCTCAAGATTTTGGTTAGGTCAATGAAGGGCTTAAGCATATATTCTTATCCAGATATTAGATAAATAATGCCATAGAAATTATTTTAATCGTTAGTCGAAATCTGCAATTAATTATGAGCATTATAATTGTCCACCACCTTCTTATTATCACCCACAACAATCTATCATTAATTCCTCATTTTATGATACAAATTAACACGCTGACTATCTCACCCCAAAAAATAAATAATAAATGGTAAACAAACAAAAGATAAATAAAAAAATGAAGAAGAAAGAAGGTAATTAACAAGATCGCGAAAATAACAAATTAAAGAATTATAAAGATATTTATACCCCTTCTTTCTAAGATAGGAGACCAGAGCACTATCTGTAAGGCTGTAAAATAAATTAAACGATTCGGACTCGATTCGTACTCACTCGACTAAAAATTTAATTCGAAATCAACTTGAAATATAAATAATTCAAATATAAGTAAAGTTTAAAATTCGGTAAATTATTCGAATTTCTTCAAATAGTAATTTTCTATTAATATTTGGATCATATTCGCTCGAAAAGTTTAAACTGTTCGGGTTTGATTTGAGATTGTACCCGACTCGATAGTTAAATGAACCTCAATCAAAGCTTATTTCATACTCGATAAATTTTATAAACCAACTTTGAGTAACTTATTTGACACGACTCAATTTGTTTACACTCTTAACTATATTTCTTGTAAGTATTTTGTTAGCTCTTCGTGGAAATATATAACGCATGAAAAACTCGATGCAATATAAATGTGACAAATTAAAAATTTTGGATGGGGACAACGAATAGTGGCATTACAAAAAATAAATACCTAAAGGATCACTAAAGCATAAAACAAAATAAAACTAAAAGTAAGCACCATTATCTCTTGGATATTTTGGTTCGTGGTACTCTCCGTGGTTTTGAAATTTAAGATTAATTTTAATTTTTGAAGCTTTTTCAAAATATTTTTAATTTCAAAAATAATATGATTTATTTAATTTTTAAAAATAAGTAATATTATAATTAATAATACTTTGTAGATAATTTTTACAATACCTGCAATTATATTATTAAAATTTAGTTAATTGCATGTCAATTTAAATTTGAGAGTCTCTCGAGTTGATATCTTAAAGTCGACATCTTATATTTTGCAACAGTTCTGTTTATTTTAACTGATTTTAGTATTTCCAAGCAAGCGGTGATCCCGCCCCACCCATTTACAGCATATAAAAGTAAAATCTTAAAATTAGAGAGTTGGAAGTGTTTGGTGACTTGAGTGGTGGAAAAATTATTTTATATTTTTAGAATAAGTAGATAGTATACTCGATATCTGTAAGTTTAATTACAGACGAATTTCATAAATATATATATATATATATATATATATATATATATATATATATATATATATATATATACTATTCATTTACCTTAAAAAAATAGAATAATCTCTCTGAGTGGTGACATTTGTAATGTACAAATATATATCGATGTGTTTTAGTTATTAGATAACTTTAATTATTGCATTATACCTTTTCAAAAAATAATCAACTTTTGTTGGTTTGCAGTGGATATCAAAATTAAGGTTTTTTTATTTATTTATTTGACCGTGAACATAATAGGGCCCATATACATACTTTATATATGCTGTTCACGAAGGTACATGTTGAAATTAATAATCAAACATTAAATAAATTAATTAAATTTGAAAATTCATTATATATACTAAAGGTGGATAATGCCAAATATTTAGGCCCCTGTTAAGTTCATGGGCCAAACACATAAAAATATAATCTTAGACGATAGGGGGCCTGTTGAGATTAATAATCGCGAATTAAATAAATAAATTAAAATTAGAAACTAACTCTTATGTATTTGAGATGGGCAACCCATATTACGTTCATGAGTCAAACATATAACTATATAACCTTAGCTCTCATACCTTATATATGTGAAATAAATAAAAAACCACATAATCATGGACAACATTCTTTTCGTTCTTTCAGTTTGCTTCGATTATTCTGAAAAAATTTAAAAAATAATACAAATAATATTCCTGCTAAAAATTAAGAAATAAAAAATTAAATTAAATTTTCGACAACGGTGCCAAAAACTAGCTGTGAAAAAATTATTTATTGCAAGTGTATAGTGTTTATTATAAAATTGATAAATACAGGTCGAAACACATAAACTAGATTAATTTTAATGTATCCCTAATATGTGTTTTAGATAAATTAAAAATAAAAATTGAGAATTAGTTAAATATAATTAAACTAATTAGAATATGAAAACTAAAATTAAATAAGCAATCTAGGAATCTGAATCCACTAAATAATAAACATAACAAATAATTCAACCTCTTCTATTTTTATAACTCAAATTATGTCACTATTTTGGTGTAAATAATTCAGAAAATAAATCAATTAAAGTCCGAATAAAAATTAATTATGGTTTTGATCTCCCTTCCTTTTAATTTAGTAATTTTAAAATTAACAAAGACTATGAAAATTTTAAAGTTAACTATAAAATATCAAAACTTCTTCGAGTAAACATAAACATGAATTATGAAAAACTCGTATCTTAATAATATTATATCAAAATATTTTCATTAATTTAAATCACATAAGAGCTATAAAACAAAGATATTTCAATAATGTAACATGAAGGTGAAATCAATTAAATATTAAAGCATAAATAATAGAAAAGATAAAAAATATTATCATAAATAATTATTTAATTTGGTCTTCATCATATATTTAAAAAATTAGCTAGACATTAAAATAAATAAGATAACTAAAATATAAAAAAAAAAAAAAAGAACTCCTTATTTAAAATCCTTCAACAAGGGTAAATGAAGAAATAATTTAATCATGCTCCTAACCTAAAACTAATAATAAAATTAATCTAATAATAATTGATACATAATTCTCTCTTGGTACTCCTTTATTTATAGATATCAATTACTTGTTCTCTAAATCAGGTACAATGAACGTGGTCAATTTTTCTTCAGTCATCTAAATAAAATTAAACTCCTCTTTATCTCTATCTTTTTTTTTTTTTACACATCTCTTTATTGTAATTCAAATAAAAATCATTTAGAAAGCTTCTAAAACTATCTTTTCAACGCAATTTCATTTATTTATTTATTTATTGTAAAATAAAATAAATTATGTTAATTATATTAATAAAAATATTAAAATAAACAAAATTAGGTAATTAAATATACAAATTATGGACCTATCAGTAGAATTATCCATTTCTAGCTAGTTGCCACAATGAATAGAGAAATGAAGTAGCTTGGTGTTTAACGTCTGCTTTTATAAAGGAATAACTGTAGATGTATCAAATAGTGTTAGATTTAAATAATGGAATGGGTGAATGAATATAATAGAGAAAAAAATAGAATGAAAAGTGGAATGATTTATTTTATTTCAGCTAAAATGAGTCATTCTATATTCTCCCTCAAGTAATAAAATTCATCAATTTGAGAGTGATAAAAATGGTTCATTCTATTCCAATTGAACAACCAAACATAATTTATTTTATTTTATAAGAATGAATTATTCCATTCTCACATTAATTCTTACATCCAAACGTAGCATAATATTTATTAGATGAGCATTAATTACCTGAATTGTATTATGGCAAGTTGTTAAAAAAAAATAATTAAAAACGTGCAATAATTTATTTTTAAGAAATCAAGATTACAAGAATTTGTATTAATTATCAACAAGTAATTAAGGAAATTAAATGCGTTTGATAACATCAAAGCAAATTTTTATTTATCATTTAGGGACACCTTTATAGCTATTTTAGCTACACATTATGCTTTAATTCAGCCACTTTAACGCTCCCGTAACATAATTATTACTCTCACATTATTAAGGATCAAATTAAAAGTTAAAAAGAAAAATTTACTTGAATATTTGCTATGTATTTTGCAAAAAAGTTTAACTTAAATAGTAAGTAAGACATACATTTATGCGAGTGAATACTTATAAAATATTAAATTAAATAATATACTTTACCAACTCTTTTCCAAAATTCATTTCTTAAGTTTTAAAGTTTTTATATTTTACCTTTTAAATTCAATATAAGTATGTTACTCTTTAAATTAAAATTTCAATTTGTAAAACTAATTACACACAATATCTGTGTTTAATTGGATTCAATACATTAAATTTGAAATCAAATCACGTTAAATTTTCCGTTTCAATCAGCACCCCAATAAAGAAAAACTACCGATTATCTATAACACCGATGAGATTACAAGAATATGATCTAATAGGTAAGATATAGATAAACATACTGTATTTTTAAACTTTTGTCAGAAATTCAAAAATAATTCCTGGAAGCTACCGTAAATTTTTTAACTCAAAATGATTTTCTAATATTTAATTATAATTTTCTAAAATTTCAAAATTTTAAAAATGCATAACTAATTCTTTGTTTATAGAAAATTCCGATTTCTTTTCCTAAAAATAAGATTTTTTATTCTCTACAACTTTATCTTTCTTAAGCATAGCCTAAATCAGCTTCCAAATAGCAAAATCGTGCTTGGCCAGAAATTGGCGGGAATTTTTTTTCGGTCATTTTCTCCTGTAGGTCAGCTGGTGTTCTGGGGAATTTTCTCTGTTTTTCGAGCCCAGATCAGTATTATAAGATAACATCTTAGAACTCAAATATGTAATTATTTTTTAAAATAATTATCGCTTTCACGTCAAACAGTCGTTCCAAAATATTTTCCGACGAAGAAAAACACACCGTCTAGTCGCTGCTTTATCTTCTTTTATTCCTCATTTTTTCTTCTAAGCTAACTCAAGGATGATTTCCTATTCATTTTCATAAGTCTTAAGCTTTAATACTACATGAAATCCTTAGACCCATTTCCTACGGTGACGGCCGAAGGTGGTCAAAAACCACCGCTACAACTCCCTTTTTCCGATTTTTTCCTTACATGTTCTACACAAAAACTTAAAACAAGACTTATGGAATACAATTTCAAGATTAAACATACCTTTAGGGGTTTTTCTTGCCCTTTTTCCTTCTTCCTGAATCTCTCTCTCTCTCTCTTTACGAGTTATGCCTATTTCTTTCTTGCCTTGTCCCTCCCTCCCTCTCTCTGTCTTTCTCTTCTCTCTCCCTGTATATGTGTTGTATATGTGTGCGCGCGCGCGCGGAGGAAAAGGCAGCCATCCAACTTCCACGGTCAAGCCCTATTCTTACTAAGGGGTTCTACATTTACTTTTAAATTTAACTCATAAATCTTACTTTTATAAAAAATAAAGAAGTATAGTCTCATTTTATTTGTAAAATACAAATAAAATGAGACCATATTCTTTTATCTTTTTTATAAATAGAACTAACGAATAAATTTTGAGAGTAAATCTAGAATTTTTCTTTGTTATTACCCCTCCAGCTACTGCATGCGTGATAATTTGACTTTTCATTTTATCCCTTATTTTTGTTTTAAAAAGTTTCCAAACATAATATTATTATATTTACTCTAAAAAATACTCATGTCATGTCAACTATCAATTCCTACTAATTTCAACATCCATTTTATCAAATTTGTCTTCAAATTCAAAATTTAACTTTCAAGCTTAAAAAAAACTATTAAATTTGAACGTAAAAATCTACTGCTGACTCTAATTGTAAAAATCAATTATTTCGCCATATAGATTTTATAATTATTTTCTACTAAATTTGATATTGCGGACCAATTTTAAATATTTTAGATTCATTTACCGCGTCCATTCACCATTTATATCTCTGATTTATCAAAATTATAGTAATTGTTTGCTCAGACCCACACAAACCTTAATGGAAACCTAATTTCCAGTTTTCAATTCTTGATTTTCGATTTTATTTTTATATAATAAGTTATTATATAAGATTCTCAAGTCAGGTCTAATAGAAGTATTAAAAAATAGTCCATAATGAGATTTTTTATTTTGATTTTTTTTTTAATCTTTTTATTTTGCAATTGCCTGTACTTTTAAGTTTGCATACAATACCTCGTAAAATGGTCCCAATATATCCCACGGGTCACCAAAAATGGGTTTTGAGGTTAATTTTTTCTCACAACTATATCAAGACACAGAATTTTCTTAGTTAGAACGAAATACAGTATTATTCAATATAATCTCTTAGGTAATGCTGCTGAACAAGATGCATGAAAAAAAATATAACTCTGCAACCCTAAGAAACTATCCATACAAGCTGAATTACTCATGCCCTCGCTGGTGGATCCGGACTAGTAATAGAACTTGGTCCACCGGGTACAAGTCTCTCTTCTTCGAATTTGGATGGTGAATCGGGACTAGACTCACGATTTGGTCCACCAGGTACAAGTCTCTTTTCATCAAATTTCGACGGTGAATCGGGACTAGGCATATCATTTGGTCCACTAGGTACACGTCTCTTTTCATCGAATTTCGACGGTGAATCGGGACTAGGCGTATCATTTGGTCCATTAGGTACAAGTCTTTTTACTCCCCCGGCGACTGCACCACCCAAACTCGCCGGAACCTTGAACCCTAACTCATGAAAAAGTGTGAGGCTATCAATGTTGCTGTTTCTCTTTTGAATAAGAATGCGAGCTTGCGAATTCATGGGGATCAACGAAAAGATGATCATGATAATCTGCACCAACAAAATCAAGTTTCTTGCTGAAATTGAATTAGTAGCCATTTTCGTAGCTTCAATATTGTCACAATGTTATAGATGGTGTATATGTATTTATAGGGGATTACGTATTTTAGTTATGTAAAGAAATAAGGGAGCAGTATTACTAAAATTCACAAAGTTAATATATTTCCATATATATATATGGAAATATATTAACATACGTGAGAGAAGATTTTTTTAAAATACATGTAAGAATTTATTGTGAAGATATCTGTTCCTAATTAATTAATAATAATGTTAATATATATCCATATATATATATATATATATATATATATATATATATATTAACATACGTGAGAGAAGATTTTTAAAAATACATATAAGAATTTATTGTGAAGATATCAATTCCTAATTAATTAATAATAATGTTAATATATCTCCATATATATATCCAAGTTAATATATTTCCATATATATATATATGGAAGTATATTAACATACGTGAGGGAAGATTTTTAAAAAATACATATAAGAATTTATTGTGAAGATATCTATTCCTAATTAATTAATAATAATGTTAATATATCTCCATATATATATATATATATGGAAATATATTAACATGCGTGAGAGAAGATTTTTAAAAAATACATATAAGAATTTATTGTGAAGATATCTATTCATAATTAATTAATAATAATTGTTAGGATGAATGTTTCGCTAAGTCTGATTGGGTAAACTAATATTGGGTTAGGCCCAAATAATCCATCAGCTTGGAAATTACCTATGAGGACTCCTAAGTCCGATAGGCTTGGGATCGTTTTCCTTATCAATTCAGATACTAACTAATTGCCATATCTAAATATTAATTGGTATGAGAGTTATCTATCTAGCATTGATTAGCGTGACAGCTACCTTCTCCAACAAGGATTTTGCTACACAATTCCTATTAGGAATTGGAGTCCTGTTGAGCAATATGAGTACTATAAATACATGGTGAATAATAGAGGTACGGAGATCTGATTCTACTCTACTAAATACTTATGCCTCCATTGTTGACACATCTTGAAACTTGTACTTACTCTCACACCGGAGGGATCCCCCGGCGGCCCAAGCCGTCAAGCACTTCTGGTGGTTCTTTTTTGTGCAGGTTCCAGTCCGAACCGGCGCTTGAACGTGCGGACGAAATTCAAGCGTTAACATTGGCGCTAGAAGGAGGGGAGTATTTAGCACCGAGTACTTCTTCCATAAAAAAGAATTGACATGGAAGCCTCACAATCGCAGCGGAGTCAAAGTAACTCACGACGACCACTCCCCACTCAGTCTCGCCGGGAGACAATAGCGAATAAAGAACGTCGCCTCCAGTTGATTCTCGACAAAAAGAAAGCTCTGGACATCCAGCAGAAAGAGCTTAATAAGCAATACCAGGAATTAAACGAGGCAGAACATGACCTTTTGAGCCAGAGAGGCTCGGCCTCCCGCTCAGAACATTGTGACCGACGAGACGACAGACACATAGAACGATGTGGAGGTGAAGCACGAGATCGCGTTAGGAAGCCGGTCCATTCCAAGTCAACTTGGACGACGGACTTTCGAAAGCGAGCCAGATCACCTTCGAAGAGAGATCGGGGAGACAGACGAAACCATGAAAGCCATACTGGAGAATTCTCACCCAAGAAGGCTTCGGATAAGTACTACGGGTCCAAGAAGGTTCGGTTCTCTCCGTTCTCGAAAGATCTAGAAGAGGCCAAAATCGACCGAAGTCACAAAGTACCCACCCTGGAGATGTACGACGGAACAGGAGACCCACATGATCACACTTATTCCTTCGAGCAGGCCATGCACTTTCACGGTCATGATGCAGTGGCGATGTGCCACCTGTTCTTATCCACCCTAAAGAAGACTGCCAGGGAGTGGGTCATCTCCCTTCCATCCAAATCTATTAAATCATGGGAAGAATTGCGGGATCAATTTCACACCCGCTTCGGTAGTAACAAAAGACGAGCCAGAATGATGACGTCTCTCCTACAGGTGAAACAGAGACCCGGCGAAACTCTTCGGCAGTACATGAAGAGGTTCAGAGATGTAGTGTCCGAGATCCTCACTATAGATTCAGCCCAAGTGATTCAATTTCTAACTATGGGTTTGAACGTAGACAAATCCAGTCGCTTGATTGAAGAAATCATCTCTAAAACTCCTCAAACTCTAGCAGAGGCCTATGAAAAGGCCGATAAGTTTATAGAGTTGGAAGAGGCCCTCACCAACCTTCGGGGTTCTTCGAGATTCGATGATAATTATCATCGGAGAAGAGACCTTAGGGGCAATATAGCCGACAAAAGAGATAATGACAGAAGAGACTCAATGGGTGATCTAAGACAAGAGGATGATAACTTCACCGAAAATAATTCTGAACCAATAGATATGCTAGCCGAAGAAACCGAGGAGCAGTCCTCGGATTCCCGAAGCCTGTTGTACCTGTACCCACCTAAGAAGATCTCCATATGATTGTTGAAGAGCTTCAAACCACAGAAAGCCTATATGGTATACGGTTCGGCGATATTATCAACAATCATATATGTACTGAATATTTTTTGGAGGTTATCTTAACTCACTATATTGCTTCTTCGATATCAACAATTACGATTGTTCTATTTTATCACATTCTTATTTTCTATTTAAATGCATCGCTTAGTTTTTGTTCTTTAAGCCTTAACTTCAGCCTATCAGATAAGGCTAGAGGGGCAAGGGAATATAAGTGTTAAACTAGCAAACAGATACAATACACAGAACTCATCATGAGAAGAAGAGAATATATTTGTCATAAAAAAACGTCTGGGAAAAATTTACGCAACGAGTTACACACAGACTACAAGGAAAAATTGACGTCGGTCTTCGGGAGGATCAACAAGAACAAATTTCAAACCCTTCATAAAAACTCCCTGTTATGCCTCTGATTCTTTATAGTCGAAGTCATCACCTCATAAGTGGGTAGCAATTGCAGAGGCTCTTTAGGGCCGATATTAGAAGGATCGGGAGTCAGCAGAAGAAAAGTATCCTTGAGGACGAAAATGCTGCAGCGCTGGGTTCAACAATTGCAGTCTTACTTGGCTTTTACTTCAGCTTCCCCTTCGGTCTGACACATTCGGATTCCCGAAAGAGCTTATTTTCTCCCGAAAGCATACTTTCTTCGAAATTACGAAAGTAGTATTTCTTCGGACTTTCCCTTCGGTCTGATGCCTCCGGGCTCCCGAAGGAGTTTTCCTTTCGGTCTGATTTCCTTGATTTGCCGAAGAAGTTTTCCCTTCGGTTAGCTGTCTTGGATTCCCGAAAGAGCCTATTTTCTCCCGAAAGCATACTTTCTTCGAAATTACAAAGGCAGTATTTCTTCGGGCTTTTCCTTCGGTCTGATGCCTCCGGGCTCCCGAAGGAGTTTTCCTTTCGGTCTGATTTCCTTGATTTGCCGAAGAAGTTTTCCCTTCGGTTAGCTGTCTTGGATTCCCGAAAGAGCCTATTTTCTCCCGAAAGCATACTTTCTTCGAAATTACAAAGGCAGTATTTCTTCGGGCTTTTCCTTCGGTCTTGCCTTCGAGCTTCCGAAAGAGTTTTCCTTTCGGTCTGATTTCCTTGATTTACCGAAGAAGTTTTCCCTTTGGTTAGCTGTCTTGGAATCTCGAAAGAGCTTTCCCTTCGGCTTGATGTCTCTGGGCTCCCGAAGGAGTTTTCCCTTCGGTCTGATGTTCTTGGATTCCCGAAATATCTTTCTCTTCGGTATGATACCTCCGGGTTCCCGAAAGAGCTTTCTCTTCGGTCAGAGACCTCCGGGTCACCGAAAGATCTTTCCCTTCGGTCAAACGCCTTTGTGTTTCCGAATGAGTTTTCCCTTCGGTTCAATGCTTTCAGGATCCCGAAGGAGTTTTTCTCCTCTGTTATGTTGCCCTTGAATTCCTATATGAAGTTCAAAGCGGATCTGCCTTCGGTCTGATATCTTTTGCGTTCCTGCACCTGGATTCCCGAAGAGTTAATTTCCTTCGGGATTTGTCCGCTTACATTTATCTTCAGAAATTTTCAGTCTACTCCCCCAGCACATTTATATACTGGAGGAGTGGGGGGCAATGTTAGGATGAATGTTTCGCTAAGTCTGATTGGGTAAACTAATATTGGGCTAGGCCCAAATAATCCATCAGCTTGACAATTACCTATGAGGACTCCTAAGTCCGATAGGCTTGGGATCGTTTTCCTTATCAATTCAGATACTAACTAATTGCCATATCTAAATATTAATTGGTATGAGAGTTATCTATCTAGCATTGATTAGCGTGACAGCTACCTTCTCCAACAAGGATTTTGCTACACAATTTCTATTAGGAATTGGAGTCCTGTTGAGCAATATGAGTACTATAAATACATGGTGAATAATAGAGGTACGGAGATCTGATTCTACTCTACTAAATACTTATGCCTCCATTGTTGACACATCTTGAAACTTGTACTTACTCTCACACCGGAGGGATCCCCCGGCGGCCCAAGCCGTCAAGCACTTCTGGTGGTTCTTTTTTGTGCAGGTTCCAGTCCGAACCGGCGCTTGAACGTGCGGACGAAATTCAAGCGTTAACAATAATGTTAATATATCTCCATATGTGAGAGAGAAGATTTTTTAGAAATATATACAAGAATTTATTGTGAATATATCGATTCCTAATTAATAATAATGTAATATCCACATTCATTCAAATAATTAGGTATGTCGAACAACTATAAACCCAAATTGAACATGTTGAAAAATTATAAATACGCATATATATATATATATATATATATATATATGTGTGTGTGTGTGTGTGTGTGTGTGTGGTGAGATATACTAATTATACCAATGTCGGTGTACCTCATTATATTTTAATTTGAGTTAAGTTTTCGTAAGTGATAAAAAAAATTAAAAAAATATCTAATACTTATAAAATTACGTACTATTTCGGCGACAACAGTATTACCACGAGTCTAAATTATAAATAAATTAGTGTGACACATGTGCTTATCCTATTTTGTCTTTATAAATTATAAATACAATTACACTGCAATCAAACTCCCTATCAATAAAATGGCTTGTGAAAGTACGAAAATATTTTGCTAACTTGGACATACCGTCAACGTACTCATGAATTTAAGTTTAAACGAAGTCCAACCCATCCCGCTGAGCTAAATATACACATTGAAAGGATGGAAGTTAAATAAAATACACTAGTATATGTGGCACATATCACGTGTGTGTAATTAAAAATAATTAAAATTTAAATAAAACATAAAAAATATGGATAAAAGAGAAAATAGGAATAAAATATGGAAGAAAGAAAAGAATGATTATAAGTCGTGGGTAGAGTGGTTTGTTATGAGTTAACACCTCAACTTTTTATTAATAAAACTTAATTTTTTATATATATATTATTCTAAATAGTATAGTGTTAAATTGATAAAAGAAAATTAAAATTAAATATGATATATGCAAATTATAAGAAACAAAAAAAATGACAGTAGAGACACCAAAGAATATTCGATAACATACAACGGTGTCGTAACAATCAATCATTGATGAATCCCATAACAAAATAATTGTCAAATACAAAAAAATGATAAAATAACAATTAATAAAAATTCTCAATGAAACTATTATCTTTAATTGTTACAATACTTGACAATAAAGAACCTAAAGGAACAGTAACACACAATATCACTACAATATTCCACAGTATTAAACCAATAATTGTCACAGTAGTAAAGATGGTAATGAAAAATTATGTAATTAAAAGTCATGTGTATTAAAAAGTTAGACAGACCCATTAATACGTTAGGTAAAAAACACTATAAATATTTCTTGGTATCAGTGCTTCTCTGAGTGTATTAAGAACACTTTGGGCATTATTAACACCAATAAGAGTGTAAGGATTACTCAGGTGAGTCTATTCTCTAAAGTATAGTTGTATAAACACCTACTCACATTACAAAGTATTTACATTTATTCTTTTAAAAGATTCATTTTGAAAAGCTTTTTCTAAAATATTGTTTTGAAATATCATTTTATTCCTTTAAAATCACGTTGAAAGTTTATTCTACTCCATTCTGTAAACTACACAAATTTATACTATCAATATACTTTTAGCCATTTTACAAGATACAAACTAGTGTACACCATAGAATTTATACGCGATAATTACTAATTAAATCATAAATATACATATAGGTAGATCAACTACATAGAAAGCAGAACCTAGTCACGCGCTAAGGTTAGGGATATCATCTTCCTTCATCTCTTAATATTTAAACTTCTACAATAAGAAAATAGCTTATTTGTTCGTCTCATAATATTAAACGGTGAAGTTTCTTGAAATAATAGTTCGTTAATTTTTCCTTCATAATTTGTGTTTCATCTAATATCTTTAACCTAAATAATCTCGTTGAATTATAACTATTATATTTCAACTGTGAACTTTTAAATTGTGATATTTTGGACTTTGAACCAGTGTTTTTAGACTCGGACTGATCATCGAACTGGAAAAGGTACCGAGTTGATAGGTTACTAGTCCAACTAGTGGTTGGACCGTTATTGAACCGGTGACGTCATTAATATGTAATAAATAATAAATAATTAAATATATTAATTATTATTATATATAATATTTAGTAAATATGTAAAATTAATCAATTTATCTGCACACACAAAAAAAAATAAACATATTTGTACAATATTTATTTTATACAATTCAAATAAATACTAAATTTATATAAATAAATAAAAAATATTAAATCATGATCATAATTCAAAATTCAAGACTCAAGAGTGATAAAATCAAACGCAAATGAACATAAACATCTTTAGGATACATTTAATTAAATTCGGTAAAAGTAAATAAATCTATTTGTACAATATTTACTTTATACAATTCAAATAAATACTAAAGCTATATGAAAAGAAAGATATTAAATCATGACCATAACTCAAAATTCAATCAATAATATACTTAATCAAGTTCAAATGTTTAAATTTTTTTAAAAAAAAGAGTATGAAACCAGTAAAACCTGTGACCGGGTTCCTGGGTTGATCGGTCCGACTGCCGGGTTACCGAATTTTGACCAAAATTGATTTTTTAGCTTGAATTGGATCGGGGAGCCTACCGATTCTAATTTTTTCAGTCGGACCGGCGGTCCGATTCGGGTTTGAAAACCATGCTTTGAACTTTACATTTGGATCGTGAACATTTTGACTTAAGACTTTCTTTTTGGAACATTTAAGATTGTTAAATATTTCTTATATTGTGAATATTAAATAAACCTATATGATATGATATTTCGTTTTAAGGTTATGATTAAGTGATCGATGATTTAAGACATATATGTTAAGGTTATTAATGTTAAATAAACATATATGTGTTATGCTAATTGGAGGATCAATGTTATTGAATATTGGGTCACCCAAAGGAAGTATTTTTAAGTTGAATAGCAGTAGTCAGCGGAACAGGCAAGTTCTTCTTAACCCTAACTTGTATTTATTGTTGCAAGTTTCCTTCAACTTTATGTACATTGAGCTATTCAAATTATTGTTGAGCAAATTCTACACTCGTAGTTATTTGACATAACTTAAAGTGGATTAATTATCTAAAATTATTCCACCTCATTATTGGTTATTGTATTCGCACAGAGTGCCTTTGCAAATGTTATAGTTCAGTAATTTACGAACTGTTTAAGAATGTCTAAGCTAATTGTTTCGGCTAGACAAATGCATGTTTAAATTCATCTAATTGAATATTATGAAAGCTTATCCAAACCATTGGCTGGTGCGGATTCTTACAGTAAGACTGAGAAAGAACAACCCTAGTTAAAGGGGATTTTTATTTGTCGGGAAACCGAATGCGCGCTAGAAATCTAAATGTTATGCATATACATAGGACATGAGAGGACTGATCCCCTCGAGTGTCCCGTTATTTTTAACAATGAGTCAGACATTGTATGTCTATTCTACCTTAGTAGCAGTTCATGGTCCTTTGAGACCACTCAGCAGTAAAGAGTCAATCCATTCTGTTATTGAACATTGATTCTTGTTATTTCACAATTGTTATCTATTGTTGAAACTCTCGAAGATAAATCTTTTTCATCCATGATATATCATTTCTTATTTATTTAAACTTGCTGGGCAAAGTAGTTGCTCACCCTTACTATATCGTGAACTATTTCCAGTTAAGCCGAGTGATCTAAGGAGTACCACGGCAAAGGAAAGATGAACGAATAGACGTAATTAGTTCATACTATATGTGTACACTTTTTTTTTATATATAAGGTAATGATAATGTATTAAGGTTAGTGGAACCTGGGATTGAAGGTACGTTTTGTAATGAAATTATGTATATTTTTCGCGAGTTATTGAAGTTTTAGTTTTTCAATGTTTGAATAGTGAGCACCGAACCCGAGGTTCAAGGGACCCGGATTTGGGGGCGTCACAGGTTGGTATCAGAGCTGTAGGTTATAAACCTTAGGTGTGGGGAAAAACCTTAGGATTATGACCGTAGAGAAGACAAGAAAACTCATAAAGAGTTTAGGAGATGAATTGTGGAGATTCATCAAGTAAGAAAAGTTATGTGCATGTAAGAAAAGATCTGTTATTAGATCGGAAGAGTATGAGAATTCGGAAGATGATCCGAAGGGTGGAGTTAAGCATTGATGAAGAAAAGAGAATGAGGATTGAGAGATACTTAATCTATAGAGAATAGATAAGAAGAAATGACCAGATGTAAATGTGGCTAAGGTAAAATAGAAGGAAATAATGTTAAGGAATGATTCGAGGACATTGAGGATATCTTGAGAAGATTGATCTATATGGATCGGTGATAGTAGAGATGTTCGAAGTAAATAGAGATGAACTGATGGGCTAAATAAATAAGTGGTTGCAGAGTTAAATGAATCGTAGAAGAATGAGAAGACTTTGGAGTCAATCATAAAAGCAGATAATGATGAAGTGATTGAGAAAAAAAAAAGTAGAATGACTGTAGAAAGGGATATGCATGATAAAGAATTAAATAAGAATGATAATAGTGTATGTTGAGGAGTCTAACTTTGGAAGTATATATCTTTGGGAGTTTGACTTTGGAGAATATGTTTGAAGAATTACGTTTCGGAAGTTATTTTAGAAGATTAAAATCGGATGATTTTCTAATCTGTAAGTTGAATTTTATCTATGAGAATGATGAAAGAAGTTCTAAAATTTTAAAAATCCCAATTTTGGAGTTAAGAAGCGGGATATATTATGTAATTAGCATGGTGCTGAGAACAAGTATAGTACTAAGTACTAAGGTGATGCATATTAAAATATTTATTAAATATGCAAATGAATGATAAAAAGACAAGGTGACGATAGTATGGAATGTAAGTTGAATGTGAAGATCGATATATAGCGTTTAGGCTAGCAAACGATTTGAAGATAAGTGACTGATAATTGTGTGTATAGTTAGTAAGCAAAAGAATGCTTGAATGTGTGTAACTGTATAAATGATGGGGTACTACGTACCAAGGAAGAATATGTTAACAAATTTTAAGTGATGGATTATATGATGGCATTAAAAGTATATGCCTAAAATCTATAGAGAGGTAATAATACTACCGTATTATGCCAAACGATAATGTCAAGAGAAAGTTCTAAAGAAAGAATACTCTAGACAATAGGGAAGAAAGTTAAGGAATTAGACCATAATTCCGTACGAGCGATTGACGAGTCTAATAGTAGACGTTTTTGATGAATGAATCAATGAAATTGGAGAAAATCCAGAGACAAGGAATAAATATCTGAAAGAGAATATCAAAGAAATGATAGACGACATCTTATAATAAGATTGTTGTGTAGTAGAAAGAACAATAATAAGATCGTGAAATGATCTACGAAGATGAACTTGTGAGGAGTTATGTGTTAAAGTATGGATTAAGAAAATTCATACTAAGTTAATAAGAAAATTAGAGGTTATAGATTTTATTTGAGGACTCATATTAATGGCTGAGTTGTGCGATTCCTTGTATGGGCGAGGAATTAGTTCTTGGTTTTAGAACCGCTTAGCTTCCTATGGTAATATAGTGGCTGAGTTGACCAATTTCTTGTATGGGCAGGAGATTGTTGGGTTTGACAACCACTTAGCTTCCTAATTATGATAATCATTGAAATCTTGGGTCGCGCTATTCGAAATATATATGGTGAGAAGGTGAGTCTTTTCTCATAGTATATCGGATAGGTAGAGAATATTGAGGTTAGGAGCGTGTTTTTAAAACTCACACGTATGGTAAGTTCGTGACTCATAATTGTATGGTGGAGCCCCTCAGCGAATGGACGATTAAGGTCTGACTAGGATAAGTTCCTCAAGCCATGCGATTGTGGTAAGTTCCTGAACTCATATTGTATAGTAAGTTCGATGAACAAATTGTGATGGAGGTTAGAACAAGGTCATAGATAAAGATTTAAGAGTTATCAGTGAATTGAGAATTGTGTGTGGCCAGTATTATTCTCCTGAATACTACTGGTAGGTTATGTTATAGTGATGTCCTGCATCAAGGAGCAAGCTATGATTTGAAGAAGGATATGGGTAATCACGTTTGTGGAACCACAGTTAATTAGGTTTGAAGAGAATCATTATCAGAAAAGGTGTGAGTATTTGTTTTAAAGATACGGAGACTTTAGAAAGAGGAAGAAAGGAAGAAGCTGATAAACAGCATGAGAAATTATCGAGAATATGATGATAGGTATAAGATTAATGGAGGATATGATGAGGAATAAATGACAATGTTTAGCATGATAGTGAATTTTCTGGATGATGAGAAATGAAAGAAGAATAGTGATACACTACTTAACAATCAAGTACGTGTAAGGAAACATAAGAAACAGACGATATTCGAATTATTAAGTTCCGGGGTAAGAAAGGTAAAATATGTTGTATAAGAGGAAGAAGAAGTGAATAAGAGGAGTAAGGGATACTATGTGTTTGTAAAACACAACTCTTAGAGTATGTGGGTTAGATGGTTATGTTAAGTCCCGACTTTTGCGGTCTTTATGGGATATGAACGTTTATTGATGTAAGTTTCAGAATGTAATGTGCTAAGGCACTACTGTTTGCGTATAAATATAGATGATTGGTTTATATGCTTTAGAGGGATAATGTGAGCATTAAATATCAAATGCTATAAGAATGAATATAAGGAACAGAATATAAGAGCATAACGTAAGTTTTATTTTTAAAAAAAAAAAGATAATGTCGCCGCATAGACAACCCCGAAACCGTAGAGCAGAAGGATCAGTTAATAATGAAGGAGGTCAGGTAGACCCAATGCAAACTTTTGCTAATATGGTAGCAGAAGCAATACAAAGCAGAAATCCAGCATTTGAAAGTTACAAAATCGAGTGGCAAATTTTAAGGATGTTAAAGTAATAGAACCACCTGAGTTTCGAGGGTCGACAGATCCAATCGAAGCTCAGACAAGGATGGAAAATATGGAGAAGGTGTTTGAAGTTGCACGTGTTGCAGAGGAATAGAAGACAGTAATTGACACCTTCATAATGAAGGGAGAGGCTGATTATTGGTGGAAAGCTAACAAAAGCCGAACAAGAGAAGGATGGTTACGTGGACTCGTTGTAAAGAATTATTCTTTGAAAACTATTTTCCAAATAGTACAAAGATAAGATTGGAAGTGAAATTTTTGGAACTCAACAAGGAGGTACAACGGTAGCAGAATATGCCGCCAAGTTTAATGAGCTAGCAAGATTTGCTCCACATTAAGTGGACACGGAAGAACGAAAGACAAGAAGGTTTGAACAAGAATTAAATACATGGATCTACAGTAAGGTTTCAATTTTTTTTGATTAACACGTTTTCAGCAATGATAGGAAAGACAATCATAGCAGAAGGCGGAGGTAAGGATTTGACAGAATATAATCAGGAGAGGAAAGAAAAGTGAAGAAGAAAATGGTAAAGGAAGTAGCAGAGGTTGTAACGCTCATAAACGAAAGAGGAACCATAAAAATAGTGAGAATGGTCAAAGAAAAGACAAACGAATAATAGAAAGTTGTGGAAAGAACCGCATAGGAGTATGTCTAAAAGGGACAGATAGTTGCTATAGATATGGAGGGAAAGGACACGGTGCTTCAAACTGTCCTGGTCCCAGAAAGAATTGGAAGTATTTTATTTGTGGAAGAATGGGTCATCCGTTTAAGGACTGCCCGAAGGCGAGAAGTAATATCAAGAAAGCCAAGAGGCATGATGACAGTTGTTTTCGATCAATAATATAATCGTTTAGGTATTATTTGATTCGAAGACTATCTGACTGAGAATTTCACTAAATAAAAAGAATTTCTCGAAGAAAGTAGAATACTTTATTAAAAGGGAGTGTTTTTAAATCAAAGGATTGTGTTAGATACATGAAGGGTAACTTGTCCGTAAAATTAATTCGGATATACGAGGAAAAGAGTCAGAAAAAAAAAAAAAAAAAAAAAAAAAAAGAACAGAGGATAAGAAAATCTTAAGTAATCTTATAACGGTGATTCTGGGGACAGAATCCTTATAAGGAGGGGTGAATGTAATGACCGAGAAAATTACGAACCCAATTTTTTTTTTATTTATTAATTATATCCATAAGAAAATATGAGGTGTGATGTATGAAGTATGTGTGTATGTGTTAAGTTGTATGATGAGAGGTATTAAATTAGTTAATTAAATTAATTAACTAAAGAAGGAAAAAGATTTCGAGATAAGCTTATGTGATGAAATCACAAAGCTTGAATGTTGGCCTTGTATGGCAATTAAGAAGATTTATAGTAAACAAGTTAATTACTTGTATGAATAATGAGAAAGAAGAAGCAAGTGAATTATTTAAGATAATCCAATATGGGAATAATTGTTTGTGTATGGTTAACTATATTATAAACCCAATTTAATGATAAGGGTTAGTGAATGAATTAAATTAGTCAAGTCAAAGTACTTTTATTAATATGTGTTAGGGTTTCATGAAAACAAACCCAAGAATTTGTAAGTAATAGTGTTATGTAAGCTAATTTAATTAAGGAGTCCAATGGACTTATAAATAGCAAATCTAATTGGATTATATAATAAGTCCAAATGATATATTAAACTAGGTCCAATAAACTAACCTAGTAGCCTATATAATTTAATTAAACATTGATCCATGTAATTAATTAAACTAGCCCAATGCTTGTTTTAATTAAATGTAACATAGATTATTTAAATGTTAGCCCAATGTGATAAATAAATTGAGCCCAAACAAATAAAATGAATGAGCCCAACTTATTTAATACCTAAGTCCAAAGTGGAGCCCAATAGGAAGTCAAAATGTTGGTCAAACATTATATATAGGTATATATATCAATTGGTGTATATATGTATAATAAATGTAATAAAAATAAAGCAAAAATGGGGGATTTATCCCATTTTGCTGAGATTTAGGGGGCCCCACTTGGGGTTGCTTGATTTTCCAAGTTGCTTGTAATTTACTCCTTGTCATAGTAGGTGAACAACTAAGGTCAATCACAATGTCAATCAACCTAGTCATTCATGCAATAGTAAGCACCAATTAGCCTTAATTTGACCAACATTGGTTGATTAGGAGAATTGATGATGGTTTAGTAGATGGCTATAAATAAGATACTCCACACAAGTATTATGTTGGTTGGTTCATTTGCTAGAGATTTCAAGAGTGTAAAAAGAGAGAGCATTTGAGAGCTAAAGAGAGAAATACTTGTAAGTTGAGAGGAAAAAGCTAGAGAGCTTGTGAGCTAGTGTGATAATGGTTCACTCAAGAAGGAAGAAGAGGCCTAGCAAGAAGAAGATCTCCATAGAAGGAACTATGAAGGTTGAAAAGTGTTCTAACCCTTCATTAGTTAATTTATATGGTCTATATATGTTTTAATCGGTCAAAAAGTATTTTTAACCGATCGAAAGTTATTTTGATAATCTAGAAGTCTAAAACTATGATATATAGGTATATTCATGGTTTGATATAGTTAAATCATGTTTTGGTATGAGCGGTATGCATAAAAATGCAAGAAATGTCTATATTAAGTTTTACCGATAAACCCTAGTTGGGGTTGTGATTTATAGCATTTCATTTTGAAAGCTAGAGATTGTGTTTGAAATTTTCTTCTTTGATATGGTAAATATATAAGTTAAGAACAAAACCTAGTTGGTATAATGTTCATACGAGTTGTTATGGTTAAGATATGATTTTTGAACCAAGGAGGCTCATTTTAAGAACCCAATGTACAAATAGTCAACTTTGTGGCTATTTTTCATAACCAAAACCTTTCCAAAAATTTGATCCAATGATGGAATATTGTATTTTAGGAAGATACGAATCCATCGATACCAATTTGAGGTCATTTGGATTTGTAGATTTCATTTTATTCAAGTTTTAATCAAATGAGCAAAAGTTGAAAAATCAGAAAATGGCAATTCTGCAGTTTCTGCAAGAGGAGGGTCGGGGCCCTTGTTTCCTTTGTAAAAGGAGGGTCGGGGCCCTTGGTCACTGTTCACGGCCAGTGAGTTTTCCGTTCCGGGTCGGGTCGGGTCATCCGGGTCGGGTCGGGCCGGGTCTTTTAAGTCGAAAATTGATAAAATTGCTTAAAAATTAATATAATTAATTTGGGACCCAACTTTAATAATTATTTATAATAAATAATAAATAAAGTAAATAAAAGCTATTATTATAATTAATTATTATTTAAAGGATATTAAATGGTAATTAAAGAAAGATGAAGTTAATAAGGTAATTATTTATTATTTTAATAAATAAGGATAATTAGTTAATTATTATTTAAAGGATGTTAAATAATAATTAAAGGGAGATGAAATGAATAAAATGATCATTTGTTATTTAATAAATATTAAATAATAAATGGGTTTAATTAATTAAGAGATTATTATTTAAATAATCATTAAAGGATTTGAGGATTGTTAAAATATTATTAAATGGTTAATAATATTAATAAGAGATTAAAATATTATTAAATGATTAATAATATTAATGAATGATTAAAATATTATTAAATGGTTAATAATATTAGTAAGTTAATAAAATATTATTAAATGATTAATAATATTAATAAATGATTAAAATATTATTAAATAGTTAATAATATTAATGAATGATTAAAATATTATTAAATGGTTAATAATATTAGTAAGTTAATAAAATATTATTAAATGATTAATAATATTAATAAAGGATTAAAATATTATTAAATAGTTAATAATATTAATGAATGATTAAAATATTATTAAATGGTTAATAATATTAGTAAGTTAATAAAATATTATTAAATGATTAATAATATTAATAAAGGATTAAAATATTATTAAATGATTAATAATATTAATAAAGGAGTAGAATATTATTAAATGATTAATAATATTATTAAAGAATTAAAATATTATTAAATGGTTAATAATATTAGTATGAGAATAGAATATTATTAAATGGTTAATAATATTAATGAAAGAAGAAAATAGTATTAAATGATATTATTTTGGGTGTAAAGTATTATTAAATGGATAATAATATTTATGAGTTATTGAAGATATTATTTGATGAATAATATTATTTAAAGAATAAGATATTATTAATAATGTTAACATATGATTGAGATATTATTAATTGATTAATAATATTAACTAAAGATAAGGGTATTATTAAAGGATTAATAATATTATTGAGAGGATAAAATATTATTAAATGGTTAATAATATTTATAAATGATTAAGATATTATTAATATCATTGGGGTTAGTGTAAAACATTAGTTAATTATTACTAATGTTAATAAGTGTTTAAGATAATAAAGAGATTTAGATGATTATTAGATGGTTAATAATATTGAGGAGTTAAGTGATTTATTATTGAAATAATAAATGGTTAAAATATTATTATACGATTAGTAATATTATATGTGGTGTTTATATATTATCAAAGGAAATAATATTATAAAGAAATGAAGTGATGGTTATGTAAGTTAAAATATTATTAAGGGATTAATAATATTATTAAGAGTTTTAAGGTTATGATTAAGTGATCGATGATTTAAGACATATATGTTAAGGTTATTAATGTTAAATAAACCTATATATGTTATGCTAATTGGAGGATCAATGTTATTGAATATTAGGTCACCCAAAGGAAGTATTTTTAAGTTGAATAGCAGTAGTCAGCGGAACAGACAAGTTCTTCTTAACCCTAACTTGTATTTATTGTTGCAAGTTTCCTTCAACTTTATGTACATTGAGCTATTCAAGTTATTGTTGAGCAAATTCTACACTCGTAGTTATTTGACATAACTTAAAGTGGATTAATTATCTAAAATTATTCCACCTCATTATTGGTTATTGTATTCGCACAGAGTGCCTTTGCAAATGTTATAGTTCAGTAATTTACGAACTGTTTAAGAATGTCTAAGCTAATTGTTTCGGCTAGACAAATGCATGTTTAAATTCATCTAATTGAATATTATGAAAGTTTATCCAAACCATTGGCTGGTGCGGATTCTTACAGTAAGACTGAGAAAGAACAACCCTAGTTAAAGGGGATTTTTATTTGTCGGGAAACCGAATGCGCGCTAGAAATCTAAATGTTATGCATATACATAGGACATGAGAGGACTGATCCCCTCGAGTGTCCCGTTATTTTTAACAATGAGTCAGACATTGTATGTCTATTCTACCTTAGTAGCAGTTCATGGTCCTTTGAGACCACTCAGCAGTAAAGAGTCAATCCATTCTGTTATTGAACATTGATTCTTGTTATTTCACAATTGTTATCTATTGTTGAAACTCTCGAAGATAAATCTTTTTCATCCATGATATATCATTTCTTATTTATTTAAACTTGCTGGGCAAAGTAGTTGCTCACCCTTACTATATCGTGAACTATTTCCAGTTAAGCCGAGTGATCTAAGGAGTACCACGGCAAAGGAAAGATGAACGAATAGACGTAATTAGTTCATACTATATGTGTACACTTTTTTTATATATATAAGGTAATGATGATGTATTAAGGTTAGTGGAACCTGGGATTGAAGGTACGTTTTGTAATGAAATTATGTATATTTTTCGCGAGTTATTGAAGCTTTAGTTTTTCAATGTTTGTCAAGTGGTGAATAGTAAGCACCGAACCCGAGGTTCAGGGGACCCGGATCACTAACTCAATAACTACTAATTATAATAGAAGTTCTCTAAATCCGAAAAATAAAAATCACCTAACTCACTCACTAGGATAGAAGTTTTGCAAATTCGTCACAATAAAGGCATATAATAAATATATAATTATATAAAATAAATATTTATTAGAAAAGTATATAAATTATATTATAATTTTAAATTGTTCGGTCGGTTTAGTCGGTTTCGATTTTTTGAGAAGTCAAACCAAACTAGTCTCGATTTTTTAGTTTTATAGTGTTCGATTTTTCGGTTTTATATTTTTCGGTTTGAAATAGTGACGGTTTGATTCGATCTGGTCGATTTTTTGATTTTGATCGGTTTTATGTGCACCCCTAGCTGCTTTATAACCCCTCATGTGGCTACTATTCATTCTAAAGAGTAATGTTACCTCCTCATGAAATAGTTTTGTATAGAATTAATTTTTACATTACACTATTGGAATTTATTTAAATTATTGTCGAATAATATTAAAATTTTGGTCATTTTGTATATGCGAAGAAGAATCAATACCTATATTTAAAAATAAAATTTAAAATCAACTTTTTAATTAATTAAAAAAATAATCAAGATAACTCGGTTGTAATTCATATTCTCTAACCGAATTAAGTATATAGTATTAAATGTTTAGTTAACTAATTTTTTTAAATTTTCTATAATTATTAATGATAAATGCATTGTTACGATATTCATGTCACATTCATGTCTATTCGTTTATCAAGTTTCATTAATGCATCTAATAATAATCACATTTAATCATAAATTTTATAAAATATAACAAACTTACACTCGATATAAAATAAATTTTAATATTATTATATATTTGAACAATTATTATTATTATTTTTATCAAGATTATTTTGAATTTTCAATTATTATATTGTTCATTTATTATATATTTAATTACAAAATTGCAACCACTTTATTCATAAAAATTATTAATAAAATTATAAAATAACAACAAAATAAGGATTGTGCCTCGCACGGACTAATAGACCAGTATATAAATTAATGATATCTTACCATCCAAAGTAAAATTTAACAATTTTATTCCTAGGTGGTGCGTGGCACTGTACTTGCATTAGCCTATCATCCTTCGGCCTACCAAAAAATTAACTTGTTATGACTGTACGTATTACACACATTTTAATAAAAGAACTCAAAATTTAGTCTTTGAAGGGAAAAATTATTCTGTGCTCCTGGGGCAGGAGCACAGTATGCTCCACCCTCTCACATGAGGGTGGGCTCCACACGGGTCACATCAGTGTGGGGCCCACCCTCATGTGAGAGGGTGGAGCATACTGTGCTCCTGCCCCAGGAGCACAGAATAATTTCTCCTTTGAAGGTGATCAAAGTCAAAAAAATATAAAATATTAATAATAATTAGTACTTGATTAATTAGAAACCCTATTGCTATTATTATATGAACTTGCTTGTTCTGGCTCTGAATTATCTTATCATACAACACATGAATGACGAATCATTCTTCGAAGTAAACATTGAAGTTTCGTAAGATTTCATTAGTGCAGAAAACACATGCATGTATGTGTGTGTATATCCATACAAATATTGATCTAGTGTGCAATATTCATGCAATTATGAAAACAAACTCAAATTACATGTAAAATAGTGAGAACGTCACTTGAATCCAGTCCTCTAATGGTGTTTGAGGTCAAGTCATCCAGTACTAAACCGCATAGGCTCTGATGCGTATCCTACCCCAACTAATTTATTGTTCTTAAACAAGACTCGGAATGGTTCTGTTAAGTTTTTCCTCTGTCGAAAAGGCTCCTGATATTTAAGAGGCCGAGTTTCTGACTGAAGTACTAATGAAAACAGCATCATAACTAGTGAAATTTAACCAATATCTAATCAAATATGAGCTGTTAATGTCAATGACTCTTGCCTTGGAGATTAAAAATTAATTAACCTAGGACTCATTATTCTATCTTATGGTTCCAAGAAATAATCTGTAAGAAAATACAATTTTCTATTACCAAATTAACTTTCAGTTCATTACTTTTTGGAGTACTTGTGAGCAACAAGTGCATGTCTACGCAGTGGCTTTTGGCCTTATTTACCACTTGTAAGGTCGAAAAGCCAAAAGGGGGTGACCTTTGAATAGACTCGCTCTCAAAAACTTCCCCTGTCAAGTACTGAAGGGTCACCCTGCCTGCTTCTTATGCATATATTGTGCACTTAGATATGCACGATCATTCCAATCATTCAAAATATACTCAGGCTGTATGGTATATATGGGATCTCTTTTTTGGGCGCGTAAATCTTCCCTTTGATCATCCATTAAAAGCAAAAAGGTTTTTGATGATAAAGACACATGTCCCTCAACTAATATTTTAGATTTATAATAACAAAAAAGATAACCTCCAGTTGAAATGTTACTGCAGCTGAAGAATTGCTAACCAATTTTTCAGCTGCACTAAAGTAAACTGTTGAGGAGATTGTCCTGAATTAGTTATCTTCTTGCATTTCAAAGAAACAAATGTCTGCATTGTTGTGCTTCTATTCTAATTTCTTTTAAGCTAAAGATTAACCTAACCTCTTAGTCATGAACAATTTATTACAACTTTGCAAGAAAAAAGAAAATCACAAATCAGAAACATAGAAGGTAGACACAAAAAGTTATTTCAGATTAATTTTATTTATCCTCTGTAAACTATAAGCATTACATCAATGTATGTATGTCTGTGACAATTCCAATGCCCAATTGCACATACCTTCTTCTTCTTCTTCTTCTTCTTCTATTCTCCTTTGAGAATTGGTAGGAGGCAGCCTTCACCCTCCACCTAAACTGCTAAAGTCATAATTATTGATACGGGCGGGCCTTGCAATTTTTGTCTCTTCTCCTCTCTCTGAATAAAACTTTTCCTTTGCCCTAATGGTAAAATTCTAATTCATAAGAACAATGTATTACTCTCGGAAGCTGAATAATTAATTGACTGTATAAAGTAATTGCAAAACTATCTGAAATTCTTTCTCAATGACTTGGAGATTGTGTCTTGCATCGAATCAACTGCCTTTCTCTTTCGAAGATCCAATGAAGAAGCAGGAGATGGGAGCTGGAATGGGGCAAATGGAGGTGAAAATGATGGTGGGATTTGAGTGTTGAAGAGGTGGGTTATATCCCTAAGAGGCTTCCTCAATTTTCTCTTGGTGGAAGAAACTTTTGGGTTGTTTTGATTAATGGTAGAATAAGAAGAGAATAGTGGGGGGACGTTCTCTTTGTTATCGATATCGTGTTTACAAAGAGACAAACCCTCCATTGCTTAATTTGTTTGTTTGATGCTCTCTGTAATTAGTGAAAGAGTGAGATGGTTGGTGATTATTTATTTGTAGGTGGTGGGTAATGGGTTTGGGTTTGTTTTTGTTTTTGGAGGGATGAATTGAATTTTCATTTTCTCTCTCTTTCAAAATTTTAAAGGGTGCAAGAAGGACTGAAGGAGTATGTTAGCGCCTCGGCTGGCGGTGGTGTTTGTTTTGGGTAATCTTGAATCCCCAATTGAAATGAAATCGCGGTGCGCGGGGAGGAGTGGGATTTCAGACATTATAGACCGCCAACCGCGAATATGGGCTTCCCGCTCCCCTCCCTCCCAGTCTGGAGTCGTGTACCAAAAAATATTTAATCCTTCCTTCATTTAAATAATCAAATTATATTTTCTGGCAGAATACTTAAGATTATTATAGACTTTTTAAAATTAATTAAAAATATTTTTAAATTTAAAATTAATATGAATTTTTTTAATTTTAATAAATATAATAATAAATATTTTAAATTATTTTAAAAGTACTAATAATTATAAGATTTATTTTTTTAATTTTTAAAAAATTATTTTAATTTTAAATTTAAAAATATATTAAATAGAGTTTTAAAAGTTAATAATAAACTTATAATTTAAAACAAAATAATTAACTGTTGATAGTACGTAATGCTAGAATGCACTATTTGTGTAAAGTGCTTCGGAATCTATACATTTAACATAATTATTTATGTGTCGTTTATTTTGAAGGAACTAAGTGCGAAAAAAAATTGTCGTTCTGATTTACCATTTTTTTTCGACATTTGATATGTTAAGTTTGGTCATAATTACTATTTCGATGGAATCGTTTTTTCTTTATATATTAGAATCGTGATTTATTATCTCTTTTACGAATGGCGATTCCAATGATTAAATGAAAAATTAACATAAAAATGCCCTCACCATTATAAATAAATAAATAAATATAGTATAATATATTAATAAGTATTATATTTATTTTGTATGATGTTATATATTAGATATAGATTATTATATATTTATAATATGTATTATATATTAAATACATATTTAATATTATAACATATAATATAATATTGTATAATAGATATATAATATTATATTTTTAATATGTATTAAATTTATTTTATATATATATATATATATATATATATATATATATATATATATATATATATTAAATATATTTATAATAACATATAATAATATATATTTTATATATAGTATAATACATATAATATTATGTTTTTAATATTTATTATATTTGTTTTATATTATATTATATTTATTTTATGTTATATTATAATATATAATATAATAATATTATATATGAATATATATTATAGTATTATAATATTAATATGTATTATACTTATTTTGGATTATATATATATAATTAGTTAGTTAGTGTGGGATATTTTGTCATTATATTTCATTCTATTTTGATATAATTTTTTAAGTAACGAACCAAACACATGAATGAAATATTTCATTTTAATTCTATTATGATCTGATTTTAATTTTAACTATTATTTTATTTTATCCTAAAAAAAATTCGTTCAACCAAACGGTCCAATAATTTTAACAATGAAAATATCACTGCACCGAAAATTAAGTGCATTTCTCTTAAAATAAAACTAAAAAAGGGGTAATATCTAGTACTTAGTTAGATCCCCTCTGGTCTTTAATTGAACTTTTTGTTCTTATTTTTAGTATTACCCCCAAATAAGTCGACCCTTTTCATTTATTACGGTTAAAAGCTTAATAAACTCGACATATAGTATTGCAAATTCACTAATCATGTGCAAATTACGGGTGGGATGGATAATAATTTATTATATTAATAATTAAAAAATTAATTGTTATTTTATGAACGTAGTTGTAATTATTAAAGAATAAATATAAAAGCATAACAACAAAATATTACATCCATTTATATTATTAAAAATTAGAATATAACATTAAAATTCGTGTCATGCCTTACTTTTTAATGATATAGAAGAATGTAGTGTTTGAAATAGTGTTTGAATATTATGTGTGTATACTTGTCCTTTATTAAATAGTTAAATATTTGCTCAAATAACTAATAATTAAATTACGTATTGTAGATTCTTTTAATCAATAATTATGCTAAATATTTAAATGAATTATTGTATATTTATTTAGTTATAGTTGTGTAAAAATAATTATTTTAATGTTATTTAAGTTTGTAATAGAATTCTATATTAACATTTATATTGTCAAGATTTGTTTGAAATTCTAATCCAAATAAAATTATAAAACTCAAGTTTTAATTTAATTATAACAATTAGTTATAAATGAATCCACTATAATCTTTCAACAGTTATTATGTTTGAAATTCACATATATTATTAATACAATTAATCATGTGATTTGGTAAAATTTTAAATTTAATAAATTAAATTAGTTAGGATATTAATTTAATAATGAAGTTCACGACTAATATTAACATAATTAAATCACGTGATATGTTAAGAATTTTTTTCGACATCTTAATATTTTAATAAAATTGTAGGCGTAAAATTATCCTATATAAATTTGTTAAGATATATTGTGACGCCCCCAAATCTAGGCTTACATAGCCCAATTTGAGACGCCATAAAATACAAAATTTTTAATATAAATAGTACATGGGACAGAAATACAAACTCAATAATACACAACTAAGTATTTACTATTATTGCCACACTATATACAACATGTGAAGACTACAATAGCTATCACTCGGACCGTCACTCCATTCCCCTGCTAGACCCGGCTACTCTCTCATTTTCTGAAAAACAATGGAACAAAAGAAAGGGTGAGCCCAAATAACAGTAAGAAATATCATGACTAAAATAATGACAAATAAATTATCATTAGCCTTCAACAGATGAGTTCTTAATTGAATAAATAGACAATAAGCTTTGTATCAATAATAGCAGCGGAAAGAGCAATCTATGAGAAGAATAATGCAGACTATAATGCCCACTCGCTTCAACTTTTATCATCTTAAACATCGCTGGTCATGATAATATAAATTTTCAGTTCCTGATTATAATCATGTCAGTTAATAGTTCATCTTTGCATTACGAGCCAAAAATATTCAAATATAACACCAACGGTAATGATTATGCCAGTTTTCAGCCTTTGGTCATAATCATACCAACAACAGTTCATCTTTGCCCCAGGCCAAAGAGAATATTCACCACGTGCCCTAAAAGACACAATAATTATATCGCCTTTATCCTATCAACTGTGTCTCAGGCCACAAATATTCACAACAACATGGTTCTTGATGATTATATTAACCACCGTGATATAGATGATAAATCAGAAAAAACAGTATGATCAATAAATATCAAAAGTTTATGATTTTTCTTTGTGCAGATTCAAATAATGTCCAAATTGCCAACATGATGTGGACTAAAATTCAAGAATGATATTTAAGATCCACAGTTCAGAATAACAGTTAAGGTTCAACAGAAAGATTTAGAAAAATAGGAAGGTTCAGTTGAAATGATATTAGATGAAGCGCAAACTATTAAATAATATATATTCATTTCAGGAAACTTTACCAACAAGAGACAAGTAAGAAATAAATACGAAGAATAATTCACCAAACATGCGGTAATCCGCGTAGTCAGGTTATTCTCAGAGATTAATAAGGAATGAATACGAAATGTTATTCACCAACAGGCGGTAATCCGCGCCGTAAGGTTATTCCCACAATTTAATAAAAATTGAATACGAAAAGTTATTCACCAAACAGGCGGTAATCCGTGCAGTAAGGTTATTCTCAGAGATTAATAAGGAATGAATACGAAAGGTTATTCACCAACAGGCAGTAATCCGCGTCGTAAGGTTATTCCCACAAATTAATACATGGAAATAAAAGGCACATCTTATGAGTAAGGAAGAAACAATATTATTTTCGAGAATCAAGTAATGATAATCCCTTACCATAGTAAGCTTGAATAATGGAAGATGAAAATGATGGTATCCCTTACCGTAATAAATTTAAGAGTGTGAAAAGAATAATATTCCTTACCTTAACACGTGACTGGATATTGATTTAAATGAGGTTGATCAACATATATATTTATAATAAAATTAGTAATTACCACATATAAATTTCAAAGTGTATGATAACTCGTATAATATGAACTATTAAAATTATATATATTTAATATAATTTTTGTAGTTTAATATAACTACTTTAAAATATTTTTTAAAATAATATTCCAGAATAAATCTTCCAAAGAAAGCTTTTAAAAATGAATCTTCTTAAAGAAGAGTCTTCTAAAGGAAGATTTGTGAATACCGTGAAAAATAGGAATTTATGAAATTACTACTCTTTAATAAAAGACATACTTGAAAAATTTCTACACTCCTTTTGGCTTTCAAACACTCAAAATAGTCTTACTATTCTCAGAGAAAACTCATAAAATTCTTATAGAAAAATTTTATGTTTTATGTGTGCTTTTTCTATTCAACTGAGCAAGCTATTTATAGGAGAAAAGAAAGCACTATGCGGTGGTAGGTGGCACGCCAGTGCTGAATTCGTTCAGCACGCCAGTGCTGAATTCATTCAGCACACGTTTTTTGTAAAATTTATTTTCATATAAAACAAAATCTTATTATAATATTCATAATAAAATAAATAACTTTATATATTATATTTCTAATAAAATAAATAACTTTATATATTATATTTCTAATAAAACAAACAACTTTATATAATATATTATAATAATATAATATATTATAATTAATTAGATATCTTTCCTCTACCTGCCATTTTTTTCTTACCACCTTATTAGACTAATATCCAAAGTAGCAAAAATTAATGTCACAATAGTGATAACAGGAATTCAACAATAATGTAATTCAACAATAATGTAAGAAACACGTTACTGATGATTATTAATTTAATAATATAAATTATTGTATATTTGCAACTGTGACAATTATTAGGTTCAATAATTTTAAACTACAGTGCACCAACAATTATTGACTTAATGATATGAAATACAGTGTAATGACAATTATTGAATCAATAATGCAAAATACTGTGCAACAACAATTATTGATGAATACTGTGCAATGACCACGTTATCAGATTAATAATATGAGATACTGTGCAATACCGTGTGCTACTGTAGAGTACCGCGTGCTACAGTAAAATACCATAAATTACCGTATGCTACTATTCTTTTATCACCGGTATTTTAACAGTTAACACCGTTGACTATTTTTATTTAAAAAAGTCATTTCTGTCGTTTTCTATATCCGACAAATATTCCGTTGTGGGGTCCACCAATAATTAGTTATTTCGGCGCCGTCGTACGGTTCGAATATTCCCCGACAAAACGAATATTGTCAAAATTTGCACATAACATCCTTAACTTTCAATTTCGTCAATTTAACCACTTACTGTTTCATAAAAAAAAAAATATATGAAGAAAAATTAAATTTTATATTTCATAAAATTCGGGGTCTTACATATATAAATTAAATAAACCTATTAAAAAGAACCCCAATAGTCATTATTGATAGATAACATAAATATTTTTTTGGTTTTCTTTTAAACTCTTTTTTAGGGGATATTCTTCTCATCTTCAGTACTATTCTTGACTTCACGTTCCTCGAATATTTTTTTCTGAACCATTGCTTAATAACATTCTTGATTAGTGAATTTTTCTTTATTTTATGTTTATGGTACCAATGTTGTTTTAATGAAAAGTGAGAAAATAAAGTAAATACAATATTAATTATAAATAAACTCAACCTATACATATGATAATAAAATAATTTTAAACATTCTAATTAAAAAAATTTAGTGTATTAAACTCAAGATAATGACAAATACATTCTAAATATTAGACCTTGTAAGCTTCAAATAAATGACTTTTAAGTCGCCAATTTTAAATGTCATTAAATGATTAGTATTCAGATGTGCTTGTTATTTTTTCAAAAGATATTGTTCTCGTCTTCAAACGTTTTTGGCTGCACGTTCTTTAAATATTTCTTTTTCAATCATATCTCCATAACTTTTTCGTTGTATGAAATTTTTTTGGTTTTTTTTTAAGTGAAATCTATTGAGATTTAGTAAAAGTAAATTGTTATGAGTGAATTTATAGGTGATAGAAATAAAAAAGAAAAAATATGTAAGACCTCGAATTTTATGAAATACAAAATTTAATTTTTCTTCATATATTTTTTTCTGAAACAGTAAGTAGTTAAATTGATAAAGTTAAAAGTTAAGGATGTTATGTGCAAATTATATTATGTCGGACAATATTCGTTTAGTCGAGGAATATTCGTTCTGTCGGGGAATATTCGTACGACGGCGCCGTACAAACCAATCATTGGTGGACCCCACAAAGAATAATTGTCGGATAAAGAAAATGACATAAACAATTTTTTAAATGGTCAATGGTACTATTACTTTTAATTGTTAAAATATCCGGTGGTAAAAGAATAGTAATATACGGTATTACAAGTAACATACGGTATTGCACAGTAGCACACGATATTGCACAGTAGCACACGACATTGCACAGTGTTTCGTATTATTAAACTGATAAAGTGGTTATCATACAATATTTGACTTTATTGTCACATGCACAATAATTCATATTATTAAACTGATAATTGTCACAGTAGCAAATGCACAGTAATTCACATTATTGAATCAATAATTGTCATGACACAGTAACATATTCTTTCTTTTACATATTTTCTGCATTATTGTTATCTCTATTATGGTGTTATTTAAACAGTTTTATTTCATTAATTAATTGACTTGATATCTAACTTAGAGAGCCAACTACACTGTATTTATAACAATTAGTCATAATAATGAATACGTGTGAATTATTGTCGAATAATTGAATTGATAAAGTTATTTGTTTATAATATAAAGTTAAGTGATATAAAATGAATGGTATAGATTAAAGATAATATAGAATTTAAAATGGATGGTGTAGATTAAAAGATGATCTTTAAATGAATGGTTTAGATTAAGGAAATCTTAAAAGATGAAATGAATGGTATAGATTAAAGATAATATAGAATTTAAAATTGATGATGTAGATTAAAAAATGATCTTTAAATGAATGGTTTATCTTAAAAGATGAAATGAATGGTATGGATTAAACATTATCTTGAAATGAACGGTTTGGATTAAATTAGGAAATCTTGGTTATGATAAGATTTTTGGCTATAAATAGAGGCATTAACTTAAAGATTTTTCATAAACTTCATTACTTGTTCTTTCTTTCTCTCTCTAAATACTTCTTGTGTAAGTTCTCTCTAAGTGTGCTTAAGTCATCTTGAATATTTATGAAGATTCATAAGTGTACGAGTACCGTTCAAGTTAATCAACCTCATTTAAATCAATATCCAGTCACGTGTTAAGGTAAGGAATATCATCTTCTTTCATATTCTATTATTTAAACTTACTACGGTAAGGGATTATCATTATTTGATTCTCGAAAATAATATCGTTTCTTTCTTACTCATAAGATGTGCTATTTATTTCCATGTATTAATTTGTGGGAATAACTGTAAGACCCCGAATTTTATGAAATACAAAATTTAATTTTTCTTCATATATATTTTTTTTGAAACAGTAAGTGGTTAAATTAACAAAATTGAAAGTTAAGGATGTTATGTGCAAATTTTATTTTGTCGGACAATATTCGCTTTGTCGGGGAATATTCGTTTGGTCGGGGAATATTTGTGCCGTACGACGGCGCCGAAATAATAAATTATTGGTGGACCCCACAACGGAATATTTGTCGGATATAGAAAACGACATAAGTAACCTTTTTAAATAAAAATAGTCAACGGAACTGTTAAAATACCGGTGATAAAAGAATAGTAGCATACGGTAGTTTATGGTATTTTCTGTAGCACACGGTACTCTACAGTAACACACGGTATTGCATAGTGTCTCATATTATTGGTCTGATAATTGACACCGTAACTGTTACGCATCATTTCATCGATAATTGTCACTGCATAATATTTTATATTATCAATTCAATAATTGTTGTTACACAGTATTTTGCATTATTGATTTAATAATTGTCATTACACTGTATTTTATATCATTGAGTCAATAATTGTTGTTGCACTGTTTTTAAAATTATTGAACCTAATAATTGTCACAGTAACATATGCACAGTAATTCACATTATTGAATCAATAATTGTCATTACACAGTAACGTATGCTTTATTTTACATTATTGTTATCTCTATTATGATGTTATTTAAACAGTTGTATTTCATTAATTTATTGACTTGATATCTAAGAGCTAACTATACTGTATTTATAACAATTAGTCATAATAATTGAATTGATAAAGTTATTTGTTTATAATATAAAGTTAGGTGATTATTAGGTGATATGAAATGAATGGTGTAGATTAAAGTGTGAATTATTGTTGAATAATTGAATTGATTTGTTTATAATATAAAGTTAGGTGATTATTAGGTGATATGAAATGAATGGTGTAGATTAAAGTGTGAATTATTGTTGAATAATTAAATTGATTTGTTTATAATATAAAGTTAGGTGATTATTAGGTGATATGAAATGAATGGTGTAGATTAAAGATAATATAATATTTGAAATGGATGGTGTAGATTAAAAGATGATCTTTAAATGAATGGTTTAGATTAAATGAATGATAAGATTTTTGGCTATAAATAGAAGCCTTAACTTAAGGATTTTTCATAAACTTCCTTACTTGTTCTTTCTTTCTCTCTCTAAATACTTCTTGTGAAAGTTCTCTCTAAGTGTGCTTAAGTCATCTTGAGTATTTGTGAAGATCTATAAGTATACGTGTACTGTTCAAGTTAATCAAACCTGCTACGGTAAGGGATACCATCTTTTTCATCTTCCATTATTCAAACATACTATGGTAAGGGATTATCATTATTTGATTCTCGATAATAATATTGTTTCTTCCTTACTCATAAGACGTGCCTTTTATTTTCATGTATTAAATTGTGGGAATAACCTTACGGAGCGGATTGCCGCCTGTTGGTGAATAACCTTTCGTATTCATTCATTATTAATCTCTGAGAATAACCTTACGGAGCGGATTGCCGCCTGTTTGGTGAATAACTCTTTGTACTCAAATTCTATTAAATTGTGGGAATAACCTTACGGAGCGGATTGCCGCCTGTTTGGTGAATAACTCTTTGTACTCAAATTCTATTAAATTGTGGGAATAACCTTACGGAGCGGATTGCCGCCTGTTGGTGAATAACCTTTTGTATTAATTTCCTTCACCTTTTGTTAATCAAACCTGCTACGGTAAGGGATATTATTTTCTTTCATACTCCTAAATCGAAATTTATTATGGAACTATTGCTTCTATAATTCCTGAAAATATTATATGTTCCATAATGGTTGAACTTCATTATTTCAACTGAACCTTCCTATTTACGTGAACCTTTCTATTGAATTGTAACCGTTATTCTGAACTGTGGATCTTGAATATCATTTTTTAAATTTCACTCCACATCATGTTGACAATTTGGACATTATTTGAATCTGTACAAAGTAAACTTCCGATACTTATTGTTATCCTATTTCTTCTGTTCATCATTTATATCATTCTAATCATCCAAAAATCAAGCTGTTGTGAATATCTGTGGCCGGGGGCACAGATGTGATATATTTGTTGAACAGATGATAGGTTAAAGGCGATATAATAGGTTAAAGGCGATACATCTGTTCGGTGTCTTTTATGGCACGTGGTGAATGTTCTCTTTGGCCCGTAGTGCAAAGATGAACTGTTGTTTGGTATGATTATGACCAAAGGCTGAATCTGGTATAATCATGACCGTTGGTGTTATATTGAATGTCTTTGGCCCATAGTGCAAAGATGAACTATTGATCTGCATGATTATGATCAGGAACTGTGAATTTGTATTATCTTGACTAATGATATTTCAGATGATAAAAGTTGATGATGTTTTTCCTAAAAAGAGAACCGAGTGGACATTATAGTCTGCATTATTCTTCTAATAGATTACTCATTCCGCTGCTATTATTGATCTGAACGTTGTTTAAGAATTTAACTGCAGTTTTTGATATAAACCTTGTAGTCTATTGTATTCTATCAAGAACTCAACTGTTGAAGACTAATGATAATTTATTCGTCATTATCTTAGTCATGATATTCTTTACTGGGCTATTTGAGCTCACCCTTTCTTTTGTTCCATTGTTTTTCAACAGGAGATGAAAACATAACAGGGTCTAGCCGGGGAATGGAGTGAGGGTCCGAGGAATAGTTATCATAGTTTTCACGTTTTGTAAAATAGTGTGACAATAATAGTGAAGACTTAGTTGTGTATTATTATACACTGTATTGTTGTACGTTGTGCTTTGTTGTAATAATTTTGTTGTAGTCTTTTGACGACTCAAGTATGGGCTGTGTGGGCCCAGATTTGGGGGCGTCACAGTTGGCATCAGAGCTTAGGGATATGGTCTTTAATGGAGATCTGGGGTTAGAACTAGGAGGGGAGAGACGAATAGAATCAATCACTAGTGTGTCCTACCTAAATTAGATTTATTTTTTATCTAATGAATCGATTTGAATGTAGGAACATGAAGAGATGAGTCAGTTTATTTGAACTAACATTTATTTTGTGACCACAGTTAATTATGACATCTGGAAATCAGGAGGTTAACTATGAAATTACCAAAACAAATGTAGCTGCAAAACAAGAGGCGACGAATAATCTTCTTACAAACTCAGAGTTGAATCATTTGCCTAAGGCAAAAATTATGCGTTTTCTATCCAGTAAGGATGAAGGTGAAAGCTCTGCTACAGTCGTTCCAGATCCATTCTTAGAAGCAATTAAAGGAAGTAACGAACTTGCGGAAATTATTGCCTTTAATTTACTCACTAATTGGGAGAGTGATATTACCTGGTTATGCTCTATAACAAAGGATCAGAATATATGGACTTTTCATATTAGTCTTTGGGATTTATGGTGTTCCAGCTATGATTTTCAAGATTATTTAAAAATGATGTTTCTATACTTTTGGGCGTTACAATTTAGAGGAATTCAGGTTAAGTTAGTCACTATCGTGGAAACTGCAGTCTATCGAAAATACTATTTTAATGGAAATCATTGGTACCTTACTACTGATGAAGTTGATGAACCCGAGAAACAGTTTGCTAGAAAATTATTCAGTGGTATTCCCATGGTTGAAATACGTGAAGATCCGAATGAAGTATTCGGGATTCGATTTGACGATAACAGTCAAGAAACCGAATGAGGTGATAACCGGTAAGCTATTCATAAATTCTCGTGAAGTCTATGCCATATTAGATACTGGCTCTATCCACTCTTTTATCCCACCTATATGTACTCAACGTTTAAATTTGACTATTGAAAACTTAAATCTTGTCTTATCAGTTGAAACCTCATTGGGAGAAATACCTATTACATTTACTATCTATAAATCTTGCCTAGTTCAAATCAACAACCTCACATTACCTGTTGACCTTATTTCTTTGGAGATGCGTGAATTTGATGTGATTTTAGGAATTGATTGGTTGACTACCCATCATGCTAAAATTGATTGTTTTCATAAGATTATTAGTTTTCATATTCCTAATCAACCTGTCATGCAAATTCAAGCAACTAAACCATTGAAATCTATAACTGTTATTTCTAGCCATAAAGCCATTCGTTTATTGAAAAACGGATGTCAAACCTTTTTAGCTCATGTCACTGATTTGAACAAAAACACGTCAAACTTGAATGATATTCCCATTGTTAATGAGTTTCCTGACGTTTTTTTCTGAGGAACTTTCTGGCTTACCCCAAACCGTGAAATTGAATTCTGTATCGATCTTGAACCCGGCACTAAGCCCATTTTTAAAGTCACATACCAAATGGCCCCCATAGAACACCAAGAGTTGAAAGTTTAATTACTAGATATCGGTATCATTCATTCTAGTACAAAACTTATATCGAGCGAGGAATGCGAGAAGAGTTTTCAAGAACTCAAGAGGAGACTTGTTTCAGCTCCTGTTCTGACCATACCATCAGGATCAGGAGAATTTGTTATCTACAGCGATGCTTCTGGCAAAGGTCTAGGCTGTGTCCTTATGCAACATGGAAAGGTTATAGCCTATGCCTCTCGACAACTCAAAGATTATGAGAAAAATTATCCTACTCATGATCTAGAGTTGGCAGCAGTCGTTTTCGCGTTGAAGATCTGGAGACACTACTTGTACGGAGAAAAAGTGGATATCTATACGGATCATAAAAGTCTCAAGTATTTCTTCACCCAGAAGGAACTCAACATGCGACAACGACGTTGGCTTGAGCTGTTAAAGGATTATGACCACACAATCCAGTATCATCCGGGAAAGGCGAACGTTGTAGCTGACGCTTTGAGCAGAAAATCTTATGCAAGTACAAGTGCACTGCTGACAACACAAAAGTGTATTTTGTACGACTTGCAAAAGATGGAGATAGAGCTAAAGACACCAGGGACCCGCTCGAAGATTGCTCACGTGCGAGTAGAACAAACTTTAATCGATAAAATTAAAGCTGCTCAAGCTACCGATCCGGAACTGATAAACATGATAAAGAAAGTACAAGAAGGTGCCATTCCCGAAGCAAGAATCGACGAGAAAGGAATACTTCGAGTCAACTCTCGACTCTGTGTTCCTAACGATCCTGAATTAAAGCATAAAATCATGATGGAGGCACACAACACGCCGTTTGCAATCCACCCAGGAGGTACCAAGATGTATCGAGATCTTCGACATATATTTTGGTGGAACAATATGAAAAGAGAGATTGCGGAGTTTATCTCAAGGTGCCTAACTTGTCAACGTGTCAAGGCAGAACATCAAGTTCCTAAAGGTCCATTACAATCACTTGAAGTTCCCGAATGGAAGTGGGAACACGTCAATATGGACTTCGTGACGGGTCTTCCAAAAGTTTCTCAAGGCTTAGATGCAATTTGGGTGATCGTAGATAGATTGACCAAATCTGCTCATTTCTTGCCTATACGAGAAAACTTTTCACTTGAACGTCTTGCCGGTATGTACATAAATGAGATCGTGAGATTGCATGGCATGTCAGTTTCCATAATTTCTGATCGAGATCCTAGATTCACTTCACGCTTTTGGATCAGTCTACAAAAAGCTATGGGCACTGAACTACGTTTTAGTTCTGCATACCATCCTCAAACGGACGGACAATCGGAAAGGACGATCCAGACCCTCGAAGATCTTTTGAGACTTTGTGTATTAGACTTCAAAGGAAGTTGGGATAAGTACTTGCCGTTGGTGGAATTTTCTTACAACAACAGTTACCAAGCAAGCATAGGCATGGCTCCATTCAAGGCATTGTATGGAAGGAAGTGTCGCTCTCCAATATGTTGGAATGAGGTAGGAGAAGCAAAATTGTTGGGACCCGAGTTGGTACGCTTGACGACCGAAAAGATCCAAATGATCCGACAACGAATACAGACCGCACAAGAACGACAAAAGAGTTATGCTGATCTTCATCGGAGAGACGAAAATTTCAACGTCGGAGATCATGTATTCTTACGTGTTTCTCCATGGAAAGGGGTTACGAGATTCGGAAAGAGAGGAAAGCTCAACCCTCGATTTATTGGCCCATTTGAAATCCTCGATCGAATAGGAACCGTAGCCTACAGACTAGCCCTACCACCAAGTATGTCTCGCATCCATAACGTTTTTCACATATCTATGTTACGTAAATATGTGAAGGACCCAAACCACGTCATTGAGTTAGAACCAGACGTTATAGCAGAGGATTTAACATACGAGGAGGTACCTGTTAAGATCCTGGATATGAAGGAGCAGATCCTACGCTCAAAGGTTATACCTCAAGTTAAGGTTTTATGGAGGAACCAAGATACTGAGGAAATGACCTGGGAGCTAGAATCTGAGATGAAATCTAAGTATCCTTACCTCTTCGATATGTCAGGTACGTCAATTTCGGGGACGAAATTTCATAAGGAGGGGAGGTTGTAAGACCCCGAATTTTATGAAATACAAAATTTAATTTTTCTTCATATATATTTTTTTTGAAACAGTAAGTGGTTAAATTAACAAAATTGAAAGTTAAGGATGTTATGTGCAAATTTTATTTTGTCGGACAATATTCGCTTTGTCGGGGAATATTCGTTTGGTCGGGGAATATTTGTGCCGTACGACGGCGCCGAAATAATAAATTATTGGTGGACCCCACAACGGAATATTTGTCGGATATAGAAAACGACATAAGTAACCTTTTTAAATAAAAATAGTCAACGGAACTGTTAAAATACCGGTGATAAAAGAATAGTAGCATACGGTAGTTTATGGTATTTTCTGTAGCACACGGTACTCTACAGTAACACACGGTATTGCATAGTGTCTCATATTATTGGTCTGATAATTGACACCGTAACTGTTACGCATCATTTCATCGATAATTGTCACTGCATAATATTTTATATTATCAATTCAATAATTGTTGTTACACAGTATTTTGCATTATTGATTTAATAATTGTCATTACACTGTATTTTATATCATTGAGTCAATAATTGTTGTTGCACTGTTTTTAAAATTATTGAACCTAATAATTGTCACAGTAACATATGCACAGTAATTCACATTATTGAATCAATAATTGTCATTACACAGTAACGTATGCTTTATTTTACATTATTGTTATCTCTATTATGATGTTATTTAAACAGTTGTATTTCATTAATTTATTGACTTGATATCTAAGAGCTAACTATACTGTATTTATAACAATTAGTCATAATAATTGAATTGATAAAGTTATTTGTTTATAATATAAAGTTAGGTGATTATTAGGTGATATGAAATGAATGGTGTAGATTAAAGTGTGAATTATTGTTGAATAATTGAATTGATTTGTTTATAATATAAAGTTAGGTGATTATTAGGTGATATGAAATGAATGGTGTAGATTAAAGTGTGAATTATTGTTGAATAATTAAATTGATTTGTTTATAATATAAAGTTAGGTGATTATTAGGTGATATGAAATGAATGGTGTAGATTAAAGATAATATAATATTTGAAATGGATGGTGTAGATTAAAAGATGATCTTTAAATGAATGGTTTAGATTAAATGAATGATAAGATTTTTGGCTATAAATAGAAGCCTTAACTTAAGGATTTTTCATAAACTTCCTTACTTGTTCTTTCTTTCTCTCTCTAAATACTTCTTGTGAAAGTTCTCTCTAAGTGTGCTTAAGTCATCTTGAGTATTTGTGAAGATCTATAAGTATACGTGTACTGTTCAAGTTAATCAAACCTGCTACGGTAAGGGATACCATCTTTTTCATCTTCCATTATTCAAACATACTATGGTAAGGGATTATCATTATTTGATTCTCGATAATAATATTGTTTCTTCCTTACTCATAAGACGTGCCTTTTATTTTCATGTATTAAATTGTGGGAATAACCTTACGGAGCGGATTGCCGCCTGTTGGTGAATAACCTTTCGTATTCATTCATTATTAATCTCTGAGAATAACCTTACGGAGCGGATTGCCGCCTGTTTGGTGAATAACTCTTTGTACTCAAATTCTATTAAATTGTGGGAATAACCTTACGGAGCGGATTGCCGCCTGTTTGGTGAATAACTCTTTGTACTCAAATTCTATTAAATTGTGGGAATAACCTTACGGAGCGGATTGCCGCCTGTTGGTGAATAACCTTTTGTATTAATTTCCTTCACCTTTTGTTAATCAAACCTGCTACGGTAAGGGATATTATTTTCTTTCATACTCCTAAATCGAAATTTATTATGGAACTATTGCTTCTATAATTCCTGAAAATATTATATGTTCCATAATGGTTGAACTTCATTATTTCAACTGAACCTTCCTATTTACGTGAACCTTTCTATTGAATTGTAACCGTTATTCTGAACTGTGGATCTTGAATATCATTTTTTAAATTTCACTCCACATCATGTTGACAATTTGGACATTATTTGAATCTGTACAAAGTAAACTTCCGATACTTATTGTTATCCTATTTCTTCTGTTCATCATTTATATCATTCTAATCATCCAAAAATCAAGCTGTTGTGAATATCTGTGGCCGGGGGCACAGATGTGATATATTTGTTGAACAGATGATAGGTTAAAGGCGATATAATAGGTTAAAGGCGATACATCTGTTCGGTGTCTTTTATGGCACGTGGTGAATGTTCTCTTTGGCCCGTAGTGCAAAGATGAACTGTTGTTTGGTATGATTATGACCAAAGGCTGAATCTGGTATAATCATGACCGTTGGTGTTATATTGAATGTCTTTGGCCCATAGTGCAAAGATGAACTATTGATCTGCATGATTATGATCAGGAACTGTGAATTTGTATTATCTTGACTAATGATATTTCAGATGATAAAAGTTGATGATGTTTTTCCTAAAAAGAGAACCGAGTGGACATTATAGTCTGCATTATTCTTCTAATAGATTACTCATTCCGCTGCTATTATTGATCTGAACGTTGTTTAAGAATTTAACTGCAGTTTTTGATATAAACCTTGTAGTCTATTGTATTCTATCAAGAACTCAACTGTTGAAGACTAATGATAATTTATTCGTCATTATCTTAGTCATGATATTCTTTACTGGGCTATTTGAGCTCACCCTTTCTTTTGTTCCATTGTTTTTCAACAGGAGATGAAAACATAACAGGGTCTAGCCGGGGAATGGAGTGAGGGTCCGAGGAATAGTTATCATAGTTTTCACGTTTTGTAAAATAGTGTGGCAATAATAGTGAAGACTTAGTTGTGTATTATTATACACTGTATTGTTGTACGTTGTGCTTTGTTGTAATAATTTTGTTGTAGTCTTTTGACGACTCAAGTATGGGTTGTGTGGGCCCAGATTTGGGGGCGTCACAATAACCTTACGGCGCGGATTACCGCCTGTTGGTGAATAACCTTTCGTATTCATTCCTTATTAATCTCTGAGAATAACCTTACTGCGCGGATTACCGCCTGTTTGGTGAATGACTCTTCGTATTCAATTTTTATTAAATTGTGGGAATAACCTTACGGTGCGGATTACCGTCTGCTGGTGAATAACCTTTCGTATTCATTCCTTATTAATCTCTGAGAATAACCTGACTACGCGGATTACCGCATGTTTGGTGAATTATTCTTTGTATTCATTTCTTATTTGTCTCTTGTGAAAATAATTTGTTTACACGAATTATCACATGACACTTTTATTGCATATTCGTTTATAATATCATTTTCTTTCATACTCGTAAGTGATATGATTTTCCTTTATACTCATAAGGGATACCATCTTTTTCATCTTCCATTATTCAAACTTACTATAGTAAGGGATATTAATTTCCTTCACCTTTTGTTAATCAAACCTGCTACGGTAAGGGATATTATTTTCTTTCATACACCTACATCGAAACTTATTATAGAACTATTGCTTATATAATTTCTGAAAATATAATATGTTCCATAATAGTTGCACTTCATCATTTCAATTAAACCATCCTATTTACGTGAACCTTTCAATTGAACTGTAACCGTTATTCTGAATTGTGGATCTTGAATATCATTTTTGAATTTCACTCCACATCATGTTGACAATTTGGACATTATTTGAATCTGTACAAAGTAAACTTCTGATACTTATTGTTTATCCTGTTTCTTCTATTCATCATTTATATCATTCTAATCATCCAAAATCAAGTTGTTGTGAATATCTGTGGCCGGGGGCACAAATGCGATATAATTGTTGAACAGATGATAGGTTAAAGGCGATATAATAGGTTAAATGCGATACATCTGTTCGGTGTCTTTTATGGCACGTGGTGAATGTTCTCTTTAGCCCGTAGTGCAAAGATGAACTGTTGTTTTGTATGATTATGATCAAATGCTGAATCTGGTATAATCATGACCGTTGGTGTTATATTGAATATCTTTGGCCCGTAGTGCAAAGATGAACTGTTGATCTGCATAATTATGATCAGGAACTGTGAATTTGTTTTATCTTGACTAATGGTATTTCAGTTGATAAAAGTTGATGATGTTTTTTCTAAAAAGAGAACCGAGTGGACATTATAGTCTGCATTATTCTTCTAATAGATTGCTCATTCCGCTGCTATTATTGATCTGAACATTGTTCAAGAATTTAACTGCAGTTTTTGATATAAAAATTGTAGTCTATTGTATTCTATCAAGAACTCAACTGTTGAAGACTAATGATAATTTATTCGTCATTATCTTAGTCATGATATTCTTTACTGGGCTATTTGAGCTCACCCTTTCTTTTGTTCCATTGTTTTTCAACGGGAGATGGGAACGTAGCTGGGTCTAGCCGGGGAATAGAGTGAGAGTCCGAGGGATAGTTGTCGTAGTCTTTACGCATTGTAAAATAGTGTGATAATAATAGTGAAGACTTAGTTGTGTATTATTATTATACACTGTATTGTTGAACGTTGTTCTACTTTGTAATAATTTTGTTGTAGTCTTTTGACAATTCAAGTTTGGGCTGTGTGGGCCCAGATTTGAGGGTGTCACAAATTATCTTTCTTTTTCTATTTCTATTAAAGTTAAGAATGTTTTAAAATTTAATTAATAAAAATTTGTAAATATCAGCTATGTATATAATTATTATAAACTTGTATAGTACTTATACGAATTTAAATAGGAAGAAATAAAATCTTCTTTTTTTTCTTTTCCTCTTGGAGATAAAAATATTTTTAAATTTAGATAGTATTTAATTAATATAAATTTGAATAGTACTTATACTAATACGAATTAAGAAAACTGGATCAAAAATTGGTAAAATCAAATTAAATTTGTGTTTTTAATTAATATAGTTAATTATGTTAGATTATTAATTGTTTTTAAATATTTTGCACCTAGTTTAAAAGAAAATTTATAGATTTGCAAATTTAATAATATTTTTTTATATTATAAATAAATTATTTTGTACCCAAAAAAAGAAGATTGAGAGTTGAGATCAAATATTAAAAATAATCCAGGTACAATTTTTATTTATAAATTGGACCGTATCCAGTTTATTTATAAACTTTTGAACTTTATAGCATTATATAATGTTTTTACCCTCTCTTCTTTTGACCGACTAGAGTCCCCAACTTACAGTGTCTTATGTTAAATGCGTGAGAAATTGAGAATTTGGTTGATATGGAAAAGAAACACAGTTGGACAAATGGGTCTTAAGACAACACGAAGGATGGATTTGATGACGATGGATATTGTTTAAAGAAAAACTAGTAGTAGGAGTTTGGCTTTTCAGCGGAAATAATTGAGTAAATCGGTTATTTCGGTTTTTATCAAATTTAAAATTTTTTATACTGTTATCAGTACTAAAAAATATAAAAAAATCAAAAAATTAGTACCGCCCGTATTGGTACTGACCGGTTCAATAAAAAATAGAAAAAATCGAATTTTTGAACACCCTTAGTTACATATACTGCTGAGCAGAAATTAGTCTTTGAACATATTTTTTATATATTTTTTTTAGTATTTTTTTTTTAATAAGAGAAAAGGTTATTATGCACAAATACTCAATAAATTCAACATCTCTCTGAACCCAATTTTTGATTCGACAATCGTATGTATGTATAATAATGCAAGTCTTGGTTTGTGGGTGACCTAATTTGAAGTAGTAGCACATTGTCACAATTCCCTAATCCCTCGGGAGGCAAAGTCTTCCATGTGGATTATACCATATTTTCCGTTGGAAATTAGGTAACAATAACATCATTAAGAAGACGGTTATGGTCAAGACTTTTTATAGAATATGCATGCTGGCTGAGAAAGCCGCAGACAAATTGCGTCCCCAGCTTGAAGCTTCATTACAAACTGGCCTTATACTCCAACCATTTCAAATTTAAAATATGCCAAAATTATAGATATATTTTAAAAATAATATTTTTTTATTAATAATTATCCACTTTTAACTTTATGCTTAAAAAAATATTCATATTACGCAAGCGTGCTACCATTATTAATGGACATGCTTATTTACCCTGGAGTATTTTTAAAATGATATTTTTTTAAAATAATCTTCATTTTAATTATAAATAGTAACATGATAGTATTCAATATATTTATAATATAAGTAGTACATGTTAAAAACTTCGTTCCACTTTATTTTATTATGAATATAATGAATCATTTAAAAAATATTGCTAGTTATAAAATTTATTATTTTTAAAATTTAAATAAATCATGTTAATTTTATATTTAAAAAGTTTAAAATTTTTATAATTCAGAAGTATTATTTATTTGAAACGAATTATATATATATATATATATATATATATATATATATTTTAAATGTGGTTTTTATCTTTCTCAAACATATAAATCCGTAGTTACATCAAAAGTACGTCAACCACACCTTTTATCAAGGCAAAATTCTGAAACATTATGTCAATTTTTGTTAAACATAGAGCGCAAATATCATTTTTCTTACAAAATATAATATTTAAAAAATATTAAAATATAGATTAAAGGCAAGTGGAGCGTACTAATAAATTTTCTCAATTTTTTTTTGTTTTTTTTTGTTAATAAATTCCAAATATATTAGCATAAGTGTAGTCAGCTTATGGGGTACGCAAGAGTAAGTAATTATTCCTTTTTACTGGGCCCATAGTTGCTCACATTTTCTTAGACTACTACCTATGTTCCTCGATGAAAGTTTAATTTGATTCTAATATATATTTTAAAGTATATAAAAATTAATGATAAATAATTAATTATAAACTTTTAAATACTGTTGAAATAAGTTAGTAAATTCACAATGTTTCACTATATTCTTTTTACATGAAATTTTTGAGAATCAAATTATCATAAATTAACACATAAATTAACAAATAAATAATACACAATACATAATATGTGTCATGTTTATTTGTTTTGAATGACTTTTTATGCTCAAATTAATTATATTTAAAAAAAATAATATTATAAGAAAGTACATTGAATATAATATCAAAGTCAATTTATCTATAATTTTTTTTAATATATTTACTTAATTATTAATTTTAAAATTAATTAATTTAATCATAAGAATCAATTAAAATCATAAGAATCAATCAAAGTGGGCTTTGTAACCAATCACCATCCCTCTAGCAACCCATTAGTATTCTCAAACAAAAAGTCATTAATAGTTAGTTTTGCCTAGAAATTTTTAGTTCCAAATGATAAAAATTATAATATTTAATTAAACATGATATTAAATAGTCTTTTATATTATGTTATTTTATAATTTTTAAATTAATAGCTCAAGTCTAAATTTAAAATTAATTTAAAAATAAATAAAATACTTAAAATTAAATAATTAATAATCTTATTTTAAGTGTAATTCTTATAAATAAATATAACCTATATTTCTTTTGTTTTATCTATCCTCTTCAACAAGTAGGGTCAGGCTCTCACACAATTATATAACCCTTCATTTTCTATTTCAAAACAACGAGAGAGAAGAAAAAAAAAGGTAATATTATTACGTTCCAAATTATTATATTATTGACTTTTAAAAATTAATTTCAAACATTTAAAATTGAGATAATTTATTGATAATTACAAAATAATAAAATTTAATAATATTTTAAAAATAATTTATAATATTTATTATTATATATATTAATTTTAAATTTTAAAATATCATAAATTAATTTTAAAAATTCAATAATAATAAGGAGAGATTATAAGAAACGTACAACAGTATATTTATTACTTTCTGCAGCAAATACTAATTCGAAAAGTAATTAGTGTAAAAACCGTAATTAATTAGGACGGTCAACCGCTAGAAAACACTAGAGTTTCTTTGATTGTTGGTACTAATTGTATTTTCTTTCTTTTTTTCGTTCCACTGAATCCAAATAGCCCACGCAATTTCACAAAAGTCGCATTTTAACAAAGTTAAAAGGGGAGAAACTTCATTCCCATCTTCAAAAACAAACATAACCCCACATCTTCCTCCCTTCCCTTCCCAGCTGCAGCCAACCAAGCCAGCCAAGAATGGATGATCAGGATATGGATGATGATCGCGACAATACTCCCTCATTTTTCCACCAGAAAACTAACAACAAGGTCATGTTCACAGCCATTATCACCTTATCATTCGTCGTAGTACTTGTTACCCTCCTTCACATGTATGTCCGATATGTCCACCGTCGCCAAGCCCGTCGACGAGCCGCCCTCCGCCAGCTACGCCTCTACACAACCACCGCTCCTGAGCTGCCAAAAACTGGACTCGATCCAACGGTTATCGCCTCCTTGCCAATGTTCATTTTCAAACCAAACGATGAGGCACCAACCACAGAGTGTGCAGTTTGTCTTAGTGTATTAGAGGATGGTGAAATGGTTAGGATCTTACCAAATTGCAAGCACAATTTTCATGCGGAGTGCATTGATAATTGGTTAAATACCAACTCTACTTGTCCCATTTGTCGGACCGAGGCTGAGCCACGGCTCGTGCTCGAGTCCAGTGCTGCAGGTGGGGTTCCACCTACAGCGCCACCTCTGGAAAGTGTGGCAATTAGCAATGAAGGGACATCCGAGGGTGCAGCAGCAAAGGTAATTGGATCATCAAGCTCCTCAAGATTGAGTTCCTTTCGAAAAATGCTTAGCAGGGAACGTTCGTCGCAACGAATTCAGTCTCGGACACAGGAAGATGGTGTAGAAGATCTTGAGAGGCAGTAAGCTAAATTAGGTATAATAGTAACAAGTATTATCATCTCTCCACTATGATTCCTTTATGTTTGTGTGTTAAAATTGTTAATTACTTGTTCTTCTTCTCCTTATACTACTATTTTCATTTTTCTTCTTATAGTACAAACCAATACATGTTTATATATACACCTGAGGAATAAATTATTTTTTTGGCTCCGATTATCAGACAATATTGAGATGAATTTTAATTTCAACATTTATATATATGGGGCATGATTCACAGTATTCTATTCCAAACAGTTCGAATTTTTACACTAGTTTCTGCCCAAACTGTTTGATGGACAGGCTGCAACAAATGTTAGCTAAGAGCAGCTAAATGAAGACACTCTTACGGCTAATTCTGCATAACAATAATTAAACACTATATTTATTTATATCATTAAAAAATAGAGTATGATATTAAAATTAGTATTATACTCTATTTTTTAATTATGTAAATAAATATAATATTTAATTATTATGTGTCGAGACTTGTCCTTCCGCATAAACTGAGCCAAGTGTTAATTTCCCAGTTTAATGTTTACTTTTGTTTATGCCATGTATTCGGGATTCGGATACCAAAGATGAATATGTACAAACATAAAGTAGGAACCAGCAGTTATATGGTGTGCATACCCATGTGAAGCATAAGCTTTGGTTTTTTCTAGGCTCTACGGTATTTTCGGTGCAAGAGAAGTCGAGCGAAAGATGATTTATTTCTAGTGTTCAAATTATTGAATGATTAGCATTTAGATGCCTACCAGTGCATGTGGTCGTAGAAATTTAATATTCCTAACAAACAAAAAAGGCAAACATAGAAAGCAGCGCCTTATATTTAAAACAAGATTTTGTAGGATACAAAGGTGGATTATTTTATCATTAATGAATAAGAATTCATAACTAACTTTAGCAATATTAACTTCTTTTTACAGATTACACTTGAACATAAATTTTTATATATTTTAATATAATATTAAAAATAATATAACAAATAAAAAAATCACAAGTCAAACTTGAATTCTTTTTAGAAGGATGGAGTATTTTTCAATTTGGGTTAAAAAAATGTGAATGTAGATTTTTAAGTTCACCCAAAATAAGACAAAACTTGGGTTAATTTAAGAGGAATGGTATTTTTAGCATAAATGTACAATGTTGAATGTACGATGTACAAATATGCCAAAAATAATTTACGTTGAAAATTCAACTCCAGCATGCCTGCTTTTAAAATTTAATATATGGCACATCATTAATAAAAAGTAATTTTGTTAGACGAAATTGTCTTTTTTTAATGATGTGTCATAATCTTAACAATGCTCGTATATATACCAAATTTTGTCTTTAAATATTAGCCCATAATTTAGATAGAGTATCATACCAATGAAGTTAAAGTTGGGATAACGACAACTTCAAAAATCTTAAAAGATTAAGCCGTGAGATAAGTCTTCTTGACTTTCTTAGCGTTAGAGTTTTGAAAATATGGACCTAAGATTTTTCATCGTTACAGGAAAGTGAAAATGCAGGTCGAAGGCTGGGAACAATTTTAATTACTCACCGAAACTCAAAATTATAAATTAAATTTCTTTTCTAAGGCACACTTATTTTTTAATCTTAATATAACCACAATAGGAAGTACATAGTAATATGCATTGGACAAAGAGTTCCTATAATATCAATATGTCAAAAATGTCAAACATTAGGCAAGCATGTCGGCCATGTTCAAATGAGCACATAACTTTTCACATCTTACAGCAGAAACAAAGAGAACTAACATATTAGCTTATTTGCCGCATAGTGTATGTTTGGTTACTCATCGCTTGTAATATTTAGAGTGTTTGAAAATTTAAAAGTACTTAAAAAAATTTATTCGTCTAATAACAATTTATTTTAAACGCATATTATTTAATTCTCACATATATAGTATTTGGACCTCAAACATAACGCACCAATTTTAAATTTCCAAATACTAAAAATGCTACCACGGCAAAGGCTATCAACACTGGTGCGTTGCAAGAAGAGTAGGCTAAATTGGCAGGGTTCAAGCTTTCAGCATGGTGTGCGTAGTTACCTTTTGCAGCAAATTCCTTTACAATTTCAAAAAGTTCAAATACTTGAGTGGTTTTTTTCTAAAACCTGGAAGAAAAAAAGAGGTTCCTTTCTAATCGGAAACAACTGGTGCTATCAAATTAATAACGTATCATGTTACCACAATTTCAGATTCTGCAAGTAAGCAATATATAAACACTCATCAGTTTAGGTAATAATGGATTCATATTTTTGGGTGAATATAGATTTGTGTATCTTTATGCTCATGAACCTACGCCAAACCTATGGGGGATAGATGGATATTCTCACAAAAGTTTAGCTTATAGGACACCATTCAGCTTTAAGACTATAATAATCTAATTTATGTGCTATGGGAATTAGTGATAAAAAGTCGTATATTTTTTAATATTTTATTTCAATATGGATTCTTTTATGCTCAAATATTCAAGGAAAAATGCAAGGGTTCATACATCAAAAAGGAAAATTTGGTAACGTAATCAACTTTGCCGGAGAAAAATAACATAATTGAAAAAGTAGTTATAAACAATATTACGTGGATTATTATCTAAAGTCTTACCAACCATAAAATGATGATGAAGCAAGGAAAGCGAGATGCTTATAATTCACAAGTTCAATACACAACCTCTTTGAATCTTATTTATTGATACTTAATTAATATGCATTTTTTCAATAGCTAATATTAAATTATGTCACTGCTGTAATATTTTTACTTCTTTTCTGCTGTCAACAGAAAATTCTATGAACTACCCTTCATGGTCTCACCCTTTTGTTGAAGGACTCATAAAAGCACAGCTGGGGCTGGGGAGAGAAGGGTTTGCCTCGCCAATCGAGTAAATAAAATGTTTTCTACTAGGTTGAACACCAGACGGTGGAGATTTCAGTTTCTTTCATGAAAGAAAAATATAAGAATGCGTACGATTGTTGTTGCGACTTAATAGCTGTTGATTACGACACTAATTTTAAGATCCAAATGCCAGCTAAGTCTCAAATTGTGTCATAAGGCACGATGTATGCAATGTGACCTTATACTTTGCGTAGTAAAAGTTGAACATTGCGCGCAACCCTGATAAAGAGGGTTGTCAAACATGAAAAAATAATTTTTGATATGGAGTAGTACTCACTTAGCACATATCGGACGCACCAGTGGCTCATCTCATGTTTTCAATCTTACAACAGAAAGTACTGTTGTTTACTCTCCCATCATGTGAATCCAGCAGAAACGGCCACCAAAAGTATAAATCACGTTTGCATTTGTTTGGAACTTATTTCAAAAGTTAAGGGAGTATGCGTTCATATCATGCAGCAATAGCTGAATGGCGGCACGAAAGCATAATAATAAGAAGCTAATTTAAGATACACGGTGGCCCTTCAGTACTTCACAGGGGAAAGTTGCGAGAGAAAGCTCAATTATCTTTTGGGCTATTCAACACTGGAAGTGGAAAGATGGCTGAAATATATTCTTACCTACTCCTAGGTATAAGAGTCCTAGGTTTATAAATCTACTTAATGAGTTGAACAGCTCATTTGCAATTATATAGTGGCTAAATTATCATTTCTTACGACACCAAATAATGTGTTTAGAGCTTATGTCATTTATTGGCCTGCCAACACCATCAAATGTTGAAGAAGGCTGCACTATATGGTCATACGTGTTCTTACCTTTTTCTTCTAATTGAAAAATAAGAAGAAAAAAACTCGATAAGAAGAAGAGCATGGATTATATATAACTTAGCCGATGCCATTTGATCATATACTACACACTAACAGTTTCAATCCTTCAAACAGGCTAATGGCTACCTTGAAGTTATGGGTGTGTCTGAGTTTTGGTTATGTTTCCCCCAATGTAGTCAAAACCTCGACCTCTTAATTATAAGCCCTTTCACCAGAGGAAGAACCTAACTGAACCTTTCCGAGCTTTGTTTGAGCAACAGAAAGTACTAAAGGGAGGGTATGGAAGAGATGGCAGCATAGGAAGCTTTTACCAACCTAAGCGGCTTAGCTCTGGAGGACCAAACCCGAAGCATCAGGTTTGATCTTAGTTGACGCAGTGCTTAGAGATTGATGATACCTTAGGAACAAGAGAGGCTTGAGAACTAGTTGACAACTTTAACATCTATCTGATAAAGCGGCTCAAGAGAGCCGCTTGGTGAATCTGTTTCACGCTTCTTATTTTTCTCTTTTACCCTTACATTTTTAATTATATTATTATTTTATTTTTTTATATTAATTACTTTTTATCTTTCTATTTAGTCCTTCAAATTTTATAAAATTCTTATTTTATTACACAAAGTTACACATGCAATGCCACCGGGCGGTAGTATATATTATGTATGTAATGTCAACTATGAGTTTGCTATAATTTGAATGTACATGTATATGTATATTTCTGCGATCTGTCGTTAGATTCAATGATCCCTATAGATTCCATCAGACTATATATTTTTGCTCAATCTTTTTGGGGACAAAGTAAATGAATTACAAAATTATTTTGTCATCATAAAACCAAATCTCATTCATGCAGGCGAATATAGAAAATTTACAAGGGTGTATGAGTATATCTGAAATAAAATAAATGGGTACGACCCCTGCTCCCAGCGGATATGTTTAAAAATGTTTAAGCAAATCTCAATTACGACTAGGGGTGCACACAAAATCAAAAAAAACCGAAAAACCGACCGAACCGAATCGGACCGAACCGATCACACATAAAATCGAAAAATCGAACACTATAAAATTGAAAAACCGAGACTAGTTCGGTCGGTTTGGTTTGGCTTCTCAAAAAACCGAAACCAACCGAACAATTTAAAATTATAATATAATTTATATACTTTTCTAATAAATATTTATTTTATATAATTATATATTTAATCATAAGAAATCTCATAGAAATATTTTTCTCTAAGATCCCACCATCATTGGTTAATTTCCGAGAACTGGTGATTGAAGATGAAAATACATATATAGAATCCATTACACATAATTCTTCTGTGCATGCTGTATTGAAAATGACAAGAGTAATATATATATGTCCATTACACATATGCTGGTGATTGAGGATGATATGTTCCATTGAACTTCACCAACCTATCATTAGATGTAAAGGTGAGTTATTCTTCTGTGCATGCTGATATTTAACATAAAGTATCAGTTAACATTGATATTTTATATTTTACTAATATGTACATGGAATTTGTGAATTTAGTTTATGGATGCAAAAATTTAGCTAAAATTATTAATTTCGTAACCGAATAAACCGACCGATTTAACCGAAACCGATTAGCGGTTTTAATTTTTAATTTTTTATAACCGATTTAAATGGTTTGGTTATTTTTTCTCTCAAAAAACAGACCAAACCGACCGTGTGCACCCCTAATTACGACCAAATAAAACTAAGAGTACTTATGAAGCGTGTATAGATAAAAATATTGTGTGATGGCATGATGCAATAAAATCATAGTAAAGTGATCACACTATTGTGGTAAACTATTATAAGACAATGTAGCGAACTTAAAATATCTTGGATATTGTTCGACTTGCAACCATATCTATTAAACATAACCTCTTAGTGTATATAAATAAAACCATTGCTAAATACAATGGAATAATTCTTTATATCGAGTGTGTGATGACACAGGTGAGACACCGGATGAAAGAATTTCTTAGATGTATTTTCATTTTCCCAAGAGTCGGGCCCACTTTTCAAATTTCATACTAAAACAATCATTTTGGATAAAAATGTTTTTAGAGTTAATCGGAAAAATTACCCACAAGTCTTACCCTCATAAAAGACAAAGGAATATTACCCAACCTCATTTGTAAAATACAATTAAAGTAATGCTATATTTTTTCGTCTTTTTTACGGATAAGACTAGCGGAGCGGATAATTTTTTCGAATAAGTTTAAAATTTTCCTTTAGATAAATATACATCCAGCTATAGTGTAAGCGGGATCCTATTGGATAATAACTTTTAGGTTATATGATTCGAACTAAGTTCTCCTAACCCAATTTTAAAAATTATTCTTTTAAGTTTTTGAGATCGATTTAATTTTTTTCTTGTTTTGAGGTGAAAAGGGGTCATGCACATCGCCCCTAAAAACACAGATGGAGAAAGATAAAGAGAGAAAGAAGGGGCCATGTCCACTGTCTAGTATTTTCGACGGAACTTCATTTTATATAGAGAACAGTTGCAGAAAGAAATTAGAGCAATGTTGACTGAAAATATAAACAAAGTTCAATAGCAGTCATGCTACAAAAGACCCAAAATACACTAAAGCACAAAAAAGGGACTATTACTGCCTAGTTGGGATCATAAGATTAGCAGTTTTCATTTGTGTTAAACCAACCCGGAAAGCATGGTTTTGGCATGTTTTACATTCACACAATGTATGATTCCATGATTTTAGGGAAATAACTGAAAACATTTCAGACAAAACTGAGCAACCAAGCCCATAACTTTACTTATCACCCCTAGTGATGATCCACAGATCAAAGAGACGTGAATGAAACATGATAAATGAACATAACAAATTATCAAAATTCACAAGCTCCAAACACATGAACAAAAGAAGCTGACTCAACTAAGATACCACTTACCAGAATACATTATTTAAAATGAACAAACATAAATCTGGCACTGCAATATCTAGCTAACATACCCGATTTAGTTGTTGATACATGAATAAATAATGCTTAACATGAACAAGCATAAATCTGGAACTGCAAGTCTAGCTGACATACCTGATTTAGTGTAACACCGCATAATTTTTCGTCAATAAGCATTTCCTAGCATAATTTCACAATTTCTGTGCTGAACAAACTGAGTAATGGAGACACCCAGTCTCTTCAGAAATGTTTGTTCTACTCTTTTCAGTTTCTGGTTGTTGAGCATGCTTTCAAGAGGAAGTTCTAACGAGTACAAGCCTGCAAAGTATAACCCAGAATCAATGATGAAGAGGTACCAAAATTGGCTGGCACAACATGGCCGAAATTATTCAAGTAGAGATGAATGGGATTTATGGTTTGGGATTTATCAATCCAATGTTCAGTTCATTAACTACATCAATGCTCAGAAGCTTTTATTCAAACTGATTGATTTGCAGACATGACAAATGAGGAGTTCAAATCTATCTACTTGGGTTATCGAAGTTCTAGGAGATCGACTAAGGGGATGAATTTTACTTTTGAAAAAACTATGGAATGGAGGCTTTGCCGGCCAGAGTGGATTGGAGAAGGAAAGGAGCTGTGACTCCAATCAAAGATCAAGGCAAATGTGGTACCAAAATCTCATCCTCTCTAAGTTTCTGTCGTATAAAGAAGTATTAGTACCTACCTCTTGTCCTTCAAATAGATAGCTGCATATTATTTTAAGAAAATTCATTCATAAGTGCCACGATTCAGTAAGAATATATAAATTTCCTAGCCAAGGGATCAAACTCTTTGTAAAGAAAACCCAGAAGAGACCAATTGTGAAATTTCATGTGGTCTCAAAAGCATTACTCAATGAACTGATATTCAGTTTAGAGACGCCCGCCAGGTAATATATTTTTTCAGTCAATTACATGAGTCAAAAAAATCAAGGTGAACATCCCATTAACTTATTGAGCAATATTATATGGATACTGCTTTTGATTATGCCCCCCAGTTAAGATTTTTACACTTCTTAATATCAAATGCTAGGTATTCTCTGCAGTAGCAGCGGTGGAAAGTATCAACCATATCAAAACTGGCAAACTGGTGTCTCTGTCAGAACAAGAGCTTGTGGGGACTGCAATGTAAAACAAGGTAACCAAGGCTGCAGTGGTGGATTCATGGAAAAACCGTTTCAGTATATCAAAAAGATAGGTGGTCTCACAACAGAAAGAGATTATCCTTATAGAGGAAGAAATGGTAAATGTAACAAAGCCAAAACTAAACACCATACAGCAATGATAACTGGCTACAAAAGAGTACCTGCGAAGGATGAGAGGAGCCTAGAAGCTGCAGTGGCGAAGCAACCAGTATCAGTGGCGGTTGATGCTGGCGGCTTTAGTTTCCTAGTACTACTCTGGAGGAGTCTTCTCAGGCTATTGTGGAAAAAATTTCAATCACGGAGTAACAATAGTTGGCTATGGAGCACAAAATGGTGAAAAGTACTGGCTTGTGAAGAATTCATGTGGCAAAAAGTGGGGAGAATCTGGTCATATCAAGATGAAATGTGGCCCCAAAGATAAGAGAGGAACTTATGGCATTGTCATGGAAGTCAGCTACCCTATTATGGCTTGAAGAATCTTATTGTTCAACTTGGTGTCTGCATTTGAATGATGGTTGTAGGCAAGTGTCTCTCAGTATTTATATTCAAATCATTAAAGATATAAATGATTTGGGTCTGATTGCATGTAAGATTTTCCGTGAGCAAAATACAGGAGTGAAATGATTCACACTAAGTGGAAAAATAAATGCTACATATGATTGTTAAAATGCAAATTGGTGCGTCCCAGAATCTTGACAATAAGTTGCATTATTCAGCTGAAATATCTGCATGTATATTTTGATGATCCCGCATTTCTGCTTCCCCAGAATCTTGACTATAAGTTACATAATGTACTTGATAATTTTAATAAGTTACAAAAGAAAATACATTTCGGTATTAGTGAAGTTTTGACCCAACTTTCTGCATGTTGTTGAAGTTATCTCCATTGACAAATGATCAAAGAATCAGCTAATACACAGCTGGGGGAATCAAACTGATCCAATCTTGTTTTATGTGAACCATTTTTATTTTTTTTGAGATGCTATGACTTCAATTCTGCAAATCTCTGCCTCACAGCATAGGCGAGCTCCCAATCACCAGCATTAGCCAGTCCTTCAACCACCTTCAGCCTCACCCTAATATATGGTATAAACCCTCTGTCTGTCATCATTCCCATCACGACCTTTCCAGCTAACACAAACTCACCACATTCCAAACATCCCTCTAGAACTAACTCATAGCTCTCAAACCCCACAAGAGTACCCTCACTCTGCAAAAGCTCAATGATCTCAACAGCCCTCCAAATTTCTTTTCTTGCCCGCATTGCCGCTATTACTTTTATCACCATTTCCTGCCTTGGGGTCAATCCGAATTTCACCACCATATCCTTCATCAGCTGTACAACATCAGTGATCCTTCTAAGTTTGCACATTGCACCAATCACAGTACCATAAGTATCCAAATCAGGAATGCAACCTGCCCCACCCATGCCCTTCAAAACTTGAACTGCCTCTTTTGACTGATCAACCTTGCAAAGAGATGAGACAAGGTAATTACAAGTGCCACAATCAGGACGATATCCAATCGACTGCATCTCCAATAGTATGTTTGAGACAGACTGAGACTTTTGTCGGCGTTCAAGCCATGCACTGGAAAGGAAAAGGTGAGTTTGGGGGATAGGGACACAACCAGACCGAATAATGCGTTGGAGGATGGCGAGAGCGAGAGGAAGAGGATTTGGGCTTTGGAGGGTATAAGAAAGAAGGCAAGAATAGGCAGCCTGCGGACGATAACGGGGTCTGAGAAAAATGAAATTTTGTAACATTTCATCAATAATTTGGGTCCTACGATTTTGTGGGAAGGTGGAAAGGAAAGAAAAAGGATTTGGATTTTGACAAGATTCTTTTGAGGCATTGAGCAGGTCAGGAATTTGTTGGTAGCTTTTAGACTCAACAGCAGCTTTGATGGATTCTTCAAGAAACTGCGCTGAGCAGACTGAATGATTGGCTAAAAATCTGATAACAGAGTTACCAGAAGAACGGGGCAACACACAAAGTTTTATCGATGCAATAACCATATTTGAATTTCCAAGATGTTAGTACACTAATGGAGAAGCATTTTCATTACAACAGATTACCTGCAGGTGAAAAAATACAGAATAATTCAAAGCCAGTTATAAACTAAAATGGATATTGAAGCGTACAAAAGGGAGGCAACATCAACGAACAATCTAACATGATCTTCACATTGAATTCTACACATGGTATTTCACACAAATCAAAACACTATTCACCATTCATATAAGCAGTTTTCATCATGAAACACAGTCTATAATATATCAGCTGAAATTCCGGTGATAAACCAACAGACAAATTTCACACAGTAAAATTGTCGAGCAGGTAATGGGCATAAAACTTAACTGCTTACAGTAATTGATTTCCGTGATATGTCTGGACCGCACCAATTTAAGAAGAAGAGAAGAGAAGGTGATGGGAACTGAATTAGCCTTTATTCGGAAAAAGATGTTCGCTCCTGAGTTCTAACGGCTGCTTGTAACGGTAGTGCTTGTAGTTGGAGTTGGAGTTGAAGTAGAAGCAAGCTACTATAAGTTATCTTTTTTATAAAAAATATACTTAAAATTAAATTATTTATATTAACTAAATACTATTTAAAATTATTTTATCCTACGTTACAAAATTAATAATTTTTTAAATAGTTCTATAGATATTAATAGTTTTTTAAATAGTCATGTGGACTAAATTTTTATCATTCTTACAGTTATTTGTATGAGATTATGTAATCTCATACAAAATTTAGGATTAATAATTCTCTTTATTTTAAATTATTAAATAATTTTATGAGACTAATAATTTAACACTAAGAGATTAATATCTTTAATAAAATAATTAAATAATATAAAATATGATTAAATTAAAATAAATAATCTAATCGCATGCATATTTTTTAAAAACAAAATTAACCTTTGTACTTATAAACTCGATGAATGAAAGGAAATAAAACTTTGAAACACTTTAAACAAGCATTTTTTTTTTTTTTTGCTAAATTAAATAAACATATTTTGTGGCACTTCTTCATGTCAAATTTAAAAATAAGTCTAAATATATTATATTAGAATATTATATGAATCTCAATTATTAAAAAATAAAATTTTATAAAACACGATCATACTTTATTTTTTAATAATTAAAAAGTTATATATAACATCCTGATGTAATGTATGTAGTATTATCCCAAATTTTAACATTTCAATATCTTAGTAAACCTTGTTGGATATTTGTATATGACAATAATGGTCAATTCACATAATTACTGAAATCCATTTCTAATCTTTTATTTTTTCTTATTACTTTTATATAATCATTTTTAATTATTTATAACATTTACTTTGCTTCTCGTTCAAAGTAGAGGATTATTTAGTCAACAAATAGTATTATTTTATAGGTTTATTACTTTTAAAGCATGCAAGTACAATTTTAAAAAGTACAGAATTTACATTACCAAAAAAAAAAAAAAATTAAAAATCAAGTTAAAATGTCTTATCAAGTTTAGACTTGTTATTTCAAAAAATAAAAATAATTCACACCACTAAGTTTATTTTAGGGTTTTTCAAAAACAATTACTAATTTCACAAGTGTTTTTGATATTTTCATATAAATTCCGTATCTACTCTCATATAAAAATGAATCATATGAAAATAGCAAAAAAGAAAAAAATGAAAATATTACTTCTCTTTCACAAATTAACTAAAATTAAAGTCAAATGGGACTCTAAGTGGAACTGGGAAAATATCATATATACAGACACATCGACACTAAAAAACACGACTACATAGCAAGAGGAGGGTAGTTTCATACTACCACAATTTGAGTCTCCTTTGATGAAAATATACTACTACAGACAACACAACTCCAAAAACGAGATTTCCAAAAGTCATAGGGGGCAATTGCACCCCTTACCATACAAGTAGCCCCGCCTGCATATATATAGTTAAAACAGAAACGTAACTGCAAATAACTCCAAGATCTGGCAAGGAGTCTATGGCCCATTGCGGTATTAGTCAACGAGATGGTCTTCTTCTAGACCTGAAACCCCGTTGAAATATCCGAAAACCCACCACAACAACAATAAAAAACACCTGTATGATTATCACTACCTTCAAACCTGAAATCAGCAATCCCCAGTTACTGTATAGCTAACCATTAGTTGCATAAAAGTTGACAGAATCAGCTGTTTACCTTTAAGTTTCTGAACCGAGTCTGCAACATCGAGCCTATTAAGGACTACTTTTGTATCAATAGAACCTCGATTACTGATTTTTGCACCATACTGAATCCTTCTATATTCAACATTCCCACCCATGACACAAGTATTGGGACAATTAATACTGCCATCATACTCGTCACTTCCATCACAGCAATCTACAAAATATAGAATTCCAATATCAAATGACTAACATAAAAAGACATCTAAAAGTTTCACTGAACCCAAAAGTACTGAGCCAGCATTTTTTATAGGTAATAAAATTTTATTCAGAAAGACATCAAACAGGAATGGCCTTAGCACAAGTGAAGTACATAAAGCAGCATAACAAAAAAGTACTACACCTATATCTCATAATAAAAACAGGCTATATATCCCAATAACCAGGAACAAGTGCAATGAAAGGTTGTGGTCCATACACTCCACTCTGAATATAGCACAGTACTATCAGGATGAAATGCTTGATATGCAAAAATTGCAAGTAGTGATGGCAGCAAGAGTGCAAGTCCATGCATTAAATGAACATTACCCAATTCTAAACTCATATCATCAGTGTTTAGTTTTCAACCAAGAATGACCCTTCATTGGACTGCAATAGTGCAATGTGCCAGTGAAGGCTGTGATACTAGGCACTAAGCCAATAGTCATCATAGCATGCACAAAATTAGTTCAGCACAGTTACTAAGTGCAATTACGTGCTTTTCAGATCCAACGAAAGAGGTTACTGTTCCAATACGTGGCTCTCAAAGTCATGCCCAAAATCACCATTCAGGGCAGAGGGCATTATATCCACAAAAAGAAGACACTGAAATTGGTATACTAAGTCACAGGAAACAAACTAGTGCAAGTTATAAATGAAGCCTTGCCCAGGTAACATTGTGGAAGGAAAAAAAAAATCCATCGAAGATACATACCGCATATATGATCATTTACACAAGAAGAAAACAAAAAACGAGGAGTACTGCCAGCATTCCTACAATAGAATTTACCAGCTGGACAGGCTGAAGTTCCTGTAAATCATATCAAGAAGACAAAGTGAAGGCTGGATACATAAAGAAAATGGAGAATATGCAATTTAAGCATACTTAATAAGTAATTCAAGTTATAAATCAACTAAATACGCATGCTAAAAGTTAAACACAGAAACAATAAATGAGGGGATGGGAGAAGTATTGCTTGACATACCACAAGATGACCATGAAGAAAGGAAAAGGCACCACACCCTCCCTGTCTTCCAAGACAGACTGAACCCTTGACTTTGTTTGAAATAGTTTAAGTATTCCACTTTATTTCACACCCCAAATCCAAAAGAAAAACTTAATTTTTCCGGAGAAAGAAAAACTTAATCTTATTATTCATGAGCACATAAGAACTTTTTAAAAGATAAGACTGAATGTTTCTAAACTTTCTATGTGGTGTCCATTAATGTCAACAGGCTCAGCAAGCAATACTTGTTGGTACTTTTCTCAAGTAGAACTTTAAAACAACTATGCAAATTCAAAAAGTGTAAGCAATACCCAAATACTCCTTCCATTCCACATATAAAAGCAAATCTGACCTTTTGATGCAAATTTAAGACATTTTCAAATTCAAAATTAATATTATTTATTTATCTTTTTTTTTAAAAAAAAATCTTTTTAGATAATCAATATTACATTTTAAATGATTTCATATCAATTTTGGATTTGAAAAACTCTCAAATTGACTTCAAAATGTCACAATGGCCCTTATATTTTGAAACTGAAGTAGTATTTCACTATTTCTCTTGGGAAACTATTACAATTATTGTGAGGATTTCAAAGTAGTAACTGCGTTTTTGAGAACAAAAACACCACCCTATAATCGTCCGTTCCATTGAAAGGTTCTCATTTGCCATTTTTTCCTCTTAGAATTATATGAATTACTTTGAAAAAGGAGCTACATTTTCAGAAAAGGGTGAACCCAAGTATACCGGCGTTGTGTACATGGGTTCGTGGCGCTTTAAGTCCAGTCCATTTGACTGGCTTAATTTTCCATTCCACCCAAAACAAATCATGACTAATCCAAAATTCACAAAAATGTTCGAAAGTTAACGGTAAGCCCTGACTCACATTCATGCCAAAAAAAAAATATCTTCAAAATAAAATCAGTGCAAGTATATACAGTAGAAAGTGAATTGCTAAAGCGAATACCAGGCTCGTCGGAACCATCTGGACAGTCGCAAAAGTTGTCATTGATACGATCTCTGGTAAATAAATTTGATCCGTCTTTGCATTTTATCACCTCGGAAGCAAAATACTCCTCATCTGTCAATCACAAACAAAATACTTTTATTCTAGAAATTCAACAAAAATACATGTAAGAAATATAGAGAGGGAGAGAGAGAAAATAAACCTAGAGGATGTATTCCGAATGGTAAGGGAGATGAGGAGGGGAAACTGAAAAGGAAGCAGACCGAGGAGGAGAGAGAAACGAAGCCGATGACAAGATTTCGAAGAAGACGAAGACGAAGACTCATCTCCACCAAAATTTACAGGGTCTTGGACTTCAGCCCTTCGTTTTAGTTAAGGTCTGCTCGACTAATTATATTGGGCTGTGTTTTGCCCATTAGAAGTCCATTGGGTAGGCCTAGCTGACGTAGTCCTAGTTCTTTTCTTCTCATTTTTTTTTCACTGTTCTCGAAGAGAGCAATGGTAGTAACGAAATAAAATTCATTGATAAATATTCAAATACTAACAAATTTAAATATATTTTTTTACAAATTTTTTTGGTTTAATTAATAAAGTAATTTCTATTAGTCCACAAACAAACAAACAACTTGACTTGAAATTTATCATAGAATCTACTTTAAGAATTTTTGTTACATTTAGCTCCAAAAAGAAAAGGAAGAAGAAAACATAAGAAACTCAACTTTTTGGTAATAACAAAAATTCTTCAACCAAGTGTATATGAATAGAGAATTAATTATATATAGATAGCCTGTAAAATTAGATTTTTACACTCTCTAATAAAAAAATTAGGAGAAAATTAAAAATTTTGAATTATATTGACAAATTTTATACTTATTATTTATTATGGTAAATTGTTTAATTAATTATATTATGTTTTGAATTCCTTAATTTTCTCCTAAATTTCCGTCGTAAATAATTTATTCTCGTATGAATATTTGACGAATTTACTTTCACTTGAAGTTGGCTCGGTTAACCGCGTGTATTTGACTGTTTTGTTAGCAATAAGGATACATATATATTGTCCTATTTAAGATGTTATTTTACATATTTCACTTATCCCTTTTTCTCAGGCGCATGGCCGGATTTTATAATTGTCGTTAGTGAATTTATTAAATTATAGTTAAAATAAATTTACAAAAAGTCATTTTTGTCAAGAGCTACTAGCCTCCTGCAGTTTTTGATGGACGCAAGAATTACATGAAGGCCGTAAAATGATAAACAACAACCCGCAAGCGGCACCACATTGATTTAGCTTTGTTTTTAAAGAGACGATGACGATAATAATAAACCCCTTTCACTTCAACTCATCATTATGAAATAATTGCCATTTCCCAGGAACAATATCATGCATGTGGTGGATAAGATGAAAGTTTCCGAAGAATGGATAGAATTGCTAGAATTAATGTCAAGCATCAATTAATAAACTAATGTACAATATGAAACATCAATAAACTATAAAGTGAAGCTTACATGCATTCATTTGAAACATGCATAAAGCATAATAATTAAGGTGAAGCTAGCGTACATTCATTTGAACATATATACATATTACATAAATATATGTTACAAATGAATTTTCAGTTATATAAATTTAACTCTACATGTTCTATATATTCGACTTCTAATAAATTAAAAAGAAAATATACATCGGCTGGCCTATATATGTTTTATGTGGCCTAAATTGCCATATATAGAGTAAAGGATTAATGGGAAATTGAAGCAGCAAAAAATTATGATTTGCCATCCCAATCCAGTCGCTTGTTATCAATCGGACCATATTGACCTGAGGCATGATTAAGAACAAAACAAATTAAGATACAGAAGAAAAGCAAAACTTATCATATCATACGTATCAAATCATTAAAAAAATAAAGTTAGAGCTTGAACAATTTAAATAATTAATAGCAACTAAACATTACTTCCCTATATCGGAATTAGTTTCATATATCTGAATATATGTTTTATGATTCCAGCCCCAACAAAAAGGAAATGGAAGAATCTAAGTTAAGCATTATGCTTTATTATACAGTAACGTGCGTTAAAAATTATTAGATGTTCTTGGAACACCTGTCACGTAATGTTTTATATTATTCATGTGTTGTTATTTTAGTACTTAAAGTTAAATGATCCACTTTAAGTGTTAAAATATATAACAGTACGTTAATGATATAGGACATCACGTAATAGGTACCTTAGAATCACTGAATAATAATACTACGTAGGTACAATATCTAGTAAAAGATAAAAGCCACGCCATATACAGCTAGCTAGGAAGCTAGATATCTAGATGTCAGTCAAAGAATCCAAAATTCGGATTCCAACTCCATGAAGTTGCAAAATTGGTCGAGTTTTGTCAACACATTGTATTTCTATAATAATAAGTTGTATTAAACAAGTGGCATTCATATAAGTAATACCCTAGTGTAACTCTCTTTTCTGTACGTAGAAATGTAATGCTTTGACAAAACTTAGCCAATTTTTCAATTTCGTGGAGTTAGAATCACCAAAATTGATCATGATTGTCCATATTGATTGGAAAATCATCAAGAAAATTAGAAGAACATATATACGTGAGGGATAAAAAAATTATGACTTCTAATTTATCTTAACCAGTTAGTGAAAGGGTTAATTAGAATATAAGATGAAAGCACACCAAATTAAGTGAGCATTTTTTCTTTTCTTTTCTTTTTCAATTTATCATAAATTTATTCTTCTTTTCCCTTTTTCAGTTTTCTTCTCTGGGCCAAAAGATATAAATACTTATTTTAATAAAAAGCTTCAAATGATAAACACATTGTTAATTTAGTGATGTTTTCTAATGATTTTGAATAATCCAGCCGTTCCAAGTTTACACAATATTGTTCTCTTTCTTTTTTCTTGTTCAATCCTTTCTAGATTAAATATTTTTTTCTAAACTATATATATAAAAAGATAATAAATTCCTTGTAGCAAGAGTTGCATGCATGCATGTACCATATATATATGTCCAAAACAATTGTGTAACATAAACATATACCTGGTAGCTGGTAGTACTGCTGATTAATACCATTCAAAACCTGCTGCTGAACGGATGAATAGTTAGCATACGAACCGGAGAGATTATTCCCATTCCCGTTATTATTCACAAAACTGTATGTAGCATTGTTATTTAAGCCTCCAGTACCCAAATTCATCGAGCCTGTTTGTGTTTGTACTTGTGCTGATTTATAAGTTTGATATTGGCTTTTAAACCACTGAAGCTCGTCTGAAACCCTCTTAAACACCCCATAAGAACCTAAAACCGGATCTTTTTGTCGACAAAACGCCTCCCAAACAAGCGTATCCACAGCTTTTTGTCGATCTTCTACGTTTAAACTGTTCACAAGCTTTGTTACATTGCTCACACCAAAAAATTTGTGTACGGCTTGGAATTCTCGATTTTTCTCCACGGGGAAAAACGGTGCTAATGCACACTCTTCATTACACTTCTTCCTTTGGTGCCTGCAAGATGCACAAGCCGCCACCCCTCCGTTATTCCGTTGCATGTTTCTGAATTGAAAACCCTAGTTAGTTAATCAAATTATTACAAATTAAGGACACCAAAGCTTTGTTTTGTTATGATTTTGCTAGAGAATAATAATCTATAGTTTTGGATGGAAGTAAAGGAAGACCAAAAAGTAAGGGAACATACCTTATTTATAAAGGCGTTACTTATGATAAGAACGGAAAGACGGTGGTTATAAATGTAATTAACAACACAAAGGAGTATCAAGAGGAGTAGAAGATTAATGAAGAAAGTGTTGTATGGAGAAAGGGAGGCATGAAAAGATGGCCATGTAGGGAAAATATAAAAATAAAAATGGATGTTAATTTGTGGTGGTTTTAATTAGGGTTTTAGGTAGCTCACACGAAGAAAAGAGGGGTTAGCTAGCTTGACCAGTAATTAAAACGTATAGGAGATTAATATTCATACGGAAAAAGAAATCTAAGAGGATCATGACAATGCTATAGAATCGTTCGCCTTGTACTGGTAAGTGGATAACTGTCCAAACAAATGAGAGCTTTGCATGGTAATTTTTTTATGGTACGTAAAATACATTAAAACCTTGATGGATTATCACTTCAATTTTACAAGCAAATTTGATAATTCCATAAGAATTCTCTTACATGAATAGGAAATGAGATGAAAATATCAAATTTTAATCTTAAAAATAATAATTTTCTATTTTTATTCTATGGTATTAAATATTAATTTCATCTTTTACGTTTGATTATTTTATTTATCAAGTACAAGTTTTCCGTGTTTCAAACATTGATTTTTCTGGAAGAGTGAGGGAGAATGTAGAAATGGGGCAAATGACGATTTTGAACCTAATTTTCTGTAATTAATGTACATAATAAATATCCTCTTTATTCCAAGTCATTAAATCATTATTGATTCTTAAAAATTAATTCGGGATATTTTTAAATTTAAAATTTATATGATTCATTAACAATTATAAAATAATATGTTTAATAATCAGTAATAATTTTTAAATAGTTTACGTTATTCATTGTTGTATTAATTAAAATTAAATGAGTTTATGTCAATTTTAAATTTAATTTTTTTTTAAATTAACTTTTAAATAGTTGTCTTATAGTTGGTGTTTGGATCAAAGTATGTGAGACCCAACTCAACGTTAGCCCTTATTTAAAAGGCTATGTGGTTTGAGTCCGGTTGGTAACTACTTGGTTAATGGCGTTTAAAATAAGTTAGAGTCCTTCTGAATTGTGACTTCTTGTAGTATGTTGTTTCCTAGTAATTATTGTGGCAGGAGAATTCTATCTGATTAATTAATCTTAGTTGTATGCCAATTTTAATTAGGATTTCTATTCCAAATCAATCTCATGGTAAGGCTGTTTGTACGATCTTGTGCATTAATTGATCGAGCACAATATTCTCTATTATTAAAGTTTTGTGCGAGAACAGATTCTTATACCAATATTAAGGTTAAATTTTGTATATTAGAAGAAATCATTAAAACAGTAGATTAAAAAAAGACTAATAACTGATGAAATTATAGATTATATTATTGTAAAGTCAAACTCGTGAGATACATTCGGATAAAAACACATACATTATTATCAGATAAACACACACATTAATTATTGTAAGAGATGTAAAATACGGACACAAGAATTTTACGTAGAAATTCAATTGAAAAAAAATTACTGGGAGAGATAAGAAATCGTACAAATTATTTATTTCTCTCTTTCTCCTCCTCACGCACCGTATTTTCTCTCTTTTCTTTGTTGTATGTTATATATCTACTCCTTTAATCCCTTGCTTGGGGTTGTATCTCCCTTAATCCCTGACTTATGATTGTATTTAGAATTATCTTATTAGTGTAATTAATTATTAATAAATTGATTCCCAAATTAAATCTCCTCAATTTTCCCAAATATGATAACAACCAACATTTTGGTACATGGAGTATTAAAGAGAGCCTAATAATGACACAATAGGATTTTATCATGTGTTTACCATATTATTGGATCATCCCCTGCGATACACAGTATATATAGTTTAATTTAACAATTCTCGCGTGTTGGACTTAGCTCAAATGGTGGGAGAGGAGTTGATTGGATAATCGTTTATAATTGCAGTTAAATCAATTGAGTAGTTTGATAAAAATCGTATAGTTCATAACTCTCAGTTTCTCATTACGATATAAGCGATATGTATATGGTACTGATTTTTCCCGACTAAAATTCAATTTGCACTTTAAATTTTTCTTCGAAAATAGATTTGCACCTTAAATTAAATTTTGACTAAATATACCATACACTTATTAAAAAGACAATTAAATGCACTATCGGCTTATTTTTTTTGACCAAATATTCACCAAAAAACTTAAAATGTGTGAATAAAAAGGTATTTAGGTAAAATCCGTGTTTACTTCTTTCTTTTTTATTTTTTATTATGGACATTAAGGTTTAAAGATATCTTCCTCCATCTCAAGTTCTCTCTCTGCCACATGAAGCTACTGCTTTGCCTATGGGGGTGTTTGGCGCCAACTTATAAGTTGGTCAACCCAATTTATAAGTTCGTAAGTTATTATTAGTGTTCGGTTGTTACTTTTTTTTAACTTATAAGTCGCAAAAAAAGTCAAAAAAAATAGTAGGTTTTTGGAACTTAAAAAAAATGACTTATAAGTCATTTTTTTTAAGTTGGTCAACTCTAATGAAATGACAAAACTGCCCCTCCGTATTTTTTTAACATTCTTCTTACTAAATGACATTTTAGTAATCTTTACATTTTACTTAACTTATAAGTCATTATTAGCCGAACACCTCCACAACTATTACTTATAATTCCCGACTTATAAGTAAAAATGATGTCCAATACTTTTACTTATAAATCTACTAAAATTTTAACTTATAAATCTACTAACATTTTAACTTTAAGTCAAAAAAAAAAAAGTCATTTCCGAACGGCCCCTAAATTAGAACCCAAATTCGCATCACTGCATCAATTTAGCATGGACGTCTTTTATCTGCAACAAAGCAATTGCATTATTTAATGTCCAATTCATTCTTCCATTCATCGTCCTCTCTCTGTTCTCTTTATAACTTCAGCTCTCACAAAAAACCCTAGAAATGGTGGTCCATTTCGGAGAAGAAACGTTTGTTTGTCTTCGACTTCTAATACATTAGTTGTTAGGAAGTCACCTGAAATTGTGAGCATTAAAGAAGATGAAATTGCGGACTTGAAATCTTTAATGCACCAAAATTGATTGTCTCCTTGCAAAGTACATCCGGAAGATATGCCTTCTCATGATGCAAAGCTTCGCCTCATACATTGCGTTGCTGCCAGCAAAGATCTTCAGGTTTTTGTTCAAGCAAACAATTTAGTTCTCTGTTGTTTTGAGTTTTGTTGAGAAGTTAAAAAGTAAAATCAATTTGCACCCTAATCAACAGAGCCTCGCGAAAGGGGTTTTTAGTAATGATTTGAACCTTTTTTGGTGTTGTTTGAGGGCGAATCTTGGCCTATCCTGCTCAGAATTTTCTAAGGAGCAAAGCCCACTGATTTTCGATTTCCAATTTCCAATTGATGAATTGGGATGGATTTTAGCTTCCTCTTCTATCATTGTCGCGAACATATATAGCATGTGAATGGTATTTTTTATGCGGTTTTTGGATTATTTAGGTTTGTTTATAGTTGATTGTGTTCAACTTTTGTTTAGGGATAATACCTATAGATTTTTGTTACCTAATTGAAGGATTAGATAGGGTCTCATGGATTATTTTTGTTTGAGTGATATGTTGCACGAACTAGAGACTGAACTCCGGATTGTATGAGTTTAGATGATGATTTGGATGTTGTTTACTGCAAGATTTAATTATTTGTAGATAACCTATAGATTTCTAACTATTTTCAGTTGGGTTTGGATGAATTTTTGTGATAATCGATGTACATTTTGGATGAATATTCAGTTAAGGATGTTTTTACATTTACTTAAAAAAATTACCTACGAGATTTATTCTCATAAAAAATAAAAGAGTATGGTACCACTTTATTTGTAAAATACAAATGAAGTGGATCTATATTATTTCATCTTTTTTACAGGAAAGGCTAGCGGGTAATTTTTTCAGATAAGTTTAGAATTTTTCATTCAGTTAGGGATGTTTTAGGTGAACTAGATGCTGATTTAATGGCGGAAAGGTAGTATTTTACCTAAATACCCCTTACCTCACATATTTTAAGCTTTTCGGTGAAAAGTTTGTCAGAAAAACTAACGGAGAGTGCATTTAATTAGTTGAGATTAAGTTTATGATGAATTTAATCAAAAAATTAGTTTAAGGTGTAAATCGATTTTCGGGGTAAAGTTTGGGGTGTAAATTGGATTTTAGTTTATTTTTCTCCAATCTCTCATTTTGATATAAAAATAAAATAAAAATCCTTCACATATATTTTTTTCTTTTTCCCTATCTTATTATTTTTTGTATTTTCCATTAGTCCTTCCGTCTTTAACTTTATTTTACTCTTTCTCACTGTCCTCAAGTTAATTTGTGTTATTTTCTTTATACTATTGTCTTATAACTGTAGAGTATTTTTGAAAGAATAATTTTTTTCTTAAAAGTTGTACATCTCTTTGGGATAGAGAGGGCATATCTTAAAAATATTTGCCTTTGGTTTTACTTATATAATGATAATCTTTAAGAAGGAATAAATTCATTTTTTCTCTCTCTTTCTAGTTTCTTCTATAAAAACTGGTGGGAAGAGTGAAGACCATGATTATTAGTCATTTTAGGATTTTTTTTTCTTTATTTATTTATTATTCAATTATTAGTTGTATATCCCTAACTTCAAAATGGTAACTTAAAGCTAAAAATACTTAAATACATAAAGTATTTATTATTAATATTACAAAATTTGCGACCACAAGATTACTTTATTTATTAATTATAATAATAATAATAATTATTATTATATAATTACTGTAATCAGCATACATTACGTTTATTAATTTTTCTTTGAAAATAATAAGTAAAATAAAAATAAAATAAACTTTTTTTTTATTTCTTTAACATTAATATATACTAATATCTAAGTAATGTTATTAAGATAATATATTATATGTATTTAGTTAAAATAAGTAACATCATGTTGAAGAGAAATACTATTAAGTAATTACTAACAACTTATTAGTAATATTTACTAATAACTTGTAGTGATATTATTACTAATTTTAGTAATAACTCTCTTAATGATAACATTAATTTCCTTAATTTAGTTAGTCGCTAAATGTTTTTTTTAGTGTTATGAGCATGAGAATGTAGGTTCAAATGAGGAGAGATTTTTTTAGTCAAAAGGGGTTAAATTGATATGTCAACATGTCATATGTACAAGTCAACGTCACATGACAAAATAAGGTTCACAATCCAAAATTTAATATAGTAAATGATTCGTTTTGCATAATACAAGGATCACTTTTGCATTTTACTCTATTTTAAAGTTATATGAATTGATGGGATAAGTAAGAAAAAGAGTAGGGATCATAGTAGTGGAGATTTGATTAAAGGAACATGGAGATTAGGATAAGAGGGGATGGAATTAGGAAAAATAGGCATTTTGTAACCCTAACGATGATAATAATTATTATCTCCATTCTTTTTTATCTGTCTTTTAGAAGAAAAAAAATTGTTCTTTTTTATTTGTCGTTTGTAAATTTCAAAAAAGTATTAAATGCTTAATTTATCATATTATCCTTTATAATTAAAGGCTAATTTATTTCTTTAATCTTTTCAATAAATTTTAGAAGACCAATATTCAAATTTTATACTCATTTTAGTCAGTTAGACAAAATATTAATTCCATTTTTTAATGTATATGCATAACTTTTTAAGGACATAAAAAGGAAAGGAGGTAATAACTACAAGGTTGGAGTCTTTTTTTACAACTAGTACATTTTAAAGAGAGTTTTACCAAAATAAAAATTAAAGGAACATATTTAGGGAACTGTTCGGGAGCTACTTATAAGTCATTATAAAAGAAAAGGTGTTCGGGAATGATCTTTTTGACTTATAAGTTGACTTATTAGTCAAAAAAAGAAGAAACAATCATTATTTTCTTATTTTAGTATGACTTATAAGTCAATTTTTTTTAGTTAGTCAAAGTATTTGAAATATCCATTATGCCCTTAACATATTATGCTAAATTACTTGCTCTATCCTTCAAGATCGTTAACTATTTGAAATGTCTATCTTGTAGCTATCCTTTTAGAAGAAGATTATTATTATCATGGTACATTAGTACTATTATTATTATTATTACAAAAAAATATTATTATTGCATCAATGTCCTTTTTAATAATATTTATATTATATTTTAACTTATAAATTATTATCAGTCGAATATTTTTATAATTGTTTTAACTTAATTTATGATTTATCACTCAAATTAATCCCAAATACTTTTACTTATAAGTTAATTTATATTTTAAATTTAAATTAACTTATATTTTAACTTTTAAATCGATAAAAAATAAGTAATTGCCAAATATACCAAGAAAGAAGGGTCGGTCGAAAAAACCCTCTAAAACCTCAAACCCAAAACCCTATCAATCATTTGATGCAAAATCCCCAAAGACTCGAACTTTGGCACCGAAATTCCTGCCATTTCTCTGCCCAGAAATGGCCGGTCCGCTAATTCGTTCTCTCTGGTCCTCCACAAGAAAATCTCTCTCCTCTTACGACAACTCTAAGTCAGCAGTAACTCCTCTCAAACCCTATCTATATGCACGTGCCAGCACCATCAGCCGCGCCTTCTCGGCAGCACCAGCAACCGCCACCTCAGCCGCACCGGGAGGAGCGCTGGACCCTAGCCGGCTCCGGAACGTGGCAGTGATAGCTCACGTCGATCATGGAAAAACTACACTAATGGATCGGCTTCTCCGGCAGTGTGGAGCCGACATTCCTCACGAACGCGCCCTGGACTCCATTAGTCTCGAGCGAGAGCGTGGCATCACTATCGCCTCCAAGGTCTGAACTTCTCCCTCAAAAAAACGCCTAAAGCATTCGTACAAGTATATTTCAGTGATTCTGTATTTTTAATAATTATTTTTGTTGATACAGAAATGAAAGTTCCGTTTTTTTTAATTACCTAGATTGTGTAGAAGTCACATTTAAATTTGGCCAATAAATTATGCCAATGAAATAAGTACAGCCTTAGTAATTGCTATGTCTCTTGATGGTTCATGTATTTTTATGGCTACATGCTAAATTACATACAAACATTGAAACTGTAACAGAGAGGTTAAGTATTCTTTGAAAAAAAATATTTAGATCAATATTTAGTGCCTAATGGCACAGGAGTTGATGGGCAAAAGCATCTCTGTGTTTAAAAATTTGTGTTTTAGTGGTTATCAGATAGGTGTTACTAATCATAGAAAGTTTGCCTGCAAAAAGTCTTTGCCTGGAAAACAAAAGCTCCAAACTATTATGCTTGTATACAAACTACTACTTTCCAACTTTTTCAAAAATTGAATTATAGCGAGCCTTTGATGAATGATTAAATTAAAGGTTAAAAAGTAGTTTTGTCACTAACAAATTCGTTAGAAAGTTGAAAAGTTAGTAACTAATGCTTCGTCCAACTTTAATTTAGAACTATTTTACCACAATGCCAGACATAGTGATGAAGGCAGAATTTTTTTTTAACGTGCTCAAAATTATTTCTAGGTTATAAATAATTTAGTGAGGGTCCCCAAGCCAATTTGTTTTTGAATACTTTTGCACTTTCAAGTCACATATATTAAATATATTATATCACAATGGCAATGTACAACCTTAGTTTCTCTTTAATGACATTTTAGAAAAAAATGTAAAAATTACGAAATGCAATTAATACCGTGTGATTGTTTAAAATGGATATAAAATCTCAAAAATACCCCTCAAAATTCATTGAAAAAATGAAAGATAAACAAATTAATATTTAATTTAAGGATAATATGGTAAAAACAAATTAATACTTCCTTGAAATTTACATACGACAAATAAAAAGGAACAAATTATAATTGATTCATTAATTATTTTGAAAAGTAATGTAAATTAGATTATTAGTTAGTTTAAGAATATTATAGAGGAGATACATATATAGAGGGGGTAGGAGTGATATGAGGATGAAATTTGATTGAGAAAGTCATAAAATTTTAATTTGACCCCGTACATTAGGAAATTTATAAAGTTTCAGCGTGGTCAATTTATATATTACATTTAATTTTTTTTAAACATACATTATAAAACAATTTTTTTCCAGTGGGTCAATTGACGCCACTGTCTCCTATGTAGCTTCACCCTTGGCCAGACAAGCACTTAGAAATATGGAAGACAACAGGTGTTTGCTCGAGAGGCAATCCCCTTCCCTCCCTTTAACTGGAGGAGTACATTATGTCTTTGTTGGGATTATGGGTTTTAATTAGTCTTTTTGTGGAGGGGTTGGGATGGCTTCATTGGCTCGCTGACATAGAGTTTGGTATGATATCTGCGCGGGATTGGAGTTCGTTAGAAAGACCTTTTTCAGAGGAAGAGTTAGTTGTGGTGGTCCGTTCTTGTGTGAGGGATAAGGCTCATCGTTCGGATGATTTTGTAGTGGCTTTGTTTCAGCAACGTGAAGCGTGATCAAGAAGAGGTCATGGATTTTATTTCAAGAGTTCTTTTACCCAAGGCAGTTCAAAAGGAGACTCATTTAGAAAAGGTTGGAGGAGCTTATGGTAAATGAAAAAAGATTACTTGGGTGGAAGAAATGTTGATTGTCAAAAAGCAGTAGATTAGTCTCAAGCTCCACCTTATCAAGAGTACTTTGTCAAACCTTCCTTCCTACTTCTTTTCATTAAGTGGGGTAAGGAGTTTCTTGTGGATCAGTATTTGTTTTTGGGAGAGGGGGGGAGGTAGGGAGTATCATTGGTGAGTTGGGAGAAAGTTTTTTAATTATTGAGGATGGTGGTTTTGGGTACTTGTGGCTTGAACATATTTAATCAAGCGCTCTTGAGGAAACGGCTATTGACATTTTGTGGTGGGGAGGAATGATGTGTTGTGAAAGCAGGTCATGGTGAGTAAATTTCAACACTTGAAGTTTGAGGAGGCCATATGTAGACCTGTGGATGTGATGGTTGGATTTTGGGAGGATTTGAAGAGGTTGATATCTTTTTTGGTGGGGGACGGTGACGGGTTCAGTTTTTTGGAGGGATTTATGAGGTAGAGGTCTTCCATAAACTATATTTGGAAGATTGGGATCGCAAACAAAGGTGAAACTTTTATCTTGAATAGTGGTGTTTGGGCAATTTTAACTCGTGAAAATATTTTGAAAAGGGAGAGTTTTTCTGTGAATAGGTGTAGAAAGGATTGGGAATAGATGAATCACTTGTTCCTCCATTGAAGTTCATCAGGGTTGTTTGAGGAATTATTTTTCGTTGTTGGTATAATGTGGGTGATGCTTGGAAGGGGGTTAGGATTTCTTGGAGGTTGGTGAACTGGATACGATTTTTCATGCTCTTTGCTAAACAATTAGGCATAGAGGTACATATGTATTTTGAGGATGCAAAGAAGTCTTCACTCGTTGTCAATCATTGTTTCTTAGCTTATTGTTTTTTGGCAGAATGAGGTTTATCCTGGTTCGTTAGTGTCCTTTTGTTGACCATTTGGGAGAGTTTGATTTTGTTTGAGATTTTTGTAGGGGTGTTCCAGTTTGTGTAGAATTGATTTTTGTCCACCCTTGCAGGTAGTGCTTTTTGTATCCACCTACTTTATTGTATACTCCACTTATTTCAGGATGGCACTCCTGGCATCTTTGTGAAAAATTATTTACTTATCAAACTTTTTAAAAAAATCATCCAACTGGTACTTCATGCTTGATGGTTACTCAAACTACCGTGCCTTTGGTCTTCATGAAGTTGCAAATTTCTTCATTGATACAGAAAAGTTTCCCTTCTTTCTCCCTCATTTCTTCAGAAAATGGCCAAACTGGCACTCGTTATGACGTGCTTGTATAGTGTTTAAATGAATAGAAATCAGTGAATGTATAGGCTTGGAGCAATTGTTTATATCTTAAACCTGTGTGAAGGAGCAACTCTCTTGTATATGTTTATCCAATTGAACCTCTTCATCAACCAAATCCATATTCATTGAATATCAGATGAAGCCAATGCTTGAATAACATTCTTTGCCGAAGCCCATAAAGAAGCAAGAAAGTATACTCCATCCTGCAAAAGATGAAATGCATAAAATGCTCAATAAAATCTTAGCAACATCAAATACAAACTTAGCATTTGAAGATATTCATTCATACTTCATGCCACGAGAGGTTCTTCACTTTGATAACATTTTAGGGATATTATACTGATGTGTTGTTCTGTATGGCGGTTATGATTTTGTTTAGGTGCATGCATCTACATGTTTAAATGTCTCAATCTCTTGTATAGTAAAATTAATGTCATCTTGTATTTGTTTTCTTAAAGTGTAATGCTTTTTATATTCCATCATTTGTTTATAGGTTACATCCATTTCTTGGAACGAAAATGAGCTAAACATGGTTGATACTCCTGGGCATGCAGATTTTGGTGGTGAGGTATGTCTTTGTCTACATTTTTTTTACATAAGTATTTGGTAATTTTACAAAAATTACAGTTTAGCCCTTTAGAACGTCTTCGCAGATGACTACTTCTAATAGATATAGATTTTTACAATTGTCATTGAACTGATTTTTTTTTACAAAATTTAAAATTTTCGTCTCTGTCTATTAAAATTTAATGGGTTGCTTACGTGGTTGCTTTCAATTTAACATATTACATATGATATGACATGTCACGTGGAATTTAAGGCAATATTTGATAATTTTCAATAGATGAGGCACTCAATTGTAATTTGACAAATTGAAGTCATCGGGAACGAAGAAAATGTCGTTGACACCGATTTGAACGAGTCGGCGAGCCAAATGTTGACCAAGAGTGACTTTAGATGAATTGAAGGAGATGGGAGTATTTTGGATGGTGGAAATGCCGCTGTTGCCAGGTGGGCATCCCAAGTCGTTATTAATGGCCTTACATGCATCTACTGCTCCGATTTTAGTGTCCATTTTCGATGATCAAACGCTACAGAAAACACTATATGCTGAGTATTATATATATAGAGAGAGAGTTAAAGCTATTGGGAGATTTGATGATCGGTTCAATATTGGGTTGATTTGTATTGAGAGAGGAATGAAGAATTTTGGTGAGATTTATAGTGCGAGTTTTAGAAAAAAATGAGTGAGTGGAGAAGAAAAAACCAGGGGCATTTTTGCGGTACACTTTTGTCCGACGGAAGGGGGTGGGATAAGTGTAGTCTTTTCCTGATTCAATTTGATTGAAGTATCTATTTTCGTATTTTCTCACCTTGAGAGTCTGGGGTTTTGATCCATTGCAAACATGGCCTAAGAATACTCAACACACCACTGTGAAGCACAGTTTCCACCGCCGCCTGGCACACAAAAGCCCTACGGCTCACCAAATTCACAGTTCGTCCAGCTGCTTCAAACAACGAGTGAAATAGAGCTGCAAAACAACGATTGTAAAGTTAGAAATTGGAACACGCGCTATGAGATGAGTAAGAATGTTTGTTAGTGGTGAGAGAAAATAAAATAAATTTCTAGGTCTTTGAGTTTTAGGAACGGCGGAAATGAAAGACATGAGGCCGGCGCGGCCGAAGAATTTGATGTAAAACGGTGCCGTCTAAATTATTCACGTAAGCATCATTGACCTGTCATATTTAATATATTAAATTATCCACGTAAGCAGTTCGTTAAATTTTAAGGAAAATTCAAATTTTGTAAAAAAAATTCAGTTTAGTGATACGATTGTAAAATAAATAAATTAAGTAATGTTTATGTAAAATGGTGTCTGGTTCAGTTAGGAAAAAGCGATTTAACCTTTTACGTTGTTTAAAACAATTGTCTGACTGCCTAATAATGTTTGCCACCCCTGCCTTTTCTTGTGGATGCATAGGTTGAACGGGTTGTTGGCATGGTTGAGGGAGCAATTTTAGTTGTTGATGCTGGTGAAGGTCCGCTTGCACAGACAAAATTTGTTCTTGCTAAAGCCCTGAAATATAAAATACACCCTATTCTTCTTCTAAACAAAGTAGACAGACCCGCAGGTATGCCTTCCTATGCATTATGCATCACTATTGTCTTTTCTTTAATATCTGGTATTTACTTTTGCTCACACACTACTAATTATTTTAAGAACTAATTTTTTTATGCTTTTCATTTCTTGGCTGTTTATCTTCATTTCAGTGTCACTTCTGATATAGTAATTAGAACTTGTAAATGATGGTTAACGTACCTCACATGTTAACTCCCTTTGATGGCTGCATATCAAATCGGCAACCTCGATTAATCTTGTTTAGCAACAAAGGAAATATATTCTTATTACTATTGAGTAGTCATTACAATGCGTGGAGTACTTTAATATGGTGGAAGTCTGTAATGAAGAATATGAATTTGACTTACATTTGATGCCGTCTGTTTATTTATAACTAATGTTTCATGTGTCAGAAACACGTTACATCACTTAAATGGTTTTTGAAACACTAGCTGCTCATGTCATTACCAATAAAGTCTGATTTAGTTTCATGTCTAATAATTTTTTGTTCCTAATTAGTCCAAGCTTTCTTAATCATTGAACCATGCAGTTAGTGAGGAGAGATGCAATGAAGTTGAGAGCTTAGTATTCGACCTTTTTGCAAATCTTGGTGCGACAGGTACACTAAAAAATTTGGGAAGCTATATTTTCTATGTTTTCAGTTTATTTCATAGATTATATGCTTGATTTCTATCCAAATAATCTATGATGCTTTGCCACAGAGGAGCAGCTAGATTTTCCTGTCCTTTATGCTTCTGCAAAAGAAGGATGGGCTTCTTCCACCTTCACCAAGAAACCTGCTGATGATGTGAAGAATATGTCACAATTGCTTGATGCAATCATAAGACATGTTCCCCCTCCAACAGCAAGGCTTGATGTACCTTTCAAAATGCTGGTTGGTGAATACAATATAAGTAACTGTGCAAACCTTGAAATTTTCATGGATGTTACAGGAGTGGAGAAAAAAAATATTTTCAAAAGTCTAGGGGGTGGGCGGGGGAAGGAAGGGGTATTATAACAGTCACAAAAAATCTTTTATATATCAGTGTTACAGAGTCACAGACTTACTAAAACAAGAAGGCAGTGTTGATTTCTATTTGTGTTACCAAGTAGCAACTACGTGAGTGTACCCACTTGCACATGATTCAGTGGGCGAAGTTTAATGCTTATTATTTGGACAAAGTGTTGAATCCCTGTTTTCTGAAATAAAATTACTTATACTTGTTAATTCTATCTTTTACAAAGGTCTCTGGGAACAATTAATATATTGGCCGATTTGTTTCTGCAGACACATGAACTGCACTGAACTTTCACTCTTGCACTCATGTATGACGTATCTGAACAAGCATATATACATTCATGCATTGTTTTTTAAATTTGATTCTTGAAGAATTTGGCATATAACATTGCATAGAGTTTGACTAGACTACACTGTGTTTGATTGAGTGTTGTTGGTAGCCTTACAATGAGGTTTGCCTAACTCGGATAAGGAATCAATTATGCACAGGTTAGCGCTAGATAATCATGATGCTGCTGCTGCTACCGAACTTAAAATTTTCTTATGTTAAGATATGGGTTGAAGAAATTTAGTTAAAGATTGGGGATTGACAAATGCTAGAAATTGTCATGGTTTAAAAGGTGATTCGTTGTTAGAGTTTTGATATATTGGCTTTTGGAATTCTCAACAGACACTATTAAAGGACTTTGGGTCCTAAGGTAAATAATTAAGGAGGGTAAAGGATTAAGGTTATGGAGTTGGGATGAAAAACAAAAGAAATTTAGGGCTGGTTGTGTTAAGACTTGAGAGTATCAGAAGCTGGTTACAGGGTATTATAGCAGGCACGAAAGTGGCCACATTTGTAATTTCAAGCTTGTTTTATTTTTGCAATATATTACTCTTCCTAAAAAGAAACAATCATTGTGATTGTATTAGCTATAATGATTTTCTCCCCTTAGATGAGGTCAATGACACTTTCTACTTGGACTGTTGGACCTGTTGACCATTAAATTTTGTTAATTCTCCATATTCTGTATCACATTTGAGCTTTGTAGTTGCCTTCTGGATGTTAGGTTGACAAAAGACCTCTGTAGGCCAGGGGTGTTTAACCGGACTGGTACCGAAATTGGCCAAATTTTGATACCGGTTGGACCAGTATACCGAACCTGTTAACCGGTTCGGTATCTGTTTTTGCCGGATAAAAATCGAAAATTAATATAATTAATATTTTATTATTATTATTATAATAATAATAATTATAATTTATTTATTAATAATAATAATAAAAAATAATAATTAGAAAATCGGTTATACCAGTCTGGTTCGGTATTTACCGAACAATAAAAACGCGGTACCAAAAAATCAGTATATACCGTTTTTTGGTACCGGTACTGGACTAGTTTGTTTTGTACTGAACTGACTGGTTTGGTCCGGTCCGGAAAATTGGAACATTTGCACAGGCCTACCGTAGGCCCTTCTTGTATCCTCACATTTTTTTGTTTGATTTTTTTATTAACTTGTTTTTACATGAAATTTACTGTTTTGACCTTGAGAAAAATGCTTTACTGTTTCTTCCAGGTGTCCATGATGGAAAGGGATTTTTATCTTGGGCGAATATTAACTGGGCGTATAAACTCTGGAGTTATTCGTGTTGGGGACAGAGTACATGGGTTTTGTAGTTCTGATGCTGGGGTGTCAAAAATCGAGGAAGGGAAGGTGTGTGGTCTCAGTTACCTGTTTTAAATGTTAAATTGCCATTTTTCGATTTAGGTTGCAATTTTTAATTTATGTTCAAGGTCGTCTCAATTATGATGGATTACCTCCTATATCACTTTTTTTTTTTGATAAAAGAAGAAATTTTATTAATAGAAAAGAGATAATAATACAATAAATGGGGGACAAGAAATGCACCCTCTCCCGTCTAATTGTAAACAAGACCAAACGAGAATTTTAAAAAGTTCAGCCCTTCAATCTCTACCACCTTTTCATTGATTACAATATGTATGTTTTAGTGATTCAGTGGTTTCGTGGGATTTACATTTCAGAAAAATAATATTTGAGTATTAGGTTTCTTTGATGTAATTATAGTCTATTAGGAGTCTAAGTTAATTAGGTTGTTCAAGTATTTTAGGTGTTTACTTTCCTGGTATAAATTGCTTATAAATAAAGTTATTTCCTTAATGGGATAGTTATCTTATTTTTAGTAGCATTAAAGTTTTATACTTTTATTAGTTTCTAATATTAGAGTTTATTTGGTTTTAAAGGTCTAAATTTACTATATAAATATTGTAATCCCGTCTAATCTTTATCTTTTCTGATATAATCCTCTTCTTTTATTACCCTTGCTTTATTTGAAAATAAAGTTATGTGCTTGTGTGTTTCTACTGATTCCTTCTGGGAAGGTTTCTTCTTCCCCTTCTCCCTTTCTTCCTCTTATCTCCTAATTAGTCCCTGCTCGCCCCTTGTCCTGCATCACCCCCTTCCTAACAGCTCCCCCTCTAACAGCTGTATCGAGTGGGCATCTGCTTTAGTTATGTTGGATAGGAAGAAACATGATAGAGACACCACACTCCAGACTCTTTATTTCCTTGCATCATAAGCGCCAAGAAACTCAAATTGGAGTAACATTCTGTCCTTGTCCTTGCAGTTTCTTTCACATTTTCAGACCAAAAATTTGCAGGGCTTATTTGACAAATGTATAAAGTGCCAAAAGGTCAAAAAGAAAAAAAATTGGTTGTTCAATTGATGATAAAATACTTAGTTATACCAAGGCTTCTTGGCTCAAGTGGTAAAACAACTACTCAAAGGCTCTTGAGTCCAAGAGGTCGAGAGATCCATTCCTGCCAAAGACAGGAATGTTAAGATTTCAGCTGAACTTATCAAAAAAAAAAAAAAAAATACTTAGTTACCACTTGAAAATTTCTATTCTGTTACTTGTAGAGTTCAGTTTTAAGTCGAGCAAATTTTAAACAAATGCCAAACATGCTCAGTGAACACTTGGTTTTTTTTCTAATTTGAACAGATATAAGTTAAATTTGAGTTTTAAATAATTAGTTTGGTAAGTTTTCAACTCAACTAATTAAGAACTAAAATTTGTTATGAAGGTATCATTTAAAACAAATATCAGTTACCAAGCTTTAAATATTTAGTTTCATTAGTTTTGAGCTCAACTAATTCAGAACAAAAAATTATTTGGATAAATTGCAAACTTACAACCAACAAACAATGAAAAAAAGGTCATTATTTTCAGACATTTTCTGTCAACCTAAATCATTTTATATGCCAAACCAAGTATTTGATTGAATATCTCATGAAATTGTAGTGGTGACAGAATTTTTGGGTATTTTGCTGGTACAGAGGGGTCGATGAAACCATTGAGCCACAAACAGTTTTTTGATAATTTATTAGGGAGATAATTGATAAAATTGCAGAGTTCTCGAGGTGATGATCACTTTTTATCTCCATACTATGTTCAATTAAGGTAATTTCTATTTACCTCTTCAATTTCACGTGACATCCACATTTCTTGCTACAGGTTACAAAGCTAATGAAAAAGAAGGGTATGAGCATGGTTTTGGTTGATAGCGCTGGTGCTGGTGATATAGTATCAATGGCTGGGTTGACAAGTCCATCTATAGGACACACAGTCTCAAATGTGGAGGTATGTGAATACTCTTTGATTCTTTCTGCAGCCATTCAACCATTCTTTTAGTTTATCTGATTGTATGCTAATTCTATCATAGTTGCTATTTGTTGGACGTTTTACTCTCTAGCTCAGTACTTAATATTTCTGATACTACTTAACATGGAAGTATATTTCAAAACTCAATTGATGAGTGTGTGTTGACATTTGTATGAAGATGTACAATGACGCTAACATGTGTCTAATTATTGTATTTGAGCATGATTTATGTTCTCCCTTTACCTTGTTTATTTCATTTATTTCCTTTCAAGCTTTCATCTTGCGTTGGCTTTCTAGTTTCTACTCCTTTTCAGGCTGTTAAGTGAGTACAGTATTTGTTGTTGATTTCTAGACAGACACCTTGAGAATATGCTACATAGTGCATTTATTGCCTTTTCAGTTTTCACTTGTGTCATTGACCGACCTTGAGGCTGCTTGTCTGCCACTCTTTTGTTCTCAATTTAAAACGTACTCTTGTGTTTTCAATAAATAATAATATAATCAAGCTAAAAACCTCTCTACATGATGATGTGTTTGGCAATGACGACCAGGGAAGAAAAATGAGAATGTTCGGCAATTTTGTTCAGCCTTTCAGCTTCACATTGCTTAAAAACATAACAGTTCAGTTTCAATTTTAAAGTTTAAACCTTCTTACGATTATTATTTGTCGGACTTGTAACAACAATACAACATATGCTAGGTCATGACTGCATTGCCCACCGTTGAGCTGGATCCCCCAACCATTTCAATGACTTTTGGCGTCAATGACTCTGCATTGGCTGGTCGTGATGGGACACATGTAAGTCATATTATTTTTTTATTTTTTTTGCTGCCACTAATAGTTACTTTTGCTTACTCTAGTAATTCCTGTCCTTGTTTTAGTTTTGCATCTGATAATTGGTAACTCGTGGTGGTCATAAATTCCTAAAGGCTACTATGTAAAGATAGCATAGAATAATATTTAGAGTGGTGGTACATGACCTATGGAGTTACGGACAAAAGATTTTGCCGAGTAAAATAGAGTTTGTCAGTGTTTTGGTTTATTTTAAATTTTTCTGAAATTTGCTGAGTTGTTATACCGGACTTCCTGAGTTGGGTCACTTTGTTCTTTTGAACTTTGCGATCTACAATTACGTAGTGATTCATATGGCATTTATTTATCTAGTTATCTATTGATTTACCTGTTCCGATGATTCCCGTAAAATGTCACCTTCTTCTAATTAATTGATTATTTTGCCTGCACATAGTAGTTATTCTCCTTTCATTCTAGAATATTTGAGCTTTTGATTTTGTTCCAAAATAAGTTTTGTTAAGAGCAATTTTTGGGGGGGGGGGGGGGGGGGGGGGGGTGGAGAGGGGATCATTAGCCTAAACATTCCCTTAGCCTATAATAAAAAAAAACAATTTTTTTTTGTAAATTAATTTCTTATTTGAAGTATTATCTTTACAAAATTTAATAAGTACTCGTTTTTCTCTAAACCCATGTGGATTATCCATATATGGTTGAGGTATAGTGATTTATGATCAAGAAGATATAAATTCTTCTTTATATCTAACTTCTTAGCAAAATGATCTTATATTTTTAAAGGAGGAAGTATTATACTCCCTCTGCCTCGAAGTAAATGTCCTAAATTCTATTTTGGTTTGTCCCAAAATAAGTGTTCTATTTTGTTTTATGTAATCACTATTGTCACATTCTTCCAATACTACCCTAAATTAATTCTGTCTTCCTTTTTGTGGTAACATCATGTAAATGAAAAAAAAAATGAGACTCCGCTGCATGGGAAATAGTAACTTGTAGAATTAAAAGGAGATCTGGGAGAGAGGAAAAAGAAAGAAGGTTTGCTAGATCAAGCTTCCTATGCATGGTTTAGGTTTAGTTAATGCACAGAGTTAAGCAAAATGTGGCACCTGTTTTAAATGTTAAATTACCATTTCCCAATTTGGTATTAGTATGACCGTCTTATAATTGCATGCAACACCTCCACCGATTGATATGAATGTAGTTTTTACCTCTGTTTAAAAACTCCACATATTTTCCTTGGCACGTATAAGAGCTTTTGTATCTTCATTGTTTACCTTTATATTCTGTACCTCCCCACCCCTTTAAGAGTTGATCCATCAGATATATTAGTGGATGTGTTACCTTCCAACCATGTGTAGTTGACTGGAGGGAAAATTGGTGATCGGCTAATGGCTGAAGCAGAAACAAATCTTGCCATAAATGTAATACCAGGTCTATCAGAGTCGTATGAAGTTCAAGGGCGAGGGGAGCTTCAGCTAGGTGAGTCCGTTTTGTCCTCTTTCTATCCATGTTTTCTATTTTCTATGGAAATAGTGAAGTGTTTAATGTTCCTGGTGAAAATATTTGATTGATTTATATCAAAGTTTGTTTGCGTCTAAACTCTTGTATTCTGTTTCAGGTATCTTAATTGAGAATATGAGGCGTGAGGGATTCGAGCTGTCAGTCTCACCACCTAAAGTCATGTGGGTTTTTTTATGCACTTGTTCGCTGCATCTCCTCTTTCCATTTTTAACTCCTTTATCTATTTGTTTCTAATGTTAACGATGATACTTTGATGATTTTATAAAATATTCATTTGCTCGTCTCCTTATCTGGTCATTTAGTCTTTCTCACCTTATTCATTTGCTTTTGGTTGGAGTGTTACTTGAATGTTGATTTGTCCTTCAAATGTGGAGGACCTTCTTCTATATAGTTTTTAAGGGGTTTGGGGGAGGGAAGGGTAGGAGATTTTTTGGAGTGATTTCTTTTGTTATTTGGTTATGCTTATGCCCTCTGGACTCTTATAGGTTCTTTTTCAGAATGAAAACTTATTCAATTCTATGCCAGAAGTAACCATTCAAAGTTGTAAACATGGAAATTGTGCTTGATGTTTTTTTTTTGAATTCTAGATTTGACCACAGTTTGGTCTTAATTGTGTGACTTGTACTATTCACAATAGCTTTAATATTAATCACAGCATCATTTGTGGGAAGCTACTTTAATTTATCCACACACACACACACACGCGCGCGCGCGCGTATATAGCATGCATACTTTTATATTTTTGGATTCATCTTTCTTTCTGTTTACTTGTGGAATCATACCGTGAAATCTTGTTCTCAGTAACACTGTTGGATGCAATTGTTAGGTATATAAGTCAACATAATCACTTATTTGGTGTAATATTCGTATTTAACATCTTGAGCAATATCCATGTATTGGATCAGGTATAAAAATGAGAAAGGTGTTAGGCTAGAGCCAATTGAAGAAGTGACAATCGAGGTAAATTTTCTTGATATACCGGTACATATATATGTGCTCCTTTTTTAAGGTTCGTGCAATTCAAAGATTATGTCATCAATTACAGGTAAATGATGAGCATGTAGGTCTAGTCATGGAAGCACTCTCTCACAGGAAAGGTGAGGTTACTGACATGGGTGCTGTCCCAGGGAACTTTGGCAGGACTAGACTGTCTTTGACTTGTCCATCAAGGTTGATAACTTGATTTTATTCTATTTCCTTTTGATATTATCTTTGCCTTTCCTGACAACTCAATATCCTTCATTGCCACAAATTATCCCATTTTTATTAAATTTAAATCAATCAAATTATATGCACATTTATTTTTTGAGTTTAGGTAACTACCATTTTTTTCCCTTCAACCTGTTCTGTATTGATAATTTTATTCTACTTTTTACATTTGAAACTGTACGATGCTCTTATTTTACTTGCCTTCTATAAATATTGCGATTTCAATGTGAGATTTTTTTCATTTAAGTAAGGTCAATGCGATAATGAATTTTGCCTCTCCATTGTTTTGAGACCTCAAAGTTATTTGGAGTCTCTTACACTATATATAGATTTTGAGGAGAGAGAACAGATATGACATGCGACATTTTTTACTTTTCCTATTCCTAGAGGTTTTATCAGCTAGAATGTGAATTTACTTCTTTATAACTGTGCTGTTTTTAGTGCTAAGAAAAAGCTACTTGAAATGCTCTAAGTAGTTCATGAACAATCTTCTGTTTTTTTAATCGTTCTTTAATACAAAATTTAAAGCCTAGAACTTATTATTGAAAAAATTGGTGAAACATGTCGTATACAAACCTTAATATTGAGGGTGCATAATTTACAAAATTCAGGAAAGTATTTTCATTCCATATTTAACCCTAGTTATGGTGAGTTTTAGTTTATAGTGGTAGCATCATAATGCAATTGTGATGATAAATTTGAGAACACTGCTATTTTATACTACGATTAATAAAAGTTGAACTCTTTTTTGGGTTAATTTTTTTTGGCAAGTGAGACTTTTATTGTGAAACAGAGGTAGGGAACCTTACTATCTAAGAATATCTTTTCTAAGCCCTTGTGCGATGATGTAATATGGTTTTGTTATGTGATCTCAGGGGCCTGGTTGGTTACAGAAGTGTGTTCAGCAGTGATACACGAGGAACTGGATTTATGCACCGTGCATTCCTGAGTATGCTTGCTCTGGATAGATCTTCAGTTCCTTCTTCATTTTCTCTTTTCATTATCTTTTTATGTTTGTTATTATTATAATTATATTTTGTTCCGGTCCATACAGAACATCTTGGTCTATCTGATATATGCATGGTTTTGTTGATTATCAATTTAAAGTTTTATATAACCAAATCTCGTTTCTCATACTTATTTAAGGTGATACTTGTTATTACATGTGATACAACTTGAATATATTGAATTGGATTCACAATATAATAATCAATGTAAACCTGGCTTGTCTCGAACTCTCAAGGCGTGTAGTTAAGCTGGTTTGTGGACCTCTGGTTGAACATGCAAGTTTAGCTCATTTTTCTGTTCCAAACCCTGGATTTTTTTCACCATCACTCATAAAGTACTAACCAGTTGGCTAAAGTACACATACGAGGGATAGCGGCTGATCTTTGTAGAGATTTAAGAACTGCTCTTTATCGAGTGTTCCAACCGTCAAGTTATTTCCATCAAGTTGTTTATTTTTTCATCTTCTTTTCCCTTGTTCCAGAATTCATTGATTTATCCCAATAATTGTATGATTAGCTAGTGTTTTAATTTGAAATTATGTGCAGTTATACACTAAACTTACGCTTTAGTTACTTTTCTGGCAACACTGTTCTTGCTTATCCTATCTATTCTCTGTTTTTATGCAGCATATGCAAAACATCGTGGTCCTCTTGGAAATGTCAGGAAAGGAGTATTGGTAAATTATCCAAATTTTCCGTTGTACCCAATTAGAGTTATTATTTTACAATAACAAATGAGCCATTTATGAATTACTATTGAGCAAAAAAGTTCTTGCTATCCATTAGCGTTAGTGGTTGGTAGCAACGTGCCTCGATATGTATATTCACCATCTCCCTGTTTCGTTTCTTCCTCTGATTTTGAAGATTTTGGTTGACTTTAAGCCTTAAAGGTACATCATAGAGAGAAGATTGTTATGAGATAGGAGATGAAAATACGGGTTAATAAAGCCTAAAAACATTTATCTGCTTAATTGGTATAAGCTTGCTCTAGTCCTGGTTATCTGCAATTTTCAATTTAAAAAAATTTCCAGCTAGTTTATCAGAATAAGAGTACATATTAACTTTATGTGGCATGGCTGAACAATAATTGGCATACCCCAAGTGTATATTTGCTTGCAAGGATTATTTTCAGTGGATTGTAACTCAAGACATGGTCTGTGATAGGAGAGAGTGGAGGAATGTAATCCCCGTATCAGAGACCAAGTAGGGTGTTCCCACCTTTTTTGTTGTTTTCTGTTTCTTTCTTTTCCCTTTCCTTTTTTCTTTGTTGACATACATATATGTAATTTCCATTATGTGGTTCTGTTTTTATTTTACCTATCTCCATTTATTTCTATTATTGTTTTTAAATTACTTATTCTATCCATTTCTTGGTTAATTTGTTTTATCTTTTTAGTTTTCTTCTTGCCTTTCTATTTTTAGCTTACATGATTTATGTTTAGCCTACCCCAACTAGCTTGGGATAAAAGGCATTGTTGAGTTGAGTGTAGTCTCACTGTCCACAGATTATAATCCAAGGACTTTATTCTTTTAGATAGAAGAAGAATTTATTAGAAATAAGAGAGAACCAGTTAAAGTGGACAAGAGATCTACGCAATATGAAAAATTAGAAAGATAGGAATACAAGTCCTTAACAAAAGATAACCCAATTCCTATGAATTTCCAAATAGCTACACCTAGAAAGGCACTCATCTCCGATGACAATAGGAAAGCCAAGAAAGACACCCCTATCCCAAAGCAGATGAATGGGATATTCATGTCGGTTGAACTCCTTGCATTTTCTCAGTCCAACAAGATAAACCCAATGGAACCAAAAAGCGGGGAGTACGACATTGGGCACAATTGCATGCTGCCATAAAATTTTCCATCCCTCTTTCTGACAAATTCCCAAAATGTGATTTGCGGAAAACTATCGAGGGACACAAGACAAACCCAAGCTCCATTGTTCATATAAGATCTTTGTTCCTGTGTTTCCCCTGTTTTCGGCTGAATGAATTGTCCCCATGTGTTGATTTTATTGTGGATTTTAGCCTTGTAGCTTGAGATGATCTTTTGGTGTCTAAATGTTTTCCCATTTTGTAATTCATTTACCCGTTATCCATGTTTTTTATGAGCTCCTGTGTACTTGGCCGGCATTCCCTTTTGATGCCAACTTTTTATATAAGCTTACATGTCAAAAATGAAAATGTAGCCTGTACTTCCTATATCAAATATATTTAGTTCTCCTAATATGGATTAAGAATGTGGATGAGTGCCGATTCTTCTTTCAAATCATCTTATATGCAATAGTATGTATGTCTTAACTATCTCTGAAGCTTATAACTATGGATTTCAACTCGTTACATTACTTGGTTTGACAGGTGTCTGTGGGCCGTGGAGCTATCACAGCTTACGCTTTGCTCAGTTTAGAACCTCGAGGAACTCTCTTTGTGACTCCTGGAATGGAGGTGACAATTATTACTGAATTCTACTACTTCCTGCTTAAATTATGACCTAGGACCTCTACCTTTCTGTGAATTGCCTGCCATATGTGGGCTAATAATGTCTTAAGTTAATCTTCTGGGCTGCCAACTTTAATTGGTCCCATTTAATTAATGGTAGCCCTAAATGCATGTCATAGTATTTTCTTTAAGGATCCAGTCAGTTCCATGATGATAAGTATTGTTATTCATCTTCATATAGACGGCGGCTTATTGGATTGTTATTGCAATACTTGTATGTACACTTTTATGGTTTATAGCCACAGTAGCAAGCATCCGGTGATTGTCATTTGGATCAACTAATGTGGATTAATTTATGCATAAATAAAAGAAATATGAGCATATTTAGCTAATGAAGCAAACTACACTCATCAACTGCAATTAATTAATTTTTTAACCTTATGCAGTCTTATGATGGCATGATTGTTGGCGAACATTCACGAGATACGGATCTTGATGTAAGGGGGAACTTTCTTTTCATGTCATACGATGAATTAAGTTTTCTTTAGGTGACCGACTGTTTTATTTGTTTATCACAGGTCAATCCAGTTCGGAATAAGGAACTCAACAATATAAGGGCTGCTAACAAGGATGAGAATGTGAAGCTATCTCCTCCTCGCCTAGTATGTTTCCTTCATCAACCAGCTTTTTTCACGGTTTTATTTTTTCACTCGTATATTATCCTCCTCAGTATTATGTATTAGAGTCCCGTCAAAGTGTACATGGACAAGAGATCAGTCTTATTTTATATCAGAAAACAAGTGATTCGGTATAGAGAAGAAACAAGAATCTTTGAAATTACCGTTAATATCCTTATTCTAAACATCTGAATGCTGTTTGGTGCAGATGACCCTCGAAGAAGCTATAGGGTATGTTGCTTCCGATGAGCTCATTGAGGTATGTTCCGGTAAAACTGATTTTTCTCACGTCTTGAGAAAGATAATTAATGGCTTTGTATGTTATGAAGCTCTTTCACGGGAAATATCGTAACCTTGTGCAATTTGGTAGTTTGAGGTTCACTTGTATAGCTTATTTTACTTGGCGATCATTGACAGATAGGCAGGTAGCATTTCTGTAATTCAATGGCCAAGATGAAAGCACTTGAATTTTAACAAATTATCTGGAATTTTAGCTGCTGTTACGAAACCTAAATCTGAGTATTCAAGTTTTCTGATAAAATTGCATGGGGGTGCCATGCAGGTTACACCGAAAGCTATTCGATTAAGGAAAAGATACCTGGATGCTAACAAGCGTAAACAGATGAGGAACAAGCCAAAGGAATGAAGCCTTCGTCACCAAATACATACATACCTAGCCAGTTAGCCCAAGGATTGAATCTGAGGCACCGTGTCCCTTGAATACAATTTTGTCACCTCGTAGCTTTGATATTAATTCACTAGAACCTTTTAAAATGAAGAAAAATAATTTATTCCCCTCAATATAGGTTCTACAACGGAAGTTATAGAAAGTGGATGTTGGCAAAATTAATACTGAGATAAAAAAAATTCTTATTGTTGTAATATAAATACGCATATATGGTTATTGGTTAAAATTTAAAAACCTGGGCGGGTGTCATTATGCAATTTCTGTTTTCGTATTTCAATATTCGGTTATGACAATAAATATAATGGATTAATTGATATTGATAAAATTGTGGTTTCATTAATTGGTAATAAATATTTGAGATGTCAAATTTGGTATTACTAGTGGGTTTTAGTGAGAGAACTTAGGAAAAGTAGTTAGTGCTGCAAATTTACCTTCTTCTTACGATCAAAGCCTGTTAACTGTTAGTTTGATGGTCATGTGTGCATTGACATCAAACTAAATTTACTCGATGTGGATGGATAATTGTTACAGTCGGCCTTGGCTCTTTGCCCCCATATATATATTTTTGTAAGAAAATATTAAAATAAAATGCAACAAAATTTCAACAAAAAAGAAAACTAAATGTTAATAATACCATCTCCTAGTATTATGAAACTTAGTAAAATTTATTTATAAAAATTCTCCAGCTCTAAAGCTCCATTTATCATTTATGTATGTACAACTTTTTTATATGCATTAATACTTGATTAACAAAAATAAAAGGACCATCGATCAAATGAATTTTAATTTAATACCCTTCTTGACTAGACCTCGGGAAAATATAAATTATGTATAAAATTAACCATTTAAAATAAAGAATTGTAACCCACTATTTAGTATTTATACCGGATGATGACAGAATATGTGCCCATTCACGCTCAAGTTTACGTCCGAAAAATATAGCGTTAATTAATAAAATTATCAAAAATAAAATAGATAAATAAAAAAAAATTCACAAATTTTTCTATATAATGTATACTATTCTCACGTTTAAAAGTGTTCTATGTTATTTGAATTCACGACAAATAATATATGATAAAATTGAATTGCGATCAACGTGAAGTCTGTTTGACCAAGATGTTAATAAATATGTGACAAAAATCGATTAAGATTGATATAAAAATTTATGCTATAAAAATAGAATAAAAGAGAATATTGTGAAAATTTAAACAATACTTCTTTAAAATAAATAAATAAAATAATAAGACAGACGTGCGAACACCTCTTTGAATGCAGATCCCTCCTCTGTCCTCTTTTAATCCCATAACGTAAATCAAATCTAAAATGGTGAGATCTGTGCGGTAGAATTTCCATACGGATCGACTCTCTCACATTGCGATCTATACTTTGTATCTCTATATTTGGTATACATACACATAAGCACATTTATATATTAGTAATTACAAGTTGAGAAGATCATCAAATGGCAGCGTACCGAGCAGACGATGATTACGACTACTTATTCAAGGTAGTACTGATCGGCGACTCCGGCGTCGGAAAATCAAACCTTCTCTCTAGGTTTACCCGTAACGAGTTCAGCCTCGAGTCCAAATCCACCATCGGCGTCGAATTCGCCACCCGCAGCATTCACGTCGAGGATAAAGTCGTCAAGGCCCAGATTTGGGACACCGCCGGCCAAGAAAGGTAATTTACTGCTTCAGATCTCATTTCACCTACATATGTCTATGTGTATTGTGTACGTGTGTGTGTCGATCATTACTGTGTTATATTGATGAAATTGAAACAATTTTTTGTTTAGAGGTTGCGACGAAATATCTATCATGTGAACTGCTATTCGGTTTGTTTTAATAATGTAGTTTTTGCTTTAAATTTTGAGATCTGTACTTTTAGGAGGTTTTTTACTGAATAGATTACTGAAATTTGTGATATAGATTTCCATTATCAGAAGAATAGATATGAAGACAGAATAATGTAAGATATAATTTAGTACTTCAGGTTATGATATTCTTGTAATGTTTGCAATTTTGACTAGAGTTCAATTGAGGCTGCCATTGACTATTTGTTGTACATGGAATGTGAGGAAATGATTCAATTCTAGCCTCTCTTTTTGTCTGATAAGTACATTCAGTCTAGTGTGTTAAGCTCCTTTTTTTTTTCTTCATGTAAGATGAAGTTGAGATTTGGGAAAAAACTATCTTAATGAAGTTAATCTAAATATCTGTACTTCTAAAAAAATCTAAGATCAAGGAAACTATTATGTAATAAATAGTTAAAAAAACTCTAATAAATTTTTTGATTTCATTTCGTTCTCTTTTCCTTCGTTTTCCAAGTTCCGAAAATAGCCTTAATGAAAATTAGAGAACAACATAACCTTTTGGATATCAACTTTTCAAAATGAACAATGGGAGATCAGGGGTAGGTACTGGTGACTTTGTTTGCAGTGAGTAGGAAGTATATGAATTTGGAGGAAACGGGAAGAAATGAACTTGCGGAAATAACAGTTCCCTCTTACAGAGGGTGGAAAAGATAGGAAAAGGGATGATTGTATAAGCTTTTTCCAAGTACCTTGTTTTTGAGTTTTCTTTATGGAGAGAAAGTGATGGAAAAGGGTGGAAACTAACCCTCACTTTATCTGATTGAAGGAAGGCGAAACAAGTCAATTTTATCTGATTGAGCTGGTAAACCTTCTAAAATATATCATTTCTACAATTGCTGGAGGCAATTTGTAGTTGCATCATCTCTTTCAGTTTATTTACCTGTAATATCTCCTAATAAAGGCATTCGACACCTATTTATTTATTTATGAAAATGACTAGCACATATCTAGTTTCAATTTTAAGATCCATATTATCTGTGCTACCTGCCAAAGAGTTTTTTTATTTTTTATTTTAATTTCTGTAACTACATTATTTTAAGAAAAGCCCTCCTCTCAGTTCATACCTATTTGTTGATAGATACCGTGCAATCACTAGCGCTTACTACCGAGGAGCTGTAGGTGCATTGCTTGTATATGATGTCACTCGAAATGTCACATTTGAGAATGTAGAGAGATGGTTAAAAGAGCTCTGTGATCATACAGATTCCAACATCGTGATTATGCTTGTGGGGAACAAGTCAGATTTGCGTCACTTGCGAGCTGTCTCTACTGAAAATGCCAAGACATTTGCTGAAAAAGAGAGTACCTTCTTTATGGAAACCTCCGCTCTGGAGTCCATGAATGTTGAAAATGCTTTCACAGAAGTGCTTACTCAAATATATCATGTTGTCAGCAGAAAAGCTCTTGACATTGGAGATGATCCGGCAGCCTTGCCAAAGGGACAGACCATTAATGTTGGCAGCAAGGATGATGTATCAGCTGTGAAAAAAGTTGGATGCTGCTCTGCTTAGAAGTTGGTAAAGCAAAGGTGAAAATCAGTTTGTGTCACAACTGACTTGTAATTTTCTTGTGTCTAAACCTGTCCCGATGAATCATAGCATTATTCTCACGTGGAGTTTTTGGTTACCAAAGCTTCAGTTATAGCATATGGGACTTAAATGCTTGAAACTTGTTGAAGTTGAGTCAGATTTTTTCAAAGGGAAGTATCCCAGTACTTGTCATTCTTCTTCCGTGTTTTCATCATTTTTTTGTATTTTATTGCAGTTCTTAGTAACAACGCTTAGTTTCTATCTGATTGCTTAGCATTTTGGCCTTTTTGACCAGTTTCTGGTAATGTACTAAAAGAGCAATTTAGTTGTTTTGTGGACCGAGAAATGGTTGATTAATTCTTTGAATTAGAAATATTACTTTCTTCATTTTGAGTCATAAATTTGTAAATATTGAAGATGAATGTGTTGGTTGTTCATATATATCATAGGTGGTGTTATACTAGTGCTAGATAAACAATTATTTTAGAACACTCTTTAAATCGTCCATAGTCACAAATTCAAATTTTTATCTAGCGTCAAAGTCAACAAGAGGGTAAGATTTTCCCAAGTTTTCTTCCTCGCGCATGGGACAGGTTTTCCCTCTCTAGCCCCTAAAAAAAAAGGTAAAAAGACATAATAATATCCACTTAAGATTAGCTTTTGTTTCTCTGCAACATATCAAGTAATTTCAGCATAAGAGCAACTCTAGGAGGTCGGAATTGAATAAATTTTAGACTAAATATAATTTAGAAATCAGATTTGGCTGTAGCAGATGGAGTAAATATACTTCACCTGATTTTTCGACGAGGCTCAACGACTAAATCTGTGAACCAAAACTGATGGACTATTCTTCCCAATTATAATTATAATTATATTTTAATGACATATATGGCTGAAGAAAAGGAGAAGATGATGAAGGTATGTGGAGAAGGAGATGAAGATGAAGAAGAAAAACCTCTCCTTTAACGGGAAGAAATATAAGGATGGGTCACAACGGTAATAAAAAAAACTGGGTCAGAACGGATAAAAAAAAAATTGAGCAGAACGGTAATAAAAGTAACGGTAAGAAATTGAAATCTATAAATATGTATAATTATTCAATATATTTTACCATCTCTCAATCAACTACTTTAAGATTTTGCAATTGTAAGTATTTTGTTAATAATAGTTTGTATTTTTATTATATTTGATTTATGTTTTTTTATTGATAATATATCTCTAATTTGGTTCGCATATGGAAAATCATGGTTCTTTGATGTATTATTCTTCATTATTATTTGAAGATTTCTCTCTTGATGATCCAAATTTGTTGAATGGATTTATTGATTATTTTAATATTTTTATATTATAGTCCGCGAGATAATCTCTGCTGAAATGATTGAAGACTAAAAGACATTTACTGATGTTATATGAATTAAATATAATTCAGCAGATAATTTATCTGCTGGAAATGCTCCAAGGTCATAATTCTTTTCTTTTCTTCACGAGTACAACGCACCACTAAATTTCTGTTCAAGAACAAATTATTGTGCTTTTAACATCATAAGTGTATCCACACACACGCATATTAACAGCACTGCCTAATTATATTATGGGGTTGTTGTAATTATGAAGGTTCACTTATTCAAATATTTGGTTACATAAAAATTGTTGTAATAGTTTAACCTTTTGCCTCATAAGACAAATCTCCATTCGAATCGCCGATCGAATAGAAAATATCGGCGATTAGACCATAGTAGCGAACGACTTCCATCCGAACTGGCCTCCTCCTAGAAACATACATTCCCATTGAATATATATTAGTTCCAGTTTCAACAAGTTACTGTAGTTTTTAAAGTATGTAATAAGCAACTATATTATTATCATATGTAGATCAATTTTGACTATTTAATATAAAATTAAAATATATTTTCAAAATAAAATTAGTATAAATTCATTTAATTTTAGACAAATACAATTAAGAAAATTGCATTCCAAATAAAGCTACTATTATTTATAAAAATTATTATTTCCAGAATTCAAATGAATTCCATTAGAATTAGAATTTGAAAAAATATATCAAGCTGACCTATAAAAAGCCGAAATTTATCTTTTATTTCAGAATGGATATATATATAGTGGTTGATAAAAACAACTAAGTCTATTCAGCAAAAAAATGAAAATAGCAAATAGAGAGAGAACTCTTTGTTTTTTTTGTTATTGCTAATTATAGAGAGAGAACTCACATTGTCATATCATTATGCTGCAAGTCCATATGATGCATTTCTTTTACTTTTAATTGTATTTATTTTGATGAACGGGTGTCGTGAATTTTAAAGCCCAAATTTTAGATCAAAGAGCAAACCCATGTGAAAAAATAAGAAGAAATTAACAAGAGGCCCAAATAAAATAAAAAAAGAAGAAAAGAAGAAGAAGAAGAAATGTTTCAGTTGGACAAAGAAAGAGAAGAGACAACCAAGGAAAAAGGAAAAATCAAAAAAGGGTGGCAGAAGGAAAAGGAAAGGATAGGGAAGAGAAGAGTTGGATGGAGAGAAATAAGTTGCAATGGAAGATTATAAAAGATGAAGCAAGCAGCATCAGATCAGGGTGACATCACGGAAGAGAAAAATAAGTTGCAGCGGCGGCGGTAGCAGGTCGCAGCAGTAGCGAGGCAGAATATTAGAAGCAGCCGAGCACCATATATATTGGTTCATTCAAATCTTATTCATTTAACTTTTTTTTTGTCATGTGTTAGCTAAAATTAATTAAGATGAAACTTTATTAACTATGTGTGTTCTAAAATTTATTATTAATTTTTTAATTAGTTTTAATGTTAATTTTTTTTATTGATTTATTAATTTAAATTAAATAATTTTATTCTTAATGCCAAATATTCTGAATAATTATAATTAATTTAATTTAATTTGAGTTGTGATTTAAATTTTAAATTAAGAACTTAGATTATATATTTTTTCAAATAGTGGATACATATAAGAATCTTTGGTTTTATACATTAAGTCTTGAAAATAAAAATTAATAAAAGAAATATTTTTATATATTTAAATGATTTTTTTTGAAAAAATATTAAATTTATTTTTAAATTGCTACATTGAATTCAGGGAACTAATAGTAAGCTAATATAGTTAAGATATGTGGATTCAGATCTTGGAATTTTTCTTCCATTGAGTTAGTTATTTTATTGTCTTATTTTTTATTATATGTTAATTTGATTTTAGTTTTAATTAATTCAAACTCACTTTTCATTAATTAAATTCGAATTAAATATAATTTAGATTTAATTATTTTTTCAAAAATTCTCATAAAATTGAATCTCATACTTTATATAAACAATTTTATAATATATTCATACGCTTGCGAATATTTTTTTTAAATTTATTATAACACCAAGCGTGCATAGGTAGGATGTATATATATATTAGTGGGCTAAAATAATAAAATAATTTTGAAAAGAATCTCTTTTAACAAAAAGAAGTTTCAGCTGCAAAATTAGTGAATATTAAGGATATAATTTTGTTGCATATATATTTTTAAAAATAATAAATTTAATAGCGTAGTATGATAAAAAACTTAAAACTTGTATATTATTTTATACATATCACTTAAAGGCGGACTCTTTTGTGAAAAAAATAAACAAATAAATAGAGAAATGAGACAATATGAATTTTCAAGAAAAAAAATCTAGTCTGGCCAACAAAAAATTGTACTTAATGTAAAACTCAAAATTTTCAATTTTTATTACGCTTATAATATTAGGAGCACTATAGTAAAATAATAACAAAAAATATTGGTACAATTTGTTATGTCTGGCCAAATATATATGCTAATCTATTCGCAACTTTAGGTTGGTTCTGCACTCCCCATAATAAAATTACAGATCGAGCAGCTACTGAGCTACGCATACATATCACAATGGAGCATTCAATTCCGTCTTCATCTACAATAAATCGGGTTACATTTCGGACCCAAGTCCTGGCCAGACACCTCCACCGACCAGAAGTTATCTCTCACCCGCCATCCCTCCGGACCTCCGAATGCCTCCAATTCTCAGCCGCCGAGCTCTCAGAGCGGATGGAATTTGACCCGAGGGAAATGCGGAAGCTGATGGAGGGTCATAATTTGGAGGATCGGGATTGGGTTTACGGGCTGATGATTCGGAGCGAGATGTTTGGGCGAAAAGAGAGGGGCGGGAAAGTGTACGTAGGGCAGGACTATGAGGAGACCATGGAGGTGCAGAGGGAGAAGACGATGAAGAGAATACTGTACTTGGTGGATCACGGCGTTTTCCAGGGTTTTCTGACGAGAAAGGGGCCGGAAACTGAGCTGAGAAAGTTTGCGATGGCGGAGGTTTGTGGCGTGTTTGACAAGTCTCTGTCGGTTAAGTACGTGGTACACTACTTGTTATGGTAAGTCCAGTCATTCTCCCACTCTGTAATGTAATGCTTTTATGATGTGGATTTTTGGTCTGTTTTATTATTCTTTTACAAGTTAGTAATTTAAAAAAGAGTATTCGGCCATCTTTTTTATTGCTGCCCTGGACCCAAAAAACCAAAAAACAAAGCCCAGCAGCTAATAGGATTTTAATTACCAGCCCACATAACATTGGTCTTAGACTGTGACAGTTACAGGCCCAATTGTTGATTGTTTGGTTGGGGGAAAATGTCAAAAACGGAGAGAAAGTTAAATACCAAGGAATAAAAGTAAATATTGGACTTGGATAAAAAATAAGAAATTTAAAATTATTTGAACCAGATCTCCTTCCTTATCAGGATTAGGCATATGCAGTTATGCTACACACTTTTCAAGAATTTTTTAGCATTACACCATGCATGGGCGTGACATGACATCATCACCCAACTTGTATTGTAGATTGTATGCGTACGCAACTTCCTATCTCTCTATGTTCAGTATTCCTCTCTAATCTAATCGTATATTCCAACTATTTTTTATTTTTTTTTACCATTTCGGACAACGCATTTATAACTTGTACAACTCCTTCCGCTTTTCTCTTTCCAAATCACATACCAAATTCCAATTCTCGAAAGCTCATCAATCGAATCTCCATCTCCATCTCCATCTCCGATGGATCGGGTAACCTTTCGGACCCAAGTACTCAGCCGACACCTCCACCGGCCCGACAATTTCCTCCCTTCTTCTCTCGAAGCCTCGGTGTGCCTCCAATACTCTCCGCCGGAGCTCTCTGAGCCGTTCGATTTCGACACGAACGAGATGCGGAAGCTGATGGACGCCCATAACATAGTGGAACGGGATTGGTTATTCGGGCTCATCATACAAAGCAAGCTTTTTGGGCGTAAAGAGAGAGGCGGCAGGGTGTTTGTTGGGCCGGACTATAACCAGTCAAAGGAGCAGCAGAGAGAGATGACCATGAAACGAATTGAGTACATGGCGGATCGTGGAGCTTTCGTTGGCTGGCTCACCGACCGCAGTCCTCAATCGGAGCTCAGAAGGTTTGCTCTTCAAGAGGTCGCGGATTCCTTCGATCACTCTCTCTCTATTAAAATTGGCGTCCATTTCTTCCTATGGTGAGACCCATCTCCCTCCTTATCATCTTTGGTTTCCTTTTCCTTTTTTTTTGTTTTACACTCTCTATCCTACACCCATTTACAAACAAAATTTGTTCCCAAAAAAATAGTATCCATTTTTCTATTGGTAGTAGTATAAATTGACACTAACAAGTGTTTGATATTATGATTTTGTTGTCATGCCAAATTACTATGTTAGGGACGAACATGGAACAAAAAATACTAAATTTTGCAAGTGAGACTCTTTTTGTGGGACATTGGTAGTAGTAATTGCCAGGAGTTAGAACTCAAAAGTAAAAATTAGGGTATGGAAAGAAAATGATGGGTAAGAACTCATAAGAACTATATCAGTCAGTCTGTTACCCTCAAAATGATTGTAATACTGTTATAAGTACCTTTGTTCCATAAAAAGAGAGTCCATTTTTTAATTTTCAAAGTCAATTCGTGAAATCCTGAAAGTAAAAATTGATGTGAATTAATTGATTCTAGTCAATACCATAAAAAATATTGTATATTATTCATAAAGTACTACTATTCATAATTCCCGGTAGAGAGGGTGACTGGAAAAGTGGAAATGGATGTTAAATTAGCTCAAGCTTTATGTATAAGTATGGTGCTGATAGAAAGGAAGATAGGAAATGGAATTGATACCCAGCTTCACAATAAATCACCAGTGGAGTAATGTTAATTCTCTTTATGTAATTTATCATTTGTGCCCTGAGGTTCGAACAATCTAATTCATGATCTTTTCTCTTCTTTTTATTTTACAATTTTTGTGTCATCACCTATTCCCGTAGAATAATATTTCTACTTCCTCCTGTAAATGAGAATTCTATGGACTTTTTGAATATCTTTTTGATAGTTTGTACATGGCACACTAAAACATAGCAATGTTTTAAATAATTTTTTCTCCAATTAAAAATTTAGTCTTCAAATTTACTACTGCTAAAAAAAAATCAAAAAGACTCATTTTTGAACAAAGGGACTAAGAAGTTGAGGCTTCATAATTTTGAATTTTCTATCTCGTCTGAAAACAACATACTATGAAGCACCGACTCAAATGCAGGATACGGACACGACACGATACGTGAAATGGGATATGGCATTTTTCAAAAAAGCAGGATACGATACGTCGACGACACATTCAATTTTATATATTAACAGGGTATGATAAAAACTTGGATAAAATAATAAGAAACACAAACACGTTGCATAATAAATATCTTAAAATTATATAATAATTTCCCAACTTAAAAGACATAAAATAACTCTGAACTTTTATTTTGCAATTTAAGTACTGCAAATTTTTTTTTTTTTTTTTTTTACCACAGTGGTGTCCTCTAGCATGTTCCAACATGTTCGAGGCGAGTCTCAATGTGTACGAGGCGTGTCCAAGTTTTAAAAAGAAGTGGAGCTCTTGGACACGTGTCGGGTGCGTGTTTGAGGCTTGTTGGAGCGAATTTGGACACATGTCCGACACGAATTCGTGGCCCTTCGTCCGTGCTTCCTAGACAACATATTTGGGTGCTTTCTTATTCTACTCCCATTAAGGTTTCATACAATCAATTAATTTCAGGGGTGGTGCCATCCAGTTTTTTGGCACGAAGCGGCATCATGAGAAGTGGTTAAGAGACACTGAAAATTACACGGTTAAGGGTTGCTTTGCAATGACTGAATTGGGACATGGAAGTAATGTATGTGGAGGTGGTTCAATTATTTAGCCAGGTCATTTGGCCTATTCATGGTTTTCATCCTCTTTTTTTTTTGGTAAATTTCCTCAATTGCATTTGCGGGATGTTATTTTCAGGTCCGGGGCATTGAGACAGTCACCACATACGATTCAAACACAGGAGAGTTTGTAATTAGCACGCCGTGTGAATCAGCTCAGAAGTACTGGATAGGAGGTGCAGCTAATGTAAGGAATTGTCTTTTCCGTATAAAAAATTTATGGTTCCCAGTCTATGTTTGTCATTTCCTTTTCCAGTTGTAGCATCAATGAAACTAAATCCTGATTGTTTTAACTCTTTCTTTTTTCTTTAGCATGCAACACACACAGTAGTTTTCTCACAGCTTGAGATTAATGGAAAAAATCAAGGGGTCCATGCTTTTATAGTCCAGATCAGAGATGCAAATGGCAACATATGCCCAAATGTCCGTATAGCTGATTGTGGTCATAAGATTGGTTTAAATGGTGTTGACAATGGTCGAATCTGGTAAAAAGAAGTCCCTTTTGTCATGTAATATTACTTAACATACAATGACATACTCTAAAACTTGACCTGTAATGCATTTGACATCAGCTCTTTGCCAACATGTCTTTCTCAGGTTTGATAATGTCCGGATACCTAGAGAAAATTTGTTGAATTCAGTTGCTGATGTTTCTCCAGATGGGCAGTATCTTAGTGCAATAGAAGACCCAGATCAGGTGATTATGTCTTCGAGTGAATAATGTTATATTGTTCGGATTACGTTTATTCATGATGAAATAAGAGAGCCTCAAGGGATGTAGTCCTTCCTATATCAGTAAAAACTTATTACCTTGATGAAGGTGAGACTTGAACGAAGTAGGCAGTAATAGTTTGGCTAATTTATGTTGTAATTTATTTTCAGAGGTTTGCTGCATTCTTGGCCCCTTTGACATCTGGTCGTGTAATAATTGCATCTAGTGCGATTTACTCAGCTAAGGTAGAAAAGTCTAAATATGGCATTTCTTCCTGTCCATTCAATCAGTCTGTTTGTTTTGTATATTTTGCGGGAATACTCTTCTTTTGATGGGTGTCTTATTAGGTTTCTTTTCTTTCAGATTGGTTTAGCGATTGCCATAAGGTATTCGTTGACAAGGCGTGCATTTTCTCTGACTCCAGATGGACCTGAAGTCCTTCTGCTTGATTATCCAACTCATCAAAGGCGGCTCTTACCTCTTCTTGCTAAAACGTAGGTATCACACACATTCCATTGTGGTTTTCGGGTATTGGTGGAATTCCACAGCAGTAGTTTAAGCTTTGTTTTGTGACTTGACTGCATTGGCTGGATTAATATTTTGTTGTTTACTTTCATACTCATACAAATTTTTGTCTGGAGGAAAATATAAACGTTTGTCCATATTTTACTTTAGTGTCTAAACATACTTGCAGCCCTTTAAAGCTCTGAACAAGAGAAAAGGTTTTAGCACTGCTGAAATTCCACTTTAAGTCCTGATTCTGAAAATTCTTTATTAATAATGACGGTTATCGTAGTTTTTATCCTTTGACATATGTGGTAAAGACACTTTTACAAACGACGTTGGTCAGAGGTAGACATTGGTAATGACTTTTTGTGAAACTCATGATCCAGGTTTGTATCTGGGTTATTGGGGCAAGTCAGAGTTTTAGTAGTTCAAAAAGCCATTCTTGATTGAGATTGTCACTGTCCCACGTTTGGGTCTCATATGGCACCCTTTGTACCCTGATTCCATTACGCCATGATGATATCATGTCATACTGTTAATTGAGATTGTGTTTCATAGACATCTATCTGTCCATGGAACTTTTCTTTTATGCAAAATTTTGAGGAATTTTAACTTGCAGTGGGAACTAAGAAGAAACAAAGAGAAAGCATGTACTTCTTGAGAAAACTGATGCATAACTTGATCCTTCAGTTGATGTGGACCCCTAATAATTTCTTTCTGCCTGAATTGGTGTTTGAACTCCTTCCTGTAAGTGACAGGGTATGCGTTGTTGCCCTTCCTGGTTCAGGCCTGTTACGAGTGGCATTACATTCCTTTAGTTCAGTTATAATTTTTTAATTCAAGCAGTCCAATGATTGGTAAACATTCAATGTAAATTTGTGTGTGCTCATTTTCTATTAATAAATTTGTTTTATAAGTTAGCATACGATGTTCTTAAGTGCTACTAAGTGAAGGTGTCAATAAATCAATGTCAAGTTGACAACTATTAATTTAGTTCAGACTTTAATTTAGCTAGAGTTAAATATGCGAACAATTCCCAATAAAAAATGAAAAAGAAGAAGAATTTTTTAGGTCAAACTACCATTGAAATGATATAAGGTCTGTTCTTTGTCAAAAATCAAAAGTTTTTACTTTTTAAGTGAAATTACTAGATTCATAGGCATATATGTATTGTACAGTCATTAACAGCTATTAGGCTGTTTTAGTGCTGTCGTGTATTTTTTCCTTTCAAGGTATTTTTTGGGCTGTAAAAGTGCAATATTGAATTTTTGATACCGAAATGGCATGCTATGCTTCAAGTAGCATTGACATGTGTAAATCATGTCACATAAGTGGCTCCATCATCTGGCTAAAATGCACAGTTAATTCCTAAATGGGCTTTCTTTTCAGTTGGTCAACTTTCAATTTTCAATTTGCATTGCTATTATCTAGGGATGGATTATGTGGATTGTTATTTCTACTAGCAAAATTTCAGCTCTATAAGATATTATCTCAAATGATATCAAGTGGGTCTCACACTCATGTGAGAGAGGACCTTGTGGAACTAACAATTTACCCGTCCCATAGGTTATATGTCTATCTTTAACATCTGTTCATTAAACTTGGAGGGTGGCCATTGAACAACACCAATTTACATTCTCTTCAAGCAAATAAAAAACATTGATGTAGCATAGAGTAGAAATAAATATAGATAGATAGAAAAGAGAAAAACAGATATAGAGAAGAGGGAAACAGATGAAGAGGAAAATAGATGTAGAAAATGTAGATAAAAAAATCCATATTAATATTTGTCAAGACTACTCGATCTATTGCATCTTAAACCTCTATATAACTAGCCAAACAGAAAATAAGAATAAAGACATCTTGAGAATCAAGGTTCTTATGCGCTAACCTATGAAATTACTTAAATTACTAGAACTCCTAAATGACATAAGGCACTAGCTTATTATCCATTGGGCCATAAAATAATAATAAAAGAAAGCTAACTTAAATAAAGCCCTAGCTTATCCATTGTGACTCATTTTCACCTCCTTTTATCATAGTTACTAATCTTCTTGTGTGGCACATCAAATCCATTAGGATCCCCATCAAACAGTCAAGAAAGTTATATTTTCTTGTTATTATGATTTGTTCTTTATTCTACCTCATCATAAGTTGCAAAAATTAGTTGCTCAACTTGATTTTAAAACATTCTGATGCCTTTAAACATACATTTAACTTGGTCAAAATTCTATGATTTATGGGAACATTTCATAGACTCTGTAAACGAATGTGTTAATAGCTGGGCTGACCCATTGCTCTCCTGTTTGTGATACAGATATGCTATGAGTTTTGCTGCTAACTATCTGAAAATGTTATACGTGAAGAGGACGCCTGAATCAAACAAAACCATCCATGTTGTTTCCAGTGCATTCAAGGCTACTTTAACCTGGCATAACATGAGGACTCTTCAGGTTGTAACCACAATTTACAGGTAGTAGTTCACAATCTAGTAAAGCCTCCTCTCACTGATGTTTTATTAACATATTAAACAGGAATGCCGCGAAGCCATTGGGGGACAAGGTTTAAAGACTGAGAATCGTGTTGGTCACCTCAAAAGTGAGTATGATGTGCAGTCCACATTTGAGGGAGATAACAACGTTCTAATGCAGCAGGTATTCTCATGATGATCATAGTGATGGAATATGTAGCAGGCACAATGCCAATTGACACAAATAGAAGGCAAATAAACATTAAAATTCTGAACCCAACGACTATAATATGTTTTATGTACATTAATTTGTGCCTGCCTTGTAAATTTAAACAAATTAAAATGCTTTGTGGCATTGGGTAAAACACCTTTAGTCAGTACTGTCCTAGAAGGAATTTGCAGACGTACCCCAAATTGTTCACAGTTATTCTACTTTATCATTGGGTGGGAAATTGATTTGGTAGTTCACCTTTTTTGAGCACTCATGATAAATTTTTCAAAGATGAACATCGATTTAGTTAGCATCTTAGATTCCTGGACTCGAATTTCATCTACTTAAAGATTTGTATCCCTAATACTTACTATATTATATTGATTAACTCAGGTCAGCAAGGCACTTCTTGCGGAATTTGTTGCTGCCAAGAAGAAAAACAGACAGTTTAACAGGTTGGGATTAGAGCACATGAACAACTCTTTCCCTGTTATCCCATCTCAGCTCACAAGTTCTACCTTGAGGAGCACTCAGTTCCAGGTAATAGTGCTATATTTTTTTACCTGTTTTGGACAACTCATGCTGTAACATTTATGTAATTCTCGCTACTGTTCTCTCCCAGACGGATATCCTTTGCCTGAGAGAGAGAGATCTATTGAACCGTTTTGCTGCAGAAGTTTCACAACACCAAGCACAAGGAGAAAGCAGAGAACAAACTTTCACTATGGTGGGGATGCACGTTTAATTCAGATTGTGTTTACTGTTTTCTTTCTCCAATCTTGCATCAATTATCAGTTCTGCTTCCTGCATTTCCCCTTCCCCATCCTATCTCTCTCCCTCCTAACTATGTTGTTTTATCTTTCTACTACCAGACTTATCAGCTTGCCGAAGACTTGGGAAAAGCCTTCGCAGATCTGGTGATTATGCAAACCTTTATAGAGGCTGAGGCAACTGTATCTGCTGGCCAGTTGAAGGTATTCTGCAACTATTACCTAGGACTATTTATCTGCTTTATCTATTATTTACACTCTGTACATTTGATATAGCCCAAGTATGTTAATTTCCTTTGATTTGTCAATAGAAGAATGGAATTTTACCGAAAATCCAGCTGTGGGAAAAATTAGGCAGGTGTGTTAGAGTGGCTTAAAATATTTTTTGGTAGGAGTGGCTTAATATAGTTATGTTCCAATCATGGAAAATATTAAAAGAAAGGTACATACTAGAGAAGATTATTATTATTGTTGAAGTATAATAAATATGAAAAAATATTTGCTAATTCAAAACGCTTAAGATTATGACTCTAGACCTGCAGTATAGGTACGGTACTCTCTCCACTTTTTCGCCTATAAGTTTCACAGTCAAGTAGTCAACCGAACACTGAAGATCATGTTTCATATTTAAATTAAATCTTGAATTTGTATTTCTGTGTGGATAGAACAAAGCTAAAAAAAATCTGGTGCAAGACAAAATATAGATAATTGGATGTGTCAAGACCAATTACTGAACATTGCTATTCATTTCCTCACAGAACATATTAGGTTTGCTGAGATCCCTGTATGCCATGATCATATTGGAAGAAGATGTTGCATTCCTCCGGTATGGGTACTTGTCAATGGATAGTGTTGCTGCAGTGAGGAAAGAAGTGGCTAAACTATGCAGTGAACTGAGACCCCATGCGCTCGCATTAGTCAGTTCCTTCGGCATCCCTGATGCTTTTTTGAGTCCTTTAGCCTTTAATTGGATTGAAGCAAATTCTTGGTCTTCAGTTCAAAACTAGCTTGATGCACCTTTATCCATTTATTGTAAGTGTGCCATATGACTTTCTGGTTTCAGCCAATAATACGTCTGTGCTTGGCATTGAGGGTAACGCCTATGTCTATGTGAGAACATACATGTTTTATATTATTATATAATAAATGCTTCCATGTATCCTATTCTAACTTGTGCCCATATGCATCTTTTCTTTGCGACACCCCCTGAATTAGTATAACCTCATCTGTTGCTTCAAGTGCCAAAGATGTGAGCTGTATATCGAATCCAAAGGCAAGTACTTTAAACTATTTTTTTTTTTCACATTTGTGATTGACTTTTCAATTTTTTTTAATTAAAGGATCAAAATCTTAATTTTTTTTACTTTGATTTAATTAAATCTGCTACATTATAAATTGATGACATGTCATGTAGACGTTGCCAATCAATCCTTGTGTACCCAAAAAGTCTTAATTTAAAGGATATTTTATATTATTTTAAACATTTATTTTATGTGTAAAAGAAAAATAATATTTTTAATTATATAAATGTGTAAAATAATTTACACAATTAACATAAAGTAAAATTTTTTACACAATTAACAAAATTAGTTACACAAAAACATAAAAATTAACTACACAATTAACTTGAACATTTTTTTTTTGGTTGCTAAATGTTACTTAAACAAATTACACACATAATATAAATTAAACAAAATAAACAATTAACATTTTAATGGGATCGATCGACGGCGCCGGTTCCGGCCCGCCGGAGACTTTGTCGGAGTTTTTAATGGGATCGGGATTTGACTGTATTTCCAAAGCAGCTAAAAGCCTAAAACCCTAGACTTGACTGTTATACGTAATCTTCACAGCCATGGAGGTAGCAAAGAAGCTATCAGAGTTAGCAATCAGAGGTAGCAAATAAGCTGTAGAAGTGGCAGAGGAGAGAGAAAGAGGAATTGATGAGACTGAATAATTTTGAGAAGTAAGAGGAGATTAATGGCGTTGCCATTTAAGTATCAGGATTCTGTATTGCAACCATGGAAGCTAAGAACAAGGCGGCAGAGATCGACAAAGATCGGCGATGAATTGGGTTCGTAATTGCTTTTTGTGATTTGGGTTTTTGTTCTTTGATCAAGTGATTGCTGTTGGATTGTTTCATTTAATACTTTATAATTTTTGTATCTGATTTGGTCTTAGTACTTATCTAAAATTTAATAAGCAGAGTGAAAATTTTGAATTGGGTATTGAGATAAGCTTCAGATCTCTTAATTGTCCTTTCAGAAGCATGAACATGTATAATTAAAATATATTTTTCTTTTACACATAAATAAAATGTTTAAAATAATATAAAAAATCTTTTAAATTAAGACTTTTTGGGTACAAATAATGATTGATTGGCCACGTCAGTATGTCACGCCATCAATTTATGATACGACATGTCAATTGAATCGAAATAAAAAAAATGAAGAGTTTAATCATTTAATTAAAAAAATTAAAAGGTCAATCACCGAAATAGAAAAAGTAATAATTTAGAATAATAAGACATATTTAAACCTGATATTCAAAGGCTTGAATTAATTACAATAAGAGTCTTGTCATTAGACTCTCTAGCGACAGTGATTTCTTTCACGAAATTACAAAAAATGGTTTTACCGCTAAAGTTTCTAACGATAGTTACTTCACTGCCGTTAGAGCTTCTAGTGGTAGTGACTTCATTGCAATTAGAAGTTCTAGTGACATAATCAATTTTTGTAATTAATTCAAATCTTTGGATATTATGATAATTTGATGGATAGTATAAGATATAGTTGTTGGAATAATACACTTAGGTTACGTTTGTTTGCAAAAAATATAATTGAGATTGAACTATTTATATTAATTTAACACTACTTTGAACTATTTTATCCTATGATAATGGATTAATAGTTTTTTAAATAATTTTATGGACTATTTTTTATCATTTTTAAAACTATTTATGTGAGATTATATAATCTCATAAAAAATTTGAGATTAATAACTCCCCTCATGTGAAGCTATTAAATGACTTTATGAGACTAATAGTTCAACATTAAGGGATTAATAATCTCTCATCAATAAATTAAATAGTATAAACTAGTATTAAATTAAGATAAATAATCAAATCTCAATCACGTTTTTTACAAACAAATATAACCTTAGTTAATAAATAAATCTCATACAAATGATAATATATGATTAGTGTGAAATAGTAATTGACTTTGCTCCAAAATTAACTAATAATTTTTCGTAATTAAGAATTCAAATTTAAATGTGTCATGTTCATGTCGTTGTAAGTATATTAAATTGCTTAAAACAAGATAAATCTCTCCTATAATTTTCTTCATTTTCACTACGAAAGGGGGACCAAGTGAAACTCAATCCCATTCGGTCACCAAGCAGCCGGACGACTCTTTAATAACCCAAAATGACCCTTTCGGTGCTAATTATTTATTTATAGATATATAGCTATAAGTTTCTTATACTTAATTATACAAAATCATCGTAATAATTTTTTAAGTGATTATATTTCATGCATATATAAATATATCCTTTATATTTAATTCAAGTTTGTGCACGAGTATGGTTATAAATGAGTTGAAATTTGATTTGTTGATATTAAGCTATAAATAAATAAAATTATAATAAATAAAGTATTTATATTACTGTTATGATTAAATTAGTGGAGCTGATCACGAAACAAATTTAATTAAGTGAAACTACAGTCTAATAAGGCAAAACTTGAACTCTGCTCGTTCATGAAAATAAATATAAAAAATTATTCGAGTTTAATACTGAATAAATGTACAAGTCGAGTTCCATTAGATTAATGACCGATTCAATTCGTTTGTAACTTTATAGAATGTAAGACTATATATATATATATATATATATATATATATATATATATATATATATATATATATATATATGATCGATTGATTGACAATGTTATAAAAGTAGATATATTTTTATAACAAATCTCAGTTGTTTAGGTTGACAACTGACGGTTTATATGACCCTCGTTCGCAGTATAATATTTAGGTATTTACAGTATAATATTGTGGATGAGGAATATTGTCCAAAATGTTCTCACCATGTACGAAATACACTCATCGTCTGCAGTATTATATTGCGGACGGTGAAGGCTAAGCCTTACTCGAGAAAACGACGACATTTTGAAATTTCACCGTCCACAGTATTATACTTCTGACGGGTAAATCAAACGACATAATTTAAAATGATGTCGTGCCTATGTCTGCTCTTCCGTCCGTATTATTATACTGCGTACGCTGAATTTTTGTAACAATCAATTGTTGAAAATTTCAATCAATTACGTTGGGGTAGCAATTGTTTCTCAATTAATGACAAGAAAATTGTTTCGACTCTTTGAATTTGAGTAATCCAGTCCACTATAAATAAGATGAGAGATTGTTACTTATTTCCAATACTCAAAACGAAAAGAAATATATATTCTTTATAGGTATGATTGTTGTCCATGCTCGTGTTCTTTATTGTTTAAATATTGCTTATTGTTCATTATTCTAATTGTTTTGACAACCGATCTGGGTAATTAAAAAAATTTACCGTTCGCAGTATTAAAGTGCAGACAAGGTCTACATTCGAAGAGGATGAAAGAGATCTGGGTGAAACATTGTTGAAGAATCTCTGTAAGATTCTTTAAAAATTATTTACCCATATCTTTTGTACTTACTCGAGTAGATTTCATCCGCAGTATTAAATTGCGGATGGTAATTTTTTTTAGTTATTTTGTCCGCAGTATTATACTGCAGACGGTGAAATTTTAAAACTTCATCATGTATAATACTGCGGACGGTGAAATTTCAAAATGTTATTGTTTAAAATAATGTCAATACTATTATCGAGACAAAGATGGTGAATGTAAATACTTTAACCAATGACAGCAGAAAAGAAAAGAAATATATATTTTTTATAGGTATGATTGTTGTCCACGCTCGAGTTCTTCATTGTTTAAATATTGCTTATTGTTCATTGTTCTAATTATTTTGACAACCGATCTGGGTAATTAAAAAAATTTACCGTTCGCAGTATTAAAATGCAGACAATGTCTACATTCAAGGAGGATGAAAGAGATCTGAGTGAAACATTGTTGAAGAATCTCTGTAAGATTCTTTAAAAATTATTTACCCATATCTTTTGCACTTACTCGAGTAGATTTCATCCGCAGTATTAAATTGTGGATGGTAAATTTTTTTAGTTATCTCGTCCGCAGTATTATATTGCAGACAGTGAAATTTCAAAACTTCATCATGTGTAATACTACAGACGGTGAAATTTCAAAACGTCATCGCTTAAAATAATGTCAATACTATTTATCGAGACAATGACGGTGAATGTAAATACTTTAACCAATAACAGCAGAACGTAAAAATTCTTATTCTTAGTTATGCAAGGATCATGCTTCGTATGGAAGCTCATGGTAATGATAGTCTGCACAAATATGTATAGAGATATAACTTTAGAATTCATCCTATAATTCTTACTCTCAAGAATGAAGATGTTTCATGTAGCTGAAACTGTGGTAGTAAAATTTGAAGTAGCCAACCTATATTTAGAGCTTGTTTGGCTTGGCGGGGTGGGGGTGTAAATGCACTTCTGAAGTATGGAAACAATTGGTACTAGTTAACTCTCTGTTTTTAATGGGTAGGGATTTTTGCTAAAACAGCACTATCAGAAGAAATAGAAAATTTATAAAATTGTATTCAAATTGTTGTAAAAATTGAAAGTTCATAACAAACACTTGTATATAATTTAGTAATTTATTTTTTTCAAAATTAATTTTAAAATTGTGTAATCAAACATTATTTTAATTTTTTTTATGAAAGTATTTTTGTCAAAGTTAATACATTAAAAATATTTCATCCCCACACATCGGATTGCTCCACCAAATGGGCCATATAACCCAAATAAATACTGCGCAGTTGCTTTGCTAGAAAGGCAGAGCAATACTAAAAAACACAAGTTTTTAGATGTACTTGGGCAATGAAAGCATGATATAGATATTAATTCAAATAATAGTAGTAATCATCCTACTCCTGGTACCTACTAGGTTCTCAATTTTCTCACAAAAACTGTTGATATAAGAGGATTCCAGCTCGTTGCTCGACAATTGCTCTGGTTGGATCGAACCTCCTTCCCCATCTCATTGTCTTCTTCCACACAGTCCTCACTGCCTTGCACAAGCTGTCCCTCGTAAACTACCCATCTTCTTCTCCTTTCTCCACTTCAATCCCAACCTTCAAAATGGTACTCATGATCCTGGCTTGAATAATTTGATCCCCTGCCGCCTGCGGCAACAGCACTAACCGACACTTGTTCATCAATGCCTCCATTAAAGAAGCCATGCCGCAATGTGTAACAAAACATCCAACTGATGGATGTTCAGTATCAGTTGTTGCTGAACCCACCCCTCATGAACAACCCCTCTTTCCCCAACTCTCTCATTAAATCCTCGAGGAATCGTGCCCTTAATGGACTCAACTCCCAGCGGGGGTCTCAGCACTGCCAAGAAAGGCATCCCCATTTGCTCAAAACCCAATAGCAGTTCTTGAAACTGGTCCTTCTTTAAGGTGCACTCACTTCCAAAAGCACAGTATATGACCGATCCAGGCTCAAATTTAGCTAGCCACTTAACCCATTTTTTGCCCAAAGTAGAGTTTGGTGGCTCCAGTATTAGTGGTCCAGAAAGCATAACCGGCTTTTTGAAATAGCTTTCAAGAAAAACACAAAAAGGTTCATCAAGTTCTCGTTATGATCTAAATCCCAAGCAGATATCTTATTGTACAGATATCTTCACAATAAGTTCTCCAATATTAAAAATTCTATTTCAATTTATTCTCTCTGTCTAGCCTTGATACCAAAATTTGTTCTATTCTACCACTGTATAAATGCAGTAATCAGTTACGAAGGAGTGAGTTAGTCATGCTTCTAGTTTTGTGGAGTTACTTTGGCTCATTTTTGGTCATGCTTTTGGTGCTCCATGTGTTCTTTTTCTTTCCAGCCCCCTGGTAACAGAGTTATATTAATGCACCCTGCTGGAGGAATATGTAATTAGTTAGTCGCCTGATCAAAGCAAAAGTACCAACATTTTAGGTTGTAAAACATCTTATTTATCGAACAATTTGACTTTTTTCACGAGGCTAAAATGTTAAATCATTTATGTGAGAAGACCCACCCTACAAGGAAAAAACCAATTCTCTGTTGTTGTTTACCATTCAACCAGGTCAACGGAAATAGAGAATTTATTATAAGTTTAAAAATCTTTTTCCGATAGTAGAAATAAAACATGTGTATTATGTAGGGAATTGTTACTTCACAAGTCATTCTAAGTCATTCCGAGTGCGAGACGCAGTCTCAATCTTAATGCTACGTTTGGATGAATTAAAGATATGTATGCAAAACATTTTATACACTTGCATTCCTACTACATTATAGTCCTCCTTTCTTTATACACTAATCAGTGTCAGAAATAGAAACATGTTAATTTTTTAATGCCAGGAATAAGGGTCCTGGAAAACTAAAGAAAAATGCCTGTTCTACATATCCTTTCTGGGGCATTATATATGACGATTTTGGCTTATACAGATGACACTGAGGTTTTAGTCAACGCTCAAAAGAATTGCTAGCAGAATCCAAGATGCTTTGCAGAAGACGGTTACCAATGTCATTCCATTAGGTTCATTTGGTATCAAGTACATTTGAAACTAATGGAGTCTAAGCTCAACCACCCACAGGAAAGTACCAGAAACCCTACGTTTTAGGGTAATACTACATAGCATAGAGGCAAGAATTCCAGCAGAGTGATCAAACAGGTTTTACTTGATTGCCTTGAGGACCATGAGCATGCCTCAAGTTGAAAATTCCTCCGAGTCCTCGTCCTTTGGCTAGTTCCTCCAGTTCCGTTATCTTTTGCTTAAGGAGCTCAACCTCTCTTGATAGATCGTCATCTCGTTGCTTCAATGCCTAAAACAGATGATAGAGCATCCCTGAATATCACTACAGACAAGATAAAGCTTACATATTTGCCAATAGTGACCCGCAACCTGCTACTACAATCACCAAAGAAGAAACAACGCAAATTGTATACCATACATGAACTTATTATTACTTAAACTTGGACAAATCCGTTACTGGAAAAGAATTTAGATGAGTTGCCCTCCTTACCCAACAGCACATAGTAATCAATTAGCCTCTCAATCAAAAGAAACGATATAAGTTGAAAAAAGAAATAAAGAAAGAAGAAGAAGCAAGGACAATGACAAACTTTCGCCACACCTCAGGCATTGCCATTGAGGTGAGGGATTATTGAGCTCATGATTCTGAGATTGATGTAAGCAAATAAAAAGTAGAACTGGAAAACAGATAAAACAAAAGTTTGAAATAAAGTTAATCACAATTTGTACTTCTGGCCAATGGTGCATGATACAATATGTCAACATCTGTGACCAATTAAAGGGAGAGAAAAGGAACAAGGCTCTAAACAATTAAACACACAAAACATAGCCAAATAATGTCACTGCTGATATTCAGTCAAACATAGAGAAATTTATTTGCTTTCCAATTTTTTACATTCAAATTTTCAACAAAACACCTTTACTCCAAAGACACATCTATAATATTATTCTAAATTGATATCATCTACCATTTCAATGTATTAAGGACCTAAGGTGATCTCTATTTTTTTTCAAGCCACGTGAAAGACAAGGAATGGGCCATTATGTCATGAAATACTTGTACAAAGTGGAGCATTTGCCAAAAAGAGCACCACCACTAATGATTAAAGTACTGGTTTATCATTTTTTACTATATTTTAAAGCAAAGAGTACAACATTTTATAGGTTTTTCCATATACAGCAAAGAGAGTTTTATAAAACAATAAATAAATATATATATATATATATATATTATTTTTTTTTGTGTGTGTGTTGAACCTCTAATTCCTGTTTGCGCAGTTCCTCCTTGCTTGCTTCTGATCGAGAACTTCTTTGGACCTCAAATATAACAGCTGCTCCTGCAACCTATATGAAAGTAGAGATCTAAAATTTTAATAAAAAAAAATATTAAAACTAGCATTGTACAATTTAAAATAGTCACATTTACATCGGACCAATGTGAGACATCTATTCATAACTATGATGCATCTATTATGAATTTAGAATCAAAATAACCATTTTGCATATGTCCGAGATAGGAGTTGTACGATAATATAAGCAGCATAAATTTCCATTGCCAATGTAGAAACTAGAAAAAATATACTCCCTGCTTCTGGAAATGAGAGTTATATTGCTTTTGTTGACATTTTTTCTGACGGATGTTAATGTTTTGGACACACTTGGACATAATTTTATTTTAATTTTGGATAAGTGATAACTCACTTGAACATAATTTTTTTGGAAGATTTTTCCAATACTAAACTTGAAAGAGTAAATTTTTTGTCTTTGTGAAAAGTTTATCAAGAAAAATGATGCTTAAATCTGTCAAATGCCAACCTTAATATTCGGTATAAAATCAACACAAAAAGTAAGACTTTATTTTCCAGATGGAACTAATATATGTGAGTGTATAAATGCAAAAATCACAAAACAGACATGAGTATCAGAATGTTGTGGCTATCGTAACCAGCCAAGCATCTACATTTGACTGACTGTTTAAGTGCACGCAGATGGATGACACAAATTAGACACAAGCACAGGCCAATGTGTAGATAAAAATGGGCTTATGTATGAAAAGAAATCAACCTTTAATAACATTTTTAGGTAGACAATCAAGAAGAAATTACTACCGAAAACACAAAGAGTTCCCCAAGAAGATCTGCAGCAGCTTGGACAGCTTTTTCCTCATTCAGTGGGCGAATTGCAACATCAGTTGCACGACCATAAATGCGTCTTTGCATGGTTGTTGAGAAGCGATGATTTGCCTATAAGGAATTAGAAAATTTAACTACATGACCAATCAGGCATAATCTCTATAAAGACAAAAGACAAAGTTACCATCAATTTTTTTTATGAATATTGCTTTCTTTTGGGAAACTAATTACTTAAAATGGATCTAAAGTACTGTGAGGAATTGGACAAGATAGAGTACTTGACAACATAACTTCTTTGAAGTTACAGAGCTCAAGTGAAATACTTTATTTTTCTTAGCCAAGTTATAGTAAGGATTAAAAACTGATGAAGATGAGAGAAAGGCCAGTTCTTTTAGGCAGCAACATTTAAGAGAATGTCAGCCTACAATAAAAGATGCATTCATGTGCTTATTATAACTTGTGTATGGAAGCAGGATGAAGTACAAAGATACCTAATTCAATGCATATACTATTTACAATTACACAACCACCAGAAAGAAAAGTACAAATTTGGCACAAATGACCAGAACCGAAATGCTAAAAGCATCTTGAAGACAGGACAAAGAAAACCCGAGGCTAAGAATATAACTGTGCTTAACGTTTATGTCTCAAAACTAGCAAAGACGCATTGCTGGTGGTAAAAGAAGTCCTACTAGAGTGTTAATTCCAATTGATAATCTAATAAAATCTATAAAGACCTTATAAATTGATTATACCCTGATTCCATAAAAAAGAGAGGAGGGATACTAACATTCATTCATTTTGCGCTGCAACTCAAGTGTTCTGGCATAACGAACAATTTGATTGGTTTTCAAGTATCACGCAAATTACTCGAGCTCCACAACTAAAGCTTTTCTGTTTTCTAATTTTGAATAAAATATGCAAAAAAATAGGAGTAATTCAGGAGGGGAAAAAAGAGAGGCACTTCCACGAACTTCAGGTGAGGTTCAGTATCATCAAAACGGGGTTGGATAGATAAACCAGAAGACTAAATTAGAGAATTTATTACAATAACAAAAGCCATGATTACAATAAGCTTCGAAATTAGAGAATTGACGCAGCACAAAACAGTAAAAGTGAAATGTACAAATACAACACTTATTTAAATATGAGAAGAAAAAGGGAACCAGACCTGAGCAACATTGATTATGAAGTTGCGGAATTTAGGATGCAAGCCAGCCTCTTTCTTTAGGCGATTGGCAATAGGTTTGCAGGCTGTCTTTAGAGCTAGGGTTCCTAATTTCACTACTGGTAATATCATCCCTTCTTCTCTCTCTCTCTCTCTCACACTTAATTTACCCGCTTCGTGAAGTCAGAGGAATGCACATGAGCGAAGTTGGAGGAGAATGGACTTCCGACATGGTGCATCGTCTTGTTCTTTCTCCGGTGATACACTGCGTGAAGGTGAAGGTAAAATGGTAGTTAGTTATTTGCCTTTTTTATCCTTTTTTTTTAATTAGTAGACTACTGGCCTACAAATTTATAAAAATCGTTTCAGATATCAACTTTCAATTGCGTTTATGAAAACATAACACTCCCCCCCTTCCACTAAAAATTTCTAATTTCAGATTTTAATCTTTAAAAGTTGAGTATTGAAAATAAATTGTTCAAGCATAATCGTGCACTATATAAAAACCTTTTTTTTTAAAAAAATAAAAAATAAAAAATAAAAAAACCAAAGAAACGTAAAACTACAATCTTTCCGGACGGAGAATGATTTAATTCATGTGCCTTTACTTCTAACTTTCTAGCTGTTATTACTCCCTTCATGTGGTGGACTGACATTTCACAATATTGTACCAGTTAGCTACGTTGTGGTATATCTTCTCTCTTCACATAAATCAGGAAGAGACTGAAAGTTGACTCAACTAGCAGCGAGAGAAAAAATGATCAGTTGCTCACTCACTAAGATGTTCTAGCTTTATAAGCATTATGTCAAGCTTTAAGGTTATAAAAGGGGTAAGTAATCAAGGAAAAGAAAACAGACAACAAAATAGGGGAAGAAGAAATTAGAAGGAAAAGATTAAGAGTTACAACACAATAATAGAATGTTCTACTAAGATATCCACATTTGACGAAACTTGATTAGGAATCATGTCATTGTGACCCCATCTTCGGTTAGCAAGCAGCAGCTTGGATTATTGTCATTCTTCCGTGAGTAAGATCTTCTGTGGGTTTCAAGTCACATCCTTTTGCCGCTTCGAAAAATCTATCTCAAAACATAAAACGAAAAATAACTTCGAGAGTTACAGCAGCAAACGGTCCAGTCCAAAAGGACATGAAGATACATCTGCAGCAGACTAGACATAGCTTTACACAGTTATATCTGGTTGGAACTGTTGTTCCTTTGCCAATTCTTCGAGTATGCTAACAACTTTCTGAGCCAAATCACCATATGATTTGGAGACTGAAGAATCAGGCTTAGATACTACTATAGGGACACCTTCATCAGAACCACTTCTGACTTCCTCTTGCAATGGAATCTGAAAGATTAACAAAAGAAAACAAGGCTCAGAATTTTATACTCTTTAAAACATCATTTCAAATTTCGGTTCCAACTACATAACTACTCTTTAAACAACTTAAGAGCATTAGAATGCCAACAACCCAAATGTGTGTAATGTGTTTGAAGGATAGTCGCATTCTCATTTATTTAATCACTGTTCGATGGCTTGGCGGTTGTGGTGGTGGTGTTTGTTTAGTGTGATGGGTGAAAATTGGAGATGTCCCTCTACAGTGGAAGATCTTTTACTATGTAAATTCAGGGTTTTGGTCTTCCGAATGATTGAAGGATTCTTTGGAGATGTACTTGTTTTGATCTTTTGTGGGGAATTTGGATTAAGAGGAATGTTAGAATTTTTTGCGATTGGATTACAAATATGGAGTTAATTTGGGATAAAATATCTTTCCTTACTTCTCTTTGGACTCATGCAATGGGAGCTTTTGGAAGAATTTCTTTATCCGACTTCAAAGAGATTGACGGTCAGTGCTTCATTAATATCAAGTTATTCTCATTTTGTTTTCTTTAATTTCTTTTGGGAGGACTTCTTGTCCTCGTTATGCTTTGTAATTTTTTCCTCTAATCAATAAAAGTTCTTCTTTCATAAAAAAAAGAAGATAGTAAACATACCTCACTAAGAAATCTCAACCCCATATCCTCAGCGGTCCTGCGAGCTCCTCCTTTCCCGAAAATGAATGAAGGCTCACCACAGTGAGGACACTTGAAGTAGGACATATTCTCTATGATACCCAAAATCTGTGAAAAACCCAAAAATTCTATGAACATAAAGTGAGCAGCATTGACCAGTAAAAATGATAATGGCATTTTACAATCTAAGCATAAAAAAGTACAATTTTACAGACATCTTTTATAAAGGGATACATGAGACGACAAGAAACTACCTAATTTTTTTACTTTAATGGACTAGAAAATTATTTTTATGTAAGCTAGTACAAGATGGCCTGTAAAACCCTAAATATTTATTTGATGGGTGAAATTGCCCCCCAAGTATTTTCTAATTTTAATACAATTCCCCTCACCCCCACCCCAAAAAAGAATTAAAGCAAGAATATTTCCTTTATCTTAAAAGAAAACTTTGGAGCATTGTTTTTGCCATGGTAACTAAAATTTACTTGGCCCGTACTGCATGACACAGTTATGGACATTTGGGCCTACTCAAGTGATAACAGACAGTTTGGCATATCTGCAGACACGATACAATTGCTTGTAGTTTGCCCCATTCCCTGATATTCTTTTGTAATTACAGACTAAATAACACATTAATGTCAAATATGAAAGCGAAGGGGAAAAAAGAAAAAGGAAATAAGCATTGGCATAATGGTGTCATCCAACATTCAATTTCAAAAGAAACATTGTGTATTTGTGTCATGAATAATCTCAAAAAATGATCATACAGGTACTGCAACTTTAGAGAACATTTTAACTCCTCTCCGAGCATCCATTAGCGCTACATCTTGAGGAGTTGAAACAATCAAGGCACCTGCCACCAAATGAAGAATAATATCATCAAACAAAAAAATGTTTGCAGCAAAATATTTCTTTTTCCTTTTAAGTGAACTTTTTCTCGACTTATGTACCAAAGTAAAATAGAAATACTATTCTGGGTAATGTATGCAACACTCTTGGCAGTGAAACCAGTCAGCAAGCTTGTGCTTTTTCTCGTTTTCTTCTATAATGGTTTGAAGCATATTAGCAGCGTTATCTACCCATGTAGATTTGAACCCCATGAGAGTACCAGGTCAATGGACTACTAATTAATAACAGAAAATATGTTGAGAACATGATGAAATGGTGTTTTGAGGGGAGGGGGAGAATTGAATAGCTGAGGACCCAAACCAGAATGAGTTAAGACTCGAGAGGTACTTCAAGATATTGCGAAGTAATAAAACCCTTTCGAAATAAATTTATGCAAAATAATATAAATAGTAATCAGAATATCCAAATAAGCCTATGAATACAAGTATAGCCTTTGATTTACTTCTTTATACAATTTCAGCAATAAACTTTATATTAAAGATGGTACCTTGATCAAAGAAAAAGACACGAAAAACCTAATAATTATCCCCATCACTAATCTAACAGTGAATGACAGAAAACTTAGAGCAGTATTTGAAGACCTTTTAGAGCCACGTGTACTCCTTTCTTAGGTTTGACTCTTAGACAAGTACACTGCTACTTGAGGATTGAATATTGTTAATCAAAGAATAAAAATCCTCATATGTTTGACTATAACTTCATCACCTACTCTGACATGACTTATTTTGATTATATGCCCACAGCAGTAAACCAACTAGTTACATAATTGCATCAGAGCATTAGCCATGTCGTAAAATATAGTGACTTTTATATGATCAAATTTGATTGATATGCTTCAGAACAAACAAAAGGAAAATAACATTATAGAAGATTATTACCTCAGCCTACATTAATTAGGAGATGTTCACTGAAGATTTAAAAAAGATGTCATAACTAATCAAAGAAAAGATTCTAAATAGGATACATATTCTATTAGGAAATAACAAAATATAAATAACTGAATTATCTGGCCATGCAGGAGGAATGTACTTGAATTCAGGGTGTAAAATGGAAAAGTTATTAACATGCTTGAGACACGATTGTACGCGAAGCCTATAGGCTATAAATCTCATCTGCAGCATGGAAATTTACTCGGGACTCACCAAATGATATGCTTAATGAAGATAATGTCAAATATAGCTTATCTACCTGATAATTGCAGCCGTTGAGAAATAGATATCTGAGCATCACCGGTGCCAGGAGGCATATCCACCACAAGGACATCTAGAGTTCCCCAATCAACTCCCCTTGTCAACTGTTCAAGAGCTTTCATCACCTGCAAGGACAAAATAAATCAAATTCTAATTAGCTATGAAAGTTCTATACAAATCTTTGTAAACAGGTTAGTGTTATTTATTAGTAACAACAATAGTGTGAAACCGTAAATTATACAATTAGTGTGAAAAGTGAAAGATGAAATTTTAAAATGGTAATAGAAAAGCAATAAATGAGGGGAAAAAACAAAATTAAAATTGAAATTAAAACAGTAAACAAGACAAGACCTACCATAGGACCTCTCCACACAATAGGGGCATCATCCTCCACAAGAGATCCCATCGACATACACTTTACTCCATAGTTCTCAATTGGTATCATTTTCTTGACTGAGAAAAAATAACAAGGAGCAAAACACAAAAATTACTAATAGTATCAGAATGCATTACATAATAGGCCATAAATGGTGGCAACTTGTTCTATCCTGATGATTTCAAAATGGGTTAAACATGTGTATATCAGATTAAGTGACAAGATACAAAAGCAGAACGAGGGATAAGAGCAAGGGACTTGATAGGTATAATTATTGATGCATGACGAAGAAGAAGATCCCGCTTGAAAGCTCAATTAAAGTCCAATTATCCAATTGAATGTTTTATTTTAATTAGAAGTTATATTTAAGTTAGTTTCTATAGTTTGTAATTATCTTATTTAGTTTTGTATTTATCTGTAAGAGTTTAATTTGGGTTATGATACTTGTTTAGGAGATTATAAATAGGGATGTAATTAATTAATTTTAATTCATTGGATGACATGATTACTTGAGTTGTGAGTTCTTTGTTGAGAAATTTTCTGTGTGAGACCGTTCCCCACCATTTTGGTATCAAAGCTAAGCTTGGTACCCTAGCCCTAGATCACTTCTACCGTCAACACAAACTCTACCCAAAGCCACACCCTAACCCAAACCCTACACTTCTTGCTGCCACCTCCTCCAATGATGCAGGACGAAGAAGATCCCTCTTGAAAGCTCAATTAAAGTCCAATTATACAATTAAATGTTTTATTTTAATTAGAAATTGTATTTAAGTTAGTTTCTATAATTTGTAATTATCTTATTCAGTTTTGTATTTATCTGTTAGAGTTTAAATTGAGTTACGAGACTTGTTTAGGAGATTATAAATAGGGATGTAATTAATTAATTTTAATTCATTGAATGACATGATTATTTGAGCTTTGTGAGTTCTCTGTTGAGAAATTCTATGTGTGATACCGTTCCACACCATTTTGGTATTAAAGTTAAACTTGGTACCCTAGTCCTAGACCACTTCTACCGTCAACACAAACCCTACCCAAAGCTGCACCCTAACCAAACCCTACACTTTCTATTGCCACCTCCTCCAACAGCCGAAACCCCAAAAATCCAACCCATAAATTTGCTGAAATCCAATCACTCTGATTTAAAGTAAACCCACGCACCAATTACCAAGCAACTTCACCAGAATCTAAAACATATACCCACCAAAAAATAAAATAAAAAAAAGAATACATAAAAAGATGCGTTAAGCCAAATCGAGGAAGAAGAGAAAAAAAATAAAAAAGACAACTGCCGCCGTCGCCTCCTCCTGACGAAACCATCGCCGCCTCGTCCTCCTGACGAAGCCCTCGCTACCGCAGTCCGTCGAGGCCTCCACATCCAGCGGAAAAGAATAAGAAAGAAACGAAGAAGAAAAAGAAAGAAGGAAATAAGGAATTTGAGAAGCTGCATGATCTGATATTGGGATAGATAATATATTGACAAATTGTAGTTTGCACCCCAAGGTTTCCTCAAAATTTTAAAATACCCTCTACACTTTTAAATTTTTACATATGCACCCCTAGACTTTCATTTTTTTACATTTTAGCCCCTGGAGTTTCATTAATTTCATATCAGCCTCAATACTTTTATTTTCTTCAATTTCAGCTCCTGTAATTTTAATAGTTTTCAGTTTAGTCCCTGTAGGAAAAAGAAAAATAAAAATAAAATATATATATATATATATTTTCTTTGTTGGAATCATGGTGCATGTTGAGAAAATCAATGTCAAATTTAAAACTTCTAGGTTACAACAAGATAAACGTGTTAAACGAATTGAAGTTTCACTCGCAAAACTTTTTGCATATATTACAGCACTTGCAACAAAAGTCAATGTCATTATGGAACGCGTAAATAATATATACATTCTTTAAGAACAAGAACCTTGCCTTGTTGAGACTCGTGAAGATCTTAAAGTGGTTGGGATAGAAGATGTTGAATTGAGTGAAAATTCAAAGGTGACTTACATTAAAGAAAGCGCCATGCAAGAGGTGAACCATATTAACTAGGAAATTAAACACAAAAAGAAAGACAAAATTGTGTTAGAGCACGTTGATTTTCTTTTGCCACAATTCGAGCCCAAAGCTTCATCTAATTTAGTGCTTGTGTCCATGCTATTCTCGAAAATTGTGCTAAAGAAACATCGGATGCGCATGTTTTGTTGAAAATTATTCTTCGCTATTTCAAAACTCATGGACGAGTTTTTTTCAAAGGCGAGGAGAATGATGCATGATGAAGAAGAAAATCCCACTTAAAAGCTCAATTAAAGTCCAATTATCCAATTAAATGTTTTATTTTAATTAGAAGTTATATTTAAGTTAGTTTCTATAATTTGTAATTATCTTATTCACTGTTCTAAAAATCCCCGCCTAGGTCCGATTAATCCCCGCCTAGGCGCTAGTCCCTCCCCTGCCGCCACGCCTAGGCCGCCTAGCGCCTAGCCTATGTCCAAGGAGAAAAAAAAAAAACCTCCAGAGAATTATACGGGACTGGGCGGGCAAGACAGAGAAATTAGGCGAGGCATAAGCGAAAAATTTAGGGTTGCAATTATTTTTTTTTAATTTTAATAACTAAGCTACAAAACGACGTCATAAGAATAGATGAAGAAATTGAAGGCTGTTCGGGCCTTACTTGGGAAGCGATTGGTGAAGCATCCGAAGCGGATAGCATGCTAGAGCCTAAGAGAAATAATAGAAATGTTAGAGTAAGAAAACTCCATGATTTTTTTTTTGCCTGAAAATGATACGGAAGAGGGAAATGAGGAGTACGAGTGTGAGCCCGATGAGGACATTATCTCGGAAGAATATAGAAAAAAAAGAGTTATAGAGAGATATAGAGGTATATGGAGATGATGACTATTAGTTTGTATTTTTTATTATTTGCTTGTGTTTGAACTTTAAACAATTACGTGCTTTTGTTTGAACTTTGACATTAGCAACATGGATATGTGTTTGAACTTTAAGCAAATGCCTTTATTATCTTTATTATAGATTGTTTTCCTTTATATTATTATTTTGTTAGGATAAATGTAAGATAAAATATTAAAATTGGCATAAAATAAAAAATCCCGCCTAGGCCCCGCCCAGGCCCCGCCCAGGCCCCGCCTAGGCCCCGCCTAGGCCCCCTAGGCGCTAGGCCCCCCCCGGCCGCCCGCCTAGCGCCTTTTAGAACCTTGATCTTATTTAGTTTTGTATTTATCTATTAGAGTTTAATTTGGGCTAGGAGACTTGTTTAGGAGATTATAAATAGAGATGTAATTAATTAATTTTAATTCATTGAATGACATGATTATTTGAGTTTGTGAGTTATCTATTGAGAAATTCTCTGTGTGAGACTGTTCCCCACCAATTAGGGGTGGTCATTAGGTTATAACCAAACCGAATAGGCGGTTCGGTTATAACCGAAAACCGAATTTGTCAAAAAATCACTATCCGAATTAATAACCGAATTACCGAAAACCGAATAACTGTATTTCGTATTTGGTTATTTGGTTATTCGGTTATTACCCGAATTTAATTCTATTTTTTCAAAAAAAAAAAAATCATTTCAGTATTTCAATTGCTAAAAAATCATTTCTATTTAAGTACTTCACTTCATAGTTTACTTCTAATACTCACATATGAATTCTACAGAACTGGTTCATGATAAAGCTATAAATAACATACTACAAATAATCAACTATTCATCGTACTAAGAAATAAAAAATTTATAACTTTAGAGACCTTGAGAAGTGAGAACAGCTTCGATGTAATTAGTAATCCCAAAAAGCCAATCACTATCCTGTTTGGAGCTAGAAACAGATTCCGGAGGTGGAGAAGTCAAAAAGGCAGCATCTGGCATCTACAGTATAAGGAAATCCTTCAGCTCCGCCAAACAAGTTAGAATCTGTGCAGTGTCTGGATCGGAATTTTGGTCTAATGGTCCCTGAAGAGACTGGAGACTAGTGGAGAGATAGTAGCCGCGAATCGGCGACTGGCGAAGTTTGAGGGATTAAGGGTTTTGAGTAGTGAGAGGATAGAATCAAGAGATGAGAGATCGATTAGGGCTTAGGGACTAGGGTTATGAGTGGCGAGAACTAAGAATGAGAGATGAGAACTGAGAGTGAGATATGAGACTTGAGTTGGTGACTGTCGACCGACTGAGATAGAGTAAAGACTTTAAGCTCCTTTTTTTTTTAATTTTTTTTTATTTCTCATTCGTTCGGCTATTCGGTTAACCAAATAACAAAAAATTCAATATCGAACCCGAACCCGAAAATCGAAAATAAAAACGGATATAACCGAATTACATAAAATACCCGAATAACTGAAAAAATTCGGTTAAAAATTTTCGGTTTGGTTCAGTAATTCGGTTATATCCGTTTTCTGCTCAGTCCTACCACCAATTATACTCAAAATAAACGAAGCTAATGCAAATAGTCGCAACAAAACATAGCTATTAACATCATCTCTGGGGCTATAATCTGTTTTCGTTTCATACAAGGAAGAGAAAATAAGCATTTCCATCATATCCCATCGTATTCAATTCAGACCTACAAAGATTACATCACCTAGTGCAAAGAGGATCCATTCCATTATGAGTCGTAGTGGTGGTTTAACTAACCAATACTTTTATATTCCTTGGATAGTTTGCACATATTGCCACTTCTCAGTTTTTCTACTTACAGTAAGAATTCCTTGATGTCGTTCTTTTAACATGCATAATATTATTTTCATAAAGCTTTATTACGATCTCAGAATGATGTATTGAAAAAAAAGAAACGAAAAGGGAAATTCTAGAGGACGGCTTCCTTTGTTTCTTCACTTTCCTTCCCTTTACTTTTCACATGAATAAAGTAGAATGTAAAGGAGAATATATATAAATCTAAAACTATATACCAATTACATGGTCATATATGGATAGAATATAGAAAATAGAACTTACAGGTAGAGTTTTAATGTATTAAAGATGCACTCTGAGCAGAATTTTGACAAGTGTTGTTTCAGTGACTGCTCCAAAGTTCAAACAGATATACCAAGCAGCATAAGCTTAAAACTAAATTTGAGATTAAGTTGAAAACCAAAAATGCAGTTAATATAGTCATCTGAAGCAGAAAATGACATCACATACAACTTACTATCTAAATCTGTTTCAACAGAACTAGCATTAACAACTTGCCATACATCTTGAATTTAGAGTATTTGAGAAAGAAAACTAGAAGAAACTTAAGTGTCACCTTCACTCACTTCAGGTTTTCCATTAAGTTTCATCATTGTTGGAATAGATGGTCCGTAGACATCAGCATCAAGCAACCCCACATTAAGTTGACACTTATTAGCAAGTGAAACAGCCAAATTCACTGCAAATCCAACAAATATGCAAGAGAAAATTACAACAATAGTCATGACTCACGAGCATGCATTTGGAACCAGTCCCAATGCAGTTTGCATCATAAGAAACACTCACTTGCAATAGAACCTTCCAAACACAAAAAGAAAAAAGAAAAAGAAAAAAAGAGAACGAAGCATGAACACAAATAGGATTGCTATCAAATGCTTATAAGTTGTCTGTGATGGAAATATAGTTCATAAAACTTCATAAATGGTTAGTTGGTCCCCTTAAGAAGAGAAATACATAAACCAAGGGTGTAAAGTGTAAGTAGTTACAGAATACGGACAAGAATAAAGTTTTATTCAAGAAAATATTTCAAATGATGCAATTATCTGTGTTTTATTAGTGACTAAAATAAAATCAAAAAATCAAAACCACCAATCCAACTGAAACACTCAACACCTTTAATTTTTGTGGTGTGAGGGAACCAAGGAAAAGTTCTCGTTGAAACAAAACTGTGATTCTGGTCTAAACATTAACGGACTTCACTAACATTGACATCATTGTCGATAATAGGAAACCAGCTCCATGATGCTTTAATAAGGAAATTTCTTATTTAAAACAACTGACATCACATTTGTTTAATGCAACCAAATACTTCTTCCGTTTCAAATTATAAGATTAAAATTTTCAAAAGTCAATTTCAAACTGAAAATTAAGATGAATTAATTTAATTTATATCAATACAATTATGAATATCATAACTAGCTAAAAGTACTACTAGTGATTAGATTTTTTGTTTTGAAAAGCACGACAATTTTAAATTTAAAAATATGTCAAATGGACTTTTAAAAAGTCAATAATGATTGTGTAATTTGGAACATGGGAGAATTATTTATGGAAGACAAAAAAACACAATTTTAGTAATCAATTAGTTGATAATTTATAATAAAAACAAATAAAGAAGAAAAAGATAGCTGTTGAATTACCAGCAGTGGTAGACTTGCCCACGCCACCTTTACCAGAAGCAACAGCAATTATATCCTTAACCCCTTTAATCTTTAGACTCTGGCCATTCATCCCTTTCCCACTTTGCACAGCATAATTCCTCACACCTCCAAGCTTCAATTCACAAACCATTTGAAGATTAAATTCGTTTCCAATCGAAAAAAACTAAGGCTACATACAAAAGCTAAACAAATGAAAATTAAACTCCAAAAACCTAATTGACTTATTGTGGAAGATTTCAGAAAACCCTTCATCGACTTACTATCGATCAATATTTTAATAGCATGTACTATGTTTCTGGCCTTCGTCTTTCTTAATGACCCGGATCCGCTATGGGTCAGGTAAGATTTGATTTTAGCAGGGTTTGGGCCACTTGTGACAAAACTTTTTGTCCAAACGGTTTCGAGGTGCTTGTCCCGGCTCGTAATTGAAAATTATGAATTCGGAATTGTTGTTGCTAAACTTAAATGTTTCTCTTTTTATTTATTTCTATTTTTGATGTATATAATTAAAAGTATTAGAGAAAATTATAATTATAAATTAATATTAATTTATTTGATTTTAATACAAACAAGTATAATTGATGACAAATCTGATGTAATTTAGTGAAAAAAAACTTAGTTTGTTTTTGATAAATGATCGAATCAGACGAGTTCGAGTCAATTTAAACTTTAGTTAAGGTTAATTAACATATATGTATTAATAATCAAGTTTAAACAAGTATATCTTCAGAACCGCTTGATCAATTAAGTTTCAATGAACTGGTTTTAAGCGGGATAAGGCATGACTCGAACTCGGCTCGAATTTTTATGGACAGAAGGGCTCACTCAAACTCAACTCATTAACCAGACTTGAGATGAGTCAAGTCAAACGAAGTTGTTGTATTAAGCCAAACCAAGCTCAAACAATCTAATTCATTTACAATGGTATTTAAATATCTTTCTCTTAAGCCAATTAATTCTTAAATTGTGTTTCTATAAATTATACGTATGTGAAAATTATATATATATATATATATATATATATGTGTGTGTGTGTGTGTGTGTGTGTGTGTGTGTGTGTGTGTGTGTGTGCGCGAGAGTGTGCATGCGGACGCTCATTTTACAATTTAAAATAATCACATTTACAACGGAAAGCACGTCAAACCAATGTGAGACATCTATTCATAACTATGATGCATCTATTAGGAATTTCAAATCAAAATAACCATTTTGCATATGTCCAAGATAGGAGTTGTACGATAATATAAGCAGCAAAAAATTCTATTGCCAATGTAGAAACTAGAAAAGATATACTCCCTGCTTCTGGAAATGAGAGTTATATTGCTTTTGTTGCCATTTTTTCTGACGGATGTTAATGTTTTGGACACACTTGGACATAATTTTATTTTAATTTTTGATAAGTGATAACTCAATTGAACATAATTTTTTTGGAAGATTTTTCCGATACTAGAATTGAAAGAGTAAATTTTTTGTCACTGTGAAAAGTTTATCGAGAAAAATGATGTTTAAATCTGTCAAATGCCAACCTTAATATTCGGTATAAAATCAACACAAAAACAGTCAAAAAGTAAGACTTTATTTTCCAGATGGAACTAATATATGTGAGTGAATATAAAGATTGTGCAAAAATCACAAAACAGACATGAGTATCAGAATGCTGTGGTTATCGTAACCAGCCAAGCATCTACATTCGACTGACTGTTTAAGTGCACGCAGATGGATGACACAAATTAAACACAAGCACAGGCCAATGTGTAGATAAAAATGGGCTTATGTATGAAAAAAAATCAACCTTTAAGAACATTTTTTGGTAGACAATCAAGAAGAAATTACTACCGAAAACACAAAGAGTTCCCTGAGAAGATCTGCAGCAGCTTGGACAGCTTTTTCCTCATTCAGTGGGCGAATTGCAACATCAGTTGCACGACCATAAATGCGTCTTTGCATGGTTATTGAGAAGCAATGATTTGCCTATAAGGAATTAGAAAATTTAACTACATGAGCTTTCAGGAATAATCTCTATAAAGACAAAAGACAAGGTTACCAGATTTTTTTTTATGACTATTGCTTTCTTTTGGGAAACTAATTACTTAAAATAGATCTAAAGTACTGTGAGGAATTGGACAAGATGGAGTTCTTGACAACATAACTTCTTTGAAGTTACAGAGCTCAAGTGAAATACTTTATTTTTCTTAGTCAAGTTATAGTAAGGATTAAACTCATGAAGATGAGAGAGGCCCCTGTGGTGACTTTGATGTTCTTTTAGGCAGCAACATTTAAGAGAATGTCAGACTACAATAAAAGATGCATTCATGTTTTTATTATAACTCGTGTTATGGAAGCAGGATGAAGTACAAAGAGACCTAATTCAATGCATATACTATTTACAATTACACAACAACCAGAAAGAAAAATACAAATTTGGCACAAATGACCCAAACCAAAATGCTAAAAGCATCTTGAAGACAGGACACAGAAAACCTGAGGCTAAGAATATAACTGTGCTTAACGTTTACATCTCAAAACTAGCAAACACGCATTGCAGGTGGTAAAAGAACTCCTACTAGAGTGTTAATTCCAATTGATTATCTAATAAAATCTATAAAGACCTTATAAATTGATTATACTTTGATTCCATAAAAAGGAGAGAAGGGATACTAACATTCATTTATTTTGCGCTGCAACTCGAGTGTTCAGACATAATAAACAATTTGATTGGTTTTCACGTAATCATGCAAATTACTCGAGCTCCACAACTAAAGCTTTTCTGTTTTCTAATTTTCAGAAAAATAGGAGTAATTCAGAAGAGGAAAAAAGAGAGGCGCTTTCACGAACTTCAAGTGAGGTTCAGTATCATCAAAACATGAAATACTGGGGTTGGATGGATAAACCAGAAGACTAAATTAGAGAATTGATTACAATAACAAAAGCCATGATTACAATAAGCTTCGAAATTAGAGAATTGATGCAGCACAAAACAGTAAAAGTGAAAGGTACAAATACAACACTTACTTAAATATGAAAAGAAAAAGGGAACCAGACCTGAGCAATATTGATTATGAAGTTGCGGAATTTAGGATGCAAGCCAGCCTCTTTCTTTAGGCGATTGGCAATAGGTTTGCTGGCTGTCTTTAGAGCTAGGGTTCCTAATTTCACTACCGGTAATATCAACCCTCCCTCTCTCTCTCTCTCTCCCTCCCTCCCTTAATTTACCCGCTTTGTGAAGTCAGAGGAATGCACATGAGCGAAGTTGGAGGAGAATGGACACGTAAATGGACATACGACACGGTGCATCGTGTCGTTCTTTCACCGGTGATACACTGCGATTACAGGCCCACAAATTTATAAAAATAATTTCAGGCGGACCCGGACCCGGACCCGAACCGAAATAGTGAAATTACAGGCCTACAAATTTATAAAAATAATTCCAGTTATCAACTTCCCTCCCCCTCCCCGAACCCGGACCCGGACCGAAATAGTGAAATTTAGAAAATTTATAAATATCAAAAGATAAATTTTGTTTCATGATTACCCTTAAAATAATACCCTCTTCGTTTGAAAATCAGATATATGTATCTTTTTTAATCTGTTCTATAATTTAATATTTTTTTTACATATTTAGACTATAAAATAACACAAATTCTTAACATATCATTACTTACATAATAGGTACATAATGATCATGTGACCGATACAAGATTTTTAACAAATGGCATATGTTTGGAAAAATTATACTTTTCTTAAAGTCTTTTTAAACATATATTTTTAATTTTATAACAAATGTAGTAATTTGTTAATTTAATAGTGATCACATAATAACAATCTTGAGAAATTTCTTTCAATTTAAAATTTTTCTATGTATTATAAAAATTTTCTATCAACTTATAATGATTGAGACATAATTCAATACATGAAATTATATAAAATTAATAAGGGCAACTTACCGTACTATATACCTGATTAAAAGAGTCACTACAAAACAGCAAAATAATTACTACATAAAATTACAAGAGATATCATTTCTCTTCATTTTATATTATCATTAGAAATAAAGTATTTTTTGTGAAACAAATTAACAATTGAAATTTTGCGTGTGTACGTGTGGTATAAAGGGTGTACCAGTAAGCTACGTTGTGGTATATCTTCTCTCTTCACATATATCAGGAAGAGACTGAAAGTTGACTCAACTAGCAGCAAGAGAACAAATGATCAGTTGTTCACTCACTAAGATGTTCTAGCTTTATAAGCATTATGTCAAGCTTTAAGGTTATAAAAGGGGTAATTAATCAAGGAAAAGAAAGCTGTTCCTAAAGAGTCACTAGGTCCTCTAGCAACCTCTTTCTGCAGACCAGTTTATTGTTAGTCTTTCTTTTTAATTTTTTTCCCTTCGACTCACCACTAATCCTGAATGTTTTACAGTCTGCACTTTGTATTATTTTCCTTCCAGAATGCCAAAAGTGCAAACACGAAGAGGATGATGACAAAATCTTCTGCATAAGCATGCACCAGCTTAAAAGAGGGATCTTATTAAGATGACTCCTAGTCTTCAATAACATTCTATTCCTGAAGTTAAAATGAAAAAGATCAAGCCTCCCAAACCTAAAGGAATCAATTCTTATACATAAAAGCAAGAGAAGAGATAAATGATTGAGTTACCATTCGAGTTAACTCATTTTAATTGATGAGTTAACTTAGATGGTTATTATTATATTTAATTTAATACATTCTATTGATATTGATAAAATACTTATAATTAGTAATTATGTGCATGAATCATTTGAGAAAAATCCAACAAGAGTCTTTTCAATTAACTAAAATTAATATTAAATTCATTTAATATGATTTATGCATATGAACTCTAAAAAACACAAAAACTAAGGGTATTAATAAATAGATATTACATGTATAATAACTTTTAGAAGATCTTTTTCATCTTATATGTACTTCTCAACAAAAGTATACTTCAGTACAAATAAGTTCATTATACATTTAAAGATTGATGAGAATTTCACACTATTGAAAAGTCTTAAGAAAGTGAATATACTTTCTCTATACTCCTGTCAAAATTAGAATTACTTACAATGAAAGTATATAATAGATGTGGATTTTTTTTTCCAATGTGAAACTATGTTTAGTGGGTATAAAACTTATTTGATTTCATGGGTTTTATTTGAGACTATATTTTCGTTCAATTTGAAGTTTCATGTTTAAGAATTAATAAAAGTTTTGTATTAGTACTAAAGAACATATGAGCATCATTTAAAAATATTATGATACAAAATTCAACTTGACTCTAGAGGAAGATTACAAAATTCTACTTGATATGGTCATCCGAACCAGAAAATGACATCACATACAAGTTACTATCTAAATCTGTTTCAACAGAACTAGCATTAGCAACTTGCCATACATCTTGAATGTAGAGTATTTGAGAAAGAAAACAAGAAGAAACTTAAGTGTCACCTTCACTCACTTCAGGCTTTCCATTAAGTTTCATCATTGTCGGAATAGATGGGCCGTAGACATCAGCACCAAGCAACCCCACATTAAGTTGACACTTACTAGCATGTAAAGCAGCTAAATTAACTGCAAATACGATAAGTACGCAAGAGAAAATTACAACAATAGTCATGACTCATGAGCATGCATTTGGAACCACTATCAGTCCCAATGCAGTTTGCTTCACAAGAAACACTCACTTGCAATAGAACCTTCCAAACACAAAAAGAAACAAAGAAAAGAGAACGAAGCATAAACACAAATAGGATTGCTATGAAATGCTTATAAGTTGTCTGTGATGAAAATAGTTCATAAAACTTCATAAATGGTAAGTTGGTCCCCTTAAGAAGAGAAATACATAGCCCAAGGGTGTAAAGTGTAAGCAGTTACAGAATACGGACAAGAATAAAGTTTTATTCAAGAAAATAATTGAAATGATGCAATTATCTGTGTTTTATTATTGACTAAAATAAAATCAAAAAATCAAAACCACTAATCCAACTGAAACACTCAACACCTTTAATTTCTGTGGTGTGAATGATCCAAGGAAAAGTTCCCGTTGAAAAAAAACTGTGATTCTTGTCTAAACGTTAACGGACTTCACTAACATTGGCATCATTGTCGATAGGAAACCAGCTCCCTAATGTTTTTACAAGACAATTTATTATTTAAAACAACTGACATCACATTTGTTTAATCCAACCAAATACTTTTTCCGTTTTAAATTATAAGATTAAACTTTTAAAAAGTCAATTTTAAATTTTAAATTAAGATGAATTGATTTAATTTATATTAATATAATTATGAATATTATAATGAGTACTTAAAAGTAATACTAGTGATTAGATTTTTTTATTTATTTTGAAAATTATGTCAATTTTAAATTTAAAAATATGTTAAATTATCTTTTAGAAAGTCAATTCTAATTGTGCAATTTGGAACGGGGGAGGTATTATATATGGAAGACACAAAAAAACAATTTTAATAATCAATTAGTTGATAATTTAGAATAAAAACAAATAAAGAAGAAGAAGAAAGAGATGGCTTTGAAATTACTAGCAGTGGAAGACTTGCCCACAACACCACCTTTACCAGAAGCAACAACGATTATATCCTTAATTAACCCCTTTAATCTTCAAACTCGATCTGGCCACTCATCCCTTTCCCTCTCTGCACACATAATTCCTCACACCTCCAAGCTTCAATTCGCAAACCATTTGAAGATTAAATTCGTTTCCAATAGGAAAAAACTAAGGCTAAATACAAAAGCTAAACAAATGAAAATTAAACTCCAAAAACTAACCTATTTGACTTACTGTGGAAGATTTCAAAAAACCCTTCATCAACTTAATATTGATTGATATTTCAGTAGTCTGTACTGCGTTTCCGGCCTTCGTCTTTTAGTACGACCCGAATCAGGTAAGATTTGATTTTAGCAGGGTTTGGGCCACCTGTGACAACTTTTTGTCCAAACGCTTTCTTTAAAATTTACGTACGTGAAATTATATTCTCACTCCGTCTCATAATAAATATTTTAATTTAACTTTAATAATTAAATTAATTATTTTTAATATAAAAAATTTATATAAAAAATTTAAATTACGTAACTTGACATTAATAATATATTTTTTGTAATTTATTATGATTATAATTTTTTAACGTATATTTTGAATTTTTTTAAAGATTTATTAATTTTAAAAATTATTAATTTAACTATAAAAATTAAATTAAAATGTTTATTATGGAATAGAGGGAGTATATATATGTGTGGGTTCATTCAGGCAATGCTGTTAAAAGAACTAATTTGGTCTGAATGGCTGCTTTCTCAATGCGGTGATTATTATTATTTTTAAAAAAAGTAGAGGAGAAGAAGAGACCATATCACAATTAATATTAATTATTACTGACACATAACTATCTGAAATAAATTTGTAAAGTTTTTAAAATTTAAAATAAATGTGAATTTGTTTAAACATAAAATTAATGAATTTGTAATTAGTAGTGCTTTTGTATAATTAAAATATTCACAATTCTGCTGAATAAAATCAAATGAATTTGTGTTCATGAATTATTATTATTATTATTATTGTACGACAAATTGACATTAAATTTGAAAGTAGCATTTCTTTGTGTGATAGCGTTGGCAAAAATCTAAAAGAAATAGAAACGGAGTTGATTAAACAGTTTGGACCCATGCCGATTGATGTGAGATACTTCCTAGAATATTAATATGGACCAGTTTTACTGGAGGACTTGATCCATTGCTACCCCTCGCTTTAATATACCAAGTGAAGGTTCAAAACTCACAATCACAAGAGTATTATGCCTCATTGAAGTGCCCTCGATCTGGAGGGAATGTGCTGCATGAGTGGTTGAGCGAGACGAGTGGGAGCTAGGGAATAGTCATTTGGTTTTATTGTATCAATTCCTGATTATTTGTTGTCTCATTTCATATATTATTATATGATATTTTTATTTTTTAATAAATTAAATTAACTAAAAAATAAAAAAAAAATTATGAATCGACAATACAGGAAATAAAATTAAAGATGAGACATTAAATCTGGGGATAAGACGTGGGATAAATCTAGTTGGGTTTATGTTTAAAACAAAAAATAAGAGAGAAAAAGAAAAAAGAAAAAAAAAAAAAAAAAAGGAGAGAGAGAACCATTTTCACTCCCAATCATTCATTACAACACAGCTGTATATCCACTATTCAAATTGTTTTCGCCTTACAGAGCTGTATATCTATTTTCCAGCTTATACAGCTGTATATCCATTGTCTTCGACGTACTAAACAAATCTAATTTTATTCGCCTAAAATTTGTCAAAAAAGTACTAAAACTTGATGGGTGACCCTTGGCCACTACCGAGTGGCTATAAACTACAAAAGAGTACTTCTAAAATTTGTCAAAAAAGTACTAAAACTTGATTTTTTTGATTTTTTCGGTACCGGTTTTTTTCGGTATCAGTTTTTTCGGCTTCGATTTTTTCGATTTTTTATATTTTTCGGTACCGGTAGCGGTATGAGCATTTTTGAATTTCAGTTCGATTCGGTATACCGAAAGAACCGAATTACATAATATAATAATAAATTTATATTAATTATTATATAATTAATAATAATTATATATATTATTATATATATAATAATATATATAATTAATAATAATTATATATATTGCTAATCGGTAAAAATCGAAAATCGAACCGACAAAACCGAACCGAATTTGTACCGAACCGGTACCGAAACCGATAATTTGGTTCGGTTTTCGGTTCTTGTTTTGGCGGTAATTTCATTTCGGTACCGGTTCGGGTTTTTACCGATGGACACCCCTACTTCTAGGCGGACGTTCCTAGCTGCCGGTACCAGCGATTGGTCCATATTATTATTATTATTATTATTTTTATAAAATTCAATAATAAATAAATAAATTTGGACCGTCGCTAAAACGGGTCGCCCGAGAGTTAGTCACTACAAAAACATAGAATACCCTCAAGTATATATCTATTTATCGAATTTGGTTATAGTAAAGTTAAAAATTAACTTCATCGTAATAAGTTGTAAGATTTTTTATTACATTAAATAAGATCCGATTAAGGTAAAGTTGGCACCAACTTCACTCTAGCAAGTTCATAATATTTTTTATTAAATTGGGTATAGAAAAATGTGTCATTAAAAAGGTATGATAACTTACCAACTCATTGTAATTAAAAACATTAGGAACTTACTACGAGGAAGTTGGTGTCAACTTCACCATAACTAAATCCTATTAAATGTGTATTAGTGATAACGTAATAAAAAAAAATTATAATTTATTATGGTGAAATTTTCAACTTTACCATAGTCGATCCCTATTTATCAATCACTATCAACTCAAGAATCATTCAGAAAAATAATCAGATGGCAACGATGAGTAATGATGATCAGAAAGCTGGTGAGCTACTTAATGCTCAAGCTCACATATGGAATCACATGTTCAACTTCGTAAATTCGATGTCACTCAATTGCGCCATTCAGCTCGATATACCCGATGTTATCCACAACCATGGCGGACCAATGACGCTCTCCGAGTTAGTGGAGGCCCTGCCGATCAACAAGGCAAAAGTGCCGTGTGTCTACCGCCTCATGCGCATCCTAGTTCATTCCGGCTTTTTTCTCAAGCTAAACATACCCAAAAATGATGAAAAAGAAGAAGAGGAGGAAGCTTATTTGCTTACACCTTCTTCTCGGCTCCTCCTGAAAGACGAACCATTGAGCATAAGGCCACTTTACGTAGCCATGGTTGATCCCATCTTTATAAAGCCGTGGCATTTTGCGAGCGAATGGTTCAAAAATGATGATTCTACGCCTTTTGAAACGGCTCATGGGAGGTCAGTATGGGATTATGCAGGTGTTCATCCAAATTTCAATCAGCTTTTTAACAATGCCATGGCCAGTGATGCGCGGTTGATCGCTAGTTTGGTGATTAAGGAGTGTAAGGGTGTGTTCGAGGGGATCAATTCGCTTGTAGATGTTGGGGGTGGCACGGGAGCTGTGGCTAGGGCTATTACGGATGCGTTCCCTCACTTGAGCTGCATTGTTTTTGACCTACCACATGTGGTTGCAAACTTCGAAGGAAGTGGCAACTTGAGCTACGTTGGAGGGGACATGTTTGAAGCAATTCCTCATGCAGAAGCTGTTTTCTTAAAGGTAACTATATATATATAAAATTACCGAAATATATATACTGTCTTCGAAAAATTTGTTTAGTTTGATTTTTTAAGTCATATTGACTATTTTAACAATTAAAATTTATACCATATTCTTTTAAATATAAGAACTATAATCACAAGAAATTAAATTGAATTTATTATTCTTCTAACTTTCATGAGCTTGAAATTACAAGTAGAAAAGCTTAATTTATAATTCTGAAATTGATTAATTTGACCAAAATAATCAATTTAAGTCACTGTTTGAAGGATGAAGGGAGAATATGTGTGTAAATATTTTGTGTGCGCGTGTGAAATTCATACTCGTTTATATTCTAAGGAGATATTTGATAAAAGCTGAATGAAATAGTTTTGAATGTTTAAGTAATCTGAATGAGTTAAATGAAATAGATTTCTGAATACTGAATGAAAAAAGTTATTTGAAAGTGACTTAATATATATATATAAAAGTTATTCGAATACGTACGGATAGAAAATTTTGGGTTAACATTTACAATCCTACAAATTAGAGTTGGGCACCGTCAGAGGACCAAACGTGATCACTTGCTATATATTTTTCCAAACGGCAATATAGATTTTTGTCACCATAATTAATTCCCGCCGAAGGGGCCGTTTGGCGCCAATTTATTGTTGACAAATTTTTGACCAATTTTTTTTTCAATAGAAATTAAAGTCCCCAACTTATTAGTGACAAAATATAATTTTCCACAAATTCGTCACTAATTACCCTATTCAATGACAAATTTTAATTTGCTGTTAGGAATTTTGCCACTAAATCCAACTTTTCTTGTCTATTTATAATAATTTTGATTTGTAATTCTAGTAGGTCTACCCATCACAAGTTAAAAAAGATTACTTAAACAACTCACACTAGTCAATTTATATTAAACTTAATTAGAGTCTATATGTCACACTTACTTGGAACAATTAATTAACTTGGTTTAATACACACAATTAATATCATCCCCAAAAAAAATATTATAGAAAATAATATTACATTTTTCCTCTTGGGATATTTATTAATTGAAAACTAATAATACTTATAAAAATAATAACAAACTAAACAAGACTCTTAAAAACTTTCGTGCACATTTTCTTTAAAAATATATTGGTCTAGTGACTATTCTAAAAGTCAATTCCGTCTCAAAAAATCTTAAACTCCGAATCATGGTAGTAACCGTATCTTTTAAATGACATCGAGTCTTTCATGGTCATAAGAGTTCTTAGCTCTACAAACATAATTTTAATATGGTAGTGTGGCGATTAGATAACACCCAAAATGAATCTTCATTTGTTATTATCTCGTCAATTATCACCTTATAGTTCCTATAAACATATATGTGTGAACTTTATTATCACTTGATATACTTCATGTGTTACACACGACTTACCATAGGACTAAACTGAATGCCCTAATTTTAATTAAGGTTAACACATACCTTGATACTTTAAACAATGACCAGTCAACCATATAAAACACGTACACGAATGCATTATATACAACAGTTATAACAAAAATTGTGACTTAATCATTTAAATTGCATGCAAAAGACGTAGTCACTGTAATCCAACATGATATTAAAATTAATCACTACAGATAAAAATAAAATTTAATAAATAATAGAGCAAAATCAATACCTCCCACTAAATATATAAGAAGATGCTATAAGTAATAATTCATAGTAATAATCCATGTAATGACATTTGTAAAAATGGTGAGACTCACAATGTAAAAGTGGTGGATTCCACCATTTTTACAAATATAATTATATGAATCATTACTCATAACAAAGCTTAAATAAATTCATTCCACGACGCATATAAGCCCATGTTAGCAGCATGTCTCTCAAGACACAAGGGCGAATTCTTTTAGCCAAGGGGTTGGCAAACGTATCATCTGTTGTACAAATATTCTTCAGTCTCTCTCTTCTCTCTCTCTCTCTCTCTCTATATATATATATATATATAGAGAGAGAGAGTATTTGTAATATTTTTTTTAATATTTTAATAAAATTGGAACATCTAAGAAAATAAATAATTTAATTTATAATAAAACACTAAATTGTACCATATAAAAATAATAACAACACATAATGATCAATATTTACATAAAATAAATAAATAATACTTGTAAAATAAATTTAAATATTTCACACTAGCCCTGTCTTACACGGGTTATCAAACTTGTTTGGTATAAAATCAACACAAAAAGTAAGACTTTATTTTCCAGATGGAACTAATACATGTGAGTGAATATAAAGATTGTGCAAAAATCACAAAACAGACGTATCAGAATGTTGTGGTTATCGTAACCAGCTAAGCATCTAGATTCGACTGACTGTTTAAGTGCACGCAGATGGATGACACAAATTAGACACAAGCATAGGCCAATGTGTAGATAAAAATGGGCTTATGCATGAAAAGAAATCAACCTTTAATAACATTTTTTGGTAGACAATCAAGAAGAAATTACTACCGAAAACACAGAGTTCCCCAAGAAGATCTGCAACAGCTTTTTCCTCATTCAGTGGGCGAATTGCAACATCAGTTGCACGCCCATAAATGCGTCTTTGCATGGTTATTGAGAAGCAATGATTTGCCTATAAGGAATTAGAAAATTTAACTACATGACCAATCAGAAATAATCTGTATAAAGACAAAAGACAAAGTTACCATCAATTTTTTTTTGATGAATATTGCTTTCTTTTGGGAAACTAATTACTTAAAATGGATCTAAAGTACTGTGAGGAATTGGACAAGATAGAGTACTTGACAACATAACTTCTTTGAAGTTACAGAGCTCAAGTGAAATACTTCATTTTTCTTAGCCAAGTTATAGTAAGGATTAAAAACTGATGAAGATGAGAGAAAGGCCAGTTCTTTTAGGCAGCAACATTTAAGAGAATGTCAGCCTACAATAAAAGATGCATTCATGTGCTTATTTATAACTTGTGTATGGAAGCAGGATAACTTGTGTATGGAAGCAGGATGAAGTACAAAGATACCTAATTCAATGCATATACTATTTACAATTACACAACCACCAGAAAGAAAAATACAAATTCGGCACAAATGACCCGAACCGAAATGCTAAAAGCATCTTGAAGACAGGACAAAGAAAACCCGAGGCTAAGAATATACCTGTGCTTAACGTTTATGTCTCAAAACTAGCAAAGACGCATTGCTGGTGGTAAAAGAAGTCCTACTAGAGTGTTAATTATATTCCAATTGATAATCTAATAAAATCTATAAAGACCTTATAAATTGATTATACCCTGATTCCATAAAAAAGAGAGGAGGGATACTAACATTCATTCATTTTGCGCTGCAACTCAAGTGTTCTGGCATAATGAACAATTTGATTGGTTTTCAAGTAATCATGCAAATTACTCGAGCTCCACAACTAAAGCTTTTGAAATACTGGGGTTGGATAGATAAACCAGAAGACTAATTAGAGAATTTATTGCAATAACAAAAGCCATGATTGCATTAACTTCGAAATTAGAGAATTGATACGGCACAAAACAGAAAAAGTGAAATGTACAAATACAACACTTATTTAAATATGAAAAGAAAAAAGGAACGAGACCTGAGCAATATTGATTATGAAGTTGCGGAATTTAGGATGCAAGCAAGCCTCCTCTTCTTTAGGCGATTGGCAATAGATTTCACAACCGGTAATATTATCTCTCTCTCCCTTCCTCCCTTAATTTACCCGCTTCGTGAAGTCGAAGGAATGCGCATGAGCGAAGTTGGAGGAGAATAGACACGTAAATTGTTAGAATCTGATCATACACACGTACACCAATAATCAGTAAAGAATCAACATAAGTATATACGTGGTTCCCCACGAATCGGGATGGCTGTTTTATTGATGATGTTCCTTATACCCGAGTTTTACAATTGAGAGTATTTATATCTAGTACTTCTATTTCAACCTAATATGCATTATAGTCTGACTACTCATAATGCCTTTATAACCACGTACCATACCGCATGAGACTACACCCCCCGCACCTCCAAACCTTTGGGCCTTTGACCCAACCTGAACTACTAAATCTGTGATAGGTCAGTGCTGAACGAAGCGGAGCGAGGCACTGACATTTTCTAAATTTTTTAGTTATGAGCCACACGTTCCAATATAAATTAACTTCCAACGTAGTGCATCGTCTCCTTTTTTCTCCCCGGTGACGCACTGCGTGAGGGTAAAATGGTCTAGTTAGTAAATGTTTGAATTATTAATCAGAATTCTTGGTTGGTCAAAAGTCAAAATAGTACTACGCCGGTGATCTCGCTCGCTCCCTCAAACTCTTTCTATTTAATAAAGTTGGTCCGTGAGTCCGACATCCAACCACTAATGCATTAACATTGGTATTAACGGTCAAAGCTCTGTATGTAACTAACCTTAAGGTTTTGTACCTATTTATCTCTGTGATCTTAAAGAATTTAATTTCGAAAGAAAAATCAGAGATCATGGAATTGACGAGTAAAGTTGAGGAAACTAGCGAGCTACTTAAAGCTCAGGCTCACATATGGAATCACCTGTTCAACTTCATAAATTCTATGTCACTCAATTGCGCCATTCAACTCGAGATACCGGATGTTATTCACAACCATGGCAAACCAATGACGCTCTCCGAGTTAGTGGAGGCCTTGCCGATCAACAAGGCAAAAGCTTCATCTGTCTACCGCCTCATGCGCATCCTAGTTCATTCCGGCTTTTTTCTCAAGCTAAAAGTACCCAAAAATGATCTAGAAGAAGAAGAAGCTTATTTGCTAACAACTTCTTCTCGGCTCCTTCTAAAAGATGAGCCATGGTTGATCCCATCCTTGTAAAGCCGTGGAATTATTTGAGCGAATGGTTCAAAAATGGCGACTTAACACCATTTACAAAGGCTCATGGGAAGACGATATGGGATTATGCTAGTGATGACCCAAACTTCAATCAACTTTTCAATAATGGCATGGCTAGTGATGCACGGTTGATCGCAAGTTTGTTAGTTAAAGAGTGTAAGGGAGTGTTCGAGGGGATCAATTCACTTGTAGATGTTGGTGGTGGCACAGGAACTGTGGCTGCGGCCATTGCCGATGCGTTCCCCCACTTGAGCTGCACTGTTTTTGATTTCCCACATGTGGTTGCTAATTTGGAAGGGCGTAGGAACTTGAGCTACGTTGGGGGCAACATATTTGAATCGATTTCTCATGGAGATGCTATTTTGTTGAAGGTATGAGACTGATCTTCTACCGTCAATGTTGACTATGAGCTAGCGCATGTATCATATATTGGTTCGTCACCTTTGACTATGAATCCGTCACCGCATATATAATATGTGTAATGTGTCTAAATTTCTAATCCAATAGGGATTGACTCGTTCTCATTTATATGTTAGTTCAATTACTAATTATAAATAATTAATGTGAGTTGAATAAAATTTCAGTGGATATTACATGCGTGGAGTGATGAAGAGTGCCTAAAAGTACTTAGGCTATGCAAGGAGGCAATTCCAAGCAAGGAAAAGGGAGGAAAGGTCATTATCATAGAGACGGTAGTGGATGTCCAGAAGGAAGGAGACTACTACAGATCAATTGAAACACAATTATTCTTCGATATGCTGATGATGGTTAATCCAGGGGGAAAAGAGCGAACCGAGAAAGATTGGGAGGAGTTGTTTAAGGCTGCTGGTTTTAGTGACTACAAGATAACTAATGTACTCGGGTTGAGATCTATCATTGTGGTTTATCCTTGATAATTGTGGAATTATTTTACTAATTTAATTGTTTATCGGGGTCATATATATTGTAAAAACCTGTTATATTATTATGCTTGCTCTGTATGTCTGAGAAGTGTTGGCTGTGTTTTAAAATTCATAATTAAGTCTCTATTTGTGTGACTTAGCTTGAATGAAAAATCTTAAGAGGGGCTACTTTAAATCTTTAGCGTTGAGCATTGTCAAATTTTAATTAGTAGTGGGGTAAAATTAGCAATTTATATACAATCTCATTTTGCCAATTTGGACAGTTTTGATCATAGCTCATTCGTTATTTATCCAAATCAAGCATCATTTAATGTATTTTTTAGGGTAATTTCTAAATTAATCACATACTCTTAATCTAATGCATGGTTTTCGATGTGACGTAATTATAATAAGAAAAAAAATTAAATATCAAATTAGATTACAATTACGCCATTATAATTGGACTCCACATGAATGTTTGTCTTTTTAAAATTAGTTGATCTACTTTTAAGGGTAAATTAGACTTTATAACACATTATGTACAAATTTATCTAACTTTTTTTAGTGGATGAAATTTATTGCGTTGGAAGGCATGCTTTTGAGGATAGATGGAGAGAATATTTACCAAACAGAAATGAGAAACAATTGCGAATGAAGCAACTTTTTGGCATTGATCTCATAGCTAGGAGGCTACACAACACAAAGGAAAATCCCCCTGAAGTTAGTACATGTAACAAGTTCCTCCATATAAGTTATGTCTGCAACATATATATATATATATATATATATATATATATATATAGGAAAATTTTCAAAAGCGAACTTTAAAAAACGAACTAAAGACGAACCGTCGTCTTTGGTATCTATGGCGACGGTTTGACCCGTCGTCATAGAGTGCATGGCTATGGCGACGGGTCGAACCGTCGCTATAGATACCAAAGACGACGGTTCGTCTTTGATTCGTTTTTTAAGGTTCGTTGGAGAAGGGGACTGTATATATATATATATATATATATATATATATTATCTTCAAAAGAAAAGAAAGAAAAAAATACATATATTTTATGAATAAATGGATATGTGTAGGCATGAATCAGATCAGAGGAGATTTAATTATAATTTTCAGACCAATTAATATCTAAGTTTTTTGAATTAATTATTCCTGTGAATAGAAGGAAGGAATTGAATGGCTTCAAGATCATTCATTATTGACGAGGGTAGCTAGGATGATTTCTTCAAGTTGGTTCAAAGTGCGACATATGGTGCCTTGCCGACAAGTGAAAATAATCCTAATAATTATAATAAGAATAATTCTAGATTTACCCATAAAAAATACCCGCTAGACTTACCCGCAAAAAAGACGAAAGAGTATGGTCCCACTTTATTTGTATTTTGCAAATAAAGTGGGACCATATTTCTTTATCTTATTCATGGATAAAACTTGTAAGTCAAAAATAAGGATAAATATAAAACCACTCTTATAATAATAAGCTTTTGCTATCAAAGCTGGTACTGGTCAAGTAAAAGAGATTCTGCTTGCTAACCAGTGAAATAATAAAGGAAGAAGGAATCTAGTCTTTTTATCATCTTATAAATATGTTGATCGAGCCCACAGACCCTCTAATTACGGTCTACTATTTGGAATTTAGATCTACAATTGTATTTATTCAAGGCTCGTCAGTAGTAACAAACGAATCAATAAAGATTATTCACTCAATCTTTTTAAAGTAACACCGGTAAAGTTTCCATCCATTCAACGAGTGTTATTCTAACATGTAATGTCATAAATATATAAAAATATTTATTATTAATAATTTATTTATTTTTTAATATTTTGTGTTTTAATAAATTAAAATATAATTAATTTATTTAACAATAGTATTAAAAATGGTTAATTTTAATATTAAAATAACTTTTGTACCATAAAATACTAAAAATAATTAAGTAGTTTACAATAGTAGTTCTCATTATTTTGTAAGTCATTTTTTGTATGGTTATTTTGTCACCATAACAATACTCATTTTGTACTAAGTAATATATTCAAGTAGTTTACAAAAGTAACTAATTGCATTAACCAAAATCAAATAAATTCATATCAATTTTGAATTTTAGATTTTTGTAAATTGATTAGGATTTAACTTTTTTTGTGGAATGGAGGGGGTATTATGATATTTTTTTAAAAAAATGAAAGCCATTTTCTGAAAAATTTAGTACTATCTTCATTCTAAATTATAATAACAATATTGATTTTTTAAAAATCAATTTGAGATATTTTTAAATTTAAAATTTACATAATTTATTTAAATCTTAAAACAATAAATGTTACAACTAGTAGTACTTTTTAGATAGTTTATTATATTCACAATTGTATTAATTTAAATTAAATAAATTCTTGTTAATTTTAAATTTAAAAATATCTAAAATTAATTTTTTAAAATTATTAATAATTTTATAATTTAGAACAAAAGAAATATTAAGCTACTTTTCGTATTTACTTAAGGACACATGCCGATTATTATTTTTGTATAAAATTTGAATACATTTAATATGCTTTCACAAATGGCGCCCACGATAACGTTTTCTAAAATTAGTTAAATCAAAAGTATTTTACAGATCCCTATAAAAACACTTTTTAATACTTAAATTCTTGAGACACTTATTGGTAAGAAAAATTTTAAATTTACCTATTAACTTTACCCGTAAAAAAGACGAAAGAGTATGACTTTATTTTATTTCTATCAAAAATAAATATATTAGATAAATTGTAAGTAAGTTGTATGTATGTATATATTTATCCTTTTTCTTATCATAATTTCTTTGGGATGATATGTGTGATACCCCTAAATCTGGGCCCACACAGTCCAAACTTGAGTTGTCAAAAGACTATAACAAAATTATTATAAAGTATAACAACGTTCAACAATACAGTGTATAATAATACACAACTAAGTCTTCACTATTATTACCATACTATTTTACAACGCGTGAAGACTACGACAACTATCCTTCGAACTCTCACTCTATTCCCCGGCTAGACCCAGCTACGTTCCCATCTCCTGTTGAAAACAATGGAACAAAAGAAAGGGTGATCTCAAATAGCCCAGTAAAGAATATCATGACTAAGATAATGACGAATAAATTATCATTAGTCTTCAACAGTTGAGTTCTTGATAGAATACATTAGACTACAAGGTTTATATCAAAAACTACAGTTAAATTCTTGAACAATGTTCAGATCAATAATAGCAGCGGAATGAGCAATCTATTAGAAGAATAATGCAGACTATAATGTCCATTCTGTTCTGTTTTTAGGAAAAACATCATCAACTTTTATCATCTGAAATAGCATTAGTCAAGATAATACAATTTCACAGTTCCTGATCATAATCATGCAGATTAACCTTTCATCTTTGCACTACGGGCCAAAGACATTCAATATAACACCAACGGTCATGATTATACCAGATTCAACCTTTTGTCATAATCATACCAAACAACAGTTCATCTTTGCACTACGGGCCAAAGAGAACATTCACCACGTGCCATAAAAGACACCGAACAGATGTATCGCCTTTAACCTATTATATCGCCTTTAACCTATCATCTGTTCAACAATTATATCGCATCTGTGCCCCCAGCCACAAATATTCACAACAACATGATTTTGGATGATTAGAATGATATAAATGATGAACAGAAGAAACAGGAAAAACAATAAGTATCAGAAGTTTACTTTGTGCAGATTCAAATAATGTCCAAATTGTCAATATGATGTGAAGTGAAATTCAAAAATGATATTCACGATCCACAGTTCAGAATAACGGTTACAGTTCAATAGAAAGGTTCACATAAATAGGATGGTTCAATTGAAATGATGAAGTGCAACTATTTTGGAATATATAATATTTTTAGGAATTATAGAAGCGATAGTTTCATAATAAGTTTCGATTTAGGTGTATGAAAGAAAATAATATTCATTACCGTAGCAGGTTTGATTAACAAAAGGTGAAGGAAATTAATATCCCTTACCATAGTAAGTTTGAATAATGGAAGATGAAAAAGATGGTATCCCTTATGAGTATAAAGGAAAATAATATCACTTACGAATATGAAAGAAAATGATATTACAAACGAATATGCAATAAAAGTGTCATGTGATAATTCGTGTAAACAAATTATTTCCACAAGAGACAAATAAGAAATGAATACAAAGAGTAATTCACCAAACATGCGGTAATCCGCGTAGTCAGGTTATTCTCAGAGATTAATAAGGAATGAATACGAAAGGTTATTCACCAACATGCGGTAATCCGCGCCGTAAGGTTATTCCCACAATTTAATAAAAATTGAATACGAAGAGTTATTCACCAAACATGCGATAATCCGCGCAGTAAGGTTATTCTCAGAGATTAATAAGGAATGCATACGAAAGGTTATTCACCAACAGGCGGTACTCTGCACTGTAAGGTTATTCCCACAAATTAATACATGGAAATAAATGGCACATCTTATGAGTAAGAAAGAAACTATATCATTTTCGAGAATCAAATAATGATAATCCCTTACCGTAGTAAGTTTAAATAATAGAATATGAAAGAAGATGATATTCCTTACCTTAACACGTGACTGGATATTGATTTAAATGAGGTTGATTAACTTGAACAGTACACGTACACTTATAGATCTTCACAAATACTCAAGATGACTTAAACACACTTAGAGAGAACTTTCACAAGAAGTATTTAGAGAGAGAAAGAAATAACAAGTAAGGAAGTTTATGAAAAATTCTTAAGTTAAGGCCTCTATTTATAGCCAAAAATCTTATCATAACCAAGATTCTCTAATTTAATCCAAACCGTTCATTTCAAGATAATGTTTAATCCATACCATTCATTTCATCTTTTAAGATAAACCATTCATTTAAAGATCATCTTTTAATCTACACCATCCATTTTAAATTCTATATTATCTTTAATCTATACCATTCATTTCATCATTTAAGATTTCCTTAATCTAAACCATTCATTTAAAGATCATCTTTTAATCTACACCATCCATTTCAAATTCTATATTATCTTTAATCTATACCATTCATTTTATATCACCCAACTTTATATTATAAACAAATAAATTTATCAATTCAATTATTCAACAATAATTCACACTTATTCATTATTATGACTAATTGTTATAAATACAGTGTAATTGACTCTCTTAGTTAGATATCAAGTCAATTAATTGGTATAAAACTTATTTGATTTCATGGGTTTTATTTGAGACAATATTTTTGTTCAATTTGAAGTTTCATGTTTAAGAATTAATAAAAGTTTTGTAGTAGTACTAAAAAACATATAAGCATCATTTAAAAATATTATGATACAAAATTCAACTCGACACTAGAGGAAGATTACAAAATTCTACTTGATATAAGTCATTCGAACCAGAAAATGATATGACATATAACTTACTATCTAAATCTGTTTCAACAGAACTAGCATTAGCAACTTGCCATACATCTTGAATGTAGAGTATTTGAGAAAGAAAACAAGAAGAAACTTAGGTGTCACCTTCGCTCATTTCTGGCTTTCCATTAATAGGTACATAATGATCATGTGACCGATACAAGATTTTTAACAAATGACATATGTTTGGAAAAATTATACTTTTCTTAAAGTCTTTTTAAACATATATTTTTAATTTTATAACGAATGTACGTAGTAATTTGTTAATTTAATAGTGATCACATAATAACAATCTTGAGAAATTTCTTTCAATTTAAAAATTTTCTATGTATTATAAAAATTTTCTATCAACTTATAATGATTGAGACATAATTCAATACATGAAATTATATAAAATTAATAAGGGCAACTCACCGTACTATATACCTGATTAAAAGAGTCACTACAAAACAACAAAATAATTACTTCATAAAATTACAAGAGATATCATTTCTCTTTATTTTATATTATCATTAGAAATAAAGTATTTTTTGTGAAACAAATTAACAAATGAAATTTTGCGTGTGGTACAAAGGGTGTATCAGTAAGCTACGTTGTGATATATCTTCTCTCTTCACATATATCAGGAAGAGACTGAAAGTTGAATCAACTAGCAGCAAGAGAACAAATGATCAGTTGTTCACTCACTAAGATGTTCTTGCTTTATAAGTATTATGTCAAGCTTTAAGGTTATAAAATGGGTAATCAAGGAAAAGAAAGCTGATCCTAAAGAGTCACTAGGTCCTGTAGCAGTACCCTCTTCCTGCAGACCAGTTTATTGTTAGTCTTTCTTTTTAATTTTTTTCCCTTCGACTCACCACTATTCCTGAATGTTTTACAGTCTGCACTTTGTATTATTTTCCTTCCAGAATGCCAAAAGTGCAAACACGAAGATGATGATGACAAAATCTTCTGCATGAGCATGCACTAGCTTAAAAGAGAGATCTTATTAAGATGACTCCTAGTCTTCAATAACATTCTATTCCTGAAGTTAAAATGAAAAAGATCAAGCCTCCCAAAGCCTAAAGAAATCAATTCTTATATATAAAAGTAAGAAAGGAGATAAAAGGATTGAGTTACCATCCAAGTTAACTCATTTTAATTGATGAGTTAACTCGGATGGTTATTATTATATTTAATTTAATATATGTTATTGATATCGATAAAATACTTATAATTAACAATTATGTGCATGAATCATTTGAGAAAAATTCAATAAGAGTCTTTTCAATTAACTAAAATTAATATTAAATTCATTTAATTTGATTTATGTATATGAACTCTATAAAGCACAAAAACTAAGGCATTAATAAATAGATTTTACATGTATAATAATTTTTAGAAGACCTTTTCACGTTATATGCACTTCTCAACAAAAGTATACTTCAATAAAAATAAGTTCATTATACATTTGAAGATGGATGAGAATTTCACACTATTGGAAAGCCTTAAGGAAGTGGATATACTTTCTCTATACACTCCCGTCAAAATTAGAATAAATTGCAATGAAAGTATATAATAAAGGTGGGTTTTTTTTTTCTAATGTGAAACTATGTTTAGTGGGTATAAAACTTATTTGATTTCATGGGTTTTATTTGAGACTATATTTTTGTTCAATTTGAAATTTCATGTTTAAGAATTAATAAAAGTTTTGTATTAGTACTAAAGAACATATAAGCATCATTTAAAAATATTATGATACAAAATTCAATTCAACACTAGAGGAAGATTACAAAATTCTACTTGATATAAGTCATCAGAACCAGAAAATGATATGACATATAACTTACTATCTAAATCTGTTTCAACAGAACTAGCATTAGCAACTTGCCATACATCTTGAATGTAGAGTATTTGAGAAAGAAAACAAGAAGAAACTTAGGTGTCACCTTCACTCATTTCTGGCTTTCCATTAATAGGTACATAATGATCATGTGACCGATACAAGATTTTTAACAAATGGCATATGTTTGGAAAAATTATACTTTTCTTAAAGTCTTTTTAAACATATATTTTTTTAATTTTATAACAAATGTAGTAATTTGTTAATTTAATAGTGATCACATAATAACAATCTTGAGAAATTTCTTTCAATTTAAAAATTTTCTATGTATTATAAAAATTTTCTATCAACTTATAATGATTGAGACATAATTCAATACATGAAATTATATAAAATTAATAAGGGCAACTCACCGTACTATATACCTGATTAAAAGAGTCACTACAAAACAACAAAATAATTACTACATAAAATTACAAGAGATATCATTTCTCTTCATTTTATAGTATCATTAGAAATAAAGTATTTTTTGTGAAACAAATTAACAAATGAAATTTTGCGTGTGGTATAAAGGGTGTACCAGTAAGCTACGTTGTGGTATATCTTCTCTCTTCACATATATCAGGAAGAGACTGAAAGTTGACTCAACTAGCAGCAAGAGAACAAATGATCAATTGCTCACTCACTAAGATGTTCTAGCTTTATAAGCATTATGTCAAGCTTTAAGGTTATAAAAGAGGTAATCAAGGAAAAGAAAGCTGATCCTAAAGAGTCACTAGGTCCTGTAGCAGTACCCTATTCATGCAGACCAGTTTATTTTTAGTCTTTCTTTTTAATTTTTTTCCCTTCGACTCACCACTAATCCTGAATGTTTTAAAGTTTGCACTTTGTATTATTTTCCTTCCAGAATGCCAAAAGTGCAAACACGAAGAGGATGATGACAAAATCTTCCGCATAAGCATGCACCAGCTTAAAAGAGGGATCTTATTAAGATGACTCATAGTCTTCAATAACATTCTATTCCTGAAGTTAAAATGAAAAAGATCAAGCCTCCCAAACCTAAAGGAATCAATTCTTATAGATAAAAGCAAGAGAAGAGATAAAGGATTGAGTTACCATCCGAGTTAACTCATTTTAATTGATGAGTTAACTCGGATGGTTATTATTATATTTAATTTAATACATTCTATTGATATTGATAAAATACTTATAATTAGTAATTATGTGCATGAATCATTTGAGAAAAATCCAACAAGAGTCTTTTCAATTAACTAAAATTAATATTAAATTCAATTAATATGATTTATGCATATGAACTCTAAAAAACACAAAAACTAAGGTATTTATAAATAGATATTACATGTATAATAACTTTTAGAAGACCTTTTTCACCTTATATGTACTTCTCAACAAAAGTATACTTCAGTACAAATAAGTTCATTATACATTTAAAGATTGATGAGAATTTCACACTATTGGAAAGTCTTAAGAAAGTGGATATACTTTCTCAATACTCCAGTAAAAATTAGAATTACTTGCAATGAAAGTATATAATAAATGTGGGTTTTTTTTTCCAATGTGAAACTATGTTTAGTGGGTATAAAAATTATTTGATTTCATGGGTTTTATTTGAGACAATATTTTTGTTCAATTTGAAGTTTCATGTTTAAGAATTAATAAAAGTTTTGTATTAGTACTAAAGAACATATAAGCATCATTTAAAAATATTATGATACAAAATTCAACTCAACACTAGAGGAAGATTACAAAATTCTACTTGATATAAGTCATTCGAACCAGAAAATGATATGACATATAACTTACTATCTAAATCTGTTTCAACAGAACTAGCATTAGCAACTTGCCATACATCTTGAATGTAGAGTATTTGAGAAAGAAAACAAGAAGAAACTTAGGTGTCACCTTCACTCACTTCTGGCTTTCCATTAATAGGTACATAATGATCATGTGACCGATACAAGATTTTTAACAAATGACATATGTTTGGAAAAATTATACTTTTCTTAAAGTCTTTTTAAACATATTTTTTTTAATTTTATAAAAAATGTAGTAATTTGTTAATTTAATAGTGATCACATAATAACAATCTTGATAAATTTCTTTCAATTTAAAATTTTTCTATGTATTATAAAATTTTTCTATCAACTTATAATGATTGAGATATAATTCAATACATGAAATTATATAAAATTAATAAGGACAACTCACCGTACTATATACCTGATTAAAAGAGTCACTACAAAACAACAAAATAATTACTACATAAAATTACAAAAGATATCATTTCTCTTCATTTTATATTATCATTAGAAATAAAGTATTTTTTGTGAAACAAATTAACAAATGAAATTTTGCGTGTGGTATAAAGGGTGTACCAGTGAGCTACGTTGTGGTATATCTTCTCTCTTCACATATATCAGGAAGAGACTGAAAGTTGACTCAACTAGCCGCAAAAGAACAAATGATCAGTTGTTCACTCACTAAGATGTTCTAGCTTTATAAGCATTATGTCAAGCTTTAACGTTATAAAAGGGGTAATCAAGGAAAAGAAAGTTGATCCTAAAGAGTCACTAGGTCCTCTAGCAGTACCCTCTTCCTGCAGACCAGTTTATTGTTGGACCCATGCCGATTGATGTGAGATACTTCCTAGAAAATTCATATGGACCAGTTTTACTGGAGGACTTGATCAATTGCTACCCCTCGCTTTAATAGTCCAACTGAAGGTTCAAAACTCACAATCACAAGAGTATTATGCCTCATTGAAGTGCCCTCGATCTAGAGGGATTGTGCTGCATGAGTGGTTGAGCGAGACGAGTGGGAGCCAGGGAATAGTCATTTGGATTTATTGTATCAATTCTTTATTATTTGTTATCTCATTTCATATATTAATATATGATATTTTTATTTTTTAATAAATTAAATTAACTAAAAAAAAAAAATTATGAATCGACAACACAGGAAATAAAATTAAAGATGAGACATTAAATCTGGGGATAAGACGTGGGATAAATCTAGTTGGGTTTATGTTTAAAACAAAAAATAAGAGAGAAAAAGAAAAAAGAAAAAAAAAAAAAAAAAGGAGAGAGAGAACCATTTTCACTCCCAATCATTCATTACAACACAGCTGTATATCCACTATTCAAATTGTTTTCGCCTTACAGAGCTGTATATCTATCATACAGCTGTATATCCATTGTCTTCGACGTACTAAACAAATCTAATTTTATTCGCCTAAAATTTGTCAAAAAAGTACTAAAACTTGATGGGTGACCCTTGGCCACTACCGAGTGGCTATAAACTACAAAAGAGTACTTCTAGGTGGACGTTCCTAGCTGCCGGTACCAGCGATCGGTCCATATTATTATTATTATTTTATTTTTAAAATATTTATTTTCATAATTTTTTTTATAGAATTCAATAATAAATAAATAAATTTGGACCGTCGCTAACACGGGTCACCTGAGAGTTGGTCACTACAAAATATAGAATACCCTCAAGTATATATCTATTTATCGAATTTGGTTATAGTGAAGTTAAAAATCAATTTCATCGTAATAAGTTATAATATTTTTTATTAAATTGGATATAGAAAAATATGTCATTAAAAAGGTATGACAACTTACCAACTCATTCTAATTAAAAACATTAGGAACTTACTATGAGGGAGTTGGTGTCGATTTAACCCTAACCAAATCCTATTAAATGTCTATCGGTGATAATACAATAAAAAATCTTATAATTTTTTGTGGTGAAATATTCAACTTTAAGCCGATCCCTATTTATCAATCACTATCAACTCAAGAATCATTCAAAAAAATAATCAGATGGCAACGATGAGTAATGATGATCAGAAAGCTGGTGAGCTACTTAATGCTCAAGCTCACATATGGAATCACATGATAAACTTCATAAATTCGATGTCACTCAATTGCGCCATTCAGCTCGATATACCCGATGTTATCCACAACCATGGCGGACCAATGACGCTCTCCGAGTTAGTGGAGGCCCTGCAGATCAACAAGGCAAAAGTGTCGTGTGTCTACCGCCTCATGCGCATCCTAGTTCATTCCGGCTTTTTTCTCAAGCTAAACATACCCAAAAATGATGGAAAAAAAGAAGAGGAGGAAGCTTATTTGCTTACACCTTCTTCTCGGCTCCTCCTGAAAGATGAGCCATTGAGCGTAAGGCCATTTTACGTAGCCATGGTTGATCCCATCTTTATAAAGCCGTGGCATTTTGCGAGCGAATGGTTCAAAAATGATGATTCTACGCCTTTTGAAACGGCTCATGGGAGGTCAGTATGGGATTATGCTGGTGTTCATCCAAATTTCAATCAGCTTTTTAACAATGCCATGGCCAGTGATGCGCGGTTGATCGCTAGTTTGGTGATTAAGGAGTGTAAGGGTGTGTTCGAGGGGATCAATTCGCTTGTAGATGTTGGGGGTGGCACTGGAGCTGTGGCTAGGGCTATTACGGATGCGTACCCTCACTTGAGCTGCATTGTTTTTGACCTACCACATGTGGTTGCAAACTTCGAAGGGAGTGGCAACTTGAGCTACGTTGGAGGGGACATGTTTGAAGCAATTCCTCATGTAGAAGCTGTTTTCTTAAAGGTAACTATATATATATATAATTACCGAAATATATATACTCTGTCTTCGAAAAAATTGTTTGGTTTGATTTTTTAAGTCATATCGACTATTTTAACAATTCAAATTTATACCATATTCTTTTAAATATAAGTATAAGAACTATAATCACAAGAAATTAAATTGAATTTATTATTCTTCTAACTTTCATGAGTTTGAAATTACAAATAGAAAAGCTTAATTTATAATTCTGAAATTGATTAATTTGACCAAAATAATCAATCTACGTCACTGTTTGAAGGATGAAGGGAGAATGTGTGTAAATATTTTGTGTGCGCGTGTGAAATTCATACTCGTTTATATTCTAAGAGGGTATTTGATAAAAACTGAATGAAATAGTTCTAAATATTTAAGTAATTTGAATAAGCTAAATGAAGTAGATTTATGAATGCCGAATGATTTTTTTTTTTGATAAGTGACATGTCTAAAATTTCTGAATAACATATTTTTACTATTTTACCCATCTGAAAAAATTCAAAGTTGTTGTAAATTTATTTAATAATACTTAATATAATATTTAATATATTTTTTTTAAATTTTTTTTTACTTCATTCAGTCGGAACTTAACCATTCAGCTAAAAAAAATTATACTTAATCATTCAGTATAAAAATCTGACCGATTCAGTCATTCAGTCTCATTCAGCTCTAAACAAATGTACTGAATAACTGAATATGAGTGACCGATTCAACCATTCAATCTTATTAAGTTCTAATCAAACAACACTTAAAGTCACCAGCTACTGTGAAACATCGGACCTTTACTTCCTGTCAACTTTCTATTCAGGACACATTTCTTTAAATTATCTGATTTGTTTCTTGAACAAGATAGCTAGTTCCTTCCACTCTTGGAATTCCTTCCCATTCAAAAAAGACGGGCAACACCCCCATCTCCCTGCTGATGTGAAGATAGGTCCGCGTGAATTGACCATTGCCAATTATATAGCACAAAGTTGTAGTTATGCAAAACGAAGTACGTTGCATCTCCTTGACCTTTTCTGTAAATTAATAAAGAATAGACGAGTTGATGCAATATCATTTGCACAATTGCAATTTTTTGCCAAATTGACCAAGGTCCGTGCAATATATTCACCCTTAACTTCTCTGAATTCGAATTCACTACAAACTAACGGCTCAAGAAACTTTCAGTACTCCTCTGCATGCATGTTGACATATATCATCAGCCGAATGCAATAGATATTTACTAAATTTTAAGTGTTGCTAATACAAATTAAAATGAAAATCAGTGGATATTGCACGATTGGAGCGATGAAGAGTGCTTAAAAATACTGAGAAAGTGCAAAAAGGCAATTCCAAGCAAGGAAAGGGGAGGAAAGGTTATCATCATAGACATGGTAGTGGATAACCAAGAAGGAGACTACTACAGATCAATCGAAACTAAACTTCTTTTCGATATGTTGATGATGGTTAATGCCGGGGGAAGAGAGAGAACTAAGAAAGATTGGGAAGAACTCTTTAGAAGTGCTGGCTTTAGTGACTACAAGATTACTCCTGTACTCGGGTTGAGATCTCTCATTGAAGTTTTTCCTTGATGAAGTATGGCAGGCAGTAGTACTCTTTATAAGCATAATATTACCTGGGATTCTTAAATAAACTTATCTTGTATGGAATCATTTCAGTATTGTGATCGCTTTCGAGGATCGTGAATAAACTCATTTTGTTTGGAATCATTCTCAATTGATCAGTGTTGATGATTCATGTAGAGAAGTTGATAGAATCATCATGTCACAAATAAACCAAAGATGAAAGTAAGAAATTAGCCAATGGAAATTAGCAGTTCAAATTAAGTTGATCAAAAATGTATAATTAGCATTACAAAACTAACCTAAAATACAAATTTTGCACCATCAATTGTACTAAAAAATTGTAAACAAGAGATTTCTAAGAAAAATTGTAATTTTCTTTTATTTTCTATCATTTTTTCAGTTTTTTAATCTTACAAACAAGGTGTTAATGTGGAATTAATTTATAGGGCAATTTTCTTGGTGATTAATTAGTAGCTTTGTTTATTCCAATCAACAAACTGTATTCATCCCAAATGATACAGGCGAATCAATAGGGGTACCTCATATTAATGTTAACAAAATTTATAATATGACTACTAGGCGAACCTGTGCGAGACACGGGTCTAATTAAATATTGATATATAAAATTTATTTAAATATTATTATTATAATTTTTAAAACATGTGTAATATATATTTATATTGTTAATTAATTCATTTATGTATTAATCACGAAATTTATAAATAATATGAAGGAGTTTACCATATATTAATATATTTAGACATAATTAAACTTAAGTAAAATTAGAAAACATTGTGAATGTTTTTTGTTAAAATTTCACAGTCCATCTTTAATTTGTATTTAAAATTTTATAAATTGAATTTTTAAGGAGTTAGAAGTATCCATATTAATTTTGCACAGAAGAAGAGTAATTACTCGATTTGAATGTGAAATTTAATGCCATATAATTTTGAACTTTTTTCATTTTTTCTAATAAATTCTTTCTAGAAATATGTATTTATTTCTACATATCTAATACCACTATTTATGAAGGATTTAATAATTGATAAAAGTGTCGGTCATTCAAGTCAGCTTAACGAGTTTAGAAATTTAGAAATAAATAAATTTAGGATTAATGACAAAATTGTCTCCCCAAGAGGCCAAAGTATGAACTTATTTTAATTTACCTTTAAAAGTTTGAGAATTATCAATCAATACTCTCAATTTTTTTAAAAAAACAATTGGGTCCCTTTCTGTCGGAAATACCAAAATACTTGCCGGAGATAGTATAAAGTGGTGTATTCAGTATTTGACCAACAAAGAATGTATTGCAAATAAAAAAAAAAAATCAAACCCAATTTAAATCCATAAAAAAAATAAAACCCAATTTCAAATCCAAATCTAAATAAATAAGTAAAATATATTTTAAAAATTAAATAAATACTAAAAAAAGAGAACCCAAGAAACTAAAATCATGTAAGAAAAACTCAGGAAACCTATAGCAATTAATCGATGTTCCTTCGTTCTTTAAAAAAGAAAAAAAAAAAGAAAAAAAAAGTTTCCTTTCTTCTTCCTTAGTTCTAAAATAAATAAATAAAACTTCCTTATCTTTCCGTTCTTAAGAAAAAATATTCCTTCTTCTTTCCTAAAAAAGGAACTTCCTTCTTCCTCCTTATATCAAACCTTAACTTCATCAAAATCCCAATTAAATAAAATCATGATGAAATTTCTACTTAATATACAACAATTAATACTAATAAACAAAATACAAACTTAATATAAAAAATCCCAAAAAGGCCATCAAACGCCCGGAAAAAAGAGAGACAAAAAATCAGCCAAACAATCTATATCTCATATCAAGCGGCCGGAGTTCTAAATAACGGACACCATGACCATTTTTTTGTTGCTAAATTCCATATGACCATTTCGATACTTCCATCTCTCAGATATGTCATTCCATCGTTGGGAACTCCAGATTCGTCCATCGTAAGACTTGCTTGACATTATCCTCTGCTAAATCGAGCTCCTGGAGTGATGTTGAAATTTGATAGAGTCATCGTGTGGGTGTGGTGGTTATTGCCGATGAAGATGATCTTCTGCCTAGTCCGACTTGTTAATCCATTATTTAGTTTCACAATCGATGAGAACAGAGGAGGAAGGAGGCTTAATGACAAAACTTCGTATTTTTCACTCATTTTAATGACATGTGTCTTCCGGCAATTAATTTGATATTTTCGACAAAAAGGGATATAATTAATTTTAAAAAAAAATTGGGGGCATTAATTGACAATTTTTAAATTTTAAGAGGTAAGTTGAAAAAAATCTATACTTAAAAGGACAATTTTATCATTAACCCATTAATTTATGTGATAACTGAATCAACCCACTAAATTTTAAAATTAAAGTTCAATTAAATATCGTCAACTTTTATGTATTGTAATTGATAATTCAGTAGGTGTGATGCGTGTCTTGGTAGTGAATATTTCAAAGATTTTCTTTTTAGTTATTTTAGTTTCAAAATAACCAAGGATAGTTATAGTGTCACCAAGTTTTCTTCCACGTAGACGTCGTAGTACTTAATTCCTTATACTTTCTCCTTATTTTAAAAGATGTGCACGAGTATAATAAATTTTGTCTATTAAAAAATATCTAAAAAAACACAATTATAAAACAGTTTGGACCCATGGTGATTGATGCGAGAGACTTCCTAGAAAAGTCATATGGACCGGTTTAACTGAAGGACTTGATCAGTGCCAGACTGCCAGTTGTTACCCCTCTCATTAATATACCAAGAGAAGGACCAAAACCCACAATCACAAAGAGTTATGCCTCATTGAAGTGCCCTCGATCTAGAGGGAATGTGCTGCATGAGTGGTTGAGTGAGACGTATGAGTGCATGACTAGGGAATACTCATTCATTTATCGTATCAATTCTCGTTTATCTTTTGTCTTGTCTGTTATCTAATATATGATAACTTTTATTTTTTAACAAATTCAATTAGCTAAAAATATATAAAAAAATTACACTTTGACAATGAAACACGAGATGGGACAGTAAATTTCGGGATAAGATGTGGGATAGGTCTAGTTGGGTTTATGTTTAAAAAAATTAAGAGAAACAAAAAGAAAAAAAAAGGTGACAGATTGCATTTTCACTCCAAATCATTTATTATACACAAATATACCACCACAAATAAACAAATATTATATTCACTATCCATTGGGATCAAATCTTCTGTATCTAATGTTTATGGTAAGTCTTTATTACTAAAGACAAACAAATATATATATATGTATCTATATGTTAATAAATACATATATGTATTTATCTGTTATTTATTTTTAATGATAAATACTTACATCAGACATTAAATATAGAAGATTTGTACTCCTATCCACTATATACTAACTACTAACCACTGTTATATGGCTGTACCCACCAAATTAATAGGGTCGCTGAATCATAAATACCGTCTTATCCAGCTATCTTAATTGTCTTTTATCTATATAATATTTAAATATTATATTTATTTTAATTTTTAAAAATTAAAATATAATATTAAAATTTATATCATATTTTATTTTTTAATAATTAAAATAAAAATAATATTTAATTTTATTTTTAAATAGTGTACATAGACTTGTCCTATGCAACACTATATATCCACTATTGTAATTAAGTTCTTAACTATTGCCTTACACAGTTGTATATCCACTGTCGTAATAGTTTTGCTGTCGTACCCATCAAATCTTTAGGGTCGTTGTATCTTATATGAATAAGTATAAATGCATAATACTAATAATAACACTAAATACAATATTTTTATTTTAATTATTAAAAAATAGGACTTCACACGAAAATTCATATTAAATTTTATTTTTTAATAATTAAAATATATGTAATATTTGAAGTAGTAGTGGGTTATAATATGCATAAAGTCGTCCATCTTATATACCCTCAAATACACATCTATTTATCAACCACTATCAACTCAAGGAATCATTCAGAAAATAATCAGATGGCAACGATGAGTAATGATGATCAGAAAGCTGGGGAGCTACTTAATGCTCAAGCTCACATATGGAATCACATGTTCAACTTCATAAATTCGATGTCACTCAATTGCGCCATTCAGCTCGATATACCCGATGTTATCTACAACCATGGCGGACCAATGACGCTCTCCGAGTTAGTGGAGGCCCTGAAGATCAACAAGGCAAAAGTGCCGTGTGTCTATCGCCTCATGCGCATCCTAGTTCATTCCGGCTTTTTTCTCAAGCTAAACATACCCAAAAATGATGAAAAAGAAGAAGAGGAGGAAGCTTATTTGCTTACACCTTCTTCTCGGCTCCTCTGAAAGATGAGCCATTGAGCGTAAGGCCATTTTACGTAGCCATGGTTGATCCCATCTTCATAAAGCCGTGGCATTTTGCGAGCGAATGGTTCAAAAATGATGATTCTACGCCTTTTGAAACGGCTCATGGGAGGTCAGTATGGGATTATGCTGGTGTTCATCCAAATTTCAATCAGCTTTTTAACAATGCCATGGCTAGTGATGCGCGGTTAATCACTAGTTTGGTGATTAAGGAGTGTAAGGGTGTGTTCGAGGGGATCAATTCGATTGTAGATGTTGGGGGTGGCACGGGAGCTGTGGCTAGGGCTATTACGGATGCGTTCCCTCACTTGAGCTGCATTGTTTTTGACCTACCACATGTGGTTGCAAACTTCGAAGGGAGTGGCAACTTGAGCTACGTTGGAGGGGACATGTTTGAAACAATTCCTCATGTAGATGCTGTTTTCTTAAAGGTAACTATATAAATTCATGATATATATATATATACTCTCTTCGTCCTTTAAAATTTTGTTTGGTTTGACTTTTTAAGTTAAATTAACCATTTTAACAATCAAAATTTATACTATATTCTTTTAAATATAGTTACAAGAACTATAACGAAATTAAATCGAATTTATTATACTTCTAGCTTTCATGGGTTTGAAATTACAAAATAGAAAAACTTAATTTTTTATTCTAAAATTAATTAATTTGACTAAAAAAATTAATCTAAGTCACTTTTTGAAGGACAAAGGTAGTATATGTATGTACTGGCTTGTAACCCGTACCTTTGGCACTATCAAGTGTGAGATTAATCTTAAATTTTGGACGGTCTTGATGCTTTATTAGCTGAGCGGAAAATTTAAAAATAGTTGTGTTTTGTTATATAGAATATATGTATTTTTTTGTGTGTGAAAAATTCATACTCATATTCTAAGTTAAAGTCACCGGCTAATGTGAAAAACCGGACCTTTACTTTCTGTCAACTTTTTGTTCAGGACACATTCCTTTAAAGTCAACTTTCTGTCAATTTTCTTGAACAAGGTAGCTAGTCCTTCCCCTCTTTGAATTCCTTCCCGTGCAAAAAAGACCGAGGCAACACCCCTATCTCCTTGCTGATGTGAAGATAGGTCCGCGTGAATTGACCATTGCCAATTATATAGCACAAAGTTGTAGTTGTGCAAAACGAAGTTGCATCTCCTTGACCTTTTGTGTAAATTAATAAAGAATAGACGAGTTGATGCAATATCATTTGCACAAATGCAATTTTTTGCCAAATTGACCAACGTGCGTAGAGTATATTCACCCTTTAACTTCTCTGAATTCGAATCCACTACAAACAAACGACTCAAGAAACTTTCAGTACTCCTCTGCATGCATGTTGACATATATCATCATCCGAATGCAATAGATATTTACTAAATTTTAAGTGTTGCTAATACAAATTAAAATGAAAATCAGTGGATATTGCACGATTGGAGCGATGAAGAGTGCTTAAAAATACTGAGGAAGTGCAAAAAGGCAATTCCAAGCAAGGAAAGGGGAGGAAAGGTTATCATCATAGACATGGTAGTGGATAACCAAAAAGGAGACTACTACAGATCAATCGAAACTAAACTTCTTTTCGATATGTTGATGATGGTTAATGCCGGGGGAAGAGAGAGAACTAAGAAAGATTGGGAAGAACTCTTTCGAAGTGCTGGCTTTAGTGACTACAAGATTACTCCTGTACTCGGGTTGAGATCTCTCATTGAAGTTTTTCCTTGATGAAGTATGGCAGGCAGTAGTACTCTTTATAAGCATAATATTACCTGGGATTCTTGAGTAAACTTATCTTGTATGGAATCATTTCAGTATTGTGATGGCTTTCGAGGATCTTGAATAAACTCATTTTATATGGAATCATTCTCAATTGTTCAGTGTTGATGAGTCATGTACTCATGTTTGTGGTCTGAAAAATGACTAGAGAAGTTGATAGAATCATCATGTCACAAATAAACCAAAGATGAAAGTAAGAAATTAGCCAATGGAAATTAGCAGTACAAATTAATATTCATGTTCGATATTTGAAATAATATTTATCGATGAACCCTCCCTTTATGCGGAAGCCAAAGCGAAGAAACGAAGTTAGAAATAAAAAATTGGGAATAGAGAACAAATTTAAAAAATAATATTTATGTTCGGTATTCAAAATAATATTCGAATGCGATAGAATATTCGGATATTTGAATTCGTTTATCAGTTACCCAATAAATAATTTATAAAAATTATTAAAAAAATAAATAATTACTCATCACCATTTAAAGTTTGTTAAGAACGTCATCATCCTGATCATAAAAATAATCAAAATTTAAATATTTTAGAAAAAGTATCAATGTAATCGTATTTTCAATAAAAATAATACTAATTTATCATCCACTCTTATTTTCACACGTAAGTTTTGAAAATAAAATATTTATAATAAATTAATAACTATAAATTTGTTCTTGTAGTATATAATTTTCTTGTTAAATGATACATTTTAGAAATTTTACACTTTACAATAGTAAAAATATATTAATTAAAATTAAATAAATTTATTTTAATTTTTAATATAATATTTAAAAGTGTTCCTTTTTATTTTCTAAAAGTAAAATGATGCATTTTAAAAATAATTTTTGTATGATAATAAAAACTAATTATTATATATGTAAAGAATGTTATTTGAATTTTTTTTATGTTTACTTAATAAATGATAATTGATAATTAAATTATACAAACACACACACACACACACACACACATATATATATATATATATAAAAGTTATTCGAATACGTACGGATAGAAAATTTTGGGTTAACATTTACAATCCTACAAATTAGAGTTGGGCACCGTCAGAGGACCAAACGTGATCACTTGCTATATATTTTTCCAAACGGCAATATAGATTTTTGTCACCATAATTAATTCCCGCCGAAGGGGCCGTTTGGCGCCAATTTATTGGTGACAAATTTTTGACCAATTTTTTTTTCAATAGAAATTAAAGTCCCCAACTTATTAGTGACAAAATATAATTTTCCACAAATTCGTCACTAATTACCCTATCCATTGACAAATTTTAATTTGCTGTTAGGAATTTTGCCACTAAATCCAACTTTTCTTGTCTATTTATAATAATTTTGATTTGTAATTCTAGTAGGTCTACCCATCACAAGTTAAAAAAGGTTACTTAAACAACTCACACTAGTCAATTCATATTAAACTTAATTAGAGTCTATATGTCACACTTACTTGGACCAATTAATTAACTTGGTTTAATACACACAATTAATATCATCCCCAAAAAAAATATTATAGAAAATAATATTACATTTTTCCACTTGGGATATTTATTAATTGAAAACTAATAATACTTATAAAAATAATAACAAACTAAACAAGACTCTTAAAAACTTTCGTGCACATTTTCTTTAAAAATATATTGGCCTAGTGACTATTCTAAAAGTCAATTCCGTCTCAAAAAAACTTAAACTCCGAATCATGGTAGTAACCGTATCTTTTAAATGACATCAAGTCTTTCATGGTCATAAGAGTTCTTAGCTCTACAAACATAATTTTAATATGGTAGTGTGGCGATTAGATAACACCCAAAATGAATCTTAATTTGTTATTATCTCGTCAATTATCATCTTATAGTTCCTATAAACATATATGTGTGAACTTTATTATCACTTGATATACTTCATGTGTTACACACGACTTACCATAGGACTAAACTGAATGCCTTAATTTTAATCAAGGTTAACACATATCTTGATACTTTAAACAATGACTAGTCAACCATATAAAACACGTACACGAATGCATTATATACAACAGTTATAATAAAAACTGTGACTTAATCATCTAAATTGCATGCAAAAGACATAGTCACTGTAATCCAATATGATATTAAAATTAATCACTACAGATAAAAATAAAATTTAATAAATAATAGAGCAAAACCAATACCTCCCACTAAATATATAAGAAGATGCTATAAGTAATAATTCATAGTAATAATCCATGTAATGACATTTGTAAAAATGGTGAGACTCACAATGTAAAAGTGGTGGATTTCACTATTTTTACAAATATAATTACATAAATCATTACTCATAACAAAACTCAAATAAATTCATTCCACGATGCATATAAGCCCATGGTAGCAGCATGTCTCTCAAGACACAAGGGCGAATTCTTTTAGCCAAGGGGTTGGCAAACGTATCATCTGTTGTACAAATATTCTTCAGTCTCTCTCTTCTCTCTTTCTCTCTCTCTCTCTCTCTCTATATATATATATAGAGAGAGAGAGAGTATTTGTAATATTTTTTTTAATATTTTAATAAAATTGGAACATCTAAGAAAATAAATAATTTAATTTATAATAAAACACTAAATTGTACCATATAAAAATAATAACAACACATAATGATCAATATTTACATAAAATAAATAAATAATACTTGTAAAATAAATTTAAATATTTTTTTTAAAAAATATTTCATACTAGCCCCGTCTTACACGGGTTATCAAACTTGTTTGGTATAAAATCAACACAAAAGGTAAGACTTTATTTTCCAGATGGAAGTAATATATGTGAGTGAATATAAAGATTGTGCAAAAATCACAAAACAGACGTGAGTATCAGAATGTTGTGGTTATCGTAACCAGCCAAGCATCTACATTCGACTGACTGTTTAAGTGCACGCAGATGGATGACACAAATTAGACACAAGCATAGGCCAATGTGTAGATAAAAATGGGCTTATGCATGAAAAGAAATCAACCTTTAATAACATTTTTTGGTAGACAATCAAGAAGAAATTGCTACCGAAAACACAGAGTTCCCCAAGAAGATCTGCAACAGCTTTTTTCTCATTCAGTGGGCGAAATGCAACATCAGTTGCACGCCCATAAATGCGTCTTTGCATGGTTATTGAGAAGCGATGATTTGCCTATAAGGAATTAGAAAATTTAACTACTTGACCAATCAGAAATAATCTCTATAAAGACAAAAGACAAAGTTACCATCAATTTTTTTTTATGAATATTGCTTTCTTTTGGGAAACTAATTGCTTAAAATGGATCTAAAGTACTGTGAGGAATTGGACAAGATAGAGTACTTGACAACATAACTTCTTTGAAGTTACAGAGCTCAAGTGAAATACTTTATTTTTCTTAGCCAAGTTATAGTAAGGATTAAAAACTGATGAAGATGAGAGAAAGACCAGTTCTTTTAGGCAGCAACATTTAAGAGAATGTCAGCCTACAATAAAGGATGCATTCATGTGCTTATTATAACTTGTGTATGGAAGCAGGATAACTTGTGTATGGAAGCAGGATGAAGTACAAAGATACCTAATTCAATGCATATACTATTTACAATTACACAACCACCAGAAAGAAAAATACAAATTTGGCACAAATGACCAGAACCGAAATGCTAAAAACATCTTGAAGACAGGACAAAGAAAACCCGAGGCTAAGAATATAACTGTGCTTAACGTTTATGTCTCAAAACTAGCAAAGACGCATTGCTGGTGGTAAAAGAAGTCCTACTAGAGTGTTAATTCCAATTGATAATCTAATAAAATCTATAAAGACCATATAAATTGATTATACCCTGATTCCATAAAAAAGAGAGGAGGGATACTAACATTCATTCATTTTGCGCTGCAACTCAAGTGTTCTGGCATAATGAACAATTTGATTGGTTTTCAAGTAATCATGAAAATTACTCGAGCTCCACAACTAAAGCTTTTGAAATACTGGGGTTGGATAGATAAACCAGAAGACTAATTAGAGAATTTATTACAATAACAAAAGCCATGATTGCATTAACTTCGAAATTAGAGAATTGATACGACCCAAAACAGAAAAAGTGAAATGTACAAATACAACACTTATTTAAATATGGAAAGAAAAAAGGAACGAGACCTGAGCAATATTGATTATGAAGTTGCGGAATTTAGGATGCAAGCAAGCCTCCTCTTCTTTAGGCGATTGGCAATAGATTTCACAACCGGTAGTATCATCCCTCTCTCCCTCCCTCTCTTAATTTACCCGCTTCGTGAAGTCAAAGGAATGCGCACGAGCGAAGTTGGAGGAGAATGGACACGTAAATTGTTAGAATCTGATCATACACACGTACACCACTAATCAGTAAAGAATCAACATAAATATATACGTGGTTTTCCAAGAATCGGGAGCGAAAAACGAAGGCTGTTTTATTGATGATGTTCCTTATATCCCGAGTTTTACAATTGAGAGTATTTATATCTAGTATTTCTATTTCAACCTAATATGCATTATAGACCGACTACTCATAATGCTTTTATAACATCGTACCATACCGCATGGGGCTACCCCCTGCACCCCCCAAACCTTTGGGCCTTTGACCCAACCCGAACTATAGGTTAGACACTAATATTTTTTAAACTTTTCAGTTATGAGCCACAAGTTTCAATATAAATAAACTTCCGACGTGGTGCATTGTCTCCTTTTTTTCTCCGTGACACACTGCGTGAGGGTAAAATGGTCTAGTTAGTAAATGTTTGAATTATTAATCAGAATTCTTGGTTGGTCAAAAGTCAAAATAGTACTACGCCGGTAATCTCGCTCGCTCCCTCAATCTCTTTCTATTTGATAAAGTTGGTCCGTGAGTACGACATCCAACCACTAATGCTAATACATAACCTTAAGGTTTTGTACCTATTTATCTCTGTGATCTTAAAGATTTAATTTCGAAAGAAAAATCAGAGATCATGGAATTGATGAGTAAAGTTGAGGAAACTAGCGAGCTACTTAAAGCTCAGGCTCACATATGGAATCACCTGTTCAACTTCATAAATTCTATGTCACTCAATTGCGCCATTCAACTCGAGATACCGGATGTTATTCACAACCATGGCAAACCAATGACGCTCTCCGAGTTAGTGGAGGCCTTGCCGATCAACAAGGCAAAAGCTTCATCTGTCTACCGCCTCATGCGCATCCTAGTTCATTCTGGCTTTTTTCTCAAGCTAAAAGTACCCAAAAATGATCTAGAAGAAGAAGAAGCTTATTTGCTAACAACTTCTTCTCGGCTCCTTCTAAAAGATGAGCCATTAAGCGTAAGGCCATTTTTTGTAGCCATGGTTGATCCCATCCTTGTAAAGCCGTGGAATTATTTAAGCGAATGGTTCAAAAATGGCGACTCAACACCATTTACAAAGGCTCATGGGAAGACGATATGGGATTATGCTAGTGATGACCCAAACTTCAATCAACTTTTCAATAATGGCATGGCTAGTGATGCACGGTTGATCGCAAGTTTGTTAGTTAAAGAGTGTAAGGGAGTGTTCGAGGGGATCAATTCACTTGTAGATGTTGGTGGTGGCACAGGAACTGTGGCTGCGGCCATTGCCGATGCGTTCCCCCACTTGAGCTGCACTGTTTTTGATTTCCCACATGTGGTTGCTAATTTGGAAGGGCGTAGGAACTTGAGCTACGTTGGGGGCAACATATTTGAAGCGATTTCTCATGGAGATGCTATTTTGTTGAAGGTATGAGACTGATCTTCTACCGTCAATGTTGACTATGAGCTAGCGCATGTATCATATATTGGTTCGTCACCTTTGACTATGAATCCGTCACCGCATATATAATATGTGTAATGTGTCTAAATTTCTAATCCAATAGGGATTGACTCGTTCTCATTTATATGTTAGTTCAATTACTAATTATAAATAATTAATGTGAGTTGAATAAAATTTCAGTGGATATTACATGCGTGGAGTGATGAAGAGTGCCTAAAAGTACTTAGGCTATGCAAGGAGGCAATTCCAAGCAAGGAAAAGGGAGGAAAGGTCATTATCATAGAGACGGTAGTGGATGTCCAGAAGGAAGGAGACTACTACAGATCAATTGAAACACAATTATTCTTCGATATGCTGATGATGGTTAATCCAGGGGGAAAAGAGCGAACCGAGAAAGATTGGGAGGAGTTGTTTAAGGCTGCTGGTTTTAGTGACTACAAGATAACTAATGTACTCGGGTTGAGATCTATCATTGTGGTTTATCCTTGATAATTGTGGAATTATTTTACTAATTTAATTGTTTATCGGGTCATATATATTGTAAAAACCTGTTATATTATTATGCTTGCTCTGTTGTCTGAGAAGTGTTGGCTGTGTTTTAAAATTCATAATTAAGTCTCTATTTGTGTGACTTAGCTTGAATGAAAAATCTTAAGAGGGGCTACTTTAAATCTTTAGCGTTGAGCATTGTCAAATTTTAATTCGTAGTGGGGTAAAATTAGCAATTTATATACAATCTCGTATTGCCAATTTGGACAGTTTTGATCCTAGCTCATTCGTTATTTATCCAAATCAAGCATCATTTAATGTTTTTTTAGGGTAATTTCTAAATTAATCACATACTCTTAATCTAATGCATGGTTTTCGATGTGATGTAATTATAATAAATAAAAAAATTAAATATCAAATTAGATTACAATTACGCCATTATAATCGGACTCCACATGAATGTTTGTCTTTTTAAAATTAGTTGATCCACTTTTAAGGGTAAATTAGACTTTATAACACATTATGTACAAATTTATCTAACCTTTTTTAGTGGATGAAATTTATTGCGTTGGGAAGCATACTTTTGAGGATAGATGGAGAGAATATTTACCAAACAGAAATGAGAAACAGTTGTGAATGAAGCAACTTTTTGGCATTGATCTCATAGCTAGGAGGCTACACAACACAAAGGAAAATCCCCCTGAAGTTAGTACATGTAACAAGTTCCTCCATATAATATGTCTGAAACAAATATATATATATATATATATTATCTTCAAAAGAAAAGAAAGAAAAAAACACATATATTTTATGAATAAATGGATATGTGTAGGCATGAATCAGATCAGAGGAGATTTAATTATAATTTTCAGACCAATTAATATCTAAGTTTTTTGAATTAATTATTCTTGTGAATAGAAGGAAGGAATTGAATGGCTTCAAGATCATTCATTATTGACGAGGGTAGCTACTAGTTAGGATGATTTCTTCAAGTTGGTTCAAAGTGCGATATATGGTGCCTTGCCGACAAGTGAAAATAATCCTAATAATAATAATAATAATAATAAGCTTTTGCTATCAAAGCTGGTACTGGTCAAGTAAAAGAGATTCTGCTTGCTAACTAGTGAAATAATAAAGGAAGAAGGAATCTAGTCTTTTTAACATCTTATAAATATGTTGATCGAGCCCACAGGCCCTCTAATTACGGTCTACTATTTGGAATTTAGATCTACACTTGTATTTATTCAAGGCTCGTCGGTAGTAAGAAACAAACGAATCAATAAAGATTTTTCACTCAATCTTTTTAAAGTAACACCGGTAAAGTTTCCATCCATTCAACCACTGTTATTGAACATGTAATGTCATAAATATATAAAAATATTTATTATTAATAATTTATTTTTTTCATTTTTTAATAAATTAAAATATAATAAATTTACTTAACAATAGTACTAAAAATGGTTAATTTTAATATTAAAAAAACTTTTGTACCATAAAATATGAAAACTAATTAAGTAGTTTACAATAGTAGTTCTCATTATTTTGTAAGATTATTTTGTCACCATAACAATACTCATTTTATACCAAGTAATATATTCAAGTAGTTTACAAAAGTAACTAATTGCATTAATCAAAATCAAATAAATTCATATCAATTTTGAATTTTAGAATTTCTTAAATTGATTAGGATTTAACTTTTTTTGTGGAATAGAGGGGGTATTATGAAATTTTTAAAAGAAAATGAAAGCCATTTTCTGAAAAATTTAGTACTATCTCCATTCTAAATTATAATAACAATATTGATTTTTTAAAAATCAATTTGAGATATTTTTAAATTTCAAATTTACATAATTTATTTAAATCTTGAAACAATAAATGTTACAACTAGTAGTACTTTTTAGATAATTTATTATATTCACAGTTGTATTAATTTAAATTAAATAAATTCATGTTAATTTTAAATTTAAAAATATTTATAATTAATTTTTTTAAATTAATAATAATTTATAATTTAAAACAAAAGGAATATTAAGCTACTTTTCGTATTTACTCACGGACACTTGCCGATTATTATTTTTGTGTAAAATTTGATTACATTTAATATGCTTTTACAAATGGCGCCTACGATAACATTTTCTAAAATTAGTTAAATCAAAAGTATTTTACAGATCCCTATAAAAACACTTTTTAATACTTCAATTCTTGAGACACTTATTGGTAAGAAAATTTTTAGATTTACCCAAAAAATTTATCTATTAACTTTATTCGTAAAAAAGACGAAAGAGTATGATTTTATTTTATTTGTGTCAAAAATAAATATATTAGATAAATTGTAAGTAAATTGTATGTATGTATATATTTATCCTTTTTCTTATCATAATTTCTTTGGGATGATATGGATAAATATTTTCCTGCTAGATCTATATATGACCATATCAGATGCAGATGACTATATTTATGAGTTTCATTGACTGGACTTTATTTATGTATGACCCTGTTAATATTAATAGTTTCCTCCGCATAATATGAAAATAAAATAAAATGAAATAATTGTTAAAAAAAAAAACATGTTGACGGTTATTAGTTTTCTCTCTCATTAATTCTTCTCCATGCTCAGATCTGATTTTTATATATTTAATTATTTAAAAGTGCAATTATTATATTAATGGCTAGCTGGTCTCATTTTCCTGAGCTTAAAACTTGTAACTTTATGGGTGGATTAATTGATGTTTTAATTATCGTACTAAGATTTAATTTTTATTTTAATGATTGAAACTTTTATTTATTACAATCACATTATCATATTATTAAAAATATTTCAATTAGATAATTTTATAATTTTTCATCTCAACACTTGAAAGCAAATCTTATGTGTCAAACGGTTGACGAATGTAAGCTGAAAAATTTATGAGGTGTTACGGTGAGATTTGGGCCGGTATCGGTGTGTTTTTTTTGAAGGAGAGAGAAGGGTGGGCCATCAACAATGGTGGGTGATAGACGGTGAGGATAGCGAGATGTAAGAAGAAGAAAGGGGAGGAAGGAGGAGAGATGAGATAGGAGAGTTTCCCGATCCTATGTAAATGAAAATCCATTTTGGGGTGGGTTTATGGAACACTAATTTTCTCCCTATTTTGTATGATTGTATTTTTAACGATGATGGGGATATTTGAGAAATTGAAACAAATCTATGAATGGTGGTGGTGAGAAACATATAAACTCTAGGAGCTAGACAGAGGTAGTGGTAGAATAGTTCACCGGTGGTGGTCCAAGGTTGCTGAAAATGCTGGAGATAGAAGAAGAAACATGGTGGTGATGACTTCTATTCACTGTAATTCTTTTTCCTTTTTTTAATTTTCTTTCTTTCTTTCTTTTTTCTATTTTCATATTCCATCAATATTTGAAAGTGAATGTTTATTATACTTTCTAAAAAGACTCCCCCACATGCCACATTGGTTGTTGCTTGTTACCTAAGTCATATGTCAAACGTTACCACGTAAGCAACACAGTTAATTATTTAGACAAAAATTACAATATGACTATATTAAAATATTTTTATGAGTTTAATAATGAAATTACCAAAATAAAAATAAGGTTCTAATATTGTAATTAAAATATCAATTAATCCAAAAATGGGTAGAGGAATTGTATAGTGACCAATGTTTTAAAAATCAGATTGATCATTGAACCGAAAAAATTATCAAGTGGATAGGTATTACTGGTTCAACTAGTGGTTGAATTATTATTAATTTAATGACGTTATTAATATGTAATA